>JANJGN010000019.1:74798829-75398829 GCA_026770705.1 Isurus oxyrinchus | reverse complement strand
TTTTTATAAACAATTTGACTGAAGGACTGGCCCACTTTCTTCCCTCTCATTCTCCTCTACTCTCTCAATGATATTAATTCTTGCTGAGTTATGGCCAATGCCCAGGTGAGTCCCTTGTAGTAGATGTAAGCAAGTCATTTGACAATGAAGGGCATCACGGTCAAAATTAGCTATTCAACTGAGGGAAGTACTGCAGTAATGGTGGTGATTATGTTACTGGGCTAGTATTCCAGAGGCCTGTATTAGTGATCTGGGTATCAATTCAATCCCGCAACAGCAGCTGGGGGAATTGAGATTGAAATAATGAAATGAATCTGGAATAAAAAGCTCATATCAGTTAAGGTGATTATGAAACTACTAGATCATTGTTTTAAAAAACCCCCAGGGCATAATTTTTAGGTCGGCATGCGGGCACACGCCCGACCCAATCAGATGTGAAATCATGCGTGATGACGTCAGGCGAACATCCTAATGTTATTCCGCACTCACGTAGTATTTTGGTCAGCAGGCACGTGTGAGTGTTGGAAGTGTACCCACTGACAATTAAGAAGACAATTAAAGTTGTTAAAGTTCCAATTATCCCTGATTTTTCGTGGTCTGTCCAACCTTATGGTTAGTGGACGGGCGGAACTGCCAGGCAGACTTTGCATTTTTGATGAAACCTCATCCAAGGGCAGGATGAAGTTTCCATTATTAAATTTTAAAAAATGGCCAGAATTTTCATTATGTATATGTTCAGTTGACTGATTGTGATGCATGGACATTTTTTTCCTGATTCTAAAAACTTAATTCTTCAGCTCCCTGAGGCAGCTCTCTTCCTTCAGGAAGCTTTCATTCAGCGCTCGCCCTCGCCTGCGCCCACGTTTACATCAGTGCATGATCTCTTCCCACCCCCACCCTGGCAACGCTGAGCATTTTGGCACATGCTTCACGTACCGGCCAGCCAGTGTGAAATCATGATCAGCGGCCAACTGCAGACCCCAGTCCATTCCTCGGCCACTCCCAGGCCTGCTGATCATGCCTGGACACTGACTGAAAAATTCTGCCCCCTCTGATTCACTATTGTCCCTTATGGAAGGAAATCTGCCATTCTTACCTGGTTCAGCCTAAATGTGACTCCAGACTCACAACAATGTAGTTGATTCTTAACTACCCTCTGGAATGATCAAGGTAGACATTCTGTTGCATTCAAGAAGGCGACTTACCACCACCATCTCAAAAACAATTAAGGATGAATAATAAATAATGGCCTTGCCAGCAACACCTACAACCTCTGAATGAATTTTTAAAAATGTGTAATCTAATCCTAATCCCAGCCTGCCTACTTCCACAACTGGCAATAAGGGTCATTGAAATGTGGCCCCTCATATCCTCCATACCAGCCCATGGCCATCTACCTACTCCAATGGCCCCTGATACCCTCCATGCCAACTCATAGCACTTGCGCGGCCATTCACCCATTATACATTCTGTACAAAACCAATGAACCCTATAGTAACAATGGCATCTCTGGAAATGTTTTTAAAAAGTCATCATTTTTTTAAAAAACTGCTGTTACTACAACCTTGCCAATCAAGTAATGTTTTCCCTTGTGTGCATCTGTTTCAACAAAGTAATGAAAGTCTGAGCTCTCAGTTAAGAATGCATAATGAGACTTGGCTGAGAACCTAAACTTCCATTCATTTGTTGAAAGAGGTTCCCTCAAGGGAAAACAGCTGTTTTCTTAATCTATTTTGCCAATGGCTCAATGTTTATTTACACAAGATAAGAAGTGTCAAGTGCTTATCATTTCTGCTATTGATACTTTAAAGGTTGATAGTGTTATAGGGTTTAAAACTGATAAGGGATATTAGATAAGGGATAAGATAAGGGATAAGGGATATTAGGTCGTTGACAGGGCCCTCAACCGTGTCCGGCCCATCTCCCGCGCATCCGCCCTCACGCCTTCTCCTCCCTCCCAGAAACATGATAGGGTCCCCCTTGTCCTCACTTATCACCCCACCAGCCTCCGCATTCAAAGGATCATCCTCCGCCATTTCCGCCAACTCCAGCATGATGCCACCACCAAACACATCTTCCCTTCACCCCCCTTATCGGCATTCCGTAGAGATCGCTCCCTCCGGGACACCCTGGTCCACTCCTCCATCACCCCCTACTCCTCAACCCCCTCCTATGGCACCACCCCATGCCCACGCAAAAGATGTAACACCTGCCCCTTCACTTCCTCTCTCCTCACCGTCCAAGGGCCCAAACATTCCTTTCAAGTGAAGCAGCATTTCACTTGCATTTCACCCAACTTAGTCTACTGCATTCGTTGCTCCCAATGTGGTCTCCTCTACATTGGAGAGACCAAACGTAAACTGGGCGACCGCTTTGCAGAACACCTGCGGTCTGTCCGCAAGAATGACCCAAACCTCCCTGTGGCTTGCCATTTTAACACTCCACCCTGCTCTCTTGCCCACATGTCTGTCCTTGGCTTACTGCATTGTTCCAGTGAAGCCCAACGCAAACTGGAGGAACAACACCTCATCTTCCGACTAGGCACCTTACAGCCTTCCGGTCTGAATATTGAATTCAATAACTTTAGGTCGTGAGCTCCCTCCCCCATCCCCACCCCCTTTCTGTTTCCCCCTTTTTCCCCCCTTTTTTTTTTCCCTATAAATTTTATAGATTTTTCTTTTCCCACCTATTTCCATTATTTTTAAATATTTTAAAATCCTTTATGCTCCCCCCACCCCCACTAGAGCTGTACCTTGAGTGCCCTACCATCCATTCTTAATTAGCACATTCGTTTAGATAATATCACCAACTTTAACTTTAACACCTATGTGTTCTTTGGTACCATTGTTACTGACATCTTTTGATGATCTGCTTCTATCACTGCTTGTTTGTCTACACAAGCACCTCTGTCTCTCTCTCTCTCTCTTTCCCCCCCCCCCCCCCCCCCCCACACACCTTAAACCAGCTTATATTTCAACTCTTTCCTGGACTCGAAATCAAGTTCTGTCGAAGGGTCATGAGGACTCGAAACGTCAACTCTTTTCTCCTCCGCCGATGCTGCCAGACCTACTGAGTTTTTCCAGGTAATTCTGTTTTTGTTTTAGAGATTAGATAGGCATGGCTGTATTTAAAGTTAAGTCAGGGGAAGTGATGGCATAGTGGTATTGCCGCTTGACTACATAGAAACATAAAAACTAGGAGCAGGAGTTGGCCAATCAGCCCTTCGGGCCTGCTCCACCATTCAAAATGATCATGGCTGATCCTCTATCTCAACGTTATATTCCCACTTTCTCTCCATACTCCTTGATGCCCATAATATCCAAAAATGTATCAATTTCTTTCACGAATATACTCAGTGAGCCAGCCTCCACAGCCTACTGTGGTAGAGAATTCCATAGATTAACCACCCTCTGAGTGAAGAAATTTTTCTTCATCTCATGTCAAAACGTTCAAGGCTATGGGATCCCATTTACCAGCACTTGGCCCATAGCCTTGAATGTTATGACGTGCCAAGTGTTCATACAGGTATTTTTTAAGGAATATGAGGCAACCCGCCTCCACCACCCTCCTAGGCAGAGCATTCCAGACCGTCACCACCCTCTTGGGTAAAAAAGTTTTTCCTCACATCCCCCCTAAACCGTGAACTTGTGTCCCCACGTGACTGACCCTTCAACTAATGGGAACAGCTGCTCCCTATCCACCCTGTCCATGCCCCTCATAATCTTGTACACCTCGATCAGGTCGCCCCTCAGTCTTCTCTGCTCCAACAAAAACAACCCAAGTCTATCCAACCTCTCTTCATAACTTAAATGTTTCATCCCAAGCAACATCCTGGTGAATCTCCTTTGCACCCCCTCCAGTGCAATCACATCCTTCCTATAATGTGGCAACCAGAACTGCACACAGTACTCCAGCTGTGGCCTCACCAAGGTTCTGTACAACTCCAACATAACCCCCCTACCTTTGTAATCTATGCTTCGATTGATAAAGGCAAGTGTCCCATATGCCTTTTTCATCACCCCACTGACACGCCCCTCTGCGTTGAGATCTATGGACACACACGCCAAAGTCCCTTTGTTCCTCAGAACTTCCTAGTGTCATGCCATTCATTGAATACTTCCTTGTCAAATTACTCTTCCAAAGTGTATCACCTCACACTCAGGGTTACATTCCATCTGCTACTTTTATGCCCATTTGATCATCCCATCTATATCTTCCTGTAGTCCAAGACACTCAATCTCACTGTTAAACCACCCGGCCAATCTTTGTGTCATCCACAAACTTACTAATCCTACTCCCCCACATAGTCATCTATGTCGTTTATTGAAATGACGAATAATAGGGGACCCAGCACAGATTTTTGTGGTATGCTACTGGACACTGGCTTCCAGTCACTAAAGCAGCCTTCTGTCATCACCCTCTGTCTCCAAAGCCAATTTTGAATCTGCCTTATCAAATTACCCTGTATTCCATGTGCATTTGCCTTCTTTATAAGTCTCCCATGTGGGACCTTGTCAAAGGCTTTGCTGAAATCCATATAAACTACATCAACTGCACTACTCTCATCTACATACTTAGTCACCTCCTCAAAAAATTCAATCAAATTTGTTAGGCATGACCTCCCTCTGACAAAGCCATGCTGACTATCCCTGATCAAACCTTGCCTCACCAAGTGGAGATAGATTCTCCCCTTCAGAATTTTCTTCAATAGTTTCCAAACCACTGACGTGAGACTCACTGGTCTGTAGTTCCCTGGCTTATCTCTACAACGCTTCTTAAACAGCGGAACCACATTAGCTGTTCTCCAGTCCTCTGGTGCCTCCCCCGTGGCCAGAGAGGAATTAAAAATTTGGGTCAGAGCCCCTACGATCTCCTCCCTTGCCTCCCTCAGCAGCCTGGGACACAAATCATTCTGACCTGGAGATTTGTCCACTTTTAAGCCTGCCAACACCTCCAATACCTTGTCACTCCCTATATCAATTTGCTCAAGAACCTCGCAGTCTCTTTCCCCGAGTTCGATACCTTCATCCTCATTCTCTTCGGTGAAGATGGATGTGAAGTATTCGTTCAACACTCTACCGATGTCCACTGCTCCACCCATAGATTGCCCCCCTGGTCCCTAATGGGCCCTACTCTCCCTGGTTATCCTCTTCCCATTGAAATACTTATAAAATATCTTGGGATTTTCCCTACTTTTACCAGCCAGAGCTTTCTGATATCGCCTCTTTTCTCTCCTAATTGCTTTCTTAAGCTCCACTCTGCACTTTCTGTACTCCAGTAATGCCTCCGCTGATTTGCTCCCCTTGTGCCTTTCTTTTCCTTTTCATCGTATCCTGAATACCTCTGGTCATCCACGGTTTTCTGGGCTTGTTACTCCTTCCTATCACCCTAGAGGGAACGTGTTGAGCCTGTACTCTCCCCATTTCCTTTTTGAACTGTTCTTCTGTAGATTTCCCCACAAGTAGCTGTTCCCAGTCTACCTTGGCCAGATCATGCCTTATTTTACTAAAATCCACTCTCCACCAATCCAAAACATTTTTTTGCAAAATGTTCTTCCTACTGGAATACTATTTTTAAACTCCCCCATTAACAACAACTCCCTCACATTTTCAAAATTCTGTTCAATTTTCATTGAACGAGACCAACAGACAAAAATCATTTCCTTTTCCCTAAATTCTACAAACATTTGATTCTGTCTTTCCTTCAAACATTTTTAATCTATAGTTTTTGGGATCAGCTCATTTGCGTTAAGTACCACAGTCTTAACGGTATCATAATTTGCAGATTGTTCATCCGAAAGGCTTAAATAAACATCCAATGTGTTTTCTACCAAAATGCTTTGTAACAGAATGGTCCATGCCTCTTGTAGCCAAGCTTTAGCAATTTTATCAAAGGAGGCAAAATACCTTTCAATACCTACCTCACTAAATTTAAGTGAATCTTACTGACAAAATCAAAATTAAGAGCTAAATTCAAATCATTGTCCAATCTGCCTGTGTTTTTTTTTCATTTTTTTCACAGGCTGGGCCAGCATTTATTGCCCATCCCTAATTGCACTTGAGAAGGTGGTGGTGAGCTGCCTTCTTGAACCACTGCAGTCCATGTGGTGTAGGTACACCCACATTGCTGTTAGGGAGTTCCAGGATCTTTATCCAGCAACAGTGAAGGAACAGCGATATAGTTCCAAATCAGGATGATGTGTGACTTGAAAGGAAACTTGCAGGTGATGGTCTTCCCATGCATCTATATCTATTTTAGTGGTAGAGGTCATAGGTTTGGAAGGTTTTGTCAAAGGAACCTTGGTGAATTGTTGCAGTGAATCTTGTATATGGTACACATTGCTGCCACTGTGCATCCATGGTGGAGTGAGTGAGTGTTGAACGTGGTGCATGGGGTGCCAATCAAATGGTTTGCTTTTACCTGTTTTGGATTGGGGGGAGTAGTGAGACAGGAGTAGGGAGAGAGGGAGGAAATAGTGAGGTGGGAGGAGATGTGGGGAGTAGCAAGAGGGAAGTAGGGGGAGTTATCTGTCCTGTCTGACTTTTCTCTGACCTGCTAGTGCATGACTCTTGCCAATGAGCAGTGAAAGTTGGGTCATTTTCCATCTCCATCACACTGACTTTCCACTGATTGCCCTCCAGTGAAATTTATTCCTCATCATATAACATTAGTGAATTGTGCTGGTTTGGTGTTTCAACAGGACTGCCCCGAGGGTTCAAGAGATTTCAGAGAAGAGCAGTGTTCTGTGTTTGATGGAACTGATTTCTAGGGGAAGAAATACAAATGGTTGCCTTATTATGGAGGTAAACAGATCTCAAGAAATTGTTCTCAAGGCACTGCCTCTACTGACCAATGACTGCAGTTTTTCTGCAACCCTTCCCTTAACCAGCAAACTTTCTTAGACTGTTGCCTTCATATATCTCCAGTTTATTGTTGACATTCTTGTTCAGACAAGGATAACATTGGGGACAAAACTTGGAACTTGTCCACTCAGTGACGTGCTTTCTTGCATGGAAGTTTAAACTGATTCTTTGTCTTCCCTCCAAGTTGATATAAAAGACCTCATGGCACTATTTGCAGAGCAGGGGATTCTCCCTGTTGGGAAAGTTGAAATCACCTAATATAATTACCCTATTGTTATTGTCTTTACACACCTCCACAAATTGTACACATATTTGCTCCTCAATTTCCCATTGACTATCTGGGGGTATATAATAAACACCAAACAATGTGGCTGCCCCTTTTTTATTCCTAAACTCTACCCACATAGCTTCACTCAATGCCCCCACCAAGATATCATCTCTCCTTACTGCAGTAACTGACTCCTTAACTAGTAATGCAATGCCTCCTCCTCTTTTACCCCCTGTCTCGCCTGAAGATTCTATATCCCGGAATGTTGAGCTGCCAATCCTGCCCCTCCCTCAACCATGTCTCTGTGATGGCTACTATCTCACAATTCCATGTGTCAATCCTCACCCTTAACTCATCTGTTTTATCTGTAATACTCCTGGCATTAAAGTAGAGGCCATCCAACCTTGCCTTACTCCCTTGAAACTTAATGCAGCTGTACTCCCTCTGACTTGATTGTTTTACTGTATTATGATGTGTCCCTATTCTGCTAACATTCTGTGTCCCCTCCCCCTGCCGAATTAGTTTAAACTCCTCCCAACAGCACTAGCAAACCTGCCTGCTAGGATGTTAATCCCGCTCTGGTTCAGATGCAGACCGTCCCACTTATACAGGTCCCACCTTCCCCAGAAACAGTCCCAGTGATCCAGGAATCTAAAACCCGCTCTCCTGCACCAACTCTTAAGCCACGTATTCATCTGCACTATTCTCCTGTTTCTGAGCTTGCTACCACGTGGCACCGGGAGTAATCCAGAGATTACAACCCGAGCGGTCCTGCTTTTCAGTCTACTGCCTAACTCCCTGAATTCTTGATACAAGACTTCCTCCCTCTTTCTACCTATGTCATTGGTACCAACATGTATCATGACCTCTGCCTTATCACCCTCCCCCTTCAGGATGCCATGTAGCCATTCAGTGACTTTCCAGACCCTGGCGCCAGGGTGGCAACACACCATCCTGGAGTCACGTTGATGGCCACAGTAGCGCCTATCTGTTCCCCTGACTACAGAATCCCCTATTACTATTGCTCTTCCTCCCCCCCTGTACAGACAGGCTGCTTGTGGTGCCAGAAGCTTGGCTCTGTCTGCACTCCCTGGAGGAACCAGCACCTCCATCAGCCTCTAAAATGGAATACTGATTTGCGAGCGGGACCCCAGGGGATTCCTGAACTACCTGCCTGTTTCTCCAGGACTGCCTGGTGGTCATCCTTTCCCTTCCTTCCTCAAGTCCCTATATCTGCGGTGTGACCACCTCTCTAAATGTGCTATCCACGATGCTCTCACAGGCGCAAATCCTCCACAGTGTCCCCAAGCTGCCGTTCCAGCTCTGAAACCCGAGCTTCCAGGACACACTTCCTGCACACATGCTGGTCCCGGGCTCTGGAAATGTTCCCGGCTTCCCACATGGAACACGAGGAGCACACCATGGCTTTGAGCTCTCCTGCCATGACCTATCCCTTTAAATTAAACCTTTTAAATCAATTACTCTAGGGTCCTTCTTTCCTGATCCTTGTTACTACAGAATATACAAACTATAACCCGCAAAAATACCTGAAACTATAAGCGATAAAAGTAGTAAATACTTAGCCGACGTTACCCACTACTTACCAGTCATTTCTCTCCCTTGTAGCCTCTACTGCTGCAGCAGGGCAAGACAGCTGTCTGAAGATTTAAGAAGTTGAATAGCAAAGAAAAAATGCAAAGAGCACCTCTTCCCCTCTGCATCGAATTCACACTATGCACCAAATTGCCAATACCCACACTCACTCTGGCTGTGTCTCACTCAGGATGAGGTCTCTCCCCTGCTCGTGTGCAAACTCACAAGTGTGCAACTTGCTTACTGCAGATGCATCTGTCCGTGACAGTATCAATAGGAGTGATCACCTCACAGTCATTGTGGAGACGAAGTCCCTCCCTCACATTGAGGATATCCTCCATCATGTTGTTTGGCATTACCACCGTGCTAAATGGGATAGATTTCGGGCAGATCTAGCAACTCAACTCATGGCCATAGCGCCAACCATGAGGCCATCAGTAGCTGGGCCATCAGTAGCTGCAGAATTGTATTTGAACACAATCTGTAACCTCATGGCTCGGCATATCCCCCACTTTAACATTACCATCAAGCCAGAGGATCAACACTGGTTCAATGAAGAGTGCAGGTGGGCATGCCAGGAGCACCACCAGGCATACCTAAAAATGAGGTGTCAACCTGCTGAAGCTACAACACAGGACTACTTGCGTGTCAAACAGCACAAGCGGCAAATTATAGACAGAGCTAAGCGATCCCACAACCAACAGATCAGATCTAAGCTCTGCAGTCCTTTCACTTCCAGTTGTGAATGGTGGTGGACAATTAAACAACTCACTAGAGGAGGGGGCCCCACAACTATCACTTTCCTCAATGATAGAGGAGCCCAGCACAGCAGTGCAAAAGATAAGGCTGAAGCATTCACTACAATCTTCAGCCAAAAGTGCCAAGTGGATGATCCATCTCGGACTCCTCCAGGGATCCCCAGCATCACAGATGCTAGTCTTCAGATATTTCAATTCATTCCACGTGATATCAACAAGTGACTGAAGGCACTGGATACTGCAAAAGCCATGAGCCCTGACAATATTCTAGCAATAGTACTGAAGACTTGTGCTCCAGAACTTGCCGTACCCCTAGTCAAGCTGTTCCAGCACAGCTACAACACTGGCATCTATCTGGCTATGTGGAAAATTGCCCAAGTATGTCTGTCCAACAAAAAGCAGGACAAATCCAACCTAGCCAATTATCGCTCCATTAGTCTACTCTCTTACTAAGTTAATAAGGTAATGGAAAGGGTCACCAACAGTGCTATCAAGTGACACTTGCTTAGCAATAACCTGCTCACTGATGTTCAGTTTGGGTTCTGGCAGAGTCACTCAGCTTCTGACCCCAGTACAGCCTTGGCTCAAACATGGACAAAAGAGCTAAATTCCCAAGGTGAGGTGAGAGTGACTGCCCTTGATACCAAGGCCGCATTTGACCGAGAGTGGCATCAAGGAGCCCTAGCAAAACTGGAGTCAATGGGAATCAGGGGGAAACCTCTCCACTGGTTAGAGTCATACTTAGCACAAAGGAAGATGGTTGTGGTTGTTAGAGGTCAGTCAACTCAGTTCCAAGCCATCACTGCAGAAGTTCCTCAGGGTGTCCTCTGCCCAACCATCTTCAGCAATAACCTTCCTTCCATCATAAGGTCAGAAGTGGGGATGTTCTCTGTTGCTTGTACAATGTTCAGCATCACTTGCAACTCTCATAGGCTCATAGATGTTTACAGCACAGAAGGAGGCCATTTGGCCCATCATGTCCCTGCCGGTCAACAAAGATCTGACTATGCTAATCCTATTTTCCAGCGCTTGGCCCACAGCCCTGGATGCTATGGCAATGCAAGCAAATATCTAAATACTTCTTAAATGTTACAAGAATTTCTGACTCAACCACCCTTTCAGTCACCCTCTGGGTGAAAAAATTTCTCCTCAACTCCCCTCTTAGCCTTCTATCTCTTAGTCCTCAGATACTGAAGCAGTCCATGTCCAAATGACAATATCCAGGCGGGGGCTGACAAGTAGCAAGTAATATTCACGCCACACAAGTGCCAGGCAATGACCATCGTCAATAAGAGAGAATCTAACCATCGCCCCTTCATGTTCAATGGCATTACCATCACTGAATCCCCCACTATCAATATCCTGGGGGTTACCATTGACCAGAAACTGAACTGGACCAGCCATATAAATACTGTGGCTACAAGAGCAGGTCAGAGGCTAGGAATCCTACAATGAGTAACTCACCTCCTGATTCCCCAAAGCCTGTCCACCATCTACAAGGCACAAGTCAGGAGTGTAATGGAATACTCCCCACTTGCCTGGATGAGTGCAGCACTCAAGAAGCTTGATCCCATCCAGGCCAAAACAGCCCCGCTTGATTGGCACCACATCCACGACATTCACTCCCTCCACCACCAACGCACAGTAGTAGCAGTGTGTACCATCTACAAGATGCACTGCAGGAATTCACCAAGGCTCCTTAGGCAGCACCTTCCAAACCCATGAACAATACCATCTAGAAGGACAAGGGCAGCAGACACATGGGAACAGCAACACCTGGAAATTCCGCTCCAAGCCACTCACCATCCTGACTTGGAAATATACAATTCTAAAGGGGATGTAGGAGCAGAAGGACCTATATGTGCACAAATTACTGAAGGCGGCTGGACAGGTTACGGGAGCACAGTTAATAAAGCATACAAGATCCTGGACTTTATAAATAGGGGGCATAGAATACAAAGCAAGGAAGTTATGATAAACCTGTAGAGTACATTGGTTCAGCCTCAACTGCTGGTTCTGGGCACCACACTTTAGGAAGGATGTGAAGGTATTAGAGAGGGCGCAGAAAAGATTCACAAGAATGTTTCCAGGGATGAGGAACTTCAGTTACATAAATGGATTGGAGAAGTTAGGAATGTTTTCCTTGGAGAAGGGAAGGCTGAGAGGAGATTTGATAGGGGTATTCAAAATAGTGAGGGGTCTGGGTAGAGTACTTAGGGAGACTGTTCCATTGGTGGAAGGATCGAGAACCAGAGTTGGCTGGTTTAAGCTGATTGGCAACAGAAGCAATGGAGACATGAGGAAAAACATTTTTATCCAAGAAGTAGTTAGGATTTGGACTGCCTGAGAGTGTGGTTGAGGCAGGTTTAATCAAGGCTTTCAAAAAAGAATTGGATAATCTGAAGAAGAAAAATTTATATGGTTACATGGAAAAGGTGGGTGAATGGCACTAGATGAATTGCTCTTGCAGAGATCCAGCACAGACATGATGGGCCAAATGGCTTCCTTCTTTGCTGTAAGCTTCTAACTATGGGTTGAGTGGATTTGCCCCAATGGGGCATCGGTTTGAACCCCGCCCAGACTGATGGGTTAAAGCTCTTCTCTTAAGCAACTGGACAATTTCTTGGCTGACGTGAATTTGGGAAGTCACCAACAACCAGAGCACATGGTTACTAAACAAAACGACTCACAAATTGCCAAGGATGACTGGGCAAGACAAGTGAAAAAATAAGTCAAAATGGCTGAACATCATCAACTAATCACTCCTTCCCAATTCAGCCCATTTCTCGCCAGCTCAATAATGAAAGAATGAAGAGGTTTGGGTTAAGGCCCTTTGTTGGGCTAGAGTGTCATTCTAGTTTGCACTCTGCCCAATGTCTGGGTGCTAACACTGAGTTGTACTTTGTTGTGAATGTAAGGATTTATAAAATGATTATGATTTAATTCCAGGTAAAGAGTAGTGAAGAGAGTCATGTAGCTTGGTTACCAAGGGGACAGAGAGGTGCAGTGTGAGACTTAATGGGAGCAAAATGTAAAATATTAACACCTGAAAACAAAGGCAAGAGCAGCTGTACTGACTGTGGGCAGACTTTCTGTGTCTGAGATTTTGGACAGGAGAGAGAGGGAAAGCAGCTAGTGTGATCAGAGAGGAGAGTGTGTCCCATCTGCAAGCTACCAAGCAGAAATGTGAGAGGAAAGGCTTTCTTTGGTTAAAGAGACACACCCTGTGGCAATATATGGAAACTCAGGATCATCCTGGTGTGGCCAGGAAGGGGGTAAAGAATCGCTGGAGTAAGCCTTACTGCTGAGACTTCTCCAGAAAACTGAGAGGTGTCTTTTGATGGTCAGTCAACATTGCGACTTGGTGGAACGGGGAGAAACAAACCTGTTGGAAGTTGGGAGTGATGTTGGACTGGTCAGAACTGGACAAAAGACTGTTATTCTGTGGATAGTGGGCAATGAAGTAGAGTTGTGGCCTGGGGTTTTTGGTTGAGTTAATAAGTTCAAGGTGGAGATATTTTTTCTGTCATTTAGGGTGTTAAACTAAATACTAAATAGTGTTTAGTCAATGTTGCTTTTAGTTTGCTTATTACAGTAACAGTCTTAAAATTTGAAATCTTGTTGTGTGATCCTTTGTCAGTCAGTCACTGGGAATTCAAATCTTCTTTTATAAGTTATCAGTCTCTACAGAGATCATAACAATTGTCCTCAGTCAGACAATCATTAGCTCAATGAGAACAAACATTAGCAGACAAAAAAAGTGCAAAAGTAACTCACCAGATATTTTCACAACTCTGAAAAGGCTTGAGTGGATAAGCAATGAAAGAAATGATGCTGTTATTGAGAAAGAAAGAGTTCTTATAGCCCTTTTATGACCTCAGGATGTGCCAGTGAAATACATTTGAAGTGTAATGACTGTTGTAATATAGGAAATGTGGCAGACCAACTTTTGCACATCAAGCTCCATGAACAGTAATGTGACTAGATAATCTGTTCTTGTGATGACGGTTCATCAGGACACCAGGGAGAACTCCCCTGCTCTTCAAAATAGTGCCATGGGATCTTTTAGACCCACCAAAGAGGGCAGGTGAGGCCTCAGTTTAATGTCACATTCAAAAGACAGCATCTCCAACAGTTTTGTAATATGCCTTTTAAGCGATATCAGCATGCCATCAAGAGGGGAGAGGTGTGTTATGTGATCGAGCCTCAGTTTCACTTTGGCCTGTGAACAGAACACAGCACACACAGTTTTGCTGTTATGTCTTCAAGCTCTCTACCTATGTATATATGTCCTCATGTGTCTAGTTTAAATAAATGAACCCACAACATGTTTGCCCAACCCCTGTGAATGCATCATTCCCTCAGCACGGGCACTGGGAATGCTAGCTTAGATTATGGGCTAAAGCTTCTGTAGCGGGTCTTGAACCTACAACCACCTAACTCAGGGGCATGAGTGATACTTACTGAGCTACTGCTTACACTTATTAAGATAGACCGTATCATTGAAAATAGAATTAGATAAGTATCTGAAAATAAAGAATTTGAAAAGAAACAAGGAATTAGAGTTGCAGTAGATTGCTGCATATCAAGCCTTCCCACAACCTCCCCCTCCATCCGCAGTAGGATGGGCTGAAAGGCATCTCTATGAAATTTTGCAAGATCGGATCACTTGACACATGATCACAGGACAAAATGTGTGCTTCCATCTTCTCTTTTTAGCCAAGTCCTGACAGTATCTCTGCAATTCCTCACCCTGTGACCAATCTTTGACTTTAGACATGAAACATTGCCGAGGTGAGCATCAGCCCACCTCTGAAATGTGACAGCAAGGGTCATCAGAGGCAAGCACCATGACACATTTTTAACCCTCCCTGATATAGGCACTTTGGAGTTAACAATTTGGGTCCTTTCTGCTGCCTAACAAATGAATGATTGAATTGAAAACTTCCCTGGGCTGCATCTCTCAGTATTACTCTTGATACAAATGCACATTGAATCTAGCAAACGAGAAAAAGCAATTAAAACAGTCCAGGTACGTTGTTTAATGGTCTCTTAAAGGGCAAAACAAACACCAATCTCCTCCTGATGGTAGGGCTGCCAACCCTCCAGGATTGTCCTGGAGTCTTAGAATTTGAAGGTAAATCTCCTGGATACTCCTGCGAGAAAGCCAAGAGGAAAATTCTAGGGGCATTTAAAAAATTGTGTTTTCCACATATCAGATTATTTTTATTAGCTATAAAATGTTAAAGGTTGGGAAAAGGCTTTGATTAACAACCAAAAATCATCCAATTGGATCATGAAGAATCTATTCAGTTTCCAATGAGCATGTCGGGCAACCAATGATAGGGCATGGGGTGGGAAGTCGCGTGATTATATCTGCAGGAATACATTAACCTGAGTTGGCAATCCTATCTGCTGGTCTAGTGAGTAAAGGCAGAATCTGACAGGGTATGAAGACATAAAAAATGGGATTAATCCCTGGCCTCAACCAAGTTAGCATTTAGACACTGAAATTAGCCTCAATTCCCTGGTTGACAGAGTGAATATTCCGGAAATAATCTGACCGGTATTCAGGAACCTCAGTAATCACCAGAGATTGTAGTTTACACAAACCTGACCCACCAGTCTTAGCGAAGGATTTGGCATTGGTTTTGAGGGTGCTGAGAATATACAAACAAAAGATAGCCAAATGTATTAGAAATTTGTGAGTTTGTATTTGCGACACAGTTGGGACACAAATTGGACCCAGGCGATCCCTCACCCCACTCCTTTTCACAAACGCCAACAATCCAAAATATTTTACAAAGTACTTTACAGTGAATAAAATACTTTTGAAATGTGGTCACTGTTGAAATGTAAGAAGCGTGACAGCCAAAACAGCAATATGACGACGACCAAATCATCTGTTGTGATGTTGGTTGAGGGATAAATATTGGCTGGGATATTGGGGATTACTCTCCTTTGAAATAGTGCCTTGGGCTCTTATACACTCGAGCAGGTAGATGGGGCCTCAGTTTAACACCTCACCTGAAAGCACTCCCTCAGTACTGCACTGGAATGTCCACCTCGATTTTGTGCTCAATTCCTGGAGTAGGACTTGAACCCAATACTTTGTGACTCAGAGGTGAGAGTGCTATCCACTGTGTCACTGTTGACACCTACAAAGAAGTGAAATGGTGCATGATTGCCAACTCTCGCGGAATAGCCATTTCATCTTTGCAATCATGATTCACAACATGCTTGCCATCATCTAAATCATCAGTCTGAAGTCATCCACAGGCGTATGGTAGACAATCTTGGAATGCAAACTCCCAAGAATCCACGGCCCAAGCACACAGACGTAACTCCGGGCTTTTTACCTGGTAGGGTTGCCAGTTTTGGATCAAACCGTCGAGGCAATTCTGAACAAAGAAACTAAATGACAAAAGATCTTCTTCCGTTAAGTCTGCCTTGGGTATGAGAAGCAGAGTTCTCAGCAACTTTCAGAAAGGAAGTTTGAAGATAATTGGCCAAAAAAGCAGAGAGGAGATGAGAAAGGTTTTTACTACGCGAGTTGTTGGATAAATAGTTGGCAGGAAAATATTTACACGGCTACAGGAAGGAGCAGGATGGTACCAACAAACGGCATGACGAGCCGAATGGCCTCCTTCAGTGCTGTATATGTTTCAGACACAAGGCGAATTTATTTTAAAAGTTGCTTTGGTGATGTTTGAAGTTGTAACACCTGTGCTTCTGACATCTTGAAATTATTATCTAAACGACATCAGCGCCCTTTTCCACGTCCTGAAATAGTTCAACCTGCTTGTTTTTTTAAAGATTTCAATTTAAACTCCCGCACCACACTTACTCCCTCTACCGCAGCAAAACCTCAACTGAAGCGACTTCCGGTGGAGGGAGGAGTGTAACCGGACCGCATCACTGGCATCTCCCGGGAGCTCCTTCCGCCAGCAGCAGTCGATCGCTCAGTCAGCCCCAGGACAGGAGGCTGTAGGAGAAAGACAAGCACTGCTTTGGAGTATGTATGGGGCACTGAGACTCACGTAAAGCTGCTAGTGTGAAACTTTCCCTGCTCTCTGTAAATGCACCAGGATCAATTGTGCAGATTTTGTGTATTTCTCGTTCCCATTCAACTCTGAGTGATTATGAAGGTTTCACTGTCCTTGGTTACTGTGCAGATATTGGCATTAATCTTAGTCTCTTCCGTAAGTACACGACTACTTATCTTTGTATTAAGTATGTGTTTAGAGTAAAAATCCTCGAGTTTGCTCCAAATCAAGGCCATTCTTGTCATTTCAAGCGAATGGACGCTTAGAGAGGTTGTAAGATTACAAATGTAATGCCATTGCTACAAACTTGTTTGCAATGAGGAGATAAAGAAGTAAATGAAAATGCTGTGAACGATTGAATGTAGAGTACTGTAGATTTAAGTTAAAGGGATTGATGTATGGTATGGGTCACAGGCGGAAAGATGTCTTGAGAAGCAATGCTAGTTATTGAGTAGTGTCTGTCAGGTCAGATTTTGGTCTTTCACAATAAAATAAAGGTAAAGGTACAATTACCCATGGACTCAGTGCTTGGGCTAGTGCAAGATGTGAAAGATCTAGTGTTTTATCTCTGCACAAACACACACCAGCTGTGTGGTTAATGCCCACTGTTGTGGGTTAAAGTTCATACCCACATTAGCTTTGTGCAGCAGTCTTTGGGGAAACATTTGTTCCAATGCTTTTGATTGAGTAAATTTAAAAGGCACATTGGCAGGGTGGATATGGAATTGGTTGAGGGACAGAGAGTAGAGGTGGATAATTTTGTTTGCAGATTGGAGGGAAGTGTGCAATGGTATTAGGAACATTGCATACAGGGCATAATTTCAAACTGTATATGGAACAAAACTCAGCAATGTAATAAACAGTGAGGAGGGTAGTAAAGGACTTCAGGAGGACATAGTTTGGTGAAATAGGGAGACATATAGTAGGTGAAATTTAGCACCAACAATTTATATTTATATAGAACCTTTGGGGTGATAATACATCATTAGGCGCTTCACAGGATTATAAAACAACATTTAACACCGAGTCGCATAAGGACATATTTGGTCAGATAAGGGTGATTTTAAAGAGTGTTTTAAAGGAGGAAAATGAGGTAGAGAGGCAGTGTAGGGAGGGAATTCCAGAGCTTGGGACCTTGGCAGCTGAAGGCACGGCTACCAATAGTGCGGTGAATAAAATTGGGGATGCTGAAGTGTCCAGAATTAGATGAATGTAGATAACTCAAAGTTAGCTGGTATAGAGAAATGTGAAGTGATACATTTTGGTAGGAAGAATGAGGAGAGGCAATATAAACTAAATGGTACAATCTTAAAGGGAATGCAGGAAGAGAGTCCTGGGAGTATGTGTACATAAATCTTCAAAGGTGGCGGGATGCATTGTCAAGGCTGTTAAAAAAAATCCTGGGCTTGATTAATAGAGGCGTAGAGTCAAAAGCAGGAAGGTTAAGCTCAATCTTGAGAAATAACTGATTATACCTCAGCTGAAACATTGTGTCCTGCCCTGGGCAACATCAGGAAGGATGTCAAGGCTTGAGACAGAATACAGAAGAGGTTTCCCAGAATTTTACTAGAATGCTACTGGAGTGAGGAACTTCAGTAATGTGGAGAGATGGGAAAAACTGTGGTTGTTCGTTTTACAACTGTGCCCAGTGTAGGAGGGTCGATAACCAGAGGACACAGATTTAAGGTAGTTGGCAAAAGAACCAGAGGGTAGATTAAGATTTTTTATGCAGTGATTTGTTGTGATTTGGAATGCACTGCCTGTAATATAAACATAGAAAATTGGAGCAAGAGTAGGTCATTCAGCCCTTCGAGCCTACTCCACCATTCAGTATGGTGATGGCTGATCCTCTATCTCAATACATACTCCTGTCCTCTTCCCTTCTTTTGCCTTTAGAGTCTAGAAATCTAACTATTCCCTTCTTAAATATGTTCGGCGACTTGGCCTCCAAAGCCTTCTGTGGTAGAGAATTCCACAGGTTCACTCCCCTCTGAGTGAAGACGTTTCTGCTCATCTCAGTCCTAAATGGCCTACCCCGTATCCTGAGACAGAGACCCCTTGTTCTGGACCCCCAAGCCAATCATTCCTGCATCCAGTCTGTCCATCCCTGTCAAAATTTATACATTTCAATGAGATCCCATGTCATTCTTCTAAACTCCAGTGAAGACAGGCCTGGTCAGCCCAATCTCTCCTCACACGACAATCCTGCCATCCCAGGAATCAGTCTGGGGAACCTTCGCTACCCTCTCTCTGTGGCAAATATATCCTTTTTTAGGTTAGGAGACCAAAACTGTACACAACACTTCAGGAGTGGTCTCACCAAGGCCCTTTATAGTTGCAGTAAGACATTCTTGCTACTGTACTCAAGTCCTCTCGCAGTGAAGGCCATCATACCATTTGCCGCCTTAGCTGCTTGCTGCACCTGCATGCTTGCTTTCAGTGATTGGTGTACAAGGACACCCAGGTCCCTTTGTACATCAACATTCCCCAGTCTAGCACCATTTAAATAATACTCTGCCATTCTGTTTTTCCTACCAAAGTGGATAACTTCACACTTATCCATGTTATACTGCATTTGCCATGTATTTGCCCACTCACTTAACCTATCTACATCACCTTGAAGCCTCTTAACACCCTCCTCACCACTCACATTCTCACCAAGTTTCATGTCATCAGCAAACTTGGAAATATTACATTTGGTTCCCTCATCCAAATAATTGATGTATATTGTGAATAGCTGGGGCCCAAGCACTGACCCTCGAGGTACTAGTCACTGCCTGCCATTCCAAAATAGACCCATTTATTCCTACTCTCTGTTTCCTGTCCGCTAACCAATTCTCAATCCATTGTTACGATCCCAGCTGAGGTTACCCCTGAACAAGCCTGATCCCAGAATGGAACCCAGCTTGACTGATCCTAACTTTTGATTTGTTTGTTTAGATATGTCAGTTAATGAACTTTTAACAAAATAATAAAACGTTTATTACACAAGAAAAGATGAACAATATTACAACACTCCTTCACCCACAACTATACCTTTACAGATATATACAGATTTGTAAGGATAACACAAATTATGATATGATAGGTTTCTTTGTAAGCAGGATTGAGAGTCCCGCATGGTACATTGCCTGGCCGGTGCCAGGGTGAGGGATATCTCTGACTGGCTTGAAAGTATATTGGAGAGGGAGGAGGAGGATCCAGTTGTTGTGGTCCACGTTGGGACAAATAACATAGGTAAGACTAGGAAAGAGGACCTGTTTGGGGATTATCAGGAACTAAATTAAAGAACAGGTCCTCAAGGGTTATAATCTCCAGATTACTACCCTAGCCATGTGCAAATTGGCATGGGGTGCGAGAATAAGGGAAGTAAACACGTGGCTAAAGGAGTGGTGTGCGAAAGAGGGGTTCCATTTTGTGGGGCATTGGCATCAGTATTGGAACAGGAGGGATCTGTACCGTTGGGACGGTCTCCACCTGAACCAATCTGGAACCAATGTTCTAGCGAAAAGGGTAGATAGGGTGGTCAACAGGACTTTAAACTAGAAAGTGCGGGGGTACTTTGCGCCAGTCTTCACAGTGGAAGACATGAGTGACATCTCCAAAGTTCAAGAGAGTCGGGATGCAGAGGTGAGTATGGTGGCCATTACCAAGGAGAAGGTGCTAGGAAAACTGAAAGGTCTGAAGGTGGATAAATCACCTGGACCAGATGGATTACACCCCAGAGTTCTGAAGGAGATAGCTGAAGAGATAGTGGAGGCGTTAGTGGTGATCTTTCAGGAATCACTGGAGTCAGGGAGGGTCCCAGAGGACTTGAAAATTGCTAATGTAACACCCTGTTTAAGAAGGGAGTGAGGCAAAAGACGGGAAATTACTGGCCGATTAGCCTGACCTCGGTCATTGGTAAGATTTTAGAGTCCATTATTAAGGATGAGATTTCAGAATACTTGGAAGAGCATGGTAAAATCGGGCAAAGTCAGCATGGTTTCATCAAGGGGAGTCATGCCTGACAAATCTGTTAGAATTCTTTGAGGAGGTAACGAGTAGGTTAGACAAAGGAGAGCCAATGGATGTTATCTACTTGGACTTCCAGAAGGCCTTTGACAAGGTGCCGCACAGAAGGCTGCTCAGTAAGGTAAGAGCCCATGGTGTTAGTGGCAAGGTACTAGCATGGATAGAAGATTGGCTGTCTGGCAGGAGATAGAGAGTGGGGATAAGGGGGTCCTTCTCAGGATGGCGGCCGGTGACTAGTGGAGTTCCACAGGGGTCAGTGTTGGGACCACAGCTTTTCACTTTATACATTAATGATCTAGATGAAGGAACTGAAGGCATCCTGGCTAAGTTTACAGATGATACAAAGATAGGTGGAGGGACAGGTAGTATTGAGGGGGTGGGGAGGCTGCAGAGGGATTTGGACAGGTTAGGAGAATGGGCAAAGAAGTGGCAGATGGAATACAATGTGGGGAATTGTGAGGTCATGCACTTTGGTAGGAAGAATAGAGGCATAGACTATTTTCTAAATGGGGAGAGAATTCAGAGACCTGGAGTGCAAAGGGACTTGGGTGTCCTAGTCCAAGATTCTCTTAAGGTTAACTTGTAGGTTGAGTCAGTAGTTAGGAAGGCATTTGCAATGTTGGCATTTATTTCGAGAGGACTAGAATATAAGCAGAGATGTGCTGCTGAGGCTTTATAAGGCTCTGGTCAGACCACATTTAGAATGTTGTGAGCAATTTTGGGCCCCGTATCTCAGGAAGGATGTTCTGGCCCTGGAGAGGGTCCAGAGGAGGTTCATGAGAATGATCCCAGGAATGAAAGGTTTAACATATGAGGAATGTTTGAGGACTCTGGGTCTATACTCGGAGTTGAGAAGGATGAGGGGGGATCTGATTGAAACTTACAGAATACTGAAAGGCCTGGATAGAGTGGACGTGGGGAAGATGTTTCCATTAGTAGGAGAGACTAGGACCCGAGGGCACAGCCTCAGAGTAAAGGGAAGACCTTTTAGAACAGCGATGAGGAGAAACTTCTTTAGCCAGAGAGTTGTGAATCTACGGAATTCATTGCCACAGAGGGCTGTGGAGGCCAGGTCATTGAGTGTATTTAAGACCGAGATAGATAAGTTCTTGATTGGTAAGGGGATCAAAGGTTACGGGGAGAAGGCGGGAGAATGGGGCTGAGAAACTTATCAGCCATGATCGAATGGCGGAGCAGACTCATTGGGCCAAATGGCCTAATTTCTGCTCCTATGTCTTATGGTCTTATAAGAGCTATCTTATACTTTAATTTTCACAGTAAGTACATAGTCTATGGGCAGAATTTTGCCCTCATCGGGCAGGCTTGGCGGGGGTGGTTGGGAAGCTGATCGTTGCCTGTGAAGGGGGCCAGACCGCAATTTCACAGCTCATCACTGGCCAGGAAGGGTTGAGCGGAGGTGGGAGCCTGTTGATCAACAAGTCCAATGGTGGCCTGGCGACCTGTTTAAAAACGGCCCAGGCAGCCTCAGGCAAGGACATCTGTCCACCGCTGCAAGGATGGAGCCCAGAGTGTCAGCAAATGGCAGGCGGGAGGGCAGGTCAGGGGGGCACCCATCCCCCCGCTTTTCTGATGAGTGCCTTGCTGCCCTCCTGGAGGAGGGGACTGCCAAGGGATGGGAGGAGGAGGCCACCGCCACTCACCAAGAGGGCATGGGAGGAGGTGGCAGCCTGGGTAAGCAGTCATGATGTGGCGTGGTGCTCTTGGGTGCAGTGCTGGAAGTGATTCAATGACCTGCTGTGCTCAGGAAGGGTGAGCACCATGTTGGCATGGGTCAGTGCGTTGAATTGTCTTGGGCTGGCCATCCCCCAGTGGAGCTCAGGGGTGTTAGAGTCTGAGTGCCAATTGTCAATCACACCAGGGCTGGCTGAGGGGGTGAGCTCTGGCTGCTTTGACTGAGTGCCTTGCGGCTTGAGGGCCACAACTCGGATCTGTCCTGCAAGGTGCTCCTCAGCTGGGGTGGGCCAGGTTGCAATGGCACTGCGGGTAGAGTGTGGACTAATGAATGCTGCTCTATCCTTTCAGGAGAAGATACCCCATAACAATATTGAGAGGTCCAGGACTGGTGGAGGACCCCCACACCTGCTCATCCTCTCCCGCTCTGAGCAGGAGCTCGAGAGGCACCATGCACCTCGGTCAAGTGGCCGCAGTGAAGCTGGGGTGTCAGACGAAGGTAAGAGCGCAGTGCACTGAGGTGAGAGTTGCGGCTTGTGCAACCATTCTAGTGTAGTCTCTTCATTGATGTGAGCCTCAAACCTTGAGTCCCCATTGATCCTTGAAAGGCGAGGGCAAGGTGATGCGGAACTCCATTGTCTCACCAGGGTGCCTGGCATGCACAGTGACAGTGTGATGACTTTAGGTAACGACTTGTCCTTATTCTCCCTTTTAGGCTCACCAGCAGTCGGTCCCTTTCTGGACCCTGAAGGACCACCCCTGACACCAGAGGACCACCATGCTCCCCATGCGTTGCACCCACTCTCTGTAGCAGAGACCATCGCAGATACCTGCAACCCGGTGGGCATTAGTTCAGCTGATGCACATTGGTGAGGGCACTTTACAATTGCTTGAGGTGCAAGCGGAGGCAGAGCATGCCCAAGGCGCTGGCAGTTGGAGGACTGCTGGGGACCAGGACAATGTTCAGTTGAAGGCTGATGATGGGTCTCTGGAGTCGTCCATTAGATAGCAGCTGCTGGATGCCCAGCAGGATTTGCGGGAGGATCTGGCAGAGATACATGAGGGAATGTGTGCCATGGTCTCCGTGATGAAGGAGTCCATGTGGAGCGTGAGCACTGTGTTGTTCCTCCTGGCCGAGCGCACTGCCTCCTCCGTTGAAAGTGGCGACTCTCATGGAGTGGCAGCTCCAGGGATAGAATGAAGGGTTCCTGGGATTTGGCTCGGACCTGCAAGCCCTCACACAGGCAATGACCTCAGTTGGTCAGTGTCTGTGTGGGAGATGGATGAGGCATTCAGTATCCCAGCTAGGTGTCCGTCCATCAGTGGTGAACAGGGAGGTCCAGAGCGACCTCACATTGGCACATGAGCTGCTTGTCATCTCTGCAGACTCCCCTCAGGGCTCTCTGTATAACAGCTTCAGCTCCTCCACCTCTCCACCAGTGACCGTGGCATCTAATGAAGCTGCAATGACTGGGGAGATGCCAGCCATGGCACTGGCCAATCCCTCCCAGGCGGGGCCAGCACAGCCTCCATTGGCCAGAGGATGACCGCCAAACTCATCAAGGTCAACAAGACAGCAGGGACAGCAGGCTGCCTCCAATGCCGGTGCCAGCGAGGAGGAGCACCTAGATGTGGCACCCATAAACATAAATTTAAAGCACCTTAAGCACAAGAGGGACTGCTCACAGGTGATCTTTTGTTTCACCATTTTTAAAAATGTTTTAATGGCATGACTACCAACATTGATTTCTTTCTGTTCAATACCATTTGAGTAGCATACAATTAAATTTGCTTCTGTGTTATTGGCCTGAGTATGCTTCATTTGTTTTGCAGGTGCTGGGTAGGCCAGTATGTAATGCTGGACGTGGGTGGCTCGAACCTTTATTGCACAGGCACTGAGTGTATCTTGGGGGCCAAGGAAAGGGCCATTTCTGTGAGCCAGGATGGAGGCGGCAGCCCTGGCATGAGGTGGTAGTTCTTATTTGGTAGTCTCAGTGCAGGAGCGTTGGATCAAGGCGTCCCTGGTGTCCCTGCCTCCCTGGAGGTTACCGAGGTCTGCCTCCATGCCCTCAGCCTTCTCTTCACTGTGCTGATCTTCGGTTTACTACTGGACTCATCATCTGTGGCCTATGCAGCTGTGACAAGATCCTCTTCCTCCACTGGGTCCCCCCTTGCCAGTGCCAGATTGTGGAGATCGCAGCATGCAACAACTATCAGTGACACCCGCTCTGAGGGGTATTGCAATGGTCCAAGCATCGGAAGCGCATCTTGAGAAGACCAATGGTTCTTTCTACCACTGCCGTTGTGGAGCCATGACTCGTACTGTAACACTTCTCTGCCTCTGTTCTTGGATGGCGGAGAGGTGTCACGAGCCACTTCCTCAGCAGATAGCCCTTGTCACCCAGTAGCCATGCATCCAGTCGGGCTGGAGCCTTGGCACTTGGGGTGTCTCAGGATGTAAGTGTCATGGGAGCGGCCAGGGTACCTTACACAGACTTGCAGAATCTGCATCCTGTGGTCACACACTATCTGCATGTTCATGGAGTGGAATCCCTTCCTGTTGATGAAGGCACCCGGCTGACCCGCTCTGGCCTTGATGGCCACATGTGTGCAGCCAATTGTACCCTGAATGTGGGGGAACCCAGCAATCACTGCAAAGCCTCTGGCTTGCACAGCATGACTGGCCTCGTCCGTATAGAAATGAAGGAAAGTCAATACCTGCCTGAACAGAGCTTCCATCAGCATCTTCACACAACTGTGGACAGCTGATTAGGAGACTCCACACAGATCCCCCACTGACCCGTGGAAAGATCCGGAGGCATAGACGTTGAGGGCCATTGTGACCTTCAGAGCCACTGGCATGGGGTGTCCACCTACACAGTTGCAGCTGATCTCAGGCCCAATCATCTGACAAATGGAGGTCAGTCTCCCTTGAGAGGCGGAGCCCCCTTTGGCATTGCACCTCAGACAAATTGAGGTAGCTGCATTGCTGCCTGTAAACCCTGACAGCAGGATAGTGGTGTCTATTGTAGCCCCTTCCACCTTGGTCTTCCTGCTGGCCCTGTGCCCCTTGTGCCTGCACCTCTCCTCCCGCAGGTCGCTCCCCTGGAAGCTGCATTGGGACACCTGGCCACCTCTCCCTCCTGGGTGAGGAAATGCTGCCTGATACCTGGAAGGATCCACAGTCCAAATCCTCAGGAAGACACCAATGAGTCCAGAAATGAAAGCCTGGAAATGCTAAGAATGAAGCCCCAATCAGAGAATAAGCTGCCAAGTTTCAGTGAGCCACCACTAGCAAATTATCTCCAGAACTTCTCTCTACTCACATTGACAATGCTGCTGACCTTTCTTATCCCGCCCATGGATGAGGTTTTGCAAATTGTGGCCTGCCCATTTTGCCCGTGCGACAAGCGAAAATTTGCATGGGCAACGTTAAGTTGCTGTCAATTGGGTTGTTAAAGGCATTAACCGGCCTGTTAATTGATGGTGGGCATCGCTCTGGCTCCCGCACGTGCTCACCAAGTGAAATATTACACGAGTGCACGATGACATTGGGACGCTTGCCTGACGTCATCATGTGTCATTTTACACTTGCATGGGGGTCGGGTGTGGGTCCATCTGCTCAGCAAAAAATTCTGCCCTATGTAAACGTATAGTGACCTGTGGTGAGACACACCACACTCTGAAACCAAGTGACAGAAGCCACCTCAAGCAGATGCTATGGATTCCTCCTCAAATTTCCCCCAGATGCTTGTCACACCATGAGCCAACCAGCCTCATTGAACCCCGTCTTTCATGTGAGGATTTACAATCTCCACTCTCCAAGAACCCACCTTGGAATCTTCTCCCAAACTGACACTTCCTTTCAGACATCTTCCGCAAGGGTTCACCTCCAGGATTTTGAACTCTTCTTCTGATGTTCCTCTTCTCTGGGTCACCGCATGCATTCAAGCTGTCTTCCATGCATCCTCTTTCACCGACTCAGCTGTCAACAGCACACCACTGCTTAACATGCCCACAGCAAAGAGTTACAGATCTTCAGCCATCTCTTTGGACTTTCTTCCCTCTTGCAAGCAGTTCTTGCTTTAAATTTGCTTTCTGCAGCTTTTGTCTCTTTAAATCTGAAGCTTGGAGCCCTTCTGTCTGCTCTTTACTCTTAACTTCATTAACAGGATCTTTTCCAGGTTCCTGTCCTCCCTTTTACTAGAAGGTCTGCTTAGGATTTTCCCCTGTTTCTGTCTCATTCCTTTGGCGTTGGAACCTTTTGGGAAATCTGCTCTCGTTCTGCAGTTCCCTCTCCCTGTGTCCAGTCTCTCTGGAGTCCTGGCTCAAAAAACCCCTCAAAACTGCGTTTTCTTTAGTTTTTCTGTGTGTGTCTTTGGGAGGGACCTCCCTATCTGGATCCCTGTTGCTAGGCAACATTACAGTTCTTCTACTGTTGCTTGTTTACCTTAACTGCAACAGTGGTAAAACTCTCATTAGAAATGCAAGCACCTTTTAAAGTGAAACTAAAACTGAACCTGATCTTTCCTTAACACGCAAATACAGAAATACAAATCAAACTTAAACATTAAAGTAAAACTCATTCCTAACACCCACAAATACAAATATAACTTACTTAAGCTATCTCCATTTCCCAACACCATGCCAATATATTACCCCCAATTCCATGTGCTTTAATTTTGCATACTAATCTCTTATGTGGGACTTCTGCAAAATCTTTCGGAAAATCCAAATACACTGCATCCACTGGTTCTCCATTCTGCTAGTTACATCCTCAAAAAACTCCCGTAGGTGATTGCAGACACTGTAAAGGCCAGGGCTATGTTCAGAGGCACACACCTTAAGGAGTGTGGGAAAGGCACAATCAGGTCCAGAGGTCTTATTGAAAGCTGGAGAGTGAAGGATGGGCCAAGCCTGGCAGTGTGAAACTTAATGTTGAATATATTGGTAAGATAGCGGGAGATCCTTCACTAAAATGATTGAGATTAGAGTTGGGGGAGAAAAGTTAGCCAAAATGGACAGCTTTCTCTTTAGCTGAGCTGGTAACTATGCCTCCACGGTGCAAGGAAGGATTCAGAGAAGCTGCAGGAGGAAGCTTTGGAAAGGGACAAGAAAGAGTGATTGCTGGAGGACAGAAAGATCTCAGTTGATGCTTCTTTTTAATAAAGTTGCATTTGACAACTTGAAGTGTAGGTTTACAGGTTCTGAGCAGAAATTAGGTTGCCTCACACTGATGAAGAGCCCATGTCCATTTATCATGAGGTTAGTAGAAGAACTGCGCCTCAGTAGATTGAAGGAGAAGCAGACAGTACCCTTTGTGAAGAATGGGCATGTTTCTGGGGTGGCAGGTCATGCTGCGAGCAGATCTATATACTTGGGAACATCATGGAACAGAGCCTAGAGTATCAGATGCCACTTGTTATCAACTTCATTGGTTTCAAAAAAGCTTTCGCCAGCATCCATCAGCAGCCATTCTGCTACAATGCAAGACAGTACGGCATCCCAGAGTGGAATATTAGCACCTTCAAAGCCTTACACTGCGTCTCTAGCTGCAGGAAGAGAACAGAAAAGGTGTCACGTAAGTTGGACATCTTTCATCAGCGTTGCTTACATAAGACCCTGGGCATCACATGGACAAACAGCATCACCAACGAAGAGAAATGGTAAGAAGCAACTGCGGAACATTGTGACGGAGAGACAACAGAGGCTGGCAGGACACTTATTTCACCTCCTGGATGCCAGAGTGGCAGGAATGGACACCACTAGACAGAGGAAGAAGACTTGGCAAAGTATATTTAAGGAGGACCTCCAAGTGTGGGACACCACCTGGACTAGAGTGATGGACCAGGTCTGGTGGCAGAGTCTTGGGTATGGAGAAACTCAGTCTAAGTAATTCGGTAGAAGTACTGGCAGTACCAAGTGAGGTCAGTGCAAACTAAAATAACATCAGTTACCGAACGAGTATGGGTAAAAGGATCAAAAGAGGGCCAAAGCAACAAATAGTAATTCCAGGTAGCTGATACACTGCCAAAGAAGACAAGTTTAGAGTGTGATTTTGGTCTAGGCCCTTATTGAGGAGATTGATATCTTGCCAAGGGAACCAGCACTGATGCAGTGTAAAAGCTTGAAGAATCTTGTGAAATGACTGGACTGATCAGTGTCAGCTGATTGACAAGTTATTGAAGGTTATTCAGGATTTCAGGGACTTTGGTTGGAATCTTCCGAGGAGTGGCAATCCCCATTCAATTGCCACTCCACTCCTATTTACTTAACCTTCCATCGGTGCTCCACGTTTCTTGCTCGGGGATAGTCAGGTGGTGGGGGGTGTCCAGCGGGAAGCCAGTAGTATAGTTACCCAAAAGTTAGAAGTGGTTTTAATCCTTCTAACTTTTCCTGGGTAACTATTCTGCTAAGTAATTTGGAACCATCTGAAGTCTCAAACTCAGCTCAAAGTTTTGGAGGGTTTCAGATGCAGGGTAATGGCCCATTGGAAGCCCAAGCTCCCCAGGCAATTCCCGCATCGTCAGTGCGTGGGGACTTCCGAGGGGTCCCCTTGCGTATCTTCAGGGTTAACTCTGGGGTACGACCATCTGGAGATTGGAAGTTCTTGGCCGTTGCATGTGTGCCCACCCTGTCACTAGGAGAGGAGCAGGTCCATTGTTGGTGGAGAATATTAAAGTTGCCAAGATTAGCGATTCCAGCTTGTGGTGTAAGCCACACACAGTGCTGTTCGGAAGAGAGTTCCAGGATTGTGACCCTCCGACAGTGAAAGAAGAGCAACATTTTTCCAAGTCAGGACGGTGTATGGCTTGGAGAACTTGCAGGTGGCAGTGACCCTGTGTGTCTGCCTTATCCTTCTTGATAGTCGAGTTTGTGGGTTTGACCTGCTGAGAAAGGAGCCTTGGCTAGTTGTTACAGTGCATCTTGTAGATGGTGCACACTGCAGCCACAGTAGTTGGTGGTGGAGGGGGTGAATGTTTAAGGTGGTGGATGGAATGTCAATCAAGGGGCTGCTTTGACCTGGATGGTGTTGAGCTTCTTGAGTGCTGTTGGAGCTGCACTGATCCAGGCAAGTGGGGAGTATCACACTCCTGACTTGTGCCTTGGTGGACAGGTTTTAGGGAATCAGAGGGTGAGTTACTTGCTGCAGAATTCCCAGCCACTGAGCTGCTCTTATAGACATGGTATTTATATGACTGGTCCAGTTCAGTTTGTAGTTAATGACAGCAGTTGGGATCACCATAACTGATGTCCCCAATCTGAAGCCAATGGTGAACCTGGGTTGAAACCAGCCTGTCTTTCATCTTCTGTTTCTGCTAACTATTGCGTTTCCTCTTGGCCTTCAGGGAAAAGCCCGTCTGAGAGGTGGAGTCTTTCTGTGCAGTATTATCTGAGGCCTCAAACTGATGCTTCATACGATTAGGATTTTCAAGATGGTGAATTCTCCAGAAAGACATCAAACCTGGTTTATCTGAAAATATAGGAGGTAATAAATGTTGGAGCTGTGGACTGACAAGTTCCCGGGTCCTAATGGACTTCATTCTAGGGTTTTGAAAGAAGTGGCTAGTGAGATAGTTGATGCATTGGTTTTAATTTTCCAAAATTCCCTAGATTCAGGGAAGGTTCCATTAGATTACAAAATAGTGAATGTAACTCCTTTATTCAAAAAGGGAGGGAGACAGAAAGCAGGAAACTACAGGCCTGTTAGCTTAACATCTATCAGAGGGAAAATTTTAGATGCTATTATTAAAGACATTATAGCAGAGCATTTGGAAAAATTCAGGATAGTCAGGCAGAGCCAAAATGGTTTTGTGAAAGGGAAATTATGTTTAACCAATTTTCTGGAGTTTTTTGAAGAAGTAGCATATGCTGTGGATAAAGGGGAACCGGTAGATGTACTGTATTTAGATTTCCAGGAGGCATTTGATAAGGTGCCACATCAAAGGCTATTGCGAAAAATGAAAGCTCATGGTGTAATGGGTAACATATTGGCATGGATAGAAGATTGGCGAGCTAACAGGAAACAGAGAGTAGGCATAAACAGAGAGTAGGCATTTTTCCAGTTGGCAAAATGTAACGAGTGGTGTGTCACATGGATCAGTGCTGGGGCCTCAACTTTTTACAATTTATTTAAATGACTTGGATGAGGGGAGCGAAGGTATGGTTGCTAAATTTGCTGATGACACAAAGGTAGATAGGAAGGTAAGGTATGAAGAGGACACAAGGAGGCTAAAAGTGGCATAGATAGATTAAGTGAATGGGCAAAGACCTGACAAATGGAATATAATGTGGGAAAATGTGAAATTGTCCATTTTGGTAGGAAAAATAAAAAAGAAGCTTATTATCTAAATAGTGAGAAATTGCAGAGCTCTGAGATGCAAAGGGATTTAGGGGTCATGGTGCATGAATCACCAAAGGCTAGTATGCAAGTCCAGCAAGTAATTAGGAAAGCTAATAGAATGTTATCATTTATTGCAAGGGGAATTGAATACAAAAATAAGGAGTTTAAACTCCCGTTATACAAGGCATTGGTGAGACCTCATCTGGAGTACTGTGTACAATACTGGTCTCCTTATTTAAGGAAGGATGTAAATGCTTTGGAAGCAATTCAGAGAAGATTTATTAAACTAATACTGTAGGACTGGTTGTCTTATGAGGAAAGGCTGGACAGGCTAGGCTTGTACCTGCTGGAGTTTAGAAAAGTAAGAGGTGACTTGATTGAAACCTATAAGATCCTGAAAGGTCTTGACTGGGTCAATGTGTGGTGGCTCTCTTGGCTCTGAGTCAGAAGATCTCGCTCTCCAGTCTTACTCCAGAAATCTGAGTGCATAATCCATGCTGACACTCCCATGCAGTACCTCGGAAGCGATGTACTGTGTAGGTGCTGTCTTTCGGAGAGACATTAAACGGATATCCTGACTGCCTCTTAGTTGGGCATAAAATATCAGATGGCACTATTTGAAGAGAAGCCAGGAAGTTCTCACCAATGTCTTGGCCAATGTTTATCCTTTGATCAACATCACTAAATCAAATTATTGTTATTTAATTGCTGTTTGTGGGATCTTGCTATGCACAATTGGCTGCCTCATTTCCTATAACACTGGCTTCACTTCAAGTTACATCACTGGCTGTGAAGAGCTTTGTGAGGCCTAGATGTCAGAATGACTTGAGAAATGGGGGATTTTAGCTACAAGGATAGGTTGGAGAAATAGGACACGTTCTCCTTGGAGCAAAAGGAGGTTGAGGGGAGATTTGATAAAGATATATAAGATTATGACAGATTTAGATAAGGTGGACAACGAAAAGCTGTTCCCATTAGCTGATGGTATAAGGACTAGAAGACACAGGTTTAAGGTTTTGGGCAAGAGATACAGGGGGCATATGAGGACGAAATTTTTTATGCAGAGAGTTGGCAATGACCTGGAACTCGCTACCTGTGAGGGTGGTGGAAGCAGAGACATCAATAACTTCAAAAGCAAACTGAATGAGCACTTGAGGGAAATAAACTTGCAGGGCTGTTGGAATAGAGTGAGGGAATGGAACTGACTGGATTGCCCTCAGAAAGCTGGCATCAACTGGATGGGCTGAATAGCCTCCTTCTGTGCCACAATGACTTTATGACAATGATTTGAAAGACATTTTGGAAAAGCAAGTCTTTCTTAAGCTGGTTAATGACTGCACTAAAATACAGCACAGATACTTTGAGTGATCAAATAACCAGTTGCTGTCTGAGGAAATTAAATCACTTATTGGTTTACCAAATAGCATACAGCAATTCTAATTCCTTTCAATTATTTTACATTGCTCAGACCTGCCAATTCCTTGTGAAGTTGATACATTAAAATCTACTATTTTTTGACAGGTTGAGCTGTAAAATCATCTTCACTTGTAACAGAAACTTTAAATTGTGTATGACATTTGGATTTCACTTGTAACCTCTAATGTCAAGTACGAGCTGTATGCTTTAGCATTCAAATAAAATGTGCATTCTCTAGAAACAGACTTCAGTCACAAACTATCTCAATTTTCCCTTTGCTTTGTGCGAATGCTTGATTAGCTTTATCTTCACCTCGTTCCCCTCGCTTTAAGGTTGAATTTTTAGATCTGCCCAGCTGACAGCCCATCAGATTTTCCTCACTTAAAGTGCATGACCATTGGATCAGGGATTTTCTTGCGTGAATGGCGTGAAATGTTTCAGCTCTTTGTTGTTGGTTTCTGAGCTGCTTTCATACAAACATTAGTGATGAAGCTGATTTTGGGTGGGTCTTCCAAGATATTTTTAATCGTTGCCTTAGTTCCAAGCACACACTGTGCATTCCATTGCCAGTAAAGGCATCAAATTTCTAGTGTTTTTTTTGAGAACTACATTGATGCAATGACGAATGAGGGTATGACTAGAAAACGATGCACAATAAGAAATAATGCATAAATTCGCCACGAATTTTAATTGTACAGTACCTAGTTTTTTTGAAAACGTACCAGTTGCCTGATACCTGTGGCTGTAATACAGTAATGGCAATCTTGGAGTTTGTTGCGGTTTGAAGAAAAAGTGTCCTTTTCAAAATGTAAAATAGATTTTTTTATGAGAAGTGATACATTTTGTTCAGTGTCAGCCATAGCTCTGTGTGCATCACTCGTCTCTTAAGTTAGAAGGTCAAGGGTTCAAGCCCCATTTCCCAGAGAGATTGAATAAAAAATCTGATATCTTAGTGCAAAGCTGAGGGAACACTGGCCCAAATCATCTGGTATTTGTATCTGGACTTAGATTGGGTCATGACCCTACAAAAGTCCTGACGCACACACAAGTGCTGACATTGCCCAGGAAGTATGAGCTTCCAATAGGCTGATTTCCGCTGCCTAGGAATATCTCTGACACTGTGCTCAGTGTCAGAGACTTAGAACATAAGAACATAAGAAATAGGAGCAGGAGTAGGCTATTCGGCCCCTCAAGCCTGCCCCACTATTCAATTAGATCATGGCTGATCTGCCCCAGGCCTCAACTCCTCTTCTCTGCCAATTCCTCATAGCCCTCAACTCCCAGATATTTTAAAAATCTTATCTATCTCCTCTTTAAATACTTTCAGTGATCTAGCTTCCACAACCCTATGAGGTAGAGAATTCCAGACATTCACTACTCTCTGAGAGAAGAAACTCGTTTGCATCTCAATTTTAAAGGAGCATTCCCTTATCCTGTAACAATGTCCCCTAGTTCGAGATTCCCAACTAGCGGGAATATCTACCCTGTCAAGCCCCCTCAACATCTTGTACGTTTCAATAAGATCACTCCTCATTCTTTAAAACTCTAATGAATAAAGGTTTAACCTGTTTAGCCGTTCTTGATAAGTCAACACCTTCATCCCAAGAATCAGCCCAGTGAATCCTCTTTTGAACTGCCTCCAATGCCAGTATATCCTTTCTTAAATACGGGGACCAAAACTGTACACAGTACCCAGGTGCGGCCTCACCAACGCCCTGTACAGTTGTAACAACATTTACCTATTTTTAAACTCCAACCCCCTAGCAATATAGGCCAATGGGCCAGATTGGGCCCACTTGGGCCACATATGCATACCTGGATGCTAGCCAGGAAATGCAATGCTGGTCAATACCTGGTCTAACTTAGTGATTAGCCAGTGTAACAGACCTGAGCACCACACTCAAACACCCGCTCACCGCACCCCCCCCTCCCCCGCCAACCGATGCAACCCAATTAACCCTCAACCTGACCAGACTACTGCACTGACCTGACCTGACTACCCATCTACCCACCTATTCACCTACCGCCACCCACCCACTCGCACTCAGCTGCTCACTCACTTACCTACTAATTCACCATCCCACCCACTCTCCACTCACTCACCCTCATCCACTCCAGCACCAACTTGCTCCCCCACCCACTCGCTCCCCACCCACTTGCTCACACTGTCATACTCAAAGACTCCTTCCACCTGTGACAGCGATTTAAGTCCTGGTTAAAAGTGTACAAAAAGGTTGAGTCGCAGAAATCTTTGTGGTTAGCAGCAAGGTAGACCACATCAATGCTCACTGGAAGGTCTGGGCCATTGTTTTCTGATGAGGGGCTAAACCAAAGCCCTGCCTGCCCCCTCAGGCAGGAGTAAAATCTCCCCAAACCATTATTTTGAAACAGGGCCAGGGAGTTCTCCCTGGTGTTTAGTACTTAGCCATCAAACAACATCACAAAACAGGTTATCTGGCTATTATTACATTGGTGATTGTGGGAGCTTGCCATGTGCAAATTGGCTTTGGCTTTACTTACATTACAACAGTGACTACACTTCAAAAAGCATTTCATTAGATATAAAGAGCTTTGAGACATCCAGTGCCCCTGAATGGCACTATATAAATGCAAGTCTTCCTTTTCTTTCTTTTTTTCTCTATTCTTTTCCATGTTATCTTTCTTTTATATTGACTTGAGTGAATGGTGTTCAACTGTAGTATGATGGACTGAGGGGGTATGAGGGGCAACAGCTGTAGGAGGCTTTATATTAGTACTATGTCTTTGTTGATTCTCATTCGCTTGTATTGGTGGTTCAACATAAAATTATTGTTGTTGGATCTTTTCATTTAAGAACATAAGAATATAAGAAATAGAAACAGGAATAGACCATTTGGCCCTCGAGCCTGCTCCATCATTCAATAAGATCATGGCTGATCTTTTTATGTTTCGATTCCCACATTCCCATCTACCCCCAATAACATTTGATTCCCTTGCCTAACAAAAATCTATCTACCTCCACCTTAAAAATATTCAATGACCCCGCCTCCATCACCTTCTGAAGCAGAGAATTGCTCCCGAGAGAAAAAAATTCTCACCTTTGTCCTAAAAGGGTGACCCCCAATTTTAAAACAGTGCCCCCTAGTTCTGGACTCATCCACAAGAAGAAACATCCTTTTGACGTCCACCCTTATCAAGGCCGCTCAGGATCTTGTACACTTCAATCAAATCACCCCTCGCTCTTGTAAACTCCAGTGGAAACAAGCCTAGTCTGTCCAACCTTTCCTCATAAAACAACCCACTCATTCCAGGTATCAATTGAATAAACCTCCTCTGAACCACCTCCAGTGCATTTACATCCTTCCTTAAATAAGGAGACCAAAACTGCACACAGTATTCGAGATGTGGTCTCACCAATGCCCTGTATAACTGAAGCACAACACCCTTTTATGTTCAATCCCTCTCGTAATAAAGGATGGTATTCCATTAGCCTTCTTAATTACTTGCTGTATCTGCATACAAACTTGTTGTGACTCATGGACTAGAACACCTAGATCCCTCTGCACCTCAGAATTATGCAGCTGTTCTCCATTTGAGCAATACTCTGCTTTTTTGTACTTCCTGCCAAAGTGAACAAATTCATAATTTCCCACATTAAACTCCATTTGCCAGATCTTTGTCCACTCACAACCTATTTATATCCACCTGCAACCTCCTCATGTCCTCTTCACAACATACTTTTCTCCTATCTTTGTGTCATCTGCAAATTTAGTTACTATGTCTTCACTCCCCTTATCTAAGTCATTGATGTAAATCGTAATAAGTTGAGACCCCAGTACAGACCCCTGTGGGACTCCACTTGTCACATCCTACCAATCAGAAAAAGACCCATTTATGCATACTCTCTGCTTTCTGCCAGCCAGTTAGCCAGCCAGCCAGACAATCTTCTACCCACACCAATATGTCACCCCCTACACCATGCGCTTCTATTTTCCATAATCTTTGATGTGGCACCTTATCAAATGCCTTCTGGAAATCCAAGTACAGTATTTCTACAGGCTTTGCTTTATTCACTGCATGTTACTCCTTCAAAAAACACCAATAAATTGGTTAAGCTTGATTTTCCTTTCACAAAACCGTGCTGACTCTTCCCAATTGCCTTGAGCTCTTCTAAGGGCCCAGCTATAGCCTCCTTAATGATTGATTCTAATAACTTCCCCATGACAGATGTCAAGCTAATGGATGGTCGATCCTCCCCTTAGAATTTTTCTTTAAGTGAAGGCTCTGGCCTGGACCAGGCTGCTGTGGTTTGGTGGTGGTGCTAGTCTCATTCAGATGGTCAACAAGTTTTGTTTTGCCCCTCTCCTCCACTATTGTGAAGGTGATAAATCTTGCCGGGACACAGTTGGACTTGTGGTGCGTGTCAGAATGGAAGGATGCTTCACGGAGGATCCCAACCCTGAACTCAGCTGACATCCACACTTAGCAGCAAGCAGTGGGAACTCTGGATGTAGTCCTATTCTGAGCCAAAAGATGCCTAGGCTTGGTGTAGTGCCCCAATAATACCACCTAAGCCATGTGCCAATCACAAATTGAAGTCCTGTCCCCTTCAGTGACATGAAGAGCAGTGGAAACAGCACAACAGCAATGTGCATTTATGTAGCCTCATCAAAGTGGTAAACCATTGCAAGGCATTTCACAGGAACATTCTCAAATAAAAACTGACATGAGACAAAGAAGGAGATGTTAGGCCACATGGTCAAAGAGGTAGGTTTTAAGGAGGATTTTGAAGGAGGATAGAATTAGAGAGGCATCGAGGTTGCAGGAGTGATTTCGAGGGCTAACAGCAGTTGAAAGCACAGTCAGGAACCAATGTGGATTAGCAAACACAGACCAGGAATCTAATCTGAGTTTTTTTCTACATGAATCCATTTGGTGTTAATTTAAACTGGCCCGCCGAGGACCAACAAATGTAGACTTTACCCAACATTATTTACAGCCATGTCAGGCAAGGCTTTTAATCTATCAGCTCTCAGTCTAAATTCTGATTGGAAAAACTGAGCATTCTTGTTACTCATGAATCCATGAAAGAAGCTTATCAGTTTAGCAAGTTATGGGTGGGGCAAGTGGAGGGTGCGGTGGCAGTGGTGGAATAAAGTTAATGTTTCAGAAATAAAAGCCAACCTGACCGTTGCTTTTATTGTTATGCTGTCCAACACGCCAGCTATCCAATAGATTTTTTTGTATTGAGATGACCTGTTGTACACTGAGCTGGGTTAGGGGTGTTAGTGATGCAGCTTTCAATGTGGTTACCTAGCAGGGTATTGAAGTGAGGAAGGGATAAGTGGGGGAATGTTAAAGAAGCCAGATCGGAGATGTTATACCAAAATTAAGGTTGTAAAAGTGGATTCTCGGCTTTAAAGATTTTATTAAAGGAACCTGTGCTGTTAGCGAACAACATGTTGATAACAAGACCGCAAGATACCTTGCTCTGTAATCCCCCATGCTCTCTATTCCTGCTCTGTAATTGCACCTGCTCTCTGTTCCTGCTCTGTAATCTCCCATGCTCTCTACTCCTGCTCTGTAATTGCACCTGCTCTCTATTCCTGCTCTGTAATCTCCCATGCTCTCTATTCCTGCTCTGTAATTGCACGTGATCTCTATTCCTGCTCTGTATTCTCCCGTGCTCTCTATTCCTGGTCTGTAATTGCATGTGCTTTCTATGCCTAGTCTGTAATCGCCTGTGCTCTCTATCCCTGCTCTGTGATCTTCTATGCTCTCTATTCTTACTCTCTAATTGCCTGTGCTCTCTATTCCTGCTCTGTAATCTCCCGTGCTTTCTATTCCTACTCTGTAATCACCTGTGCTCTCTATTCCTGCTCTGTAATCTTCTATACCCTCTATTCCAGCTCCATAATCTCCCATGCTCTCTATTTCTGCTCTCCAATCTCCTGTGTGCTCTATTACTGCTCTGTAATCGCTCGTGCTCTCTATTCCAGCTCTGTAATCTCCCATGCTCTCTATTCCTGCTCTGTAATTGCACGTGATCTCTATTCCTGCTCTGTATTCTCCCGTGCTCTCTATTCCTGGTCTGTAATTGCATGTGCTTTCTATGCCTAGTCTGTAATCGCCTGTGCTCTCTATCCCTGCTCTGTGATCTTCTATGCTCTCTATTCTTACTCTCTAATTGCCTGTGCTCTCTATTCCTGCTCTGTAATCTCCCGTGCTTTCTATTCCTACTCTGTAATCACCTGTGCTCTCTATTCCTGCTCTGTAATCTTCTATACCCTCTATTCCAGCTCCATAATCTCCCGTGCTCTCTATTTCTGCTCTCCAATCTCCTGTGTGCTCTATTACTGCTCTGTAATCGCTCGTGCTCTCTATTCCAGCTCTGTAATCTCCTGTATTCTCTTTTCCAGCTCTGTAATCTGCCATGCTCTCCATTCTTAATCACCTGTGCTCTCTAATCTTGCTCTGTAATCTTGCGTGCTCTCTATTCCTACTCTGTAATAACCTGCGCTCTCTATGTTTGCTGTATAATTGCCCGCGCTCTCTATGTCTGCCCTATAATTACTTGTGCACTCTATGTCTGCTCTGTAATTGCCTGCACTCTATGCCTGCTCTGTAATCTTCCCGTGCTCTCTATTCCAGCTCTATAAGCTCCCGTGCTCTCAATTCCTGCTCCATAATCGCCTGCACTCTCTATAGCTGTTCCGTAATCTCCCATGCTCTCTATTCTTACTCTGTAATCACCTGTGCTCTCTATTCCTGCTCTGCAAACTCCTGAGCTCTCTATTCCTACTCTGTAATTGCCCGTGTTCTCTGTCCCTGCTCTGTAATCTCCCATGCTCTCTATTCCTGCTCTGCTCTGTAATCTTCTGTGCTCTCTATTCCTGCTCTATGATTGCCCGTGCTATCTATTCCAGCTCTGTAATCTCCTGTGCTCTCTATTCTTACTATGTAATCACCTGTGCTCTTTATTCCTGCTCTATAATCTCCCGTGCTCTCTATTCCTGCTCTATAATCACCTGCGCTCTCTATTCCTGTTCTGTAAGATCCTGTGCTCTCTATTCCTGCTCTGTAATTGCTTGTGCTCTCTATTAATGTTCCATAATCTGCTGTGCTCCCTATCCCTGTTCGGTAATCTCCCATGCTCTCTATTCCTGCTCTATAATCTCCCGTGCTCTCCATTCCTGCTCTGTAATCTTCTGTGCTCTCTATTCCTGCTCTATAATCACCCGTGTTCTTTATTCCAGCTCTGTAATCTCCCGTGCTCTCTATTCTTACTCTCTAATTGCACGTACTCTCTATTCTTGCTCTGTAATCACCTTGCTCTCTATGTCTGCTCTATAATTGCCCACACTCTCTATGTCTGTTCTGTAATCGCCCATGCTCTATGTATGCTCTCTAATTGCCTGCGCTCCCTATGTCTGCTCTGTAATCTCCCGTGCTCTCTATTCCAGCTCTATAATCTCCCGTGCTCTCTATTCCTGCTGTATAATTGCCTATGCTCTCTATTTCTGGTCTGTAAGCTACTGTGCTCTCTATTCCTGCTCTGTAATCTCCGGTGCTCTCTATTCCTGCTCTGTAATTCCCGTGCTCTCTATGACTGCTTTGTAATTGCCTGCACTCTGTATGTCTGCTCTGTAATCCTCCGTGCAATCTATTCCAGCTCTATAATCTCCCATGCTCTCTATGTATGCTCTCTAATTGCCTATGCTCTCTATTCCTGGTCTGTAAGCTCCCGTGCTCTCTATTCCTTCTCTGTAATCTCCCGCGCTCTCTGTGTCTGCTCTGTAATCTCCGGTGCTCTCTATTCCTGCTTTATAATCTCCCATGCTCTCTACTCCAGCTCTATAATTGCCTGTGCTCTCTATTCCTGTTCTGTATTCCCCCATGCTCTCTTTTCCTACTCTGTAATCGCCTGTGCTCTCTATTCTTGCTCTGTAATCTCCCATGCTCTCTATTCCTACTCTGTACTCACCAGCGCTCTCTATGTCTGCTCTATAATTGCCTGCGCTGTCCACGGCTGCTGTGTAATCTCGTGTGCTCTCTATTCCAGCTCTATAAACTCCTGTGGTCTCTATTCCTGCTCTGTAATCTCCCCTGCTCTCTATTCCTGCTCAGTAATCTTCTGTGCTCTCTCTTCCTGGCCTAAAATTGCCCGTGCTCTCTATTCCTGCTCTGTAATCTCCCGTGCTCTCTATTCTTACTCTGTAGTCACTTGTGCTCTCTATACTTGTGCTGTAATCTCCCATGCTCTCTATTCCTACTCTGTAATCGCCCGCGCTCAGTATGTCTGCTCTGTAATTGCCTGCATTCTATATGTCTGCTGCATAATCGCCCATGCTCTCTATGTCTGCTCTATAATCGCCTGTGCTCTTTATTCCTGCTCTGTAATCTCCCGTGTTCACTAAATCTGCTCTAATTTCCTGCAGTCTCTATATCTGCTCTGTAATTGCCTGCGCTGTCTATGTCCGCTCTATAATCACCCGCGCTCTCTATGCCTGCTCTGTAATCACCTGCGTTCGCAATGCCGTCTCTGTAATATCCTGTGCTCTCTATTTTTACTCTGTAATTGCTGTGCTCTGTATTCTTGCTCTGTAATCTCCTGTGCTCTCCATTCCTACTCTGTAATCACCTGCGCTCTCTATGTCTGCTCTATAATCGCCTGTGCTCTCTATGTCTTCTCTGTAATCGCCTGCACTTTCTATTTATGCTGTGTAATCTCCAGTGCTCTCTATTCCAGCTCTATAATCTCCCGTGCTCTCTCTATGTCTGCTCTGTAATCACCTGCGTTCGCTATGTCGTCTCTGTAATATCCTGTGCTCTCTATTTTTACTCTGTAATTGCTGTGCTCTGTATTCTTGCTCTGTAATCTGTGCTCTCCATTCCTACTCTGTAATCACCTGCGCTCTCTATGTCTGCTCTATAATCGCCTGTGCTCTCTATGTCTTCTCTGTAATCGCCTGCACTTTCTATTAATGCTGTGTAATCTCCCGTGCTCTCCATTCCAGCTCTATAATCTCCCGTGCTCTCTCTGCCTGCTCTATAATCGCCTGCACTCTCTATTTCTGTTCCGTTAGCTCCCGTGCTCTCTATTACTGCTCTATAATCTCCCGTGCTCTCTATTCCTGCTCTGCTCTGTAATCTTCTGTGCTATCTATTCCTGCTCTATGATCACCCGTGCTATCTATTCCAGCTCTGTAATCTCATGTGCTCTCTATTCTTACTATGTAATCACCTGTGCTCTCTTTTCATGCTCTGTAATCTCCCGTGCTCTCTATTCCTACTCTGTAATCACCTGTGCTCTCTATGTCTGCTTTATAATCGCCCATGCTCTCTATGTCTGCTCTGTAATCACCTGTGCTCTCTATGTGTGCTGTGTAATCTCCCGTGCTCTTTATTCCTGCTCTATAATCTCCCATGCTCTCTATTCCTCCTCTATAATCACCTGTGCTCTCTATGTCTGCTTTATAATCGTCCATGCTCTCTATTACTGCTCTATAATCGCCTTTGCTCTCTCTTCCTGTTCCGTAAGATCCCGTGCTCTCTATTCCAGCTCCATAATCTCCCGTGCTCTCTATTCCTGCTGTATAATTGCCTATGCTCTCTATTCCTTGTCTGTAAGCTCCTGTGCTCTCTATTCCTGCTCTGTAATCTCCGGTGCTCTCTATTTCTTCTCTGTAATCTCATGCGCACTCTATGTCTGCTCTGTAATCTCCCGTTCTCTCTATTCCAGCTCTATAATCTCCCATGCTCTCTATTCTTACTCTCTAATTGCACGTGGTCTCTATTCTTGCTCTGTAATCTCCCGTGCTCTCTATTTGTACTCTGTAATCAACTGTGCTTTCTATGTCTGCTCTATAATTGCCCGCACTCTCTATGTCTGTTCTGTAATTGCCCATGCTCTCTATGTATGCACTCTAATCACTTGCATGCCCTATGTCTGCTCTGTAATCTCCCGTGCTCTCTATTCCAGTTCTATAATCTCCCATGCTCTCTATTCCTGCTCTATAATTGCCTATGCTATCTATTCCTGGTCTGTAAGCTGCTGTGCTCTCTATTCCTGCTCTGTAATCTCCTGTGCTCTCTATTCCTGCTCTGTAATCTCCCGCGCTTTCTATGTCTGCTTTGTAACTGCGTGTGCTCTGTATGTCTGCTCTGTAATCCCCTTGTGCTCTCTATTCCAGCTCTATAATCTCCCATGCTCTCTATGTATGCTCTCTAATCACCTGCACTACCTATGTCTGCTCTGTAATCTCCCGTGCTCTCTATTCCAGCTCTATACTCTCCGTGCTCTCTATTCCTTCTCTATAATTGCCTATGCTCCCTATTCCCTGTCTGTAAGCTCCCGTGCTCTCCATTCCTGTTCTGTAATCTCCAGTGCTCTCTATTCCTTCTCTGTAATCTCCTGCACTCTCTATGTCTGCTCTGTAATCTCCCGTGCTCTCTATTCCAGCTCTATAATCTCCCATGCTCTCTACTCCAGCTCTATAATTGCCTGAACACTCTATTCCTGTTCTGTATTCCCCCATGCTCTCTTTTCCTACTCTGTAATCACCTGTGCTCTCTATTCTTGCTCTGTAATCTCCCATGCTCTCTCTTCCTACTCTGTACTCACCGGTGCTCTCTATGTCTGCTCTATAATTGCCCATGCTCTCTATGTCTGCTCTGTAATCGCCTGTGCTTTCTATTTATGCTGTGTAATCTCCCGTGCTCTCTATTCCAGCTCTATAATCTCCCGTGCTTTCTATGTCTGCTCTATAATCGCATGCGCTCTCTATTTCTGTTCCGTTAGCTCCCGTGCTCTTTATTGCTTCTCTGTAATTGCCTGTACTCTCTATGTCTGATCTGTAATCTTCCCATGCTCTCTATTCCTGCTCTATAATCTCCCATGCTCTCTACTCCAGCTCTATAATTGTCTGCACACTCTATTGCTGTTGCGTAAGCTTCCGTGCTCTCTATTCCTGCTCTGTATTTGCCTGTGCTCTCTATTCCAGTTCTGTAATCTCCCGTGCTCTCTATTCTTACTCTGTAATCACCTGTGCTCTCCATTCCTGCTCTGGAATCTTCTGTGCTATCTATTCCTGCTCTATGATCGCCCGTGCTATGTATTCCAGCTCTGTAATCTCCCATGCTCTCTATTCCTACTCTGTAATCACCTGTGCTCTCTATGTCTGCTTTATAATCGCCAATGCTCTCTATGTCTGCTCTGTAATCACCTGTGCTCTCTATGTATGCTGTGTAATCTCCCGTGCTCTTTATTCCTGCTCTATAATTTCCAGCACTCTCTATTCCTTCTCTTTAATCACCTGCGCTCTCTCTTCCTGTTCTTTAAGATCCTGTGCTCTCTATTCCAGCTCTATAATCTCCTGTGCTGTCCATTCCTGCTCTGTAATCTCCTGTGCTCTCTATTCCTGCTCTATAATCACCCATGCTCTTTATTTCAGCTCTGTAATCTCCTGTGCTCTCTATTCCTTTTCTGTAATCTCTGGTGCTCTCTATTCCTTCTCTGTAATCTCATGCGCTCTCTATGTCTGCTCTGTAATCTCCCGTTCTTTCTATTCCAGCTCTATAATCTTGCATGCTCTCTATTCTTACTCTCTAATTGCACGTGGTCTCTATTCTTGCATGTAATCTCCCGTGCTCTCTATTCCTGCTCTGTAATCTCCCACACTTTCTATGTCTGCTTTGTAATTGCGTGTGCTCTGTATGTCTGCTCTGTAATCCCCTTGTGCTCTCTATTCCAGCTCTATAATCTCCCATGCTCTCTATGTATGCTCTCTAATCACCTGCACTACCTATGTCTGCTCTGTAATCTCCCGTGCTCTCTATTCCTGCTCTGTAATCTCCCGAGCTTTCTATGTCTGCTTTGTAATTGCATGCGCTCTGTATGTCTGCTCTGTAATCCCCTTGTGCTCTCTATTCCTGCTCTGTAATCTCCGGTGCTGTCTATACCTTCTCTGTAATCTCCCGCACTCTCTATGTCTGCTCTGTAATCTCCCGTGCTCTCTATTCCAGCTCTATAATCTCCCATGCTCTCTACTCCAGCTCTATAATTGCCTGCACACTCTATTCCTGTTCTGTATTCCCCCATGCTCTCTTTTCCTACTCTGTAATCACCTGTGCTCTCTATTCCTGCTCTGTAATCTCCCATGCTCTCTCTTCCTACTCTGTACTCACCGGTGCTCTCTATGTCTGCTCTATAATTGCCCGTGCTCTCTATGTCTTCTCTGTTATCGCCTGCGCTTTCTATTTATGCTGTGTAATCTCCCGTGCTCTCTATTCCAGCTCTATAATCTCCCATGCTTTCTATGTCTGCTCTATAATCGCATGCGCTCTCTATTTCTGTTCCGTTAGCTCCCGTGCTCTTTATTGCTTCTCTGCAATTGCCTGCACTCTCTATGTCTGATCTGTAATCTTCCTGTGCTCTCTATTCCAGCTCTATAAACTCCCGTGCTCTCAATTCCTGCTTCACAATCGCCTGCACACTCTATTGCTGTTGCATAAGCTTCCGTGCTCTCTTCCTGCTCTGTATTTGCCTGTGCTCTCTATTCCAGTTCTGTAATCTCCCGTGCTCTCTATTTTTACTCTGTAATCACCTGTGCTCTCCATTCCTGCTCTGAAATCTCCCGTGCTCTTTATTCCTACTCTGTAATTGCCAATGCTCTCTATCCCTGCTCTGTAATCTCCCATGCTCTCTATTCCTGCTCTGCTCTGTAATCTTCTGTGCTATCTATTCCTGCTCTATGATCGCCCGTGCTATGTATTCCAGCTCTGTAATCTCCCATGCTCTCTATTCCTACTCTGTAACCACCTGTGCTCTCTATGTCTGCTTTATAATCGCCAATGCTCTCTATGTCTGCTCTGTAATCACCTGTGCTCTCTATGTGTGCTGTGTAATCTCCCATGCTCTTTATTCCTGCTCTATAATTTCCAGCACTCTCTATTCCTTTTCTTTAACTGCCTGCGCTCTCTCTTCCTGTTCTGTAAGATCCCGTGCTCTCTATTCCAGCTCTATAATCTCCTGTGCTGTCCATTCCTGCTCTGTAATCTTCTGTGCTCTCTATTCCTGCTCTATAATCACCCGTGCTCTTTATTTCAACTCTGTAATCTCCCGTGCTCTCTATTCTTATGCTGTAATTGCATGTGCTCTCGGTTCTTGCTCTGTAATCTCCCGTGCTCTCTATTCCTACTCTGTAATCACCTGTGCTCTCTATGTCTGCTCTATAATTCCCTGTGCTCTGTATGTCTGCTCTATAATCTCCCATGCTCTCTATTCCAGCTCCATAATCTCCCGTGCTCTCTATTCCTGCACTGTAATCTCCCACACTTTTTATGTCTGCTTTGTAATTGCGTGTGCTCTGTATGTCTGCTCTGTAATCCCCTTGTGCTCTCTATTCCAGCTCTATAATCTCCCATGCTCTCTATGTATGCTCTCTAATCACCTGTACTACCTATGTCTGCTCTGTAATCTCCCGTGCTCTCTATTCCTGCTCTGTAATCTCCCGAGCTTTCTATGTCTGCTTTGTAATTGCGTGCGCTCTGTATGTCTGCTCTGTAATCCCCTTGTGCTTCTATTCCTGCTCTGTAATCTCCGGTGCTGTCTATACCTTCTCTGTAATCTCCCGCACTCTCTATGTCTGCTCTGTAATCTCCCGTGCTCTCTATTCCAGCTCTATAATCTCCCATGCTCTCTACTCCAGCTCTATAATTGCCTGCACACTCTATTCCTGTTCTGTATTCCCCCATGCTCTCTTTTCCTACTCTGTAATCACCTGTGCTCTTTATTCCTGCTCTGTAATCTCCCATGCTCTCTATTCCTACTCTGTACTCACCGGTGCTCTCTATGTCTGCTCTATAATCGCCCGTGCTCTCTATGTCTTCTCTGTTATCGCCTGCGCTTTCTATTTATGCTGTGTAATCTCCCGTGCTCTCTATTCCAGCTCTATAATCTCCCATGCTTTCTATGTCTGCTCTATAATCACATGCGCTCTCTATTTCTGTTCCGTTAGCTCCCGTGCTCTTTATTGCTTCTCTGCAATTGCCTGCAATCTCTATGTCTGATCTGTAATCTTCCTGTGCTCTCTATTCCAGCTCTATAAACTCCAGTGCTCTCAATTCCTGCTTCACAATCGCCTGCACACTCTATTGCTGTTGCATAAGCTTCTGTGCTCTCTTCCTGCTCTGTATTTGCCTGTGCTCTCTATTCCAGTTCTGTAATCTCCCGTGCTCTCTATTCTTACTCTGTAATCACCTGTGCTCTCCATTCCTACTCTGAAATCTCCCGTGCTCTTTATTCCTACTCTGTAATTGCCAATGCTCTCTATCCCTGCTCTGTAATCTCCCATGCTCTCTATTCCTGCTCTGCTCTGTAATCTTCTGTGCTATCTATTCCTGCTCTATGATCGCCCGTGCTATGTATTCCAGCTCTGTAATCTCCCATGCTCTCTATTCCTACTCTGTAACCACCTGTGCTCTCTATGTCTGCTTTATAATCGCCAATGCTCTCTATGTCTGCTCTGTAATCACCTGTGCTCTCTATGTGTGCTGTGTAATCTCCCATGCTCTTTATTCCTGCTCTATAATTTCCAGCACTCTCTATTCCTTTTCTTTAACTGCCTGCGCTCTCTCTTCCTGTTCTGTAAGATCCCGTGCTCTCTATTCCAGCTCTATAATCTCCTGTGCTGTCCATTCCTGCTCTGTAATCTTCTGTGCTCTCTATTCCTGCTCTATAATCACCCGTGCTCTTTATTTCAACTCTGTAATCTCCCGTGCTCTCTATTCTTATGCTGTAATTGCATGTGCTCTCGGTTCTTGCTCTGTAATCTCCCGTGCTCTCTATTCCTACTCTGTAATCACCTGTGCTCTCTATGTCTGCTCCATAATTCCCTGTGCTCTGTATGTCTGCTCTATAATCTCCCATGCTCTCTATTCCAGCTCCATAATCTCCCGTGCTCTCTATTCCTGCTGCATAATTGCGTATGCTCTCTATTCCTGGTCTGTAAGCTCCCGTGCTCTCTATTCCTGCTTTGTAATCTCCCTCACTCTCTTTGTCTGCTCTGTAATCTCCCGTGCTCTCTATTCCAGCTCTGTAATCTCCCATGCTCTCTATTCTTACTCTATAATTGCCTGTGCTCTCCAATCCTGTTCTGTAATCCCCCATGCTCTCTTTTCCTACTCTGTAATTGCCTGTGCTCTCTATTCTGGCTCTGTAATCTCCCATGCTCTCTATTCCAATGCTGTAATCACCGGCACACTCTATGTCCACTCTATAATGCCTGTGCTCCCTATTCCAGCTGTATAATCACCTGTGCTCTTTATTCCAGCTCTGTAATCTCCCGTGCTCTCTATTCTTCCTCTGTAATTGCACGTGCTCTCTATTTTTGCTCTGTAATCTCCCATGCTCTCTATTCCAGCTGTATAATCTCCCGTGCTCTCTATTACTGCTTTATAATTGCCTATGCTCTCTATTCCTGTTCTGTAAGCTCCCGTGCTCTCTATTACTGCTCTGTAATTTCCGGTGCTCTCTATTCCTTCTCTGTAATCTCCCGCGCTCTCTATGTCTGCTCTGTAATCTCCCGTGCTATCTATTCCAGCTCTATAATCTCCCATGTTCTCTATTCCTGCTCTATAATTGACTGCGCTCTCTATTCCTGTTCTTTAATCCCCCATGCTCTCTTTCTCTTCTCTGTAATCACCTGTGCTCTCTATTCTTGCTCTGTAACCTCCCATGCTCTCTATGCCTACTCTGTAATCACCGACGCTCTCTATGTCTGCTCTATAATTGCCTGTGCTCTCTATGTCTGCTCTGTAATTACCTGTGCTGTCTATGCCTGCTGTGTAATCTCCCGTGCTCTCTATTCCTGCTCTGTAATCTCCTGTGCTCTCTATTCCAGCTCTATAATTTCCGATGCTCTCTATTCCTGCTCAGTAATCTTCTCTGCTCTCTATTCCTGCTCTAAAATTGTCCGTGCTCTCTATTCCAGCTCTATAATCTCCCGTGCTCTCTATGTCTGCTGTATAATCGCCTGTGCTCTCTATTCCTGTTCCGTAAGCTCCTGTGCTCTCTATTGCTTCTCTGCAATTGCCTGTAGTCTCTATTCCTGCAATGTAATCTCCCATGCTCTCTATTCCTGTTCCGTAATCTCCCGTGTTCTCTATTCTTCATCTGTAATTACCCGTGCTCACTATCCTGCCCTGTAATCTCCCGTGCTCTCTATTCCTGCTCTATAAACTCCCGTGGTCTCTATTCCTGCTGTGCAATCACCAGTGCTGTGTATTCACACTCTGTAATCTCCCGTTCTCTCTATTCATTGTCTGTAATTGCACATGCTTTCTATTTCTGCTCTGTATACTCCCGTGCTCTCTATTCCTGCTCTGTAATTGCATGTGCTCTGTATTCCTGCTCTGTAATCTACCGTGCTCTCTATTCCTGCATTGTAATCTCCCGTGCTCTCTATTCCTGCTCTATAATCGCCTGCGCTCTCTATTCCTGCTCAGTAATTGCCTGTGCTTTATATTCCTGTTCCGTGATCTCCTCTGCTCCCTAATCTTACTCTCTAATCGCCCATGCTCTCTATTCCTGCTCTGTCATCTCCCGTGCTCTCTATGCCTACTCTGTAATCGCCTCTGCTCTCTATCCCTGCTCTGTGATCTTCTATGCTCTCTATTCTTACTCTCCAATTGCCTGTGCTCTCTATTCCTGCTCTGTAATCTCCCATGCTCTCTATTCCTACTCTGTAATCGCCTGTGCTCTCTATCCCTGCTCTGTAATCTTCTATGCTTTCTTTTCCAGCTCCATAATCTCCCATGCTCTCTATTTCTGCTTTGCAATCTCCTGTGTGCTCTATTACTGCTCTGTAATTGCTCGTGCTCTCTATTCCAGCTGTGTAATCTCCTATACTCTCTTTTCCAGCTCTGTAATCTCCGGTGCTCTCCATTCTTACACTGTAATTGCCTGTGCTCTCTAATCCTGCTCTGTAATCTCCTGTGCTCTCTATTTACTCTGTAATAACCTGTGCTCTCTATGTCTGCTCTATAATTGCCTGCACTCTCTATTGCTGTTGCCTAAGCTTCTGTGCTCTCTATTCCTGCTCTGTAATCGCCCGTGCTCTCTATCCGGCTCTGTAATCTCCCATGCTCTCTATTCCTGCTACAAAATCTTCGGTGCTCTCTATTCCTGCTGTTTGATCACCCATGCTATCTATTCCAGCTCTGTAATCTCCTGTGCTCTCTATTCCTTCTATTTAATCTCCCGTGCTCTCTATGTCTGCTCTGTAATCTCTCATGCTCTCTATTCCAGCTCTATAATCACCTGCACTCTCTATTCGTGTTCTGTAATCCCTTATGCACTCTTTTCCTACTATGTAATCGCCTGTGCTCTATATTCTTGCTCTGTAATCTCCCGTGCTCTCTATTTCTGCTCTGCAATCTCCTGTGTGCTCTATTACTGCTCTGTAATTGTTCGTGCTCTCTATTCCAGCTCTGTAATCTCCTGTACTCTCTTTTCCAGCTCTGTAATCTCCTGTGCTCTCTATTCCAGCTCTATAACCTCCCGTGCTCTCTATTCCTTCTCTGTAATCTCCCGCGCTCTCTATGTCTGCTCTGTAATCTCCCGTGCTATCTATTCCAGCTCTATAATCTCCCATGTTCTCTATTCCTGCTCTATAATTGACTGCGCTCTCTATTCCTGTTCTTTAATCCCCCATGCTCTCTTTCTCTTCTCTGTAATCACCTGTGCTCTCTATTCTTGCTCTGTAACCTCCCATGCTCTCTATGCCTACTCTGTAATCACCGACGCTCTCTATGTCTGCTCTATAATTGCCTGTGCTCTCTATGTCTGCTCTGTAATTACCTGTGCTGTCTATGCCTGCTGTGTAATCTCCCGTGCTCTCTATTCCTGCTCTGTAATCTCCTGTGCTCTCTATTCCAGCTCTATAATTTCCGATGCTCTCTATTCCTGCTCAGTAATCTTCTCTGCTCTCTATTCCTGCTCTAAAATTGTCCGTGCTCTCTATTCCAGCTCTATAATCTCCCGTGCTCTCTATGTCTGCTGTATAATCGCCTGTGCTCTCTATTCCTGTTCCGTAAGCTCCTGTGCTCTCTATTGCTTCTCTGCAATTGCCTGTAGTCTCTATTCCTGCAATGTAATCTCCCATGCTCTCTATTCCTGTTCCGTAATCTCCCGTGTTCTCTATTCTTCATCTGTAATTACCCGTGCTCACTATCCTGCCCTGTAATCTCCCGTGCTCTCTATTCCTGCTCTATAAACTCCCGTGGTCTCTATTCCTGCTGTGCAATCACCAGTGCTGTGTATTCACACTCTGTAATCTCCCGTTCTCTCTATTCATTGTCTGTAATTGCACATGCTTTCTATTTCTGCTCTGTATACTCCCGTGCTCTCTATTCCTGCTCTGTAATTGCATGTGCTCTGTATTCCTGCTCTGTAATCTACCGTGCTCTCTATTCCTGCATTGTAATCTCCCGTGCTCTCTATTCCTGCTCTATAATCGCCTGCGCTCTCTATTCCTGCTCAGTAATTGCCTGTGCTTTATATTCCTGTTCCGTGATCTCCTCTGCTCCCTAATCTTACTCTCTAATCGCCCATGCTCTCTATTCCTGCTCTGTCATCTCCCGTGCTCTCTATGCCTACTCTGTAATCGCCTCTGCTCTCTATCCCTGCTCTGTGATCTTCTATGCTCTCTATTCTTACTCTCCAATTGCCTGTGCTCTCTATTCCTGCTCTGTAATCTCCCATGCTCTCTATTCCTACTCTGTAATCGCCTGTGCTCTCTATCCCTGCTCTGTAATCTTCTATGCTTTCTTTTCCAGCTCCATAATCTCCCATGCTCTCTATTTCTGCTTTGCAATCTCCTGTGTGCTCTATTACTGCTCTGTAATTGCTCGTGCTCTCTATTCCAGCTGTGTAATCTCCTATACTCTCTTTTCCAGCTCTGTAATCTCCGGTGCTCTCCATTCTTACACTGTAATTGCCTGTGCTCTCTAATCCTGCTCTGTAATCTCCTGTGCTCTCTATTTACTCTGTAATAACCTGTGCTCTCTATGTCTGCTCTATAATTGCCTGCACTCTCTATTGCTGTTGCCTAAGCTTCTGTGCTCTCTATTCCTGCTCTGTAATCGCCCGTGCTCTCTATCCGGCTCTGTAATCTCCCATGCTCTCTATTCCTGCTACAAAATCTTCGGTGCTCTCTATTCCTGCTGTTTGATCACCCATGCTATCTATTCCAGCTCTGTAATCTCCTGTGCTCTCTATTCCTTCTATTTAATCTCCCGTGCTCTCTATGTCTGCTCTGTAATCTCTCATGCTCTCTATTCCAGCTCTATAATCACCTGCACTCTCTATTCGTGTTCTGTAATCCCTTATGCACTCTTTTCCTACTATGTAATCGCCTGTGCTCTATATTCTTGCTCTGTAATCTCCCGTGCTCTCTATTTCTGCTCTGCAATCTCCTGTGTGCTCTATTACTGCTCTGTAATTGTTCGTGCTCTCTATTCCAGCTCTGTAATCTCCTGTACTCTCTTTTCCAGCTCTGTAATCTCCTGTGCTCTCCATTCTTACACTGTAATCACCTGTGCTCCCTAATCTTGCTCTGTAATCTCGCATGCTCTCTATTCCTACTCTGTCGTAACCTGCGCTCTCTATGTCTGCTCTATAATTCCCTGCGCTCTCTATGCCTGCTTTATAATCACCCACGCTCTCTATGTCTGCCGTATAATTGCCTGTGCTCTCTATGTCTGCTCTGTAATCGCCTGCACTCTCTATCTCTGCTCTGTAATCTTCCTGTACTCTCTACTCCAGCTCTATAAACTCCCGTGCTCTCAATTCCTGCTCCATAATTGCCTGTGCTCTCTATTGCTGTTGCGTAAGCTTCTGTGCTCTCCATTCCTGCTCTGTAATTGCCTGTGCTCTCTATTCCTATTCCGTAATCTCTCGTGTTCTCTATTCTTACTCTGTAATCACCTGTGAACTCTATTCCTGCTCTTCAATCTCCCGTGCTCTCTATTCTTACTCTGTAATTCCCCTGCTATCCCTGCTCTGTAATCGCCTATGCTCCCTATTCCTGCTCCGTAATCTTCTGTGCTCTCTATTCCTGCTCTATGATCGCCTGTGCTATCTATCCCAGCTCTGTAATCTCCTGTGCTCTCTATTCTTACTATGTAATCGCCTGTGCTGTCTATTCTTCCTCCGTAATCTCCCGTTCTCTCTATTTCTACTCTGTAATATCCTGTGCTCTCTATGTCTGTTGCTTAATCTGCCGTGCTCTTTATTCCTGCTCTATAATCTCCCGTGCTCACTATTCCTGCTCTATAATCACCTGCGCTCTCTATTCCTGTTCCGTAAGATCCCGTGCTCTCTAATCCTACTCTGTAATTGCCCGTGCTCTCTATCCTTGCTCTGTAATCTCCCATGCTCTCTATTCCTGCTCTGTAATCTTCTGTACTCTCTATTCCTGCTCTATGATCGCCTGTGCTATCTATTCCAGCTCTGTAATCTCCTGTGCTCTCTATTCTTACTATGTAATTGCCCGTGCTGTCTATTCTTGCTCCGTAATCTCCCGTGCTCTCTATTTCTACTCTGTAATCACCTGCGCTCTCTATGTCCGCTCTATAATCTCCTGTGATCTCTACTCCTGCTCTGTAATCTCTTGCACGCTCTATGTCAGCCCTGTAATTGCCTGCGCGCTCTACGTCTGCTCTGTAATCTACCATGTTCTCAATTCCAGCTCTATGATCTCCTGTGGTCACGATTCCTGCTCTATAATTGCCTGTGCTCTCTATGTCTGCTCTGTAATCACCTGCGCTCTTTATGTCCGCTCTATAACCGCCCGAGCTCTTTATGTCTGCTCTATAATTGCCCGTGCTCTCTATGTCTGCTCTGCAATCACCTGCGCTCTTTATTTCTGCTCTTTAATCTCCAGTGCTCTCTATTCCTACTCTATAATTGTCTGTGCTCTCTATCCTTGCTCTGTAATCTCCTCTACTCTCTATTCCAGCTCTATAATCTCCAGTGCTTTCTATTCCTACTCTGTAATCTCCTGTGCTCTCTATTCCTGCACTATAATCTCCTGTGCTCTCCATTCCAGCTCTATAACCTCCTGTGCCCTCTATTCCTGCTCTGTAATCTCCTGTGCTCTCTATTGCAGCTCTGTAATATCGCGTGCCCTGTATTCTTACTCTGTAATCCCCTGTGCTCTTTATTCCTGCTTTATAATTGCCCGTGCTCTCTATTCCTGTTCTGTAATCGCCCGTGCTCTCTATTCTTACTCTGTAATCTCCCGTGCTCTCTATTCCAGCTCTATAATTGCCCGTGCTCTATATTCCTGTTCCGTAATCGCCCATGCTCTCTATTCTTACTCTGTAATTGCCTGTGCTCTCTATTCCTGCTTTGTAATCTCTCGTGCTCTCTATTCCTACTCTGTACTCCTGCTCTGTTATCACTCGTGGTCTCTATTCCTACTCTGTAATCTCCTGTGCACTCTATTCCAATTCTGCAATCTCCTGTGCTCCCTATTCCAGCTGTATGATTCCATGTGCTCTCTATTCCTGCTCTGTAATCGCCTGTGCTCTCTATTCTAGTTCCGTAATCTTCTGTGCTCTCCATTCCTGCACTGCAATCGCCTGTGCTCTCTACTCCTACTCTGTAATCGCCCGTGCTCTCTATTCCAGCTCTATAATCTCCAGTGCTTTCTATTCCCACTCTGTAATCTTCTGTGCTCTCTATTCTTGCACTATAATTGCCTGTGCTCTCTATTCCTGTTCTATCATTGCCCCTGCATTCTATTCCAGCTCTGTAATCTCCTGTGCTCTCTATTCTTACTGTATAATTGCCTGTGCTATCTATTCTTGCTCTGCAATCTCCTGTGCTCTCTATTCCTACTCTGAAATCACCTGCGCTCTCTATGTCTGCTCTGTAATCTACCGTGCTCTCTATTCCAGCTCAATAATCGCCTATTCTCTCTATTCCTGTTCCGTTCGCTTCCGTGCTTTCTATTCCTGCTCTGTCATCTCCTGTGCTTTCTATTCCTGCTCTGTAATCTCCTGTGCTCTCTATTCCAGCTCTATAACCTCCCGTGCTCTCTATTCCTTCTCTGTAATCTCCCGCGCTCTCTATGTCTGCTCTGTAATCTCCCGTGCTATCTATTCCAGCTCTATAATCTCCCATGTTCTCTATTCCTGCTCTATAATTGACTGCGCTCTCTATTCCTGTTCTTTAATCCCCCATGCTCTCTTTCTCTTCTCTGTAATCACCTGTGCTCTCTATTCTTGCTCTGTAACCTCCCATGCTCTCTATGCCTACTCTGTAATCACCGACGCTCTCTATGTCTGCTCTATAATTGCCTGTGCTCTCTATGTCTGCTCTGTAATTACCTGTGCTGTCTATGCCTGCTGTGTAATCTCCCGTGCTCTCTATTCCTGCTCTGTAATCTCCTGTGCTCTCTATTCCAGCTCTATAATTTCCGATGCTCTCTATTCCTGCTCAGTAATCTTCTCTGCTCTCTATTCCTGCTCTAAAATTGTCCGTGCTCTCTATTCCAGCTCTATAATCTCCCGTGCTCTCTATGTCTGCTGTATAATCGCCTGTGCTCTCTATTCCTGTTCCGTAAGCTCCTGTGCTCTCTATTGCTTCTCTGCAATTGCCTGTAGTCTCTATTCCTGCAATGTAATCTCCCATGCTCTCTATTCCTGTTCCGTAATCTCCCGTGTTCTCTATTCTTCATCTGTAATTACCCGTGCTCACTATCCTGCCCTGTAATCTCCCGTGCTCTCTATTCCTGCTCTATAAACTCCCGTGGTCTCTATTCCTGCTGTGCAATCACCAGTGCTGTGTATTCACACTCTGTAATCTCCCGTTCTCTCTATTCATTGTCTGTAATTGCACATGCTTTCTATTTCTGCTCTGTATACTCCCGTGCTCTCTATTCCTGCTCTGTAATTGCATGTGCTCTGTATTCCTGCTCTGTAATCTACCGTGCTCTCTATTCCTGCATTGTAATCTCCCGTGCTCTCTATTCCTGCTCTATAATCGCCTGCGCTCTCTATTCCTGCTCAGTAATTGCCTGTGCTTTATATTCCTGTTCCGTGATCTCCTCTGCTCCCTAATCTTACTCTCTAATCGCCCATGCTCTCTATTCCTGCTCTGTCATCTCCCGTGCTCTCTATGCCTACTCTGTAATCGCCTCTGCTCTCTATCCCTGCTCTGTGATCTTCTATGCTCTCTATTCTTACTCTCCAATTGCCTGTGCTCTCTATTTCTGCTCTGTAATCTCCCGTGCTCTCTATTCCTACTCTGTAATCGCCTGTGCTCTCTATCCCTGCTCTGTAATCTTCTATGCTTTCTTTTCCAGCTCCATAATCTCCCATGCTCTCTATTTCTGCTTTGCAATCTCCTGTGTGCTCTATTACTGCTCTGTAATTGCTCGTGCTCTCTATTCCAGCTGTGTAATCTCCTATACTCTCTTTTCCAGCTCTGTAATCTCCGGTGCTCTCCATTCTTACACTGTAATTGCCTGTGCTCTCTAATCCTGCTCTGTAATCTCCTGTGCTCTCTATTTACTCTGTAATAACCTGTGCTCTCTATGTCTGCTCTATAATTGCCTGCACTCTCTATTGCTGTTGCCTAAGCTTCTGTGCTCTCTATTCCTGCTCTGTAATCGCCCGTGCTCTCTATCCGGCTCTGTAATCTCCCATGCTCTCTATTCCTGCTACGAAATCTTCGGTGCTCTCTATTCCTGCTGTTTGATCACCCATGCTATCTATTCCAGCTCTGTAATCTCCTGTGCTCTCTATTCCTTCTATTTAATCTCCCGTGCTCTCTATGTCTGCTCTGTAATCTCTCATGCTCTCTATTCCAGCTCTATAATCACCTGCACTCTCTATTCGTGTTCTGTAATCCCTTATGCACTCTTTTCCTACTATGTAATCGCCTGTGCTCTATATTCTTGCTCTGTAATCTCCCGTGCTCTCTATTTCTGCTCTGCAATCTCCTGTGTGCTCTATTACTGCTCTGTAATTGTTCGTGCTCTCTATTCCAGCTCTGTAATCTCCTGTACTCTCTTTTCCAGCTCTGTAATCTCCTGTGCTCTCCATTCTTACACTGTAATCACCTGTGCTCCCTAATCTTGCTCTGTAATCTCGCATGCTCTCTATTCCTACTCTGTCGTAACCTGCGCTCTCTATGTCTGCTCTATAATTCCCTGCGCTCTCTATGCCTGCTTTATAATCACCCACGCTCTCTATGTCTGCCGTATAATTGCCTGTGCTCTCTATGTCTGCTCTGTAATCGCCTGCACTCTCTATCTCTGCTCTGTAATCTTCCTGTACTCTCTACTCCAGCTCTATAAACTCCCGTGCTCTCAATTCCTGCTCCATAATTGCCTGTGCTCTCTATTGCTGTTGCGTAAGCTTCTGTGCTCTCCATTCCTGCTCTGTAATTGCCTGTGCTCTCTATTCCTATTCCGTAATCTCTCGTGTTCTCTATTCTTACTCTGTAATCACCTGTGAACTCTATTCCTGCTCTTCAATCTCCCGTGCTCTCTATTCCTACTCTGTAATTCCCCTGCTATCCCTGCTCTGTAATCGCCTATGCTCCCTATTCCTGCTCCGTAATCTTCTGTGCTCTCTATTCCTGCTCTATGATCGCCTGTGCTATCTATCCCAGCTCTGTAATCTCCTGTGCTCTCTATTCTTACTATGTAATCGCCTGTGCTGTCTATTCTTCCTCCGTAATCTCCCGTTCTCTCTATTTCTACTCTGTAATATCCTGTGCTCTCTATGTCTGTTGCTTAATCTGCCGTGCTCTTTATTCCTGCTCTATAATCTCCCGTGCTCACTATTCCTGCTCTATAATCACCTGCGCTCTCTATTCCTGTTCCGTAAGATCCCGTGCTCTCTAATCCTACTCTGTAATTGCCCGTGCTCTCTATCCTTGCTCTGTAATCTCCCATGCTCTCTATTCCTGCTCTGTAATCTTCTGTACTCTCTATTCCTGCTCTATGATCGCCTGTGCTATCTATTCCAGCTCTGTAATCTCCTGTGCTCTCTATTCTTACTATGTAATTGCCCGTGCTGTCTATTCTTGCTCCGTAATCTCCCGTGCTCTCTATTTCTACTTTGTAATCACCTGCGCTCTCTATGTCCGCTCTATAATCTCCTGTGATCTCTACTCCTGCTCTGTAATCTCTTGCACGCTCTATGTCAGCCCTGTAATTGCCTGCGCGCTCTACGTCTGCTCTGTAATCTACCATGTTCTCAATTCCAGCTCTATGATCTCCTGTGGTCACGATTCCTGCTCTATAATTGCCTGTGCTCTCTATGTCTGCTCTGTAATCACCTGCGCTCTTTATGTCCGCTCTATAACCGCCCGAGCTCTTTATGTCTGCTCTATAATTGCCCGTGCTCTCTATGTCTGCTCTGCAATCACCTGCGCTCTTTATTTCTGCTCTTTAATCTCCAGTGCTCTCTATTCCTACTCTATAATTGTCTGTGCTCTCTATCCTTGCTCTGTAATCTCCTCTACTCTCTATTCCAGCTCTATAATCTCCAGTGCTTTCTATTCCTACTCTGTAATCTCCTGTGCTCTCTATTCCTGCACTATAATCTCCTGTGCTCTCCATTCCAGCTCTATAACCTCCTGTGCCCTCTATTCCTGCTCTGTAATCTCCTGTGCTCTCTATTGCAGCTCTGTAATATCGCGTGCCCTGTATTCTTACTCTGTAATCCCCTGTGCTCTTTATTCCTGCTTTATAATTGCCCGTGCTCTCTATTCCTGTTCTGTAATCGCCCGTGCTCTCTATTCTTACTCTGTAATCTCCCGTGCTCTCTATTCCAGCTCTATAATTGCCCGTGCTCTATATTCTTGTTCCGTAATCGCCCATGCTCTCTATTCTTACTCTGTAATTGCCTGTGCTCTCTATTCCTGCTTTGTAATCTCTCGTGCTCTCTATTCCTACTCTGTACTCCTGCTCTGTTATCACTCGTGGTCTCTATTCCTACTCTGTAATCTCCTGTGCACTCTATTCCAATTCTGCAATCTCCTGTGCTCCCTATTCCAGCTGTATGATTCCATGTGCTCTCTATTCCTGCTCTGTAATCGCCTGTGCTCTCTATTCTAGTTCCGTAATCTTCTGTGCTCTCCATTCCTGCACTGCAATCGCCTGTGCTCTCTACTCCTACTCTGTAATCGCCCGTGCTCTCTATTCCAGCTCTATAATCTCCAGTGCTTTCTATTCCCACTCTGTAATCTTCTGTGCTCTCTATTCTTGCACTATAATTGCCTGTGCTCTCTATTCCTGTTCTATCATTGCCCCTGCATTCTATTCCAGCTCTGTAATCTCCTGTGCTCTCTATTCTTACTGTATAATTGCCTGTGCTATCTATTCTTGCTCTGCAATCTCCTGTGCTCTCTATTCCTACTCTGAAATCACCTGCGCTCTCTATGTCTGCTCTGTAATCTACCGTGCTCTCTATTCCAGCTCAATAATCGCCTATTCTCTCTATTCCTGTTCCGTTCGCTTCCGTGCTTTCTATTCCTGCTCTGTCATCTCCTGTGCTTTCTATTCCTGCTCTGTAATCTCCTGTGCTCTCTATTCCAGCTCTATAACCTCCCGTGCCCTCTATTCCTGCTCTGTAATCTCCTGTGCTCTCTATTGCAGCTCTGTAATATCGCATGCCCTGTATTCTTACTCTGTAATCCCCTGTGCTCTTTATTCCTGCTTTATAATTGCCCGTGCTCTCTATTCCTGTTTTGTAATCACCCGTGCTCTCTATTCTTACTCTGTAATCTCCCGTGCTCTCAAGTCCAGCTCTATAATTGCCTGTGCTCTCTATTCCTGTTCCGTAATCGCCCATGCTCTCTATTCTTACTCTGTAATTGCCTGTGCTCTCTATTCCTGCTCTGTAATCTCCCGTGCTCTCTATTCCTACTCTGTACTCCTGCTCTGTTATCACTCTCGTGGTCTCTATTCCTACTCTGTAATCTCCTGTGCACTCTATTCCTATTCTGCAATCTCCTGTGCTCCCTATTCCAGCTGTATGATTCCATGTGCTCTCTATTCCTGCTCTATAATCGCCTGTGCTCTCTATTCTAGTTCCGTAATCTCCTGTACTCTCCATTCCTACTCTGCAATCGCCTGTGCTCTCTAATCCTACTCTGTAATCGCCCGTGCTCTCTATTCCTGCTCCTTAATTTCCCGTGCTCTCTATTCCTACTCTGTAATCACCTGCACTATCTATGTCTGCTCTGTAATCTTCCACGCTCTCTATGTCTGCTCTCTATTCAGCCATAATCTCCATTCTTGCTCTGTAATTGACTGTGCTCTCTATTTCTGTTCTGTAATCTCCTGTGCTCTCTAATCTTACTCTGTAAATGCTTTTCTGTAATGGTCCCTTTTGTTTCTGCTGTGTAATCACCCAGGTGCTCCTTCCGTGCCCCATAATCACCGCACTGTTTAAGCGGGACTTTTCGTTCCTGTTTGCGGTGGGCGTCGTAGCAGGTGGGAAATATTGGGAGCAGAAAATATTGGGAGATCACAGAAACTGGTTTCATGTCTTTGTAAAACCAGCTCGCGATGTCCACTCCACCCATCAATGGTGGGTTGCATTTCACACCGCCCCATGCTGGAAGTTAATTTCGATGCATTAGAAACTTATTATAAGCCTTGCTCACCGGAGTCTTCCCCTCATGCTGGATCATGAGCTCGCATTGGCGTGATTGCACACTGATGTGTTTCACGACAGTACATAAGTGTCCTGCAACTGGCAACCTGCACTTCACTTGGAATTTGGAGGTTTATTTGCCTCCCTTGCGTCGGGCAGCAGTCGCAGTCATCAGCACCAGGCCCGGCAGGCAGCATCACATCACTTTTGGCGGTGGCGGGGGGGTGGGGTGGGGGGGCTTGACATACCAGAGCAGGCAGGGGTGGCTTTTCAACAGCTGCAGGACTAGGGCTTGCTTGGTGAAGGGGGAGAAGTGGCCTCAGGCAAGGGAAGAGGCTGCAGGGTAAGGGCAATATTGGGGAAGGGGGGTATTCCAGGGTCTGTGTAGGGCACATGTTGCAAGGTGGTGAGAGCTGAGGATGCACTCTCCAGAGGAGATGAGTCCAGATGGAGATGCGAGGGTGTGTGTGAGAGAGTGAGTGATGATGTCCCTTGAGCTGGCAGTGAGTGAGATGCTAGTGAATGCGTGATGGGCTTGTGAGAGTGATGAGATGGTTGCCTTACCCTGGCGGCACAATAGGATCATTCATCCTCTTTCTGCACTGGTTGGCCAACCTCTTCTGTGCAGCATTGGCACTGACCACCATATACCGGCTACCAAGCCGGAGTGGTGAGATTGCTGGACCTCCTGTGGCCAGACTGGGGGTGGAGGACACCATATGCCTTCAAAAGGCATTCCAGTAATGGGTCACTGAACGCTTCTTGGCTTTCAGGGCCATGTCTTCACTGGACCCGCTCTGCAGTTTAGATAAGGCATCTGGAGTGAGGAAACGATGAGGTAACAGCATGATGGGCTATTCAGAGGCGATATCAGTAAGTGATACAGTGGCTGCATAATTAATAAGGCGGGAAGTGGATGCTACAGTGCAAAAACCCGCCCTTGCAGCCGGCGGAACAAACCTCTTTTTTCACGCCACCGCACGCAGTACTCTTCAGGGATAATTACACCTTCTATTTCTGCTCCATGACCACCCACACTCTCTATTTCTCCTCCGTAATCACCCACTGGGCTCCTTGGGTGGAGTTTTCCATGCCCACTGGCATCTGGCGTTTGGCGGCGTTAATGGACAATACAGCAAGAAGGCCAAAAATCGATGTCACAACATTGTGAAACCAGTTTGCGATTGTCCACTCAGCCTGTTGATGGTGGGCCGCGTTTCCTGCCATCAGACATCGGGAACCTCATTGTATTACATCTGCATATCATTATAAGGCCAGCCCACCGGAATCATCCCCCCCCTCCCCGCTGCATCGTCTGCCCACATGAGTGGGAAAACACGCCAGTGCAGAACACACCTTGACAACTGTGTCATGCAGAAATTGGGACTTACTGCCAGGGCCTTGCTCACATCGCAGACACCTGAGAAGCCGAGGATGCTAGAGCCCAACAGCATGCTGGGTGGATTCTCATGGACATGGCTCCGTTACGAAGCAGCTCACGGAAGGTGGAAAGTCGCCTTTGAGGGTCTGCTCATGATGATGATGGTCAATGGGGTGGAGAGGAAGGCCCAGCTGTGTTTGAGAGAGGAAGATGTACCGTAGAGTGGGAGAGGAAGCTCTAGGATCGACTGGGAGAGGAAAAGGTGTCAGGATGGGGTGAGGTTGGGAAGGGAGGAATGGAGATATCAGTGGGGGGAGATTGGGAGGAGGGGAGGGAGTATGGGGGGAGGAGGGGGTAACAGCAGAGAAGATGGCAACTGGGGAGGTAGGTGTAAGGGGGTGGAAGGTGCAAAGGAAAAAGTTCAGCGGGGAGAAGGAGTGTGGAGGGAGTAAGGCTAAAAGAAGTAAGGGTGGAGGAAGGTGTTGGGAAGGGGAAAGGACTAAGGATGGCAGAAGAAATAAAGGTGTCTGAAGGAGCCATGAAGCGGGAAGGACTAAGTGGGGGTGGAGTCCGGGGGTGGGAGAACCAAGGGCCAGGGTTGGGGGAGGGAAATGGGGTTCTAAGGGGGGAAGGGGTCCAGCAGAAGGGAATGTCCAGATAAGCTTGCAAGGGAGAGCTTTGACGAATCCATGACTGTCTCCTGGGAGTGAACTGAGGGTGGGTGTGGTACGAGGGAATGTTGAGAATGACTGAGGGCAGAGTGAGGCGGGAGGGTGAGGATTTGACAGTAGTGATAGAAGGGATGGTGAGGGTGGTTGGTTATGATTATGATTATGAAGGGCATGGACAGGGTGGATAGGGAGCAGCTGTTCCCCTTAGTTGAAGGGTCAGTCACAAGGGGGCATAAGTTCAAGGTGAGGGGCAGCAGATTTATGGGGGGATGTGAGGAAAAACTTTTTTACCCAGAGGGTGGTGACGGTCTGGAATGCACTGCCTGGTAGGGTAGTGGAGGCGGGTTGCCTCACATCCTTTAAAAAGTACCTGGATGAACACTTGACACATCATAACATTCAAGGCTATGGGCCAAGTGCTGGTAAATGGGATTAGGTAGGTAGGTCAGGTGTTTCCCACGATGGGCCGAAAGGGCTCTTCTGCACTGTGTGATTCTGTGATTCCGATTCTGGTGAGGACTCAGAGGCAGACATGGACCCTGGGGTGGGAAGGAGGTGGTCAGGGAGGTGAATGGGGGTGAGATTTTTGGGAAGGCAGGGAACATGCATGTTCACCAGGACATCCCCGAAGGAAAAGGGTTGTGGCTGGTATGTCACGGTGTGGAGGCAGAAGGCGATGTTAGTAGGGGGCAACAGTGATGGGGGAAGGGAAAAGATGGGGGAGCTGACGAAAAAGCGAATCAAGACCATGCTGTCTAAATCGCAAGTGAAACGACAGTCGTGGTGGGTGAGATTAGATGCTGCATTGGAGTGTGATCAGTGGATGGGCGGAGATGCAGGTCAGCTCTGACGGACAACTGAAAGCGAACTCCATCAGGCAGCTTTGAAAATGCTCAGGACATTGAGGTGAGTGTGGTACATGAAGGATCTGCGAGTGTGGGAGAATGCTTGCACGAGACTCTGAAAGGCCCTGCCACACGCACACTTCTCCCTTGAGAATCACTCCCTCTGAGGTGACAGAGGACGAGGTTGAGGGACTCACAGCAAAGGGGCTCGGAGGGAGAGGACAGCCTCTGAGATTCCTGAGTGGATGACCCAGGGGTGTTCAGCTGGCGCTCCTTCTCCCTTTGGGTGTCCGAGGGCTCCGCCTGACTCCATGAGGGGAAGGAGCACCTGGGGAACGTCAAGGTGTCCTGTTTCCCTCTTGCATTGCCAATGCAGGAACTCACCCATGGCTCCCGCAATGGAATACAAATCTGCACACATCTCCTCATTCTGCTGGACCAGGATCTCCATGGCGTCTGCCATCGTCCCCATAGTGACTTCCATATACGCACATGTGAGCATCACTTCATCAGACAGCAGGCAGAGGCACTCCTCTGACTTACCTGCTACCTTGTTGAGGGCTTCCAACAGCTGTGCATGATCCCACATCTTCTGCTGACTCTCCAGGGTGAGTTGGAAGGCCAAGTCCAGAGGCTCCTCATCTGACTTGAACCTCACAGATGCCTCTTCCTCAGCAGCCCTCTGAGTGCTGGGCAGCTCACACAAAACCTGCCTCCTGCAACTACAGATGTGTCCGGGCAGTGACCACCAGACTGTGAATCCGAACCTGCTGTAGATCTACGTCCCACCGAGGTGTGTGTCTCTGCACTGGTGCAGGATGTGGGTAAGTACTGTGATGGGTCTTCCAGGCTGCTTATTTCCAGCCGTTCAATGGAGGAGGTGTCCCCTTGGCTGGAGGTGAGGACTTGGATGGAGCTGAGGGACTGACTGGCTGAGGGTATCAGTCACTTGGCCGAGCTCCCTGTGAACCAAAGTAGCGATAATTAGTGCATGTCAGCAGAGTTAAAAGTAGGAGAGAGAGCATTCACATTTGCGTTGAGAGAGGGATGATGTGGTGCAGGATCCTCACGTACGTGTTCACCGCCCACCTCACTGTCACTGTAGGCACGATCCATGTCCTCACCAGTCAGTGCAATGGCACACTCCTCAGACTGACTGAGCGGCCTAATGTGGGCCACTCCACTTCCCGGCCTGGGACCTCTCCCTGCTGATGTGAGCAGGCTTCTCCTGCATGAAAACAGAGGGAGAGTGTGTGAGCAGGAGACATGGCACCGCGTGGAATGTTTGTGTAGTGAGTGGAAACATGGGCGGGATGAGGACGTGAGCTCCAGAAGATACGAGTCTGTTGGAGATGTGAGGGTGTGTGTGAGAGTTAGTGGTATTGTCCTTTGAGGTGTGAGATCCCTGTAGATGTGTGATGGGTTTGTGAATGTGTGAGTTGAGAGTGATAAGAGTGAGTTACTCTGGCAGAACAGATGAGAACATTCGTCCTATAGTGGCACTGGGTGGCTGTCCTCTTTGTAGGACATTGGCACTGACCACCGCTGCCATTGCCTCCCATGCTGGATTGGTGATGCAGATACCCATCCTATGACTAGAGCAGGGGTAGAGGACATCACAGTGGGCCTCAATGTCTTTCAGTAGGCATTCGAGGCACTCATCACTGAAGCAGGGGGTTGCAGTCTTTTTGCCTTTTGGAGCCATCCTGTCTTCCATGCAGGAATCCTGAGCTGGAAACACTAAAAGGTATGCGTTGCTACACTTTAAATAAGGTGCCCAGCATGATGAAGCAGTGAGGTAATGGCATGGCAGACAAATGAGAGCCCACCTGCCATGGAAACGGCGTGTTTCCTGGGAGTGCATAATTAATGCGGCGGGTTTAAGATGATATGGCCTGAAAAGCCACCATTATAGCCAGCGGGTAAAACATCATTTTACCCACCCGCTACTGCACTTAGTGCAAATCTGGGACTATTCTGCCCTCTTTTTCTCCCCTGTAATCTCTTGCACTCTCTATTTCTCCCCATAATCACCCGCACTCTCTATTTCTGCCCCATAACCGCCCACTGTTGTAGGTGGCTGAGTTGTACGATTACTGATAGAGTTGACACTTCTTGGGTGGAAACATTAAGTTGACCTACAAAGTACTCAGCAGTAACTACACGTGTGCTTTCAGCTCTAACTCCATCTCTACACTGACTGCTGAGGTAGCCTGTGCTATTGGTTACTACAGATCTTGTGATCTTGCCTAACAAGTTCTTAAAGGTACATTACACAAAAGGAAATCATAATTACTACATTCCTCCCCCTTCAAATTGGCTATACAAATATTTACAAGTACATATTTTTCAAGGCAACATAATATTTATACTGGGCAAGGAATTTACAAGTTCTTTTGGGTGGCTTCCTGGTACATGTGGAACATCACAGCTTCACAACTTCAGATTCTATATCAGGAACCTCCTTTTCCGGAGTTACCTGAACATCCAGGTGCTCCGGTGGGCACTTGCAGCTCTGTACCCTCAACTCTTATAGGCACATCAGACATGTCAGTCCTGGATTGAGTATCCTCAACAGGAAACACAGATCCGGACATGATTATTGGTGGAACCAAATCTTGATGATTTGACTCTCTTTTCCTTAAATGGTCCACGTGTTTATGGATGATCTGGCCTTCCATCTCCATGTGGTAAGATAGACGTCCAGTCACCCCACTTATTTCACCCAGTAACCACTTTGGTCCTTCCCCGAAATTTTTCACGTATACCGGCTCTCCCAAAGTAAATTTCCTCTTGTGACTAAATAAGTCGTGTCTAGTTTTCTGGCTTCCCTGGCTCCTTTCCTGCTTGCCTTCTAAATGCAGCATTATTAAGCTCAATCTCATCCTGAGACAACATATCAACAATAATTCTGCAGGAGTGGCATCTGTTGTTGAGTGAGGGGTAGTCCTGTAATGAAGAAGAAAGCGTGCTAGTTTGGCTGCCAAGGAATGACCAGTTCATTTTTTCATAACTGTAGTGAACATTTGAACCGCCCTTTCAGCCAGTCCATTTGAGGAAGGGTAGTACAGTGCAGTTTTCACATGAGTGATACCGTTGAGGCTGATAAATCATTGAAATTCAGCACTTGTAAATGCTGTACCATTATTGGAAATGACTGCTTCTGGTAGAGCGTGAATTGCAAATCTTTGACGTAGTTTCCCAATTGTAGCAGCCAACTTTAGTGACTTCATCTCATGCACATCCAATCATTTTGAATGGGCATCAACAATGAACAGAAACATTGTTCCCAGGAAAAGGTCCAACATAGTCAATGTGTAACCACACCCAAGGTCTACCTGGCCACTCCCATGGGTGTAACGGAGCTGTCACTGGCAACTTTTGTAGTTGCTGATATTGCACACAGTGCTTTACTAAACTCTCTATTTCACCATCCATCCCAGGTCACCATAGCTACATGCTATGGTCTTCATTCGGGATATTCCTGGATGTGAACTGTGTTGTTCAATTAAAAGCGGCTCCCTTCCCTTTGGAGGAACTATCACTCGTGCTCCCCACAATAAGATGCCATCCTGGCTGGTTATTTCATGTCTTCTGTTAAGGTACAGTTTCATTTCATCAGATACGGGCTCCTGTAACCAACCATGTAGCACTTGTTCTCTGAGGTAGGACTGGGTCCTGACTTCGACAGTCTCTGATCTGTTGAGCACATACTGGCGAGGAATCTAAGAAATTTAACAGTAGAACAAGTTCCTGTGGATTTGGAAATGCTCATCACTTTCTTGTAAAGGCAAATGACTAAGGGTATCGGTGTTTGCGATTTGATTGGCAGGCCAATGCACGAAAGTGTATTCGTGTACTGCCAGAAATAAAGCCCATCGTTGTATTCTTGCTGAGGCTATGGCTGGTATAGCCCTGTCCTCACTAAACAATCCTAGCAATGGTTTGTGGTCTGAAACGATTATAAAATAGCAGCCGTGTACGTACTGGTGAAATTTCTTGACACTTATGACGATTGATACGTAACCTGTTGGCTGTTCCGTGCCATCGTCCATCTGATGAGAGAGTACTGCTCCCGCTCTGTAGAGAGACGTGTCACATGTCAGCACAAACTCTTTCGTCTGGTAATAATGCACTAATAGTTTGGGCGAGTGCAACAATTGCTTCATCTTTATGAAAGCTTCTTACTGGGGCATCTCCCAAGACCAAAGTTGGTTCTTTTTAAGTAGAGAATGCTTGGGGGGTTGGGGTTTGGGGGAGATGCGGCAGCACTGTGGACAAATTGGGTAAGAACCACCCAAAGTAGTTGATCGTTCATAGGAATGATTTGAGTCCTGAGGCGCTGTTTTGTGCAATGGAGCCTCTGTTATGTCTTTCACTTTCTCCTCAACTGGGTGGAGACCCTGTGGATCTACCCAGTGACTCAAATAGATTACTTGGAACGTGCACTTTTGCACTTTTCTTTTATTAAACACATTCAAGCTTGCAAGAAATGTTTTAAGATTTCTTCTAAGTTTACCAGACGCTTTTTATCAGTGAATCCTGTCACCGGTATATCATGTAACCTGGTGTATGTAGTCCCTGCAGTAAGCTTTCCATTGTTCCCTGAAATATGGCACAAGTAGAGGAGAAACCGAAAGGCAATCATGTACATTGGTACAACCCTTTGTGGGTATTAATTGTGACAAATTCCCAGGAGGCATTATCCAACTCTAGTTGTTGATAAGCATGACTCATATCAAGCTTTGTGTACGTTGTCCCTCCTGCCAGCTTGGCATACAGGTCTTAGATTTTTGGAATGGGGTGCCTGTCCAGCTTAGCTACTTTATTAACCGTCAATTTGCAGTCTCCACAAATTTGAATGCTTTGGTCTAGTTTAAGGATGGGGGCTATGGGCGCTGCCCATTCTGAGAACTGAACAGGTTATGTTACGCCCGGTTTTTCTAATCTGTTCCGTTCAATGTTGACTTTTTCTCGCGAGACATATGGCACAGGTGTCGCCTTCATGAAGCGAGGGGTTGCTGACTTTTTCCAGCATTTTCTGTTTTTGTTTCAGAAAATAACAAGTTATGTTCTTCACAACAGTCCAACAGGAATATAAAGATATGTTCCTTACACAATTTTCAGATTATACGATGAGTAAATGTCTGAGTTTGTTGTTTCAGGCTCTTCTACATTGTAAATTTCATTGGGCTTCTTCTTTTGATTACAAGCCTGCTTGAATCTTTCCTTGCATTGCCTCATCATATGTCCATTTCTATGACAATAGTCGTACTCAATTTTTTTTAAACTACCAATCACTAAAAGACTGATTGTTTCCACCTCTATTAAAATTATTCTGCAATTTTGCTTTTTCTTTATTCTTCAGCTAACCCGCTTCTCGCTGGAATCTCACTTTGTCACGTCTCTTTCAGCTGAGGTTTCTCTCCCGATGTAGAGGTCAATAACATTTTGTGCACCCTGTATTGCGCTTACTGCGCTTTCCATGGCCAGTGCTATCTCTAACTCCTTCATGAAATGCAGATTCACTTCAGACAATAATATTTTCTGAATAGTGTCCTCTTTCACACTACACACTAAACAATCTCTGAGCATGTCGTTCAGAGTCGAACCAAACTCACTATGTTCCATTAACTGCTTCAGATTTGCCACGTAGCATGCAATTGCCTCACCCAGGGCTCTATTTCGTGAATTAAACCTGAACTTCTACATTGTGACTGAGGGATTGGGTTGAAAGCGACCCTTCACGAGGTTCACCGATTCATTGAAATTCTTCAAATCTGGGGCATTGAGTACTGTCAAACTTCGAATCAAGCTATAGGTTTTACTCCCACAAGTACACAAGAATGTCGCTTGCCTCTTCTTTTCACCCGTAATCTCGTTCATTTGAAAAAAGAACGTTAGGCATTCTATGTATTGAGATCAATTGATTGTGAGAAGTTCAAAAGGATCAATTCTACCGAATTGTGGCATTTTGAGAGGGGGTAACTTCTTCAATTCTAACTGCTTGCTACTTACAATCACTGGGTGAGGTACAGTGCCAATTTTTTGATTTCTTGTATTCAATCCTGTTTTATCCTTGTAGCCAGTTTGTTGTAGGGTGGCCAAGTTGATAGATTTGATCTGCAGACACTTCTTGGGTAGAAACTTTAAGTTTATTTACGATGTACTCAGCAGCAGCTACATGTCTGCTTTCAACTCCAACTCTAACTCTACACTGACTGCTGAGGTAGCCCGTGCTACTCTCCTATTGGTTACTAGAGATCATGTGACCTTGCCTAACATTATTATTCTTAAAGGTACATTACACACTAAATAAAACCATAATTACTACACCCACACTCTCTATTTCTGCCCCATAATCACCCACATTCTCTTTTCTGCCCCATAATCACCCACACCCTACATTTCTGGCCTGTAACCACCCGCACTGTCTATTTCTGCCCCGTAACCACTGGCATTCTCCATTTCTGCCCCATAACTGGCTGCACTCTCCCGTTCTGCCCCATAGCCACCCACACTCTCTCTTTCTGGTCCGTAATCACCCACACTCTCTCTTTCTGGCCCGTAACCACCCGCACGCTCTATTTCTGGCCCGTAAACCCCCGCATGCTCTACTTCTAGCCTGTAACCATCCGCATGCTCTCTTTCTGGCCCGTAACACCCCGCATGCTCTACGTCTGGCCCGTAACCACCTGCACGCTCTAATTCTGGCCTATAACCATCTGCATTCACTATTTCTGGCCCATTACCTCCCGCACGCTCTATTTCTGGCCCGTAACCACCTGTACTCTCTCTTTCTGCCCCTTAACTGCCCACCTTTCTCTTTCTGGCCCTTAACCACCTGCATGCTCTACTTCTGGCCCGTAACCACCCGCACACTCTATTTCTGGCCCATAACCCCTGCACTCTCTCTTTCTGGCCTGTAACCACCTGCACCTCTATTCCTACTGTATAATCACTCCATTAGATTTCTGGCCTGTAACCTCTCACACCTAGGCTGCCACTAGCCCAGCTTCTTATCTGGTCTTTCTTGATTCAATTCATGGTTTGTGCGTTGTTTAGGAAGTACATTAAAATAAAACCTTTATTCTGCAATACACAATGTATGTTTATTGATATGGTGGAATAACTCAGGGCTATAATCTTAGGGCTGTTACAAACTCCTCTCATTCTCCAGATCTGAAGATTAGAATACTTCCTTGGATCTGTCCTCTTTAATTATGGATTGGCAAAGTGCCAAAACCTTGGGACTCAATTACCATTGTGTTGAAGTAAAGTGTGATCCACCCTGAGCTGAACTAATGGTCAGAATCGACAGTCCCCTTGAGACCTGTGAATAGTGATATCCTGTGTTAATGAGAACATGAAATGGTAGGAGTTGATATTCCAATCTAAATGTGATCTATGATCATTTTATCACAACTGGCTGGTTTCCTAAAGAGACAGGATGTACAAAACGATGAAAGTTGTGGATGGATTTGTGCTATGCTGCAATGTTTTTAGCTGACAGTTTTAGTTGCCACAATCTATGATACACAAGTGAGGTTTGATCTCTATTCTCCACTCTTTGATGATTTCTACTATGTTGGATCACCGGAGTTGGACTGAGTGACCCTAGGTAGGAAAGGCACATTTGGAGGCAGATGTCCTGCTGCTGATTACTAGCTAGTGGTTCCTGTGGGAAAGTATCCTGTTTGGATGCAACTAGAAAGAACAAACAAACATTTATATAGCTCTTCACAACCTCAGGATGTCCCAAGGCATTTTGCCAACAAGTCCCAGTGAAGTCCTTTTGAAGTAGAGTAATATAGGACGTGCAGCAGGAAATTTGTGCACAGCAAGATCCAATAAACAGCAACGTGATAATGACCAGATCATTTGTTTTTCTAATGTTGATTGAGAGATAAATATTGGCCAAAACATCAAGGATAATCCCCCTGCCACTCTTTAAAAAAGTGCCATGGGATATTTTATACCCACCCAAGACAGCAGGCAGCATTTATCTGGAAAACAGCACCTCGGAAAGTGCAGCACTTTGTCAATACTGAACTGGAGTGTCAGCCTAGATTATGCCCAAGCTACCCTTGAACTAGAATAGGATTTGAGAGTGTCCCACCCTAAACAATGATTGACCAGCTTCAGAACATTGCACCAGGGAACCAAAGTGCAGTTTTGTATTTAGGCCAGTTCGTGAAAGTCTGTTGATATTTAGGATGGAAACCCTGCTGCAGAAAAGAATGTGTGCAGGAGGGGGTCAGGATGGCAGGCGTGTGGATAGAAGTTTTAAAATATATTAGAAATGCCTTTAGGTTTTCCTGATTAAAATCAGGATGGAAAGAGGATGTTGTTGTTAGGATTGCTGTGATATGGCCTAAAGGAAGCTTGTTTGATTAACAAGAACTGAGTTACTTGTCCTGCAGGTCAGTCCATCACAATGCTACTAAAACCCAACTTTAATTAGATTTGTCCACATCTAAAGAGAGCTGAACCTTGGCCAAACCAAAACATTTGATGTTGGCTTGCAAATACACATCACAACAAGTTATTCGCTAGGAACACATTTCCATTCCTGAAATTACACCTTATATGTCATTTGGTATTTTTAAACACCCTTTTGTTTCAGACAGCTTTTGGATTTGTGACATTTAATTCTTTTATATTGGGGATAGTGGTGTAGTGGTTATGTTACTGGTATTAGTAAATCAGAGAGGATGAGTTCATGGCATTTGTTTTTAAGATGATTAAACGATTTGGTAGTTTCTCTCCATCAACCCTATTTCCCTGGTGGGAGAGTCCAGAAGAACAAGGGTACATAACCTTAATGATAGACCATTCTGGGATGAAATCAGGAAGCATTTCTTCACACAAAGGAAAGTGGAAATCTCGAACCCTGTCCCCAAAAAACTGTTGTGATTAGGAGTCAATTTAAAATTTCAAGACTGAGATTGATAGATTTTGGCTAGCCAGAAGAAAGATTTATATAGCACTTTTCACGACAGCTTGACATTTCAGACTTTATTTGTGAAGTGTAAGTGATGTAGGAAACACAGTGACCAATTTACACACAGAAAACTCCCATAAACAGCAATGTTATAATGACCAGATAATGTGTTTTGTGATATCAATTGATGGATAAATGTTGACCATGTCATTGGGGTGAACTCCCCTTTTCTTCTTTGAAATAGTGCCATGGTATCTCTTACAGATGGGGCCTCAGGTTAACAGTTCTCATCCGAAAAATGGCACCTCTGACAGTGCAGCAGTCCCTCAGACCTGCTTGATTTTCTGTGCTCATGTCCTCACTTGGGGCTTGAACCCAGAACCTGTGGCTCTGGCAAAAGAGCTACCAATTGAGCCCCAGCTGACAGAGTTTTGGCAAGGGATATGGAACCAAGATAGGTAAATGAAGTTAAGATACAGATCAGCAATGGTCTAATAGAATGGCAAAGCAGGCTCAAGGGGCTGAATGGCCTCCTCGCCATTCCTTTGCTTTGGCTTGAGGTGTTGAATAGCCTCCTCCTGTTCCTCTGCCATAGGCTTGAGGGGCTGAATGGCCACCTCCTGTTCCTCTGCCATAGGCTTGAGGGGCTGAATGATTTCCTGCTGTTCCTTTGCCACAGGCTCGAGGAGCTGAATGACCTTCTGCTGTTTGCTCTTTTCCCTTCCTCCCACCTCCTTCCAAATTATGTTGACTGGCACTTTGTACTTTCATAATGGAAACCTGTCACAGGTTTTGTAATCATTTCTTGGAAACTTGTCACAGGGCTTGTAATCATTCCTTGGAAGTCTGTAACAGGGCTTGTAATCATTCGTTGGGTATTTTTCATTTGTGTAAACATGGGCAGTGAAAGTTGAGATGATTAATTTGCTACAGTCGCATTAGCAGTGCCAAGTTGAGCCGAATTTCTGACTTATAATTTCTGCGCCAATCCATGACTAAGTTGAAATCATCTTGTAACATCCCTCTTATAACTAAACATATTTAGCCTGAGGGAATTTTGTTGAAGATTGTGACAGTAATCTCTCTGCTTGATGATAATTTGATCCCCCCACTAGCTTCGCATTTCAAAGAGCTTTTATCATTTGGAGAGTGGGTTTGTATGAATTTTGCATGAAAGTCAAATCTAAGTTGCTCCATCCCTGATGCCTAACTTTATTAAGCCATACCCTCCTTGTAACACTTTTGTAATGTCATGTCTCACCTGTGGTTCAATGGGTAGCACTGTCCCACCCTGAGGAAGGAGGTTGTGCTATCAAGTCCTACTTTTGAGACTTGAGCACAAAATCAAGGCTGGCATTCCAGTTCAGTACTGAGGGGATGCTGCATGGCCTGAGGGATCGTCTTTAAGTTGATGTTAAACTTCCCTCTCAGGTGAATGTAAATGAACCCATGGCAGTATTTTGAACAAGAGCAGGGGAGCTCTCCCCAGTGTCCTGTCCAATATTTATACTTCAACTCACGTCACTAAAAAAAAGTTTCCCTATGTTACAACAGTGACTGTTGTTACAAATGCAAAGTTTATATGATTGTTATGTTTTGAGATTGTCTTTAATTTAAGGTAGTATATTTCTACAAGTATATTAAGAGTAAAAGGATAGTAAGGGACACAATTGGTCCCCTTGAAGATCAGAGTGGTCGTTTATGTGTGGAGCCTCACGAGATGGGGGAGATCTTAAACAGTTTTTTTGCATCAGTATTTACTCAGGAAACTGGCTTGGTGTATAAGGAAGGAAGGGAAACAAGCAGTAGTGTCATGGAACATATAGAGATTAAAGAGGTGGAGGTGCTTGCTGCCTTACAGAAAATGAAGGTAGATAAATCCCCCGGGCCTGAAATGATATTCCCTCGGACCTTGAGGGAGACTAGTGTAGAATTGCAGGGGCCCTGGCAGAAATATTTAAAATGTCCTTAGCCACGGGTGAGGTGCCGGAGGATTGGAGGGTAACTCATGTTGTTCCGTTGTTTAAAAAAGGCTCCAAAAGTAAACCAGGTAATTACAGGCCAGTGAGCCTGACGTCAGTAGCAGGTAAATTATTGGAAGGTGTTCTGAGAAATTGGATATACAATTATTTGGACGGCCAAGGGCTGATTAAGGATAGTCAGCATGGCTTTGTGCGTGGTAGGTCGTGTTTAACGAAACTTGTAGAGTTTTTAGAGGAGGTTACCAAGAAATTAGATGAAGGAAAGGCTGTGGATGTTGTCTACATGGATTTTAGTAAGGCCTTTGACAAGGTCCCACATGGGAGGTTAGTTCAGAAGGTTCAAACACTTGGTATCCATGGAGAGGTTGTAAACTGGATTCGAAATTGGCTGTGTGGGAGAAGACAGAGAGTGGTAGTGGATGATTGCTTCTCACACTGGAGGCCTGTGACTAGTGGTGTGCCTCAGGGGTCTGTGCTGGGACCATTGTTGTTTGTTGTCTATATCAATGATCTGGATGATAATGTGGTAAATTGGATCAGCAAGTTTGCTGATGACACTGGCCTTCATAAATCAAAGTATTGAGTATAGGAGTTGGGATGTTATGGTGAGGTTGTATAAGACATTGGTGAGGCCAACTTTGGAGTATTGTGTGCAGTTCTGGTCACCTAACTACAGGAAGGATATCATTAAGATTGAGAAAGTGCAGAGAAGATTTACTAGGATGTTGCTGGGACTTAAGGAGTTGAGTTACAGGGAAAGATTAAACAGGTTAGGACTTTATTCCTTGGAGCGTAGAAGGATGAGGGGAGATTTGATAGAAGTTTACAAAATTATGAGGGGTATAGACAGAGTAAATGCGAGTAGGCTCTTTTCACTTAGATTAGGAGAGATAAACATGAGAGGACATGGCTTTAAGGTGAAAGGGGAAAGATTTAGGGGGAACATTAGGGGGAACTTCTTCACTCAGAGAATGGTGAGAGTGTGGAACGAGCTGCCATCTGATGTGGTAAATGCGGGCTCACTCTTAAGTTTTAAGAATAAATTGGATAGATACATGGATGGGAGAGGTCTGGAGGGTTATGGACTATGTGCAAGTCAATGGGATTAGCGGAATAATATTTCGGCACAGACTAGAAGGGTCGAATGGCTTGTTTTCTGTGCTGTAGTGTTCTACGGTCCTATGGTTCTAGTATGGAGGAATGAAGGGGACCATGTGACCTCTGAATTCTGCCCAAAAGAAGCCTGGGTGACTTGGTTGCTATGAGAACAAGAGGGGCCTGAGTCAAGCGACTGCCTGAGAAGGTGCAAGATGTTCACACTTGTAGAAAATGGCAGGAGCATCTGTGCTAACTGTGGGTAGACTGTTAGTTTCCAAATCTCACAGGGAGGTGTTAGGAATGTTTTAGAAATGGTTACACATTAAATTGTCAAGTTAACTCCAATGTAGAATGGAGTTGGGGGCTTGAACAATAGCTAATTAGCATTTCTACCGGGATACAAAGCCCATGTCAGAGTCATAGAGTAATAGAGGTCTACATCCCAGAAAAAGGCCCTTCAGCCCATTGAGTCTGCACCGGTCAAACAAGTATCTAACTATTCAAATCCCATTTTCCAGCACTAGGCCCATAGCCTTGTATGCCATAGCATCGCAAGTGCACATCCTTCTTAAATGTTATGAGGGTTTCTGCCTCTACCACCCTTTCAGGCAGTGGGTTCCAGATTCCCACCACCCTCTGGGTGAAAAAATTCTTCCTCACATCCCCTTTAAACCCCCTGCCCCTTAACTTAAATCTATATCCCCTGGTTATTGACCGCTCCATCAAGGGGAAAAGTTCCTTCCTGTCTACCCTATCCATGCCTCTCATAATTTTAGACACCTCAATCATGTCCCCACTTAATCTGCTCTGTTCCAGGGAAAATAACCCCAGTCTAGCCAATCTCTCCACATAACTAAAACTCTCCAGCCCAGGCAACATCCTGGTAAATCTCCTCTGCACTCTCGCTAGTACAATCACATTCTTTCTTTAATGCAGATTCCAGAACTACACGCAATATTTTAGCTGTGGCCTAACCAGCATTTTATATAGTTCCAGCATAACCTCCCTGCTCTTACATTCTGTGCCTCAGCTAATAAAGGCAAGCATCCCATATGCCTTCTTAACCACCTTATCTACCTGTCCTGCTACTTTAAGGGACTGGAGGACATGCAAGCCAAGGTCCCTCTGATCCTCAGTACTTCCCAGGGTCCTACCATTCATTGTGTATTCCCATGCCTTGTTTGTCCTGCCCCGTGCATCACCTCACACTTATCCGGATTAAACTCCATTTGCCACTGATCAGCCCATCTGACCAGCCCGTCTATATCCTCCTGTAATCTAAGGCTATCCTCCTCAATATTTACCACCCCATCAATTTTCGTGTCATCCGCGAACTTACTGATCAACCCTCCTACATTCAAGTCTAAATCATTTATATATACCATTAACAGCAAGGGACCCAACACCGATCCCTGTGGAACTCCACTGGACACAGGCATCCAGTCACAAAAACACCCCTCGACCATCACCTTCTGCTTCTTGCCACTGAGCCAATTCTGGATCCAATTTGCCAAATTGCCTTGGATCCCATGGGCTTTTACCTTCATTATCAGTTTTCCATGTGGGACCTTATCAAAAGCCTTGTTGAAGTCCAAGTAGACTACGTCAAATACATTGTCCTCATCTACACACCTGGTCACCTCTTTGAAAAATTCAATCAAATTGGTCAGACATGACCTCCCCTTAACAAAACCTTGCTGACTGTCCTTGATTTATCCCTGCCTCTCAAGTGTAGATTAATTCTGTCCTTCAGAATTGCTTCCAATAGTTTCCTAACCACTGAGGTTAGACTGACTGGCCTGTAGTTCCCTAAATTTATCCCTTCCTCACTTCTTGAATAACGGTATCACATTGGCTGTCCTCCAGACTTCTGGCACCTCACCTATGGCCAGAGAGGTATTGAAAATTATTGCCAGTGCCCCTGCTACCTGCTCCCTTGCCTCACATAACAGCCTGGGTATATTTCATCTGGGCCTGGAGATTTATCTACTTTTAAGCCTGCCAGACCACTTAGAACCTCTTTCCTATCTATGCTAATTTCTTAACTATATCACAATCTTTCTGCCTGTTTTCCATACCCACATTGTCCCTCTCACTTGTGAACACCGACACAAAGTATTCATTTAGAATCCTACCTATGTCTTCCGGCTCCACACACAGATTACCACTATGGTCCTTAATGGGCCCTACTCTTTCTCTAGTTATCCTCTTACTCTTAATGTACTTGTAAAATAAGTTTGGATTTTCCTTTATTTTACCTGCCAATGTTTTTTCATGCCCCTTTTTGCTCTCTTAATTTCCTTTTTAAGTTACCCTCTACACATTCTATACTCCTCTAGGGCTTCCACTGTTTTGAGCCCTTAGTATCTGTCATAAGCCTCCTTTTTTCTCTTTATCCATTCCTGCATATCCCTCAACATCCAGGGTTCCCTGGATTTGTTGGTCCCACCCTTTGTCTTTACTGGAATATGTTGGCCCTATACTCTCCCTATTTCCTTCTTGAATGAGTCCCACTGCTCTGACGCAGATTTCCTAAAAGTAGCTGCTCCCAGTCCACTCTGACCAAATCATATCTGATCTTATTAAAATCGGCCTTCCCCCAGTTTAGAACTCTGATTTCTGACCCACCCTTGTCCTTTTTCATAATAACCTTGAATCTAATGGAGTTATGATCACTATCTACAAAATGGTCCCCCACTGATAACCACTACCCCTTGCCCGGCTTCATTCCCTAAAATTAAGTCCAGGACTTGTAGGACTCTTGTAGGACCTTCTACGTACTGGTTTAAAAATCTCTCCTGGATGCATTCTAAGAATTCCGCTCCCTCTAAACCTATCACACTATAACTAACCCAGTTAATGTTGTGGAAGTTGAAATCCTCCACTATTACTACCCTATTATTTTTACACTTCTCTGAAATTTGCCTACATATCTGCTCTTCTATTTCTCTCTGACTGTTTGGGGGCCTATAGTACACTCCCAGCAATGTGTTTGCTCCTTTTTTGTTTTTAAATGCTACCCATTTGGCTTCATTTGAGGAGCCTTCTAAGATGTCATCCCTCCTTACTGCTGTAATTGATTCCTTGATCAATGTTGCGATACCCCCTCCTCTTTTACGTCCTTCCCTGTCCCATCTGAAGACCCTATATCCTAGAATATTGAGCTGCCAACCCTGCCCCTCTCTCAACCATGTCTCTGTGACAGCAATGACATCATACTTCCATGTGTTAATTTGTGCCCTCAACTCATCTGCTTTATTCGTCAGACTCCTTGCATTAAAATAAATACAATCCAACCGTACCAAACTCCCTTGTGCCTTAACTGGCCTATAATCTCTATGCATTCCAGACTTGCTTGTTCTCTCTTCTAATTTTGGCTATGCATCTCCCCCTGCTGAACCTCCTCTCACGATCCCATTCCCCTGCCAAGTTAGTTTAAACCCTTCCCAATAGCACGAGCAAACCTCTCCACAAGGATGTTGGTCCCATTCTGGTTCAGGTGCAACCCATCCGCCTTGTACAGGTCCCATCACCCCCAGAAACAGTCCCAATGTCCCAGAAATCTAAAGCCCCCCCACCCCCGCACCATCCCTCCAGTTATGCATTCATCTGGACTAACCTCCTATTTCTATACTCACTAGTGCGCGGCACTGGAAGTAGTCCAGAGGTTATTATCTTTGAGGTCCTGTTTTTTAATTTGCTTCCTAGCTCCCTAATGTGATTTACATTGCCACGGAGATGAGCTTTGAGAGGGGAAGAGTCCATAGAAAACCGCTGTAGTATCGGATTATAAGGTTTGTTAAGATATCGCTGAATCTCACAGACACAAGGTAGTCTGCAAGAATCTGAAAGAGAGAGAAAGGGAGCAGAGAAATAGAGGCAGCTAGTCCTGGACCTGATGCAGAGAAAATGCTGACCCTATTGTTCATCACTCAGGATGTGGGTGAGAGCTCATGTTCAGATTGAAGAGACCAAGTTTGTGAGGATCTAAAGGAGGCTGGAAGATTCGCCAGCTTGGGCTGGAAAGAATGAACTGTGAAAGTCAGTCCTGGGATTAGAAATTACCTGGCTGGGAAAGGAAAAAGGAAACAGACCATCAGGAGCAGCGGATAGCTTTGGACTGGTTCTGGGATATTGAAGTGTCTACTTAAGGAGCCGTGTAAAGTATAACCGTGACAGAGGATTTTTGGTCATTTTAAAAGTTAAATGGGGAAACTTTTCTGTTGCTGAGAGTATATATTGCCTTTAAAATTGTGCTTAGTCAATGTTGATTTTATTTTGTTTATTATAGTAATAGTCTTAAAACTTGAAATCTTGTGTGATCTTTTCAGTCAGTCACTGAAATTCAAATACCTTATTCAAAGTTATTGGTCTCTACGGGAATCATAACACTATACTTCAAAGTGCTTTGGGAGAACCCTGAGGTTATGAAAGATGCTATAGAAATATAAGTTCTTTCTTTGTAAATGAATTGATGTCCATGTTAAAGCAGGGAACATAGGAATGTCACGGGTCTACTACGCTAAATGCCTCTCCACTAGTATTGTAACCAACAATGTATAACTACATTCGTTAACCCCATATGTTCCAGTCAGTTGATCACACTTGCACAATCTGAGTTAATTCTTACGATTTTACTAATACCCTCTGTTGAGTCAGCTAGTGTCAGAATTCACAAAACAAAAATGAAAACAAGATTAATCATACATCTTTCTGATTGCTTGCTGAGTCCTGGCTTTCAGTAAGTACTACATCTCCCCAAGCATGTATTTGTATACTGAGGCCTTCCAATGCAATAGACTAAAAATTATTGAACTAAATTTGTTCTATGCATAAAATCATAAATTGGCTGCAGTACCGAAGGAGGCCATTGAGCCCATTGATTCATGTGGGCTGTCTGCAAGAGCAATCCAAGTGGTCCCACTGCCTCATCCTTTCCTCATAGCTCTGCAATTTTTTTCTCTTCAAGTGTTTATCCAATTCCCTTTTGAAAGCTACAATCAAATTTGCCTCTACTGCACTCTCAGGTAGCGCTTTGTAGATCCAAACCACTCGCAGCATAAAAAAGATTTTCCTCATGCTTCCAATGGGACAACTGGGTCATATTATGTCAAGAGAAAGTAGGTCTAGGATCAAAACTCAAACATATGATGGAACAATTGTCTTCTGTTTTTGTGTTTCACCATCCTATCAGAAATTACTACTTGCATTTATATAAAATAGGAAGATTGAGCAATTCAATACATGGCTGGAGAAATGGTGTAGGAGGGAGGGCTTTAGATTTCAGAGGCATTGGGATCGGTTCTGGGGCAGGTGGGATCTGTACAAGAAGGACAGGTGACACCTTAACAGGACTGGGGCTAATGTCCTCGCAGGGACGTTTGCTGGTGCTATTGGGAAGGTTTAAACTAGATTGGCAGGGGATAGGAACCTGGGGGGAAATTCAGAGAGGAGAAAAACTGGCAGTGGGAAGTAAGAAGCATTAATTGATAAGGAGGATATATCAGAGAGTAATATCAAGGTAAATAGAATACTTGGAGAGTTTGATTGAACTAGATTTGGCTATAGTAAGTCATTAGATGGGGTCAGACCAAGGCGGCAAGTAAAAAAAGTCAAAATCAGGGTTAATGTGCATGTATGTGAATGCACAGAATGTGGTTAATAGATTGGTGAACTGCAGGCACAGGCTGACAAATGGAACTATGATATTATTGCTATAACAGAGACCTGGCTCAAAGAAGGGCAGGACTGGCCGGTAAATATTCCTGGGGTCAAGGTATTTAGGAAAGGCAGGGAAGGAAGAAAAGAGGGGAGTGGCAGTATTGATTAAAGGTGGTATTACAGTACTGGAGAGAGAGGATGTTTCAGAGAGGTCAAAGACGAAATCTCCCTGGCTAGGAATGAAAAAGGTGCAATAACATTGATTGGTGTAGTTTATAGACCATCAACTAGTGGAAGGGATGTAAGGAAACAAATTTGCAAAAAATTACAGAGAGGTGCAAGAATTATAGAATCATTATAATAAGGGACTTCAATTATCCAAATATTGACTGGAATAGGAATAGTGCAAAGGGACAAGAGGGGCGAGAGTTTCTTGAGTGTGTTCAAGATAATTTTCCGCAGCAGTTATGTTTCCGGTCCAACGAGAGGGCAAGTACTGTTGGACCTGGTTCTGGGAAATGAGTGGCCCAAGTGGATCAAATATCAGTGGAAGAGCATTTAGGGGACAGTGACATTGTATCATAAGGTTTAAGTTAGCCATGGGGAAGGACAAGGAGCAATCCAGAGCATGGATAATTAACTGGGAGAAAGACAATTTCTATGGGATGAAAATGCATTCAAGTTGAGTGAGTTGGAATCAAATGTTGGCGGAAAAGATGGTAGCTGAACAATGGGCTATCTTCAAAGCGATAGTATAGCAAGAAATGTCAAGGTATATTCCCTTGAAGGGGAAAGGTAGGACAAATAAATCTAGAACACCCTGGATGATGAGAGCAATAGAGGTGAAGATGCAAAGGAAGAAGTACACGTATGACAGATGTCAGGTAGAAAATACAATGGAGGATCAGGTTGAGTATAGAAGGACCAGAGGGGAAGTGAAAAAACTAATCAGAAAAGCAAGTAGGGAGCATGAAAAGAGACTAGCAACTAACATAAAAGGGAATCCCAAGATCTCTTATAAGCATATAAATAATAAAAGGATGGTAAAAGAGGGTAGGACTGATTAGGGATAAAAAAAAAGGAAACTTGCATGTGGATGCAGAAGTAGTGAAGGTATTGATCGAGTACTTTGCATCTGTCTTTACAAAGGAAGAGGATATTACTCAGGTCGAGGTGAGAGGGGAGGTAACTGGTACACTCATGGAATTTTCAATTGAGAAAGAGGAGGTGTTAGGTTATCTTTACTTAAATTTGATAAGGTACCAGGACTGGATGAGGTGCATATATAGAACTATATAGAATATACAGCACAAAAACAGGCCACTCGGCTTAACTGGTTTATGCTGTTTGTTCATGCTTCATACAATCCTCCTGTCACCCTACTCCATCTATCCCTATCAACATAATCTTATATTCCTCTCTCCCTTATGTATTAGCTTCCCCTTAAGTGCATCTATACTATTCATCTCAACTACCCCATGTGGTAGTGAGTTCCACATTCTAATTACTGTCTGGATAAAGAAATTTCTCCTGAATTGTTTATTGGATGTATTCATGATTATCTTATATTTATGATCCATGCTTCTGGTCTCCCCCACAAATGGAAACATCTTCTCTACATCTATTATATCAAACACCACCATAATTTTAAAGACCTCTGTCAGGTCACCTGATAATTTCTCTTTTACAAACACAATTTTCCTTTCATAAATACCTGTTAACTCTGCCCAATTCTTTTATGATTTTCTAAATACCCTGTTATCATGTCCTTCACAATAGCTTCTAATATTTCCCTACTACTGATGTCAGGCTAACTAGCCTATAGTTCCTTGTTTTCTCTCTCCCTCCTTTCTTGAATAGGTGGAGTTATGTGTGCTAATTTCCCATCCACCGGTTCAGTCCTAGAATCTAGGGAATTCTGGAAGATCAAAACCAATACATCCTCTATCTCTGTAGCCACCTCTTTCAGAACCCTAGGATGTAGGCCATCAGGTTGTCGGCTTTTAGCTCCATTAATTTCTCTGCCACTATTTCTTTCCTAATACTAATTTCTTTGAAGTTCCTCGTTCTCACTTGGTCTTAGGTTCCTCACTATTTCCAATTTCTTTTGTGTGTGTTTTTTTATCGTGAAGGCAGATACAAAGTATTTGTACAATACCTCTGCCATTTCTTTATTTCCCATTATCATTTCTCCTATGTCTGCCTGTCGGGAACTTATGTCCCCATGTACCTTTTATTTTTTGTTTGTAAATTGTATATTATTTCTTTAACTGTTGGTAATTGCTTATCTATCGTCATATCTTTTAACCTAGTTTTCTAATCTACCTTAACCAGTTTTCCCCTCATATATACACAGTTTGCTTTATTCAGATTTAAGATCTGAATTTCACTCTGAAACTTAATATAAATTATTATATAATTATGATCAGTCTTCCCCACAAGCCCTTTTGCTGCAAGGTTATTAAATAATTCTGTCTCATTGCACTACTAGGTCTAAATTAGACTGTTCCCAAGTTGGTTCCTTAACATACTGATTTAGAAAACTATCTTGTATACATTCCACGAACTCATCTCTTATACTATTACCACAAATTTGGTTTGCCCAGTCTACATGAATATTAAAGTCCCGCATATTTACTGTATCATTCTTGTTCCATATGCCTCTAATTTCCTGATTTATATTCTGCCTTACACTACAACCATTGTTAACGGGCCTATAAATTACTTCTACCAGTGTTTTCTGCACCTCGCTGTTTCTTAGCTCCATCCATATTGATTTTACATCTTGATTTTTGCATTTAAGATCCCTTCTACACTGTCTCAACCCAACCTTATTGCCCTTATCCATTTTGCCCATCCCTTCTAAAATCTAAAATTCTAAAATAATGAAGTAATCTGGAATATCTAGTTCCCAACTTTGGTCACTCTGCCACCACGTTTCTATAAAATCCATTAATTTATTATGCTATTAATTCGTCCTTTCTTTGAGGATGCTTTGTATATTCAGATTTAGTGCCTTAACTTCTATTTTTTTCTAATGTTACCTTAGTCACTAATGCCTATTATCTTTGTTAAGCTCTCTATCCCTCCTGATCCATTTTGCTTATTTTTACCCAAATCTCTGCTTTGCAGCCTTGACTTTTCTCTTACATTTTGCCCTTCCCTGAATCCTCCCTCCACCTCATTAGTTTAAAGCCCTCTTTCTGCTGTAGTTATTTAACTCACCAGGACATCAGTTCCAGTCTAGTTTAAGTGGAATTCATCCCAACAGAACAGCTCCCTCGTTTTCTCTAGGACTGGCGCCTGTGCCCATGAAGTGAAACCCTGCCTCTCACACTACTCTTTCAGCCTTGTATTTTAACCTTCTGTTTATTCTTATGTCAATTGGCTCAGATAACAATCCAGAGATTATTACCTTGAGGTTCTGAGGTTTAATTTGGACCCTAACTCCTCAAACTCCCTCAGCAGAACGTCATTCCAGTATTCCTTATGTTGTTGATTCCTACGTGGACTACAATAACTGGATCCTTCCCCTCCCAATCCAAGTTCATCTCTAGTTGGGGTCTTCAACCCTGGCAACCGGCAGGCAATACAAAGTTCAGAGCTCCCAGTCATGGTTACAGAGAATAAAATCTATTCCCCTAACTATACAGTCCTTGTTTGCTCATCTACCCTGCAGCCCTTGTTCTCATCCACAAAGGCAGCAAGAATTGGTTAAGGGCAAGAGATATGAGAATAGTGTGAGGTGGTGAAGTTGAGGCAAAGACCAGCCTTGACCATTCTGAATGGTGGAGCCAGCTTCAGGGGCTGAATGGTCCACGCTTGCTCCTATTTCTTACATTCACCCCTCACCCTTCTCCTTCCTAGGGGGGAACAACATAACTTGTTTCATCTTTCCTGATAATTCTGCTACCAAGCATTCAAAATGTTGAAATTCAGTTTTATCCTCTCCTGAGATACAGACACCTGTTTTGTTACGGTGTTGTAATCAGGAGTGGAATGGGTTTTGGGTGTTCACTGACTTTACTGCACTGTTATGAAAGCAATTCACCAAGGTTCCTTCGAAAGTATCTCCCAAGCCCACAACCTCCACCACCTAGAATAACAAAGGCATCCAGACATTGGGGAATGCCACCATCTGCAAGTTTCCCTTCAAGACACACTCAATTCTAACTTGGAAAGATATTGCATTCTTTCATTGTTGCTGGGTAAAAGACCTAGAATCCCTGACCTAGCAGTGCTTTCAGGACAACCACCACAACAACAACTTACATTTATATAACACCTTTAACATCGATTCATCCCTAGGTACTTCAGAGCAATGTTATCAAACAAAATTTGACACAGAACCACATGAGATGTTAGGACAGGTGGCCAAAATCTTGGTCAAGAGGTTGGTTTTAAGGAGTGTCTTAAATGAGGGAATAGAGTTAGAGAAGCCTAGACAGCTGAAGTCACAGCCACTAATGATGGAGCGATTAGAATCAGAGATACATGGTAGGCCAAAATTGGAGAAACACAGCAATTTCTCAGAGTTATAGAGCTGAGGAGATTACAGAGATAAGGAAGAATATGGACAGATTTGAAGCAAGCATGAGAATTTTAAACAAAAACAAAAATTGCTGGTAAAACTCAGCAGGTCTGACAGCATCTGTGGAGAGAGAAGACAGAGTTAACGTTTCGAGTCCATATGACTCTTCATCAGAACTCAAGAGAAATAGAAATGTGGTGAAATATAAACTGTTTAAGGGGAGTTGGACAGGTGAAGCTGTCCAAGCGAGTCAATCCCACCCAGTAGGTGACAGTGGAGTGATGTGGTGGACTGCAGTATTTGAAGAAGGCACCTTCTCAAGGGCATTTAAAGTTGGGCAATAAATGCTGGCCTTGCCAACAACTCCCGTATCCCTGAATGTTTGTTTTTGTAAAACAAAAATGTAATCATTGCTGATTCACAAGTAGCTCATGTTATATAGTCATTTGTACTGTAGGTAACGGTTCGGTGGTTCTGGTGTGTTTCCTGTTTCTCAGTGTGTGTGCTTCTTTTCCCACATGGGTGCAAGTCTGCCAGATTATTCCGATGTTCTTCTGGCTAGCCTTCCACCTTACACCCTTCAAAAGCTTGAGTTTATCCAAAATTCTGCTGCCTGCATACTAACTTGCATCAAGTCCTTTCATCCATCATCCCTGTGTTTGCTGACCTGCATTGGGTTCCGGCCCAGCAATGCCTTTGTTTTAAAATTCTCAATCTTGTTTTCAAATCCCTCCATGGCCTCAGTCCTTGCTTTTGCAGTTACTTCTACAAACTTCCCAGATATCTGCCTTCTTCCAATTCAGCCCTCTCATACATCCCCAATTTTAATTGCTCCCCATTGGTGATTGTGCCTTCAGCTGCCTAGACAGTACGGCCTGGAATTCTCTCCACCTCTCTATCTCTCCCTTCTCCGTTAAGGCATAGCTTAATACTCCACCTCTTTGACCAAAGTTTTGGTCAGTTGTCCCAATATCTCAATATGTGACTGTGTCAAATTTTATTTGATTATCCTGCTATGAAATGCTTTGAAAATGTTTAATATATTAAAGACATTATATAAATACAAGATGTTGATGTATTAGATTCCATTTTTAAAGCATTGTTTCCTGTTGATTGTACTTAGGCTTTAAGGAAAAGACGTCAGACTGATTACTGGGGTCCCTGGGGAGAGTGGGGAGAGTGCAGCCGGACCTGTGGTATTGGTGTGACCTTCCGAGAGCGTCGCTGTTATTCTTATCGGTAAGTAACAAGGTTTTTTTGCACTCGTTTGGCAGTAAGACTACGCAGTTCTCTTTACCATGTCCATATGTAGACAAGGTAAACTTAAAACCTTACCTATGAAAGCATTGAGTCCAGGACCATAGGAATTGCTAAGATGAGAAATAAAACAAGGTCCATCCATTTCTACAACCTGGTAGCCACATGATGTAATGATAAAGGAGTTGTTGACTGATTATTGTAATCAATCTCCATCAATGAGTCTACAACAGACCCAGACATGAGGTGAGGAAAACCCCAGTAGTGGAGAGCTTCAGGTCCAAAGTTACCTGCTCCTCCCAAACAGGCTACACTCACCACATCATCCTTGATTTCTCAGATACTGGATCCCAAAATGTTATTTTCTGAATGAAACCTATATAATTTGTATTTGAATGAATTAGTACTAGCCATTCCCATTGTCTTCCAAGGGAGCCTGTTCCATAGATTATAAACACTATTCGTCCATTCTCCACTAGATATTATAATAGTTGATGGTAACATAAACTGTTTCTCTCCTAAGAACAAAACTTTCCATTTTCTTATGTCATCTTAGGTTCTGAGATCGCAGCTGAGTAAAAATTACAGGTAACAAGGAGTAGAATATTGGGCTATGAGAAAAATAATTCCCAGTTTGTAACTTTCATGAAGTGAGATATATTAATCAGAGAATTATAAACTCATAGAATTGTATAGTACAGAAGGACGCCATTTGGCTCATTATGCCTTTGCTGGCTCTTTGAAAGAGTTCTCCACAGGGTCACATTCTCTTACTCTTCCCCCATTGCCCTGCAAATATTTCCCCTTGAACTGTATATCCAATTTTCTTTTGAAAGTTACCATTGAATTTGCTACCACTGCCCTTTCAGGAAATGCATTCCAAATCATAACAACTCTCTGTGTTTAAAAAAATCTCATGTTGCCTCTGCTTCTTTTTGCCAATTATCTTAATTTAGTGAGTCCTGATTACTGTTCCTTGTGCCAGTGGAAACTAGTTCTCCTTATGTATACTCTCATAAGTCCTCACATCATGTGACAGTTACATTTCCTACACATTCCATGTGTAATGTTGTAATGATATAACAAAACATTAGTCAACCTTTTTATTCCAGTAGTTAAACCTAAGAAAAGCTGCATCTTGGAGCCTTCCTGTTTCAGTCGGTTAACTTGTAGTTTTAGCAAAGTGACACAAGGCAACTGAGCATCAGCTTGAATGATGTTAAACATGTACTGTTAAAAGCATCACGAGCCCTGTTATGGATATTTCTGGATTTTTAAAATTGTTATAGACTTCTAGTTAAGGAAACATCATCCTGAGTAAGCACACCAGATTGGCACAAAGCGCGTGATGCTTTTAACAGTACGTGTTCAACATCATTCAAGCTGATGCTCAGTTGCCTTATGTCACTGCTAAAACTACAAGTTAACCAACTGAAACAGGAAGGCTCCAAGATGCAGCTTTTCTTAGGTTTAACCACTGGAATAAAAAGGTTGACTAATATTTTGTTATATCATTACAACATTACACATGGAATGTGTAGGAAATGTAACTGTCACATGATGTGAGGGCTTATGAGAGTATACATAAGGAGAACTAGCCCTGTTATGGATATTTCTGGATTTTTAAAATTGTTATAGACTTCTAGTTAAGGAAACATCATCCTTAGTTAGCACACTAGATTGACACAAAGCAAGTATTTTACTCAGCAATTATAGCACAGAAAAAGGCCATTTAGTTCAGCTGCTCTGTAAGAAGATAAATAGAAAAAGGAGAGGCAATGCTGCCTCTCAAGCCTGCTCCGCCTCTTAATTAGATCATGGCTGATCTACCTCAATTCCCATTTCTCACCCTATCCCCAAATCCCTTAACTTTCTCCCAGACAGTGTTCCAGGCTGCTGAGGGAGGCAAGGCAGGAGATCGCAGGGGCTCTGACCCAAATCTTTAATTCCTCTCTGGCCACAGGTGCAAGGGGACTGGAAAATAGCTAATGTGGTTCCGCTATTTAAGAAGGGTTGTAGCTATAAGCCAGGGAACTACAGACCAGTGAGTCTCACGTCAGTGGTGGGGAAACTATTGGAGAAAATTCTGAAGGAGAGAATCTATCTTCACCTGGTGAGGCAAAGTTTGATCAGAGATAGTCAGGATGGCTTTGTCAGAGGGAGGTCATGCCTAACAAATTTGATTGAATTTTTTGAGGAGGTGACCAGGTGTGTAGATGAGGGTACTGTAGTTGATGTAGTTTACATGGATTTCAGCAAAGCCTTTAACAAGGTCCCACATGGAGACTTATAAAGATGGCAAATGCACATGGGATACAGGGTAATTTGATAAAGTGGATTCAAAATTGGCTTAGTTGTATAAGTCAGAGGGTGATGACAGAAGGCTGCTTTAGTGACTGGAAGCCCTTGTCCAGTGGCATATCACAGGGATTTGTGCTGGGTCCCCTATTATTCGTCATTTATATAAACAACATAGATGACTGTGCCTCTTCTGCCCTGCGTGATTCTGTGATTCTGTGAATTTGGTGCAGTGATAGAAGAGAGAAGCAGGTTGGTGAGTATTTTGTTCAATTGTCTTACAATTATTGCTGAATTATCCAAGTTTTGAAAGATTTTATTAGAAGTAGTGAGGTTTACTAGTAACAGTCAAGCTGATTGGGATTATTAGGGTTAATCAATTATAAATTAATTAAGAAAATAACAAATCAATTAAAACATAATAAATATGGTAGGGCGGGTGAAGTGCAGAATGTAGGTATTCTTGGATACCACTGTGATGCAGGGCAAACATCTCTGCAGTAAGTGTCAGCAGCTTGAGGAGCTTCGACTTAGAGTCATTGAGCTGGAGGCTGATCTGCAGACACTGTAATACAACAGGGAGGGGGAAAGTCAGCTGGACAATTTCTTCCAGGAGATGGTCAGACCCCTTATGTTAGGGTCTTTTGATTTGATCAGTGGTCAGGGACAGGAGGGTGTGACTGCGAGTGAGGCTGGTAAGAAAATCACAAGGGTAGAAGTAGAGAAGCCACAACCCTTGCAGCGGTTCAAGAAGGCAGCTCACCACCACCTTCTCAAGGGCAGTTAGAGATGGGCAATAAATGCTGGCCTAGCCAGCGACACCCACATCCCATGAGTGAATAAAAAAAGGACAGAGAATATAGGAAGAAATAAATGGGGTGTATAAGAAAGGTACTGCAATAATCACGGGTGACTTTAATCTACATGTAGATTGGACAAATCAGATTGAAGAAGACAGCCTGGGAAGTGAGTTCATAGAGTTATGAGGGACAGTTTTTTTGAGCAGTACATTTTAGAGCCAACAGGGAGCAGGCTATTTTAGACCTGGCAATGAGACAGGATTAATCAATGACCTCATGGTAAAGGAGCTTTTAGACAACAGCAATCATAATATTATAGAATTTCATGTTCTGTTTGAAGGGGTAAAGTGTGGGTCTAAGACCAGCATATTAAACCTGAATGAAGGTATTTATGAGGGTATGAAAGCACAGCCAGCTAAAGTGAACTGGGAAATTAGTTTAAAAGATAGGACAATAGAGATGAAATTACAAACTTTTAAGGAGATATTTAATAACTCTCAGCAAAGATTTATCCCAGTGAGAAAGAAAGACTCTTTGAGAAGGATGCATCATCTGTGGCTGTATAAAGAAGTTAGAGAAAGTATCAGATTGAAAGAAACACTGTACAAATCTGCAAAGATTAGTGGTAGGACAGCTGATTGGTCAGGTTTTAAGAACAAGCAAAGGATGACTAAAATAATAATAGAAGGGAGAAAGTTGAGTCTGAGAGAAAGTTGGCTAGCAATATAAAAACAGATGGTAACAATTTCAACAAATATCTAAACAGGAAAAGAGTACACAAAGTTAGTGTTGGCCCTCTAGAGAGAGAGCCTGGGGAATTGATAATGGAAAACAAGGAAATGGCAGAAGTGTTGAACAGGTATTTTGTATCTGTCGTCACTGTAGAAGACTTTGAAAACTTCTCAGAGATACTTGAAAATCAAAAGGCGAATGGGAGGGAGGAATTTAAAACTATCACCATTACTAGGGAAAAGGTGTTGGGAAAGCTATTGGACCTAAAGGCTGACAAGTCTCCAGAATCAGATGGTCTGCACCTTAGGATTTTAAAAAGAAGTGACTGCAGAGATAATAGAGGCATTGGTTATAATCTTCCAAAATTCCTTAGATTCTGGAAGGGGTTTGAAAATAGTTAATGTAACACCTTTATTCAAGGGAGCAGGGAGACCGAAAGCTGAAAACTGCAGACCAGTTAGCCTATCATTTGTCATAGGGAAATTGCTAGAATCCATTATCTAAACTAGGTTACGGCAGGATACTTAGAAAATCATAACTTGAACAGTCAGAGACAACATGGGTTTGTGAAAGAGAAATCATGTTTACCTAATTTATCAGAGTTATTTGAGGGAAACTAGTAGATGTGGATTACCAAAAGGCGTTTGATAAGGTGCCACATCAAATATTACTACACAAGATAAGAGAACATGGTGTAGGGGATAACATATTACTATGGACAAAGGATTGGTTAGCTAACAGGGAACAGAGAGTAGGGATAAATGGTCTTTTTCAGCTTGGCAAGCTGTAACTAGTCAAGTGCCACAGGGGTCAGTGCTGGGGGCCTCAACTATTTACAATCTACATCAATGATTTGGATGATGGGATGGAATGTCTGGTAGCTAAATTTGCCGATGACACCAATGTAGGCAGGAAAGTACATTGTTAAGAGGAGATAGAGAGTCTGCAAAACCATTAAGGTTAAGTGAGCAGGCACAAATTTGGCAGATGGGGTATAATGTGGGAAAATATGAACTTGTCCACTTTGGCAGGCAGAATGAAAAAGCAGTATACTATTTACATGGAGAGGGATTGCAGAACACAGTAGTACAAGGGGATCTGGTTATCCTAGTACATGAATCACAAAAAGTTAGTATGCAGGTACAGCAAGTGATTTGGAAAGCAAATGGAATGTGGCATTTATTGCAAGGGGAATGGAATATAAAAGTAGGAAAGTTTTACTGCAGCTGTACAGGACATTGGTGGGACCACATCTGGAGTACTGTTTTGGTCTCCTTATTTGACAAAGACACATATTTGTGTTAGAAGCAGTATAGAGAAGGTTCACTCGACTTGTTCCTGAGATGAAAGAGTTATCCTAAGAAGAAAGGTTGAGCAGGCTGGGCCTATACCCACTGGAGTTTAGAAGAATGAGAGGTGATCTTATTGAAACATAGAAGATTCTGAGGGGACTTGACAGGGTGGATGCTGAAAGGATGTTTCACCTTGTGGCTAGAACGAGTGGAAACAGTTTAAGCAGAAGAGGTCTCCCTTTTAAGACTGGGATGAGGAGAACTTTTTTCTCTAAGGGTAGTTAGTATGTGGAATTCTGTTCCCCAGAAGGCAGTGGAGGAAGGGTCATTGAATTTATTCAAGGCTGAGTTAGACAGATTTTTAATAGACAAGAGAGTCAAGTGTTATGGCAGAGCAGATGAGAAAGAAGAGTTGAGACCACAACCAGATCAGCCATGCTCTTATTGAATGGTGGAGCAGGCTCCAAGAGTCGAATGGCCTACTCTTGTTCCTAAGTCCTAAATTCCTATGGCCTAGATTATCACTTGAGGCGAGTGTGCAGGGGAGGGAACTGTCCTGGCTCGCTGCACCCGCCTTGTGAAAAAGTGCCCCACATGGTAGAAACATCATTCCGGTGGAGTGGGTATGGGATGGAGTTGGCCAGCTCACACCCGGATGCTGATCGGAGATGGTCACAGGGTCTGCTGAGTGCTGGGATGGGTTGTTTAAAAGTCCCACCTCGGTCATCTAGGACTTCAACCTAGTTGCTTTCTTAAACATTATGCCCTCTAGCTCTCACTGCTCACACTTCCCCCGCCCCAATTCTCCCATACTCCAAATACCCATCCATGCAATTCATGCTGCCTCATGTTCCCATCCACCACTAATGGCCTCTCATGCCCTTTGTGACAACCCATGTCTCCCCAACCCACCCCCATGGCCCTTGTTAACCCCTATGCCAGCTTACTGCTTATTCATGACCCCCACCCATCCCCATGGCCTCTTATGGCCCCATGCCATCTTAATGACAACTCATGTTCCCCACCTATCACCCTTTGCCCTTATGTTCCAAATGTCAGTTGACTCAGTATCCACAATGGGCTGACCTCAGGTGCCATACTGAGATGAAATAATAGAGAGTTCTCAGTACCTATTATAGGCTTCACTATGTAAAAAACATTCATTTGCGAAAGCTCATTCAATACATTCGAATCCCTTATGAAAACAAACATCTGTATTCATGAACCCACATGACTGCTAATCCCTTAATAAGCTCTTTGAGCTATCAATCAAGCTGTGAACTTAGAACTAATGATGTCCACATCCCTTCAAAGAATTTAAAAAGTGTTGGAGTCATGAATTTATGGAGTTAACATAAATGCTGTTGAGGGATGGATAAGGTCTGTTTAAGTGTCATAATCTGAAGTTTTTAAATCCCCAATCCTTTAAACCTGAAAGAAGCTGAAACTTTCAGTTGGAGTTAAAATCCCTCCTGCTGGACTCGTTTGATTGGCAGGCCATCTGGCGTGGGTTAGAAAAATAGAAGTAGGAGTAGGTAATTCGGCCCTTCGAGCCTGCTCTGCCATTCAAAATGATTATGGCTGAACCTCTATCTCAATGCCATAATCCTGCTCTCTCCCCATACCCCTTGATGCCTTTAGATTCTAGAAATCTATTTTCTTCTTTAAAAAAGCCAATACCATCTTCCTACAATTTCAATGGCTGACATTTGTCAGAATGAATGCTTGGCTGAGTTTCAAGAGTTATAAAAGCACTTTTCCTAGTTGGGGGGGGGCTGAGTTCAAATTTTGATTGAGTTTAAAGAGGCTATTAAAGGATTAGCTGTCTTTTTGGTAATAGAAGGTTTTTCTTATAACAGATTGAATACTTGGGCAGATTTAAAATCTTTGAATGGGTTTTATGAATTGGAGTATTTTCAGTATCAAGTTTACATGAATGAGAGTTTTATTAGATTGTTAATTTATTTTTCTTTCATCTCCATATGATTCCTGAGGTCTGCCCATGATGGATACTGGGTGAGTGCCTATGGAGGTAGTATGGGGGTAGTTGGGTGAGGGGCATTATTTCCTCTTAGCTGTGTGCCTGCTTGGCTGCACAACAGCCCCTCAAGTGCCGCGAATTTAATTATTGCAGTTGCGCACATCCTAATGATTAAATGATATTTAATACCACTCTAGCCCACAAGCAAAGAATTGGTAGACTGGCCCATGAGAGGAAATTAACGGATGAGACTTAAGCCTGACATAGTTAATCAGGTGAAATTAACAGCCGAGGTTCACTTTTGTTGATTCCTGGGGCGTGAAGCAATGTCAGCCTCTGACACTATGTCAGTCTCTTTCCTGTGGTCCACTCATTGCTTTCCTCCTGCTCATTGCTTCTCTCCTACTTACCGCTTCCCTCCCACTTGTCGCCTTCCTGCCACTCACCGCTTCACTCCTTGACCCTCCTGCTCACCTTTTCCCTCCACAACCTCCTACTTGCCATCTTCCTTCCTGAACCTCTCAGTCGGTGCCTCCCTTTCCAACTGTCCTGCTGACACCCCCTCTCGCTCCCATGCTTGCTTCCTCTCGTTTGCTGCCCCCCTCCCAAGCCATTATTAACAGCAAGAGTTCCGGAGAGGGAAGCGATGAGCATGAGGGTTGGGGAGAGAAACAGTGAGCGTGAGGGTCAGGGAGGGAAATGGAGAGCGTGAGCTTGGGAGAGGGAAACAGTGAGTGTGAGGGTCGGGGAGTGAAACGGTGAGTGTGAGGGTCAGGGAGGGAAGCGGTGTGTGTGAGGGTTGAGGAGGAAAACCGTGAGTGTGAGGGTCGGGGAGGGAAACAGCGAGTGTGAGGGTCGGGGAGGGAAATGGTGAGCATGAAGGTTGGGGAGTGAAACGGTGAGTGTGAGGGTCGGGGAGTGAAACGGTGAGGGTCGGGGAGGGAAATGACGAGTGTGAGAGTCAGGGAGGGAAAATGGTGAGTGTGAGGGACAGGGAGGGAAGCAGCGAGTGTGAGGGTCGGGGAGGGCCACTTGAGGGCCTGAATTGGGGCAAGAGCAGGCCTTGCCCAACCCAGTGTAAGATCACTGAGAGATGAGGTCAGGTGGAAACCCAGTGGGAAGCCCATTTGTTCTGTTTAACATTTCCACCCCCACCCCCCCCCTCCCCCCCACTCCCTGGAGTGTGAAATTCAGGCCTACGTGGTAGTGAAGTCCACATTCTAAACGTTCTGTGGACAAACAACTTTTTCCTGAATTCCTGCTTTATTAGTAACTCTTATATTTATGGCCTGGTCTCTCCCACAAGTGGAATCATTTTCTCTACGTCTACTTATTGAACTCCTTCATTATTTTAAAGACCTCTTTAAAGACACAGCTAGACCTCTTTTATAAAGAAAAGTGTCCCAGCCTATTCAACCTTTCCTGATGGTTGTAACCTCTCAGTTCTGATATCATCCTCATGAATCTTTCTTGCACCTTCATCAATGCTTCTACATTCTTTCCATAATTTGTAGGTTATCTAGGTGTATAAGGGCTGATATAAATCCATGTTCCATTTAATTTGGATAAATCTCTGTTAGCACAGATTAACATGAAGGTTGGAGTCATACCTAGCACAAAGGAAGATGGTTGTGGTTATTGGAGGGCAATCATCTCAGTCCCAAGATATTGCAACAGGTGTTTCTCAGGGTAGTGTCCTAGGACCAACCACCTTAAGCTGCTTCATCAATGACCTTCCCTCCATCATAAGGTCAGAAGTGGGGATGTTCACTGTTAATTGCACAATGTTCAGCATCTTCATGACACCTCAGATACTGAAGCAGTCCATGCACATTGCAGCATGACCTGGACAATATCCAGACTTGGGCTAATAATTGTTAAGTGACATTTGTGCTACATAAGTGCCAGGCAATGACAACCTCCAACAGGAGAGAATCCAATCATCTCCCCTTGACTTTCAATGGCATTAACATCGCAGAATCCCCCACTATCAACATCCTGGAGGTTACCATTGACCAGAAACTGAGCTGGACCAGCCATATAAATACTGTGGCTACAAGAGCAGTTTAGAGGCTGGGAATTCTGCAGAGAGTAACTCACCTTCTGACTCCCCAAAGCCTGTCCACCATCGACAAGGCACACATGAGCAGTGTGATAGAATACTCTCCATTTGCCTGGATGAGTGCAGATCCAACAGCACTCAAGAAGCTTGGCATCATCCAGGCCCACTTGATTGGCACTCCATCTGCCAACTTAAACATTCACTGCCTCCAGTGGGCAGCAGTGTGTACTGTCTACAAGATGCATTGCAGCAACTCACAAAGGATCCTTCAACAGCACCTTCCAAACCCACAGGCTTGACCACCTAGAAGAACTGGGGAGACAGACATATGGGAACACCACCACTGAAAGTTTTCCTCCAAGTCACACAACATCCTGACTTGGAAATATATCGCCGTTCCTTCACTGTTGCTGGGTCAAAATCCTGGAATTTCCTCTGTAACAGTAATGTGTGTATTCCTCCATCACATGGACCTCAGCAATTCAAGAAGGTGGCTAATCACCACCTCAAAGGCAATTAGGGATGGACAATAAAGATGCTGGCTTAGCCAGCAACACCCATGTCTAATGAAAGAACATTAAATAAAAGATCTCCATGTTCTGATATAGAACTTTCCCTGTAAATAATGAATAAAGGGATTGCAACTAATGATAAACAACAAAGAAATGTCAACAGAAACAGGACTGTGTCACTGCATTGTTGATGGCTGTATTTACTGGATGTGAGGGTAGCACAAGATCCACAGTCCTCAGTTTAGACGCCAACCCCACATATTCAGTATAGACCATGGGAAATGTTTACTATATATCGTAACTTGATGTAGAGCTCTGTGAATTGGTAGCTCTGTCTACAGCCATCTTAGCCCTAAGCTCTGAAATTCCCTCCCTGAATCCCTGCACCATTCTTTCCTCTTTTATGACACTTCTCAAAACCAAGCCTTTGGCCTTCTGCCTTACTATCGCATTTTGTGACTTAGAGTTAAATTTTGTCTGATAATATTCCTGTCAAGCACCTTGGAACATTTCACTTTGTTAAAGTTGCTACACAAATACAATGTGTTGTTTGAAGTAGTAAATATTCAGCAAACATTGGCATTTGTTCATTGGTGCTGATTTTTTGATGCATATTTTCTTTGGGCCACATTTCAACAGGAAGTTCTGTTTTTTAAAACATTTCCAGGAATATGTATAAAACAACTCGTATATTTGGACTTTAGATCTTTTCTTGAGCTAAGTTTCAGTTGACTAAACTATTTTCAAGTAGTTATTTCAACACAGACTTATTTACCTCCATGGCCAAATGCCTCAGGAAATCAACGATGACTGGAGAAATTATTTGAGTGAGAATGACAACAAATTACTGTGCCTGATATTGGCCCAGATCTCCCAGTCTCCGGATCGTTGGAGGCTGGATATATGACTGAGATGCAGGTCACAGGACCCTGTGGAAGTCCTGATGCGTGGACCTCTGTGGAAATTGCCTGGGAAGTTTCAATTTTCCATGGTCAATTTCCCTGCAGCCCAAAATGCTTCATGAATGTCACTTGGAGCAGTTCCATGGGACTCACTTGAATAGTTAATCTGGAAATGTTAGACAGGTTAAACCTAGTTTAACATCTAAGTAACTACACAATCCCCAATCACTTGCACTGAACCCCGACTACCCCTTTGACCTGACCCGACTGCACCCCCAACCACCTGACTACCCTCCTGACCCAATACACCCCGAACTGCCTGACTACCCTCCTGACCTGACTAATCCCCTGACCCGACCTGACTACCCTCCCGATCTGACTAACCCCCCAACCCGACTACCCTCCCAGCTCAACTAACCACCAATGTCCCTACCACACACCCACCAAATTTTACATCACCGACTTACTCACTTACCCACCTCATCTGCTTACCCATCTCACCCACTTATCCCCTACCTACCTCACTCACCCACCCATTCATACATTCACCCATTCACTAACATTCAAATTGGACCTTTAAACTTGCCATACAGCAGCTAGTTCTGTAAAAAGAGGGAGTGTCTTTTGCGCTGATCCATTTTGCAGGTCTCTGTGTGGATTCCTGCACCGAGCGAGTTCATCAGGATGCTGCATCAGAAGTTAGTCCCTTTAAACATAACCAGGTAAGTGCACAGTTTTCTGACTGACCAGCATTGGACCCTGCAGTTCCAATGCTGATCAGAAGATTTGTTAGCGGTGGAGTTGCATTGCTGGTTAAAGATGAAATTAACTCGATAGCAAGGAAAGATATTAGCTCCGATGATGTGGAATCTGTATGGGTAGAGCTGAGAAACACCAAGAGGCAAAAAACGTTAGTGGGGGTTGTATATAGACCCCCAAACTGCAGTGATGATGTTGGGAATGGCATTAAACAGGACATTAGAGATGCATGTAATAAAGGAACATCTGTAATTATGGGTGACTTTAATATGCATATAGATTGGGCAAATCAAATTAGTAACAATACCGTAGAGGAGGAATTCCTGAAGTGTATACGGGATGTTTTTCTGGACCAATACATTGAGGAACCAACTAGAGAACAGGCCATCCTCGACTGCGTATTGTGTAATGAGAAAGGAATAATTGGCACTCTAATTGTGTGAGGTCCCTTGGGGATGAGCGACCATAATATAATAGAATTCTTCATCAAGATGGAGAGTGACGTAGTTGATTCTGAGACTTGGGTCTTGAATCTTAATAAAGGAATCTACGATGGTATGAGTTGGCTATGATGGATTGGGAAACGTTACTTAAAGGGATGATGGTAGATAGGCAATGCCAAACATTCAAAGACCACATGGGTGAACTGCAACAATTGTTTATTCCTGTCTGGCACAAAAGTAAAACAGCAGCGTTCACCAAACCATGGCTTACAAGGGAAATTGGAGATAGTATTTGATGCAAGGAAAAGGCATACAAATTGGCCAGAGAAAGCAATAGACCTGAGGATTGGGAGCAGTTTAGAATTCAGCAAAGGAGGACCAAGGGATTGATTAGGAAGGGGAAAATGGAATACGAGAGTAAACTTGCAGGGAACATAAAAACTAACTGTAAAAGTTTCTATAGGTATGTGAAGAGAAAAAGATTGGTGAAGACAAATGTAGGTCCCTTACAGTCAGAAACAGGGGAATTTATAATGGGGAACAAAAAAATAGCTGACCAACTAAATACATACTTTGGTTCTGTCTTCACAAAGGAGGACATGATAACATACCAGAAATGTTGGGGAACACAGGGTTTAGTGCGAGGGAGGAACTGAAAGAAATCAGTATTAGTAGGGAAATGTTGTTGGGGAAATTGATGGGATTGAAGGCCGATAAATTCCCAGGGCCTGATAATCTACATCCCAGAGTACTTAAGGAAGTGGCTCTAAAAAGAGTGGATGCATTGGCGGTCATCTTCCGAGATTCTATAGACTCTGGAACAGTTCCTACAGATTGGGGGTAGCTAATGTAACCCCACTATTTAAAAAGGGAGGCAGAAAGAAGACAGGGAATTATAGACCAGTCAACCTGACGTCGGTAGTGGGGAAAATTCTAGAATCCATTATTAAAGATTTAATAGCTTGGCACGTGGAAAACAGTGGCAGAATCGGACAGAGTCAGCATGGATTTATGAAAGGGAAATCATGCTTGACAAATCTACTGGAATTTTTCGAGGATGTAACTAGTACAGTTGATGAGGAGGAACCAGTGGATGTGGTTTATTTGGACATTCAGAAAGCCTTCCACAAAGTCCCACATAAGAGATTGGCGTGTAAAATTAAAGCACATGAGATTGGGGGTAGTGTATTGAGATGAGGGATAGTCAGTATGGCTTTGTCAGAGGGAGGCCGTGCCTAACAAATTTGATTGAATTTTTTGAGGAGGTGACCAGGTGTGTAGATGAGGGTAGTACAGTTGATGTAGTTTATATGGATTTCAGCAAAGTCTTTGACAAGGTCCCACATGGGAGACTTATAAAGAAGACAAATGCACATGGGATATAGGGTAATTTGATAAGGTGGATTCAAAATTGGCTTAGTTGTAGGAGGCAGAGAGTGATGACAGAAGGATGCATTAGTGACTGGAAGCTAGTGTCCAGTGGCGTACCACAGGGATCTGTGCTGGGTCCCCTATTATTTCATTTATATGAAAGACATAACTGACTATATGGGGGGTAGGATTAGTAATTTTGTGGATGACCCAAAGATTGGCCGGGTGGTTAACTGTGAGGTTGAGTGTCTTGGCCTACATGAAGATATAGATGGAATGGTCAAATGGGCAGATAAGTGGCAGATGGAACTTAACGCTGAAAAGTGTGAGGTGATACACTTTGGAAGGAGTAATTTGATAAGGAAGTATTCAATGAACGGCATGGCACTCGGAAGTTCTGAGGAACAAAGGGACCTTGGCGTGTGTGTTCATAGATCTCTGAAGGCGGAGGGGCACATTAGTGGGGTGGTGAAAAAGGCATATGGGACACTTGCCTTTATCAATCGAGGCATAGATTACAAAAGTAGGGAGGTCATGTTGGAGTTGCAAAGAACCTTGGTGAGGCCACAGCTGGAGTACTGTGTGCAGTTCTAGTTGCCACATTATAGCAAGGATGTGATTGCACGGAGGGAGTGTGAGGTGATTCATCAGGATGTTGCCTGGGATGAAACATTTAAGTTATGAAGAGAGGTTGGATAGACTTGGGTTGTTTTTGTTGCAGCAGAGAAGACTGAGGGACGACCTGATTGAGGTGTACAAGATTATGAAGGGCATGGACAGGGTGGATAGGGAGCAACTGTTCCCCTTATTTGAAGTGTCAGTCACAAGGGGGCATAAGTTCAAGGTGAGAGGCAGGAGGTTTATGGGGAATGTGAGGAAAAAATGTTTTACCCAGAGGGTGGTGACGGTCTGGAATACACTGCCTGGGAGGGTAGTGGAGGCGGGTTGCTTCACATCCTTTAAAAAGCACCTGGATGAGCACTTGGCACGTCTTAACATTTAAGGCTAGTAAATGGGATGAGGTAGGTAGGTCAGGTGTTTCTCACATGTTGGTGCAGACTCAATGGGCTGAAGGGCCTCTTCTGCAATGTGATTCTCTGATTCTGTGATGGATAGAAAACTGGTTGGCAGACAGGAAACGAAGAGTAGGAATAAATGGATCTTTTTCCAAATGGCAGGCAGTGACTAGTGGGGTACCACAGGGATCGGTGCTGGAACCCCAGCTATTCACAATATATATGAATGATTTAGATGAGGGAATTAAATGTAATATCTCCAGATTTGCAGATGACACAAAGCTGGGTGGGAGGGTGAGCTGTGAGGAGGATGTAGCGATGCTTCAGTGTGATTTGGACAAGCTGAATGAGCAGATAAATGCATGACAGATGCAGTATAATTTGGATAAATGTGAGGTTATCCATTTTGGTATTAAAAACAGGGAGGCAGATTATTATCTGAAAGGCTATAAATTGAGAGAGGGGAATGTGCAACGAGACCTGGGTGTCCTTGTACACCAGTCGCTGAAGGTAAGCATGCAGGTGCAGCAGGTGGTAAAGAAGGCAAATGGTATGTTGGCCTTCATAGCCAGAGGATTAGAGTACAGGAACAGAGATGTCTTGCTGCAATTGCTGAGACCACACCTGGAATATTATATGCAGTTTTGGTCTCCTTATCTGAGGAAGGATGTACTTGCTATAGAGGGAGTGCAGCGAAAGTTTACCCGACTGATTCCTGGGATGGCGGGACTGACATATGAGCAGAGATTGAGTCAATTAGGATTATATTCGCTGGAGTTCAGAAGAATGAGGGGGGATCTCATAGAAACCTATGAAATTCTAACAGGACTAGACAGGGTAGATACAGGAAGGATGTTCCCAATGGTGGGGGAGTCCAGAACTAGGGGTCACAGTCTGAGGATATGGGGTAGCCCATTTAGGACTGAGATGAGGAGAAATTTCTTCACCCAGAGAGTGGTGAGCTTGTGGAATTTGTTACCACAGAAAGTAGTTGAGACCAAAACATTGTATGCTTTCAAGAAGGAGTTAGATATAGCTCTTAGGGTGAAAGGTATCAAAGGGTATGGGAAGAAAGGGGGAGCAGGTTATTGAGTTGGATGATCAGCCATGATCATAATGAATGGTGGAGCAGGCTCGAAGAGCTGAATGGCCTACTCCTGTTCTAGTTTCTATGTTTCTATGTTACTCTGACTTGAAGTTATGTTTACTGACAATTTGCCTATATGACTTTAAAGAAAGAAGCCAGGTAAGCATCATACTTGTACAACGGACTGTAGGCTATATGTCGGTAATACTGTGATAGGTCCAAATAAATTGTGATTACTAATTAGAGAACATTAAAGGAACCAAGGAATGAATGAAATAAAAAAAGAACTTGCATTTATATAGCACCTTTCACAATCTTGAGATATCCTGAAGTGTTTCACAGCCAACGAAATATTTTTAAAGCATAGACACTGTTGTAGTGGCAGCCAATTTGCAAGCAGCAAACTCCCACAAGCAGCAATGTGATAATCACCAGATAACCTACTTTAATAAAGTTAGATAAGAGATAAATATTGGCCAGGACACCTGAGTAAACTCCCCTGCTCTTAGAAATCTTGCCATGGGATCTTTTACATCCATCTGAGAGGGCAGACAGGACCATGGTTTAACATCTCATTTAGAAGACAAGACTTTTGACAGTGCAGCAGTCCCTCAGTTTTGCACTGGAGTTTCAGTCTAGATTATTGGCTTAAGTCTTCAGAGTGGGTGGCGAGTTAGTGCTAAATTCAAATGCTTACATGGCACTCAACAGGGCATTGTTGAATGGAAAAATAAAATAGATTTTGTTGAGCTGTTGTGAACATTACTTCAAATAGTTGGGAGGATTGCTGCTTATATCAGTGGTTTTAATGCAGTAAATGTAACCTGTTTCCTTGCTTTTAAAATAATAACAACCTGTGACTAATGGAAAACAATAATTCTTGTAGGTCACTGTGCAGAGTTCAAACATAGCATGGTTCATTTACTTAAACTGTGTCTGACGCATTTTCTTTCCAACAGGTAATGGAAACTTTAAGCAAAACTGCTTTTAGTGAATAGTCTTTTGAGTCATTAATGTATTTGTTCTGATGAAAGTGTACCAAATAACTTGCGCATCTTTATCTGACCTTCGAAAATCATGTCAACACTTAATCTGATTCCAGATCAAACACTGGAACTTCAAGTTCTATTAGCTGAAGGCTTGGGATCTGATTTTCAGCCAACCAGAGGCTGCCCACACCTCCCCCACTCCCTCCTCCCATTCTTTTTGGATATCCAAGAAGAAAGTGGGTAAAATTAGTATCGGTGTCAAACATGGCTCAGTGGTAGCACTCTCACATCGGAATCAAGTTCAACTCCTACTCCGAATTCTTGAACAAGTCTCAAGGCTGGTGTTCCAATGCAGTACTGAGGGAGTGCTGCACGATCAGAGGTCTTTAAAATGGGATGTTAAATGGAAGTCCTGTGTGACCTTTCAGGTGGGATTAAAAGATATCATGGCACTATTGTGAAGAAGAGTAGGGGAGTTTATTAAACAACTTAAATAAAAATCAGGAAATGCTAGAAAAACTCAGCAGGTCTGGCAGCATCTGTGGAGAGAGAAACAGAGTTAACGTTTCGAGTCCGTATGACTTCTTCAGAGCTGAAGAGAGGTAGAAGTGTGAGGATTTTATGCTGCTGAAGAGAGAGGATGGAGTAAAATAGCGGGACAGGTTGGAGCTCAGGAGAGATTAAATGACAAAGATGTCATGGACACAAGACAAAGGGAGTGGTAATGATAGCAGGTTGAAGTAGGTTAGCAGGTTAATAGTGGCATAAAGGTCAGATAGCAGAATGTGTTAATAGCAGAATAAGGTTTCTGAAAGCAAAACATGACAGCAAGTTACAGACTGGCCCTTAGAGGAGGGGAGGGTGCATGGTCTGAAGTTGTTGAACTCAATGAAGTCCAGACTGCTGTAAAGTGCCTAATCGGAAGATGAGGTGCTGTTCCTCCAGTTTGCTTTGAGGTTCACTGGAACATTGCAGCAGGCCAAGGATGGACATGTGGGCATAACAGCAGGGTGGTGTGTTGACATGACAAGCGACAGGGAAGTCTGAGTCATGCTTGCGGACAGACTGAAGGTGTTCTGCAAAGCAGTCACCCAGTCTGCGTTTGGTCTCTCCAACGTAGAGGATGCTTCATTAGGAGCAGCAAATACAGTACAATAAATTGAAGGAGGTACAAGTGAAGCACTGCTTCACCTGGAAGGAGTGCATGGGGGCCTTGGATAGTGAGGAGGCAGGAGGTAAAGTGGAAGGTGTTACACCTCCTGCAATTGCATGGCAAGATGCATGGGTAGGGGGTGAGGAGTTGACTAGGGTGTCCTGGAGGAAATGATCCCTACGGAATGCCGACCAGGGGTGAAGGGAAGATGTGTTTGGTGGCGGCATCATGCTGGAGTTGGCAGAAATGGCGGCAGATGATCCTTTGAACGCGGAGACTGGTGGGGTGGAAAGTGAGGACAAGGGGGTCCCTATCATGGTTCTGGGAGGGAGGGGAAGGGATGAGGGCAGAAGTGTGGGAAACAGGTCGGACACGTTTGAAGGCCCTGTCAACCACAGTGGCGGGGAACCTCAACTCAAGAAAAAGGAAGACGTCAGAAGTGGACATCGGAACAGATGCAACGGAGATGGAGAAACGGAGAATGGGATGGAGTCCGTACAGGAAGAGCAGTGTGTGAGCAGCTGTAGTCGAGGTAGCTGTGGGAGTCGGTGGGCTTGTAACAAATATTGGTAGAAATCTATCACCAGAAATAGCAAAACAGACTCAGAGTTAAATGGCCTCCTCTGTTTCTACGTTCCCAGAATGACACCCTGCCATCATCTCAGAACTAAGTCCAGTAGAGGTTCAATTGTGACATTTTCATTTTCCCCATCAGTCATTGTTATGACCGATGCAGTTGGTAAATCAGAGTTATTTAAAAATCCTGGAGGAAAACTTTAAACAACTGTCATAACCTATAATTTTAAGTGTTATGTTTGAGATGCAACTCTAAATTCAGGAATCAGACCACTAGTTCTCGAGGTTTTACATTAAACTAAATGAAACATTTTATTAATTTACACAGGTTAAATATATATATGTATACACATGGCTACAAATTACTACTATCATAACTTTTAACAAATTCCCAAACTGATCTCCATTAAGGCAACAGCAACCCATAGACTTAACCAAACACTAGGCAAAGCATTTTCACCTTACGAATTCAAAATGAGGTTCTTTTCACATTGGTTCCTGTAGAGACAGCTGGAGGCTTACAGCTGCTTTTTGATCTCATATTGCCTCTGCCTTGCACACCTGAAAACTACTAAAGTTATACCTACCACCTCCATTGAATGTAAATTCTCATTGTATCACCAACCTCTGAACTAAACCTCTCTAACAACAAAACCCCTTTTCATAGTACCAATGTTATTAGTAATATAAACATATTGCTTGATAGCTGCTAGTTTTCACCCCACTTCTTGAATGCTCTATTCAAAAATGCAAATGCACTCTACCTCTCTGTTTACATCTCAAAACTAGTACATACCAAAGCACCCAGACTAGCTGGCTTTAATCCAATTAAGACACACCCACAGACTAAACCCCTATTTAAAAAAAATCCAATAATATTATATATATTAATAGCTTCATGACAATCATCTTTGTTTATTAATGAGTTCTGGATTTGAGGGTCACAGGTAATGTGAACATTTATTGCTCATCCTTAACTGCCCTTGGGAAGATGGGGTGAGCCACCTATATAAACTGCTGCAGCCCATGTGGTGAAGTTCTGTTAGGAAGAGAGTTCCAAGATTTTAACCCAGTGACAGTGAAGCTGCGGTGATATAGTTCCAAGTCAGGGTGGTATGTGGCTTGGACGGGAAGTTGCAAGTGGTGTTGTTCCCATGCATCTGCTGTCTTGGTCTTGGTACTTTATTCAAAAAGGGAGGGAGACAAACAGCAGGAAACTACAGGCCAGTTAGTCTAACATCTGTCAAAAGGAAAAATGTTAGAAGCTGTTATTAAAGACATTACAGCAGGGCACTTAGATAAATTCAAGGTAATCCAGCAAAGTCAACATAGTTTTGTGAGAAGGAAATCATGCTGAACCAATTTATTTGAATTCTTTGAAGATGTAACATGTGCTGTGGATAAAGGGGAACCAGTGGATGTACTGTACTTAGATTTCCAGAAGGCATGTGATAAGGTGACACATTAAAGGTTATTGTCGAAAATAAAACTTCATGGTGTAGGGGGTAACGTATTGGCATGGATAGAAGATTAACTGGCTAACAGGAAGCAGACTAGGCATAAATGGGTCATTTTCCGGTTGGCAAGGTGGTGTGCCACAGAATCAGAACTGGTACCTCAAATTTTTACAATTTATGTAAATGACTTGGATGAAGGGACTGGAAGCATGGTTGCTAAATTCGCTGCTTATACAAAGGTAGATAGGAAAGTAAGTTGTGAAGAGGACATAAGGAGGCTACAAAAGGAAATATATAGGTAGTATTGCTGAAAAAAGAGAAAATGTTGAAGCTTTTTATCTTGCACTCATCAGTACACTTTGCAAGAATACCAATTTAAAAGGAAAATAACAATTTATGCTGTACGTGAAGAGAGTGTTGATTGGCTGGCAAGTGGACTCTGATTGGTAGAGGCATTGCCATGGAGAATGCACCAATGATGGTGACTGACAGTTAACTGCCAAGCATTAAGATTAAAAATAAAATACCGCAGATGCTGGAAATCTGAAACAAAAACAGAAAAAGCTGGCAAAACTCAGCCAGTCTAACAACACCTGTGGAGGGAAAGACAGAGTTAATAGCATCTGTGGAGAGAAGAACTCTGAAGAAGAGTCATACGGACTCAACACATTAACTCTGTCTTTCTCTCTATAAATGCTGTCAGACCTGCTGAATTTTTCCACCTTTTTCTGTTTTTGTTTCTGTTTTTGTATTGTTTGAAATTTAAACCGGACAACTTGATCCTGATTGGTGAAGGCATTGCCTTGAGGAATCAGTCAGCGAATGGCTGTTACTTATTTTGTTTAGCTGAAACAGGCGCAATGTATATACACATTCTTTCTGTCTGCAAAGAATAGCGCCCTGTGAATTAATATATGTAGTTTCCAATACATGCAAATGCATCACACTGCGAGCCCAACTGACAATCTTAAATTGGTTGTCAGCGTAATTGTTAGCACACTGAGGATTATTTAGCAAATGTTGTCCAATCATGGAATCACATCTAATGTTGGACACTGTGTTTTGAGTTTTACAAGCACTGGCTCGTTGTGTCTGTGCCTTGTCTGTTGTGAACAGTAGCTGGAACATGCTGTTTGATATGATCCACCAGTCTTTGGGATGTATGGCCTACATACCTAGCATCACATTGGCACTGAAATTCACATACCACATTGCTCATTTGTGTAATAGGCAGAGTGTCTTTTTGGCTTGATCCTGTTAGTGGCGAAACCACTCATGTTGCTACACCATAGTAGCAGTGTGAAACAGCTAGCTTCACCTGTTGCTCAAATTTTTGAGATACCTTGCCGTTCCAGGGTAATCTGAGATAGACTGGGCAATTGTCAGGGTTATAAGTGGTGGCCTTGGGCATGTTCATGAGTTTGTGTGATATACAATGTGAGATGATCTGATCAGGCATCCAGCAAGATGTCTTTGATGTATCCTATTTCAGCATCAAACTTGGCTCGGGCCCTATTTACAAGGTTGCCTATAAGACTAATCTTATAGCATGTGCAGCTGTAAGAATCCCAACACCTGTTTTGACCAATGATAGGTTTGTGGTAGACCTTGGTAGAGAATCCCTTGGCAGATTTCTCAACTAGTATGTCAAGGAAGGGGGGTTAATTTGACTGTTCCATTTCATAGGTGAATATGAGTGCAGGATGGAACCCATTAAGACATATAAGGAAACTATGACATGCAGCTGTAGATTTAAATATAGCAAACGTATTATCCATATATCAGAAATATGCATGGGATAGGAGGTTAGATGTCATTCCATCGAAGGCACGTTTCTCATGGAACCCAAGAAAGATGTTTGCGAGAGCCGCGCCTAGAGCGGATCCCATGGCAACACCATCTATTTGGGCACATATGGTGTCATTAAAACTGAACTCAACTGCACGAGTTGCCAAGTTCAATGATTCACGCAATGCATTGGAAGCAGTTCAGAGAAGGTTTACTAGACTAGTACCTGGAATGGGCGGGTTGTCTTATGAGGAAAGGTTGGACAGGCTTGGCTTGTATCTGCTGGAGTTTAGAAGAGTAAGAGGCAACTTGATTGAAACACATAAGATCCTGAGGGGTTTTGACAAGGTGGATGTGGAGAGGATATTTCCTCTTGTGGGAGAATCTAGAACTAGGGGTCACAGTTAAAAATAAAGGGTCACTGATTTAAGACAGAGATGAGGAGAATTTTTTTCCCTGAGGGTTGTGAGTCTTTGTAACTCTCTTCCTCAAAAGGTGGTGGAAGCAGAGTCTTTGAGTGTTTTTAAGGCAGAGCTAGAAAGATAGATCCGAAGTTTTTTGCTTTTATCTTAGTTTCTAGATAGATTCTTGATAAGCAAGGAGGTGAAAGGTTATCAAGAGTAGGTAGGAATGTGGAGTTGATGTTACAATCTGATCAACCATGATCTTAATGAATTGGCGGAGCAAACTCAAGGGATCGAGTAGCCTACTCCTGCTCCTAATTTTTATATTCGTATGTACATATTTTCGTATGTTCTTCTAGGTGGTAGAGATTGCAGGTTTGAAAGGTACTGTCAAAGGAGCCTTAGCGAGTTGCTGCAGTGTATCTTGTAGATGGTACACATTGCTGCCACTGTGTGTCAGTGTGGAAGGAGTGAATGCTTAAGCTGGTGGATGGGGGTGTCGATCAAATGGGCTGCTTTGTCTTTGTTGTCAGCTTGTGTTGTTGTTGGAGCCGCGCTCATATGGGCAAGTGGAGAGTATTCCATCGTGCTCCTGACTTGTGCTTTGGGTTTTGGGGAGTCAGGAAATGAGTTACTCACTGCAGAATACAAAATATACTTATGTGTGACATTGTTAAATTAATGCCAAATAACCAACAGTTTCCTGTTGTGACCAATGCCCATTGCAACTTGATTAAAAGCAAATTCATTTTTATTGTAACACTATAAGAGAAAAGGGACTCTCGTCCCCAGCCTGAGATGGATTTGGATCCTGGCCCCAAAGATGAAAGGACAGCACACATTGATTCTTGGTGCCAAAGTTTAAAATCCAGTTGATTCTCATACTTGGCCTAAGTTGTTCTATGTCCAGATAAGACTGTGGTGGTTCAAGATGGTCATTATATTGATAGTACTATTAACTCTATAAACTATGTAGTTTCTAGTTTTAGAGATCAATAGTTGTCAATTTTTAATGTGTAATTCAATAGAAGATACAAAATTCTAAAATGTTTCTATTCCAGTCAGTTTACCACCTGTTGCCACTCTCACCACTGACTCTGAAGGTTGTGAGTTAAAGATCCACTCCAGAGACTTGAGCATGAAATCAAAGTTGACATTCCAATGCAGCACTGAGGGAGTGCTATTGGAGGTGCTGTTTTCAGATGAGACATTAAACTGAGGCCTTACCTGTCCTCTAAGGTGGATGTTAAAAGAAACATTTGACACTATTTCAAAGAAGATCATGGGAGTTCTCCCTGACATCCTGCCTATAACCCTAATCCTAAACCTAACCCTCAACCAACATCATTAGAAAAACAGATTATCTGGTTAACATAGCAATGCTGTTTGTGGGAGCTTGCTGGGTGCATATTGTTATGAAATCCGTAGAGATTGATAACTTGTAAAGAGAAATTCAAACTTCTAGTTAACAGCTAAAAGAAGAACATATGAAGACTTCACATTTTACAACTTTTACTGTATCAAATGACTAAAAACGCTATTGACTAAAAATTATTTTCTTGTGTAGGCAACTTATACCTAATAGAAATAATGGTTCCTTTTTACATATCTCTCTGCACAAGCTTACAGTTCTTATAGCGAACAGTTCACAGTTGATCCCAGCTTCCAAAGGCATTGCTTTTTTTAACTTTCCCAGCCAGGTAACTTCTAACCCTAGGGCTATGTCTCACTCTGAATGTTACACTGTAGATTTATTTCTCTAACTCCAAGCTAGGCAAATCTACCAGCCTCCTTTAACTCCTCACGAACCCAATCTTCAATCTGAAGCTTCCACTTGCACTCTGCGTGGTGAACGATAGAGTCGGCATTTTCTCTGCTTAAAATGCAGACCTGACTGATTCTATCACTTGATCTCTACCTCTCAGTTAGCAGCAGACCACACAAGACAAAATTGCAACCCAGCCTGTCTGCGATATTGATGGATTTATAGGGAAGCCTGATTCCAAAATGGCTTCCTCTACCCTCTTCCCCAGGGCAACAGGAATCACATTAACTTTGTACCTCAGTAAAAATTCTAATTAGTTTACCTTGATCCCACTTTCTTTTGTCTTAGAAGTAAAAGGATAGTTTACAGCATCACTGATTACAATTTAATAGCCCTAATGCCTTTCTAGGACTTTGGGAGACTATTCATGGTATACTCAGAGACTGTGGTCATTGTCTCCAAGCTAAATACCTTGCACCTCCCTCTCAATAAAACAATTGGTTTCTTCCTCTGATCTCTAACAATTAAACCACTCAGGCTTACTGTCAAGCAAGTTCCATCACAAGTCATATGACCCCTTTCAGCCCCAAAATATAGTAATCTTATGAATCGGAAGGTACAATCCTAAAACATAATAATCTTATAAACCTCACAATTGTAACAATAACAGCTGTTCTGTTTCCTACAACAGTGACTACACTTTCATCAGGTGGAAAGTGTTCCGGGACATCCTGAGGCTATGAAATGGATTTTTTGGCTCCGCTCTCCACCAGGTTTGTCTGGTCCAACCAAAGGTCAATGGACTTATGGCTGGGCCACCAAATCTCCCACAGCAGGTCTTGTGACGACAGGGTTGGAAAATCCTGGTCTTAAGTCTTCTTAAATCATATCTACACTTTCAGGGAGAGGTTGGTACATGATGTGTGAAGTGGAGAATGGAGAAAGCGAAGAGGTGCAGATAAATGGAAGCAAGATATAATTGGGCAGATCCAGTCCTCCTTGGGCTGCAAAATTCTCAGTCCTACATCCTACACTCTTAACTTAAAATCTAATTTAAAATGTGAAAGTAAATATAAGCCTTGAGTGTAAGAAAAAACTGGTCCAAAGATGGTGAGGTTGCAGTTAAGCCCGTCATTTTAATTGTGCCATTTAATCAAGCATTGGTGCTGTATAACAGCTATACCTACAGTCTCTCCAATCCCACAGTATACAATTATGAAGCACTGTAAACGTGAAAGGGAAGTTGCCTTTCAGGGTAGGAATTGTTCAGATACAGCCTGCAGGTATTAATTGCACCCAGTGGAATGTTGAATGTGCAATACGTTCTCTACTAAATGGCTTCCGTGTTGGAACTTGAAATTGTTCTTCGTCCCAGAAGATTGGGTCGAACAATTTTAATTTAGCCTGTTTTTCTTTTTGAATGCTGCTCATTGTCGTTAACCTTCTCACCTCTCTTAATAGTCCTGATGTGTTAGTGCTCCATAAATGTTGGTTGCGTTCCAGTAGTTCATCCTGGCTGCTGTAATTTACAAGCCTTCTAAAAGACGGGCATGAAAAGACAAGCTTCTCCATTGAGCCTGTCCCATGCTCATGATGACCAGAGCATCATGTCAAGAGGCTTCCTAACCTTGCTTCCTCCTCGACATGCAGAGAGTCAGCATCTACCACGCCAGCCAGCAATGTATTCCAGAAGCTCACCTCTCTGGGAAAAGAAGAACCCTCTAACACACAGACTATTCCTTCTTTTGCCTGTGCCCTTGTTTTCCCCAATCTGTTAAACTATTAATCGGCCTACTATCCAATCCTTTCATTATTGTATGGGTGAATCTTCTGTTCTGAAGTTGAAGTTCGGTAGTGGAAGTGGAAGTCAGAGTGTTTTCCGCTGGAGGGTGGGATGGCTGACCACGCAGTTCATTACTTATGCCTCCTGTGGAGCACTGCAAATCTCCTGGCAGGGGCGGGCAAGTAGTCACCTCCCCACCATTACCTTATGGATTCGAAGTTCCATGCGCCATCTTAAAGGGCACCCAGACAGCCTCCTTCACTCCCCCCCCTTCCCCCTTCGCCTGCCTCCTGTTTTCAGGCTCCACTCCACCCTACCCCTGACTTCCACCCTTCGCCTGCCTCCCGTGTCCAGCCTTGGTGTATCTTGTGTTCCCGGCATCTGATGTGAATCAAGCTGTAAGCAGTCCCCAACAAGGCCAAAGCAGCATCTAATCACTAAAAGTCATGGAACAAGCCAGGCTTACCAGATGCATGCCCTAATGTGTAATTGTAAAAGTGAACTTTATCACGCTGGTGGGGCATTTAATTTGGAGGAAGAACTTAATTCCAGTAAAGTGACCTTTTAATGAGCATGCATGACATGCTAATGTATGCAAAAGGATTCCCGATTTGTTTGTCAGGAAGCTCAACTATCTTTAAAGTCCTAAGAAGGGAATTCCTATGGTTCAGCCTGCCATCAGGAAACTTATTTTTGGCCTCATGCCGAATAAAGTTCCCTCCACCCACCATGTTTCCCGCTGCTAACGGGACCGAAAGATTCTGCCCTATAGTTCTGCAGTGGGCCATTTCCAGGTCTATTGGTCTAAAGGAAATAGTTCCTATGCCTTATTTCATCTGTGGAACGGAGGTTCTTTAAGCTGCGAATCATTCTTGTAGCTCTCCTTTGAACCTTTTCCAAGCCACTACCACCCATCATGAGAAGAGACAAGGTTAGGAGCTAGGGATAGCACTGGCTGTGGGAAGCGCAGTAAGAGATTCAAAAGCAATACAGGACGTGCAAAATGGTGCTGTCCTCCACTTTGGGTGGGAAACCTCAGCCGAAAGTGGTGTGAAAAAGCAATACTCCGCCGAGAAGCGGGAAACAGTTCCCCGCCTACTGAAGAATAAAGAAAAATAACTTAGCAGCGAAATTGAAGAATAATTTTAATAGAGGTGGGAACAATCAGTCTTTTAGCGATTGGCAGTTTAAAAAAAATGCTACTATTGTCATAGAAATGGACAAATGATGAGGCTTGTAATCAAAAGAAGAAGCCCAATGAAATCTACAATGTAGAAGAGCCTGAAACAACAAACTCAGACATTTACCTGTTGTTTAATCTGAAAGTTGGAAAGACAGAACCAATATTTGTCAGTGAAAGTAAATAGCAAACCTGTTAGAATGGAAGTGGACATGGGAGCTTCCACTACAGTAACTGGGGAACATACCTTCAGATATTTGAAAAACAGCGAACATCAATTAAGTTTAGAAGAAGCAGCCGCCAAGCTAAAATCATATACGGGTGATGACATTCAAATAAAAGGCACAAGCAGAGTAACTGTCCATTATAGAAGCCAATCAGCAAAGCTACCTTTGATGGTGGCAGCGGGTGAAGGGCCAAACCTCCAGGGGCAAAATTGGCTAAAGGAGATTAATTTAGAATGGGCCAAAATTTTCCAGTTGAGAGCAAGTGGGCTACCAGAGCTGCTTAGAAACTATGCCACTGTCTCTAAGGATGAACTGAGGAAAATCCAGGGCCTTCAGGCCAAGATTCATGTGGATCCGGAAGCAGCCCCTCGCTTCATGAAGGTGAGACCGGTGCCATATGCCTTGCGAGAAAAAGTCGACATTGAACTGAACAGATTAGAGAAACTGGGCATAATACAATCTGTTCAGTTCTCAGAATGGGCAGTACCCATAATTCCTTATCCTTAAACCCGACCAACGTGTCTGAATTTTTGGAGATTACAAACTGATAGTTAATAAAGTAGCTAAGCTAGACAGGCGCCCCATTCCAAAAATCGAAGACCTGCATGCCAAGCTGGCAGGAGGGATAACGTACTCAAAGCTTGACATGAGTCATGCTTGTCAACAACTAGAGTTGGATATTGCCTCCTGGGAATTTGTCACAATTAATACCCACAAAGGGTATTACATGATTGCCTTTCAGTGTCTCCTCCACTTGTGCCATCTTTCAGAGAACAATGGAAAGCTTACTGCAGGGACCGCCCTAAGTTGTAGTCTATTACATGATGTATTGGTGACAGGATTCACTGAAACAGAGCATCTGGCAAACTTAGAAGAAGTCTTAAGATGTTTCTTGCTGGCTGGAATGCGTTTTTAAAAAGTGCACATTCCATGTGAGGGAGGTAATCTATTTGGGTCACCGGGTAAATTCACAGGGCCTTCACCCAGCTGAGGAGAAAGTGAGTGCCATAAGGGAGGCACCTGCATCAAAGAACATCTCAGAACTCAAATCATTCCTAGGAATGATCAATTACTTTGGGGGGTTCTTACCCAAATTTGTCTTCAGTGCTGGCCCCCCTGCATTCTCTACTTAAAAAGAACCAATGTTGGTCTTGGGAGGCACCCCAGAAAGAAGCTTTCATAAAGGTGAAGCAATTGTTGCACTCGCCCAAAACTACATTATTACCAGATGAAAGAACTGGTGTTCACATGTGATGCATCTCTCTACAGAGCGGGAGCAGTGCTCTCTCATCGGATGGACGATGGCACGGAACAGCCAGCAACTTACGTATCAAGAACACTCTCCACTGCAGAAAAGGGATACTCACAGATAGAAAAAGAAGGCCTATCCATCATCTTTGGTATCAAGAAATTTCACCAGTACGTACACGGCAGCTCTTTTACAATCGTTGAAGACCACAGACCATTGCTAGGATTGTTTAGTGAGGACAGGGCTATACCAGCCATAGCCTCAGCAAGAATACAATGATGGGCTTTAATTCTGGAAGCATACGAATACACTTTCATGCATAGGCCTGACAATCAAATCGCAAATGCCAATGCCCTTAGTCATTTTCCTTTACAAGAAAGTGATGAGCATGTCCCAGTTCCACAGGAACTTGTTTTACTGTAAAATTTCTTAGATTCCTTGCCAGTCTGTGCTCAATAGATCAGAGACGGGACAAGTCGGGACCCAGTCCTATCTCAGGTATTAGAACAAGTACTACATGCTTGGTTACAAGAGCCCGTATCTGATGAAATGAAACTGCACTTCATCAGAAGACATGAAATAACCAGCTGGGATGGCATCTTATTGTGGGGAACACGAGTGATAGTTCCTCCAAAGAGAAGGGAGCCACTTTTAATTGAACAACACAGCACATCCAGGAATATCCCGAATGAAGACCATAGCATGCAGCTATCTGTGGTGGCCTGGGATGGATGATGAAATAGAGAGTTTAGTAAAGCACTGTGTGCAATGTCAGCAACTGCAAAACTTGCCAGTGACAGCTCCATTACACCCATGGGAGTGGCCAGGTAGACCCTGGGTGCAGTTACACATTGACTATGTTGGACCTTTCCTGGGAACAATGTTTCTGTTCATTGTTGATGCTCATTCAAAATGGTTGGACATATATGAGGTGAATCACCAACACTGGCCACTACAATTGAGAAACAATGCCAGAGTTTTGCCATTCACGGACTACCAGAAGCAGTCATTTCCAATAACGGTACAGCTTTTACAAGTGCTGAATTTCAACGGTTTATCAGCCTCAATGGTATCACTCATGTGAAAACTGCACTGTACCACCCTTCCTCAAATGGACTGGCTGAAAGGGCGGTTCAAATGTTCACTACAGTTATGAAAAAATGAACTGGTGATTCCTTGGCAACTAAACTAGCACGCTTTCTTTTTCATTACAGGACTACCCCTCACTCAACAACAGATGCCACACTGCAGAGTTATTATTGATATGTTGTCTCAGGATGAGATTGAGCTTAATAATGCTGCATTTAGAAAGCAAGCTGGAAAGGAGCCAGGGAAGTCAGAAAACTAGACACGACTTATTTAGTCACAAGAGGAAATTTACCTTGGGAGAGCCGGTATACGTGAAAAATTTCGGGAAGGACCAAAATGGTTACCGGGTGAAATAAGTGGGGTGACTGGAGTCTATCTTACCACATGGAGATGGAAGGCCGGATCAATCGTAAATTTGTGGACCATTTAACAAAGAGAAAAGGAAATCACCAAGGCGGGATTTATCCCTCATTGGGTGAGCTCAGCGCAGGCAGGCGGGAGTGGTCGGGAAGCCAACCACCACACGTGATTGGGATCGGATTGCGATTTGACGTTGGCAGGCCAATTAAGGCCCAGCCAGTGTGAAACGCACGTGGCAGCCTGTGTGTGGGGCGGGGCCGGGGGCAGGGAGGAGGGCGAGAGTGCAACTTTGTGAGTGCGCACTGGGAAAGCTCCCTGAGGCAGAGATGAAGAGTTGTGAAAGTTAAAAATAAAGATTTTTACAAAGTTCAAAAACATGTCCCCTCATGTGCCTCATGTTGTTAATGAAAAGTAAATTTTTTTTTAATTGCTGTTGGGAGCGAAAAATTTATTTCAATTATATTTTTAATGGCCTGTCATTTTATGCTTGAGTGGGTCGGGTGCCCGCCCACCTGCTCAGCGAAAAACCCTAGGCCCAAGATTTGGTCCCACCAGTGGCCGTGATCGGGTCTACGTTTCCTGTTGAGGATACTCAATTCAGCACTGACATGTCTGATGTGCCTATAAGAGTTGAGGATACAGAACTGCAAGCGCCCACTGGAGCACCTGATGTCCAGGTAACTCCAGAAAAGGAGGTTCCTGATAAAGAATCTGAAGTTTTGAAGCTGTGACGTTCCACACGTACCAGTAAATCACCTGAAAGACTGAACTTGCAAATTCCTTACCTAGTATAAATATTATGTTGCCTTGAAAAATATATGTACTTATAAATAAAACATGAATAGCCAAGTTAAAGGGGGAGGAAAGTAATAATTACGGTTTTATTTAGTGTGCAATGTACCTTTAAGAACAATGTGTTTTAAGGATGATCACATGATCTGTAGTAACCAATTGGAGAATAGTGCGGGCTACCTCAGCAGTCAGTGTAGAGTTGGAGTTGAAAGCACATGTGTAGTTGCTGCTGAGTATATTGTAAATAAACTTAAAGTTTCCACCCAAGAAGTGTCTGCAGGTCAACTCTATTATTAATAGTAGCAATTCGGCCACCCTTACAACAATATCCTACAATTTACCAGTGAGAAAATCTTGAAGGAGATTAGCCAGTACCACAAAGGGAACTTTAAAAGAGATTTTGGAAAAAAACCCTCTGTTTTACTTTAATTCTAGCACCTCTCTGTAATTTAAGAACAGCTATAATGGGGAACTTTACACTATTACACTCCCAGTCTATATTCAGATAATTAAAGGGCAGAGAAGGGCAAGTGTTCCTCAAGTGTGTTCATGAAAAGTTTCTACAGCAGTTTTTTTCCAGTCCTATGAGAAAGGAGGCACTGCCAGACCTGGTCCTTGGAATGAGGTGGATCAAGTGGATCAAGCATCAGGAGAACACTTAAGGGATAGTAATCATCGTATCATAAGGTTTTGGTTGGCTATGGAAAAGGGAAAAGAACAGTCTCGAGTATAAATAATTAACTGGGGAAAAGCCTACTTCAGGGGGTCAGATTCAATCTGGGCCAGATAATTTGGAGCCAAAAGTTGGCAGGAAAAATGGTAGCTGAACAATGGGCTGCTTTCAAAGAAGATAGAGTTTGGGCAGAGTCAGGGCATACTCCCTCGAAAGGGAAAGGTAGAGTAAACAAATCCAAAGCTCCCTGGATGACAAAAGAGTTGGAAATTAAGATAAAGAAGAAAAAGTGTGCTTATAACAGGTGTCAGGGGGAACTGAGAACCAGACTGAATATAGAAGGTTCAGAGGGGAGGTGAAAAACAAAGAGGGAGTATGAAAAGAGACTGGCAGCTAACATAAAAGGGAATCCCAAAGTCTTCTATAGACATATAAATTGTAAAAGGGTGGCAAAAGAAGGAGAAGGTTGGGGAGGGTTGGAGAGGTTGGCAAGGGGATGGGGGAACCAGAGCAGGGAGACAGAGGAGGGGGAAACAAGGATAGAAATGAAAGACAAGAAAAGGAAGACAAGAAAAAGAAGAAGCAAAAGTGGAAGGCATAAAAAACAAGGGTGAAAAGCAAATGAGGCCATAGTGCAAAATAAAGCTAAGACAACAGAAGGTTAAAAAGGCAAGTCTAAAGGCAGTTTATCTTAATGTACGGAGCATTCGCAATAAGGTAGATGAATTAACAGTGCAAATAGATATAAACGGTTATGATATCGTTGCAGTTATGGAGAACGGCTGCATGGTAACCAAGAATGGGAACTGAACATGTAGGGGCATTCAGTATTTAGGAAGGACAGACAAATAGAGAAAGGAGGTGGGACGGCATTGTTATTAAAGGAGGAAATTAATACAATAGTAAGGAAGAATATTGGCTTGGCAAATCATGATGTGGAATCTGTTTGGCTGGAGATAAGAAACACCAAGGGGCAGAAAATGTTGGCAGGTCTTGTCTATCGCCACCCCCCCCCCAAACAGTAATGGAAATGTAAGAGAAGATATTAAACAGGAAATTAGAGACACATGCAATAAGGCTGCAACTGTATTCATGGATGACTTCAATCTACATATAGATTGGACAAACAAAACTAGCAATCATACTATGGAGGAGGATTACCTGGAGTGTGTACATGAAGGTTTTTTTAGACCAAAACATTGAGGAACCAACTATAAAGCAGCCTATCCTCGACTGGGTATTGTGCAGAGGAAAAGGATTAATTAATCTTGTTGTGCCCTTGGGGAAGAGCAACCATAAAATGATGGAATTGTTCATTAGGATGGACAGTGAAGAAGATGAACCTGAAACTAGCGTCCTGAATCTAAATAAAGAGAACTACAAGGGTATGAGGCGCGAATTGGCAATGATCAATTGGGAACCTCACTAAAAGGGTTGACAGTGGGTAGGCAATGGCTAATATTTAAGGAATGTATGCATGAATTACAACAATTATTCATTCCAGTCTGGCGCAAAAATTAAACGGGAAAGGTAGCGCAACAATGGCTTACAAAATAAATTAGGGATAGTATTAGATCCAAAGAGGAGGCATATAAAATTGTCAGAAAAAGCAGCAAGCCTGAGGATGGGGAGCAGTTTAGAATTCAGCAAAAGTGGACAAAAAGATTGATCAAGAAGGGGAAAATGGAGTACAAGAGTAAACTTGCAAGGAACATAAAAACTGACTGTAAAAGCTTCTATAAATATGTGAAGAGAAAAAGATTAGCAAAGACAAATGTAGGTTCCTTACAGTCAGAAATGGGAGAAATTATAATGGGGAACAAAGAAATGGCAGAAGAATTGAACACATATTTTGGTTATGTCTTTACAAAAGAGGACACAAGTAATTTCCCAGAAATGTGAGGGAACCAAGGGTCTAGTGAGAGGGAGGAATTGAAGAAAATCAGCATTAGTAAAAAAATGGTACTAGAGAAATTAATGGGGTTAAAGGCTGAAAAATCCTCAGGGCCTGATAATCTACATCCCAGAGTACTTAAGGAAGTGGCCCTGGAAATATCGGATGCATTAGTGGTCATCTTCCAAAATTCTATAGATCTGGAGCCGTTTCTACAGATTGGAGGGGAGCAAATGTAACCCCACTATTTAAAAAAGGAAGGAGAGAAAAGACAGAGAACTACAGATCAGTTAGCTTAACATCAGTAGTGGAGAAAATGCTAGAGTCTATTATAAAAGACGTGGTAACAGAGCACTTGGAAAGCATTAATGCGATTAGGCAAAGTCAGCATGAGTTTATGAAAGAGGAATCATGCTTACCTAATCTACTGGAGTTTTTTTGAGGATGTAACGAGCAGAATAGATAAGGGAGAAACAGTGGATGTGGTGTTTTTGGATTTCAAGAAGGCTTTTGATAAGGTCCCACACAAGAGGCGAGTGGACAAAATTAAAGCACACGGGATTGGGGTGATTATACTGGCATGGATTGAGAATTAGTTGACTGACGGGAAAGAGAGAGTGAGAATAAATGGATCTTTTTCCGGGTGGCAGGCAGTGACTAGTGGTGTACCGCAGGGATCAGTGCTTGGGCCTCAGCTATTCACAATATATATAAATGACTTGGATGAGGGAGCCACATGCAATATTTCCGAGTTTGCGGATGACACAAAACTGGGCAGGGTTGTGAGGAGGAGGAAAGGAGGCTTCAGGGCGATTTAGACAAGTTGTGTGTGTGGGCAACACATGGCAGATGCAGTATAACGTGGATAAATGTGAAGTTATATGCTTTGGTGTGAAAAACAGAAAGGCAGAATATTATTCCAATGGTAATATATTGGGAAATTCTAACAGGGCCAGACAGATTAGATGCAGGGAGAACGTTTCCCCTGGTTGGTGAGTCTAGAACCAGGGGCCATAGTCTCATGATACGGTGCAGGCTTTTTAGGACTGAAATGAGGAAAAATTTCTTCACTCAGAGGGTGGTTAACCTGTGGAATTCTCTACCACAGAAGGCTGTGGTGGCTGGGTCACTGAGTTTGTTCAAGAAAGAAATTGATAAATGTTTGGATGTTAGGGGCATCAAGGGGTATGGAGAGAAAGCAGGAATATGGCATTGAGATAGAGGATCAGCCATGATCATATTGAATGGAGGAGCAGGCTCGAAGGGCCAAATGGCCTACTCCTGCTTCTAGGGCAGAATTTTACATTCGGCATGTGGGCAAGTGCCCGACATGTCGGACCATAAAATGACGCATGATGACATTGGGACGCAGGCCCGACATTATCGCGAACTCGCATGATATTTCATTCAGCGGGCGCGCACCAGAGTCGGCTGCATGCCCGCTGATAATTGAAAGGATCATTAAGACCTTACGGTTGGTGGGCAGGCAAAAAGGCCAATGTTTTTTAGGAAACCTCATCCACAAGTGGGATGAAGTTTCCTAAAACTACTACAAATCAAATAAAAACTTTCTTTTGAAATTAAAAATGTGTCCCATCTCATGTTACTCAGTCACATGAGGGGACATATTGCATTGAATTTTTACTGTCTGTATTAATTTTTTCAATAAGCACTTCAGTCTCCCTCAGGCAGCTCCGTGCCTCAGGGCCACTGAAGCGCTCTTTCGTGAGCATGCGCAAGCTGCGTGCTAGAGCCAACTCTCCCTCCTCCCCCCAGCCTGCACAGGTAGTACTGAGCACTACCACTTGCGATCCACGCAGAGCGAGCCTTAATTGACCCCCCGCGTGAACTTGCAGTGTGGAACCGATCGTGGGCGGCAGTCAGCTCCGTGAAAGTTCCCGCCAAGTCCACCCGACAACTGAAAGATCCTGGCCCTAATTTCTATGTATGTATGTGTCTTCTATGTTATAACTCGTGGAATAAAAGGGACAGTAGCAATGTGGATACAAAATTGGTTGAGTGACAGAAAACAGAGAGAAGTGGTTAATGGATGTTTTTCAGTCTGGGGGAAGGTTTGTAGTGGGGTTTCCCAGGGGTCAGGTTTGGGACCCTTGTTTTTTTTGATATACATTGATGACCTAGATCTTGGTGTGCAGGGCACAATTTCAAATTTGCAGATGATATGAATTTAATCCTTCAGACGTAGGAGCAGAAGTAGGCCATTCGGCCCATCGAGTCTGCTCCACCACTCAATGAGATCATGGCTGATTTGATAATCCTCAACTCCACTTTCCTGTCTTTCCCCATAACCCTTGATTCCCTTACTGATTAAAAATCTGTCCGTCTCCACCTTGAATTTACTTAACCACCCAGCTACTACAGCTCTCTATGGTACAGAATTCCACAGATCCACTACACTCCAAGAGAGGAAATTCCTCCTCACCTCTGCTTTAAGTGGGCAGCCTCTTTCTCTGAGATTATGGCTTCTGGTCCTAGACTCTCCCACAAGGGGAAGACCATCTCTCAGCGTCTATCCTGTCAAGCCCCTTAAGAATCTTATATGAATATAAGAATGAAGAATCTCATTCTTCTAAACTCCAGTGAGTGCAAGCCCAATGTATACAACCTCCCTCATAAGAAAAGCCCTCCCAGGATTAACCTAGTGAACTTTCCCTAGACTGCCTCCAATGCCAGTATATCTTTCCTTAGATAAGGGGACCAAAACTGTTCTTGGTATTCTAGGTGTGGTCTAACTAGTGCCTTGTATAGTTTTAGCAAGACTTCCCTATTTTTATACTCCATTCCCTTTGAAATACATGCCAACATTCCATTTGTCTTCCCTATTACCTGTTGAACTTGTATGTTAGCTTTTTGGGATTCATGCACAAGGACTCCCAAATCCGTCCCTTTTACTGTCCCTTTTATTCCATGATCTATAACTTTGCTCAGAAGTCTGTTATGTGGCACTGCCTTTTGGAAGTCCATGTACACCACATCAACAGCATTGCCCTCATTAACCCTCTCTGTTACCTCTTCAAAAAACTGCAGCAAGTTAGTTAAACACAATTTTCCCTTAAGAAACCTGCGCTGGCTTTACTTAATTAACCCGCATTTGTCTATGACTATGAATTTTGTCCTGAACTATCATTTCTAGGAGCTTAAAAAAAAAAGGAGCTTTCTCATTACCAAAGATAAAACGACTGACCTGTACTTGGTGGGTTTACCTTTACACCCTATTTTGAATACGAGTGCAATGAATGCAGTTCTCCAATCCTCTGCCACCACCCCTGAGTATAAGGAACTCCGGAAATTGATGACTAGTGCCTCTGCAATTTCCACTCTCACTTCCCTTAGTACCCTTGGATGCATCTCATCCAGTCCTGGTGCCTTATCAAGTTTAAGTACAGACAGCCTATTTTGTATCCATATGAAATTTGGAAGCATTGCAAACTGTGAGGAGTGTAGAAATTCAAATGAACATAGACAAGTTGGTGGAATGGGTGCACAGGTGGCAGATGAAGTTCAATGCAGAGAAATTATTCTTTTTGGTAGGAAGAACATGAAGAGACAACATAAAATAAAGGGTACAACGCTAAAGGGAGTGCAGGAGCAAAGGGACCTGGGTGTGTATCTGCATAAATCATTGAAGGTGACAGGACAAGTTGAGAGAGCAGTTAATAAAACATAGTATCCTAGGCTTTATTAATAGGGGAATAGAATACAAGAGCAAGGAGGTTATGTTGAACATGTATAAGACACTAGTTCGGCCTCAGCAGGAGTATTATGTCCAGTTCTGAGCTTTAAGAAAGATGTGAAGACATTGGAGATAGTGCAGAAAAGATTCACAAGAATTGTTCCAGGGATGAGGAACTTAAGTTATGAAGATAGATTGGAGAAGTTACGACTGTTTCCCTTGGAGAAACGAAGGCTGATATAGATATTCAAAATCATGAGGGGATTGGACAAAGTAGATAGGGAGAAACTATTCCCACTCATGAAAGAGAAATTTAAAATAATTGGCAAAAGAAGTAAAAGCGATATGAAAAAACTTTTTCACACAGCGTGTGGCTAGAGACTGGAATGCTCTGCCTGAGAATGTGGTGCAGGCAAGTGCAGTTGAGGCATTCAAAATAGAATTAGACTGTTATCTGAAATGGAAGAATTTGCAGAGTTACTGGGAGAAAGTGGTAGAATGGCACTAAGTGAATTGCTCATTCGGAGAGCCAGTGCGAATGTGATGGGCCGAATGGCCTCCCCTGAACTTTAACAATTCTATGGTTCTGTTTTAAATACTTCCTTACATTTACAGCACAGAAATCTATGCCTATTTTGAAATTAGGTCTCTGAGTGGGCGAATGATTAGTGTAAAGAGTTCTGAGCTTTGAACCCCCACTCCTTGTTGGCTTATAGCACCACAGACTCCTGTGGTCCTCCAGTACCTTGTTAAAAAAGCCTTTCTTCAACTGCTAGGCACACATCTGGCAATTCAACCTTGGGGGCAGCATACCTATACTCAATCCTGACCAATTCTCCCCGCCTCTTATTATAGTAACTCATCCACCACCATGGCACAGATCAACGAACTCATCAGAAACACAAGATCGAATCTGGAATGTTGCCACTCTGTATGGAGAATTTTTCAACGTAGTTTAGGAGGACGTGATATCCATGAAACAATAAAATTTTCCCTATCTTTTAGTGATAGTGACCACAACATGGTACAATTTAAGTTTGTTATGGACAAAGAAATAGACAAGTTGCAAAAAAATGTTTTGGATTGGGGAAGAGCGGATTTTAGTAAAATAAGGCAAGATCTGGCCAAGGTAGACTGAGAACAGCTACCTGTGGGGAAATCTACAGAGGAGCAGTGGGGGGCATTCAAAAAGGAAATGGGGAGGGTACAGGCTTAACATGTACCCTCTAGGGTGATTGGAAGGAGTAACAAGCCCTGAGAACCAGCGATGACCAGAGATATTCAGGATATGACGAGAAAGAAAAGAGAGGCTTTTGGCAGGTACAAGGGGAGCAAATCAGTGGAGGCATTAGTGGAGTACAGAAAGTGCAAGGTGGAGCTTAAGAAAGCAATTTAGAGAGCAAAGAGGGGATTTGAGAAAGCTCTGGCTGGTAAAAGTCAGGAAAATCCCAAGATATTCTATAATTATATCAATGAGAAGAGGATAACCAGGGAAAGAGTAGGGCCCATAAGGGACCAAGGGGGCAATCTATGGGTGGAGCCAGAGGACATCGGTAGAGTGTTGAACGAATACTTCACATCTGTCTTCACCGAAGAGAATGAGGATGAAGGTATTGAACTCTGGGAGAGAGACTGCGAGGTTCTTGAGCAAATTGATATAGGGATTGACAAGGTATTGAAAGTGTTGGCAGGCTTAAAAGTGGACAAATCTCCAGGTCCAGATGATTTGTGTCCCAGACTGCTGAGGGAGGCAAGGGAGGAGATTGCAGGGGCTCTGACCCAAACTTTTAATTCCTCTTTGGCCACGGGGGTGGTGCCAGAGGACTGGAGAACAGCTAATGTGGTTCCGCTATTTAAGAAGGGTTGTAGAAATAAGCCAGGGAACTACAGACCAGTGAGTCTCATGTCAGTGATAGGGAAACTATTGGAGAAAATTCTGAAGGAGAGAATCTAACTCCACTTGGAGAGGCAAGGTTTGATCAAGGATAGTCAGCATGGCTTTGTCAGAGGGAGGTCATGCCTTACAAATTTGATTGATTTTTTTGAGAAAGTGACCAGGTGTATAGATGATGATAGTGCAGTTGATGTAGTTTATATGGATTTCAGCAAAGCCTTTGACAAAGTCCCACACGGGAGACTTATAAAGAAGGCAAATGCACATGGGATACAGGGTAATTTATTAAGGTAGATTCAAAATTGGCTTAGTTGTAGGAGACAGAGGGTGATGACAGAAGGATGCTTTAGTGACTGGAAGCCAATGTTCAGTGGCATACCACAGGGATCTGTGCTGGGTCCCCTATTATTTGTCATTTATATAAATGACATAGATGACTATATGGGGGGTAGGATTAGTAAGTTTGCGGATGACACAAAGGTTGGCCGGGTGGTTAACAGTGAGGTTGAGTTTCTTGGGCTACAGGAAGATATAGATGGGATGGTCAAATGGGCAGATAAGTGGTAGATGGAATTTAACCCTGAAAAGTGTGAGGTGATACCTTTGGAAGGAGTAATTTGACAAGGAAGTCTTCAATGAACGGCATGACACTAGGAAGTTCTGAGGAACAAAAGGACCTTGGCGTGTGTATCCATAGATCTCTGAAGGCGGAGGGGCATGTTAGTGGGGTTGTGAAAAAGGCATATGGGACACTTGCCTTTATCAATCGAGGCATAGATTACAGAAGTAGGGAGGTCATGTTGGAGTTGTATAGAGCCTTAGTGAGGCCACAGCTGGAGTACTGTGTGCGGTCCTAGTTGCCACATTATAGGTAGGATGTGATTGCACTGGAGGGGGTGCAGAGGAGATTCATCAGGATGTTGCCTGGGATGAAACATTTAAGTTATGAAGAGAGGTTAGATAGACTTGGGTTGTTTTTGTTGGAGCAAAGAAGACTGAGGGGCGACCTGACCAAGGTGTACAAGATTATGAGGGCATGGACAGGGTGAATAGGGAGCAGTTGTTCCCCTTCATTGAAGGGTCAGTTACAAGGGGACATAAGTTCAAGGTGAGGGGCAGGAGGTTTATGGGGGATGTGAGGAGAAACGTTTTTACCCAGAGGGTGGTGACGGTCTGGAATGTACTGCCTGGGAGGGTGGTGGAGGCAGGTTGCCTCACATCCTTTAAAAAGCACCTGGATGAGCACTTGGCACATCATAACATTCAAGGCTATGGGCCAAGTGCTGGTAAATGGGATTAGGTAGGTAGGTCAGGTGTTTCTCACGTGTTGGTTCAGTCTCTTCTGCACTGTGTGATTCTGTGATATTTCTGTCTCATTGCATTCCAGAATCTAATTGCCAGAGGTTTTGATTCATCCCTGTCTATACTTACCTTTAGAGACCTAATCACACTATTAACCAGATGTTCATTCAGCCTTTTATAAAAAGTTAATTAGCATTGTTAACTGTTTCTTCAGTCTATTCTACTATTTACTAGTACTGAGAGATCATTTTTATTCTCTGGTCTCACATGCTTCTTGGCAGTTTTATATTTGGGATTTCCTGTCGCACAAGACTTGCATTTATATCGTGCTTTTCACGATCATCGGACATCTCAAAGCGCCTTACAACTAATGAAGTCCTTTTGAAGTGTAGTCACTGTTATAAGGTAAGAAATGCAGCAGCCTTTTTCCGCACATCGAAGCTCTCAAACAGCAATGACAAGATAATATTTTATTGACGTTAGTTGAGTGATAAACATTGGCCATGAAAAACTCCCCTGCTCTTTTATTTCACATACCTTTGTTTAACATCTCATTCAAAAACAGCACCTCCAAGAGTGCAGCACTCCCTTAATTCAGCCTGACAGTTCAGTGCAGTACTATGTGCTGACGTGGTCCTTGAACAACCTTCTGACATAGATGTGAGCATGCTACAGCCATCACCTTATCATAAATTAAAACACAATATAGGAACAGGAGTAGGTCATTCAGCTCCTAAAGCCTATACATCATTCTGTGAGAACATAGTCTATGTTTGAAAGGGCTAAACCGTGACTAAAGGCTGAACTTTCCCATTCTGCCTGCGGCGGGTTTTGTGGCAGGCAGGACTGGAGAATCCAGCTGCAGGCAAAAAGTCAGAAACCCGCTGGCATAAAAGTAGGTTGCAGTTTTCCCAAAGATGTGTTTATGACAGGTCGGTTATCCCACCGACTAGTGGTGTCAACACCATTTGCATTCTTTAACACCTCATGAATACTCATTAAAACAGCTGTTTGCTGGAATTTTGTCAGGCCTTCCAATCCTGCATAACGCCAGCAGGAAATTATGTCAGCCTCAAACCCTTTTGAAAAGGGGTGGGTGTACACAAGTCAGACCTCAGTTGGCTGGTAACCTTGAGGTGAGTGCAACATACATAGTTACCTGCCATTGCGCTGTGCCAATCTTTTGCAATGAATGCCACACTACTGGAGCTGTAGGGTTGGTCTGCTCCTGCTCTTTGCCTACATTGTCCTGAAGAACACCACTGTACTGTGGCACTCATGCAGGCCTCCACTTTCAGAAACGAGCACTTCTATGGGGTGAGGGTGGGGTTGACGAACACGAAGTGGGAAAAAGTGAGAGAAGGCTGTGCAATGGCAGTTAGGGAAAAGGGGGCCTTTCTGGGGTCACCCTCTAAACTTTTATTGCTGCTGGAGTGAGCAGGAGTCTGCTTAGAAAGAAAGGATGATGACCTCCTCGCAACAAAAGCCACTGAAAGCCAATGGCGCCAATGGCTTCATTAGCACTGTTAAAGGGCTACTCAGAACTCAGTGCCTTCACATCACAGTCGCTGCATCTCAAGAGTAACACAGGAATGTAGAATTTGGGAATGCAGGCAATAGTGAAGGAGGCACAGCTGTATCTTATATGGCATTCTAGAAATGAAGGCCTGTCACATGTTCACCAGATTTGACACTCCTAATGGGGCAAAGGGCATCCACTCATTGACCATAAACAACTGATTGGACATTAATATGCCACATCAGAGGTTGGAGTACAGAGCTAGTTTGGGTCACTCATCTCAATTAAACATTAGCATCTCATGCAGGGCTCAAGATGTTACATATCTGCGATGCCATCTTGGTCACCTTGATGTGTGTGCTACTGCCTCAGGGACAAGGCAGCATCAGCCACTATGCAAGTAGGGCAGAAAAAACTATGGACCCTTATAGTCTCCACATATGTCATCCTCTGTGCTTCACTTTCTTGCCCCTTGAATTATTAATGCCATCAATGTTTCCTTTCAGAGAGAATGCAAAAGCACACATGAATCCAGGGCTCAATGCTGCCTTTGTCACGGTCCTAATGCAATGGAGGAGGTGAAGGAAGGGGAGGTGATTCCACACGTAGCTCCAGCAGGAGGGATATGGTCAAGCGGAGCCACAGCATGAGCAGGAGGGTCAGGAGTAGAGACCCAGATAACGGGTCTCCTATTTACAAATGAGTGAGAGGCAATGTAGCACTCAATTTCTTGTCCTCTGGTTTTTTCTAAGGATCAACAGGTGACCTGTGTGGCATCTCTCAGTCTGCAACACACTGATGATTCAGTTAGGTCACAAATGCCCTTTACAGGAATGCCCATCATTATGTCAGGTTTACTCTGGATGAAGATATCCAGGCTGCGAGATTCACTGGCTTTGCCACCATCTCAGGCTTTCCAACAGTGCAGGGTGAAATAGATTGCACCCATGTGGCTATACGGGCTCCAAGGCAGCAGATCCTAATGTTTATAAACTGCAATGGCTACCATTCCATCAATATACAACTGGTATGTGATCATTGGAAGCATGTACAGCATGTTGTGCATGGTACCCTGGGAGTTGCCATGACTCCTACATCCTGAATCACTCAGGTGCCTGAGATTCTCGAGAGGCCATTACGTCTACAGGGATGACTGCTTGGGGATAAGGGGCACCCATTGAAATGTGGGCTGATAAGACTGGTCTGTCACCCTCAGACTCATTCCGAGGAGAGGTACAGTGCTGCTCACAGCTCCACACTTCAGAGCAGACCATAGGGCTTCTTACGATGTGCTTCCAACGCTTCACCACTCAGGTGGGTCACTCCAATACACTCCCGACAGGGTTTCCCACATCATCGCAGTGGTGTTGTGCCCTTCACAATCTGGCAATGCAAAGAGGTGACTCCCTGCCAGAGAATGAACTGGAGCAGGATGAGAGCTCATCGGAGGATGAAAATCTAGAGGCCCAGGAACCTCAGGAAGCTGTTGAGGGTCAGTATGAGCGTGATTACATTATGGAGGAAGGAAGAATGGGAGACATGCCCATGATATGTTAATCGCTGACAGGTTCCAGGAAGAGTAAAATTAAGTGAGGAAATATGGCCACATCTCTCCTAGCTCTCAGTGCCACTTTCTTTCATCTCAGGGGATGACCACCAACACAGCAAGAATGAGTCCTGCATTCACACTTGCCTCATGAATCACCAGGCTATGATCTTTGCTTTGGTCTGTGGGGCCCTGTGAGTGAGCTCATTCTGGGAACTGAGAGCCCACTTAGGAACAAGAGCGACACGAGAGAAGATTTGAAGCCTTCGCCACCATCTAATGATGCCAGCATTGCTGCAACTGAGATGTGGACATGTCTAGGGGTCTCCTCCTCCAGTGCTTGTCTTTTCTTCTGCCACTACCACTGAGGAGACATCAATGCTGCTAGACTATCAATGCTGATGAGCTGCCATCACTCAATGGTGTTCCTTGAGGAAGAAGGGTTAGAAATGCTTACATCACACTCTTCCAATAAACACATCTCCCTAACATCACTCAAAGGTATGAAGACGAGTTCAACTGAGGTTGACATCACAGGAATGTGAATCTCACAGTGGGCCACTATCACTGAGTGGGAGGATGACTAAACCTTGAAATAAGAGGATTCCAAAGTAGAAAATTGCAACACATTCAGTTGCTAAGAACATTCCCATAACCATCAAATGTATTCACAAAAGTGCAATTTCTTTACAAGCCTGGCACACCCAAAAGTGACATCAATTTTTCTAAACTTTCCGACTGTTCTGCAGCTGGTGCAGCCCCGACATCCACAGCAGAGGTGGAGGCAGCCTGCTGACTGCTATATCCTGATGTCTGCAATTACCTTGGCGGGCATCCTCTGGTGAACCGAAGCCTGGTGGGCCCCGGCCTGATAAGGGTTACCTGCTCAGGGGTAGAAGCACCCTCAACAGCCTGAGAAACTGAAGTGGATGGGGTCACAGGCAAAGGGGACTGTGAGTGGCTACACACCCTTGAAGGATCCTGAGAGGAGGCTCCTGGGGTGTCTGGCTGATGCTCATCCTCTCTATGGGTGCCTGAGGATGAGGTCCCTGACTCCTGCAGGAGATGGTGCACCTGGAGGGAGGTCAATGTGCCTTGTACCCATGTCGCCTACATCCTGATAGTGCCCCCCCAGGGTGTGTGGCCATGGAGTGCAGGGCCGAATGCAAATCTGGCAAGGCCCATGGGACCAAGGTCTCCTTAGTGGTCGCCAGCCTTCCCATAGTGACCTCGAGGCGCTTGTATGTCAGAACCATAACATCAGACAGAACGCAGACTTGTTCACATTCCTCCATTGTTTGCTCTAGTCTGCTTAGTGACTGTTGAATCTCTGCCTAATTTTCCGCCACCTATCGATGCATCTCCGGCGTTGAGTTGGCGGCCGCTTCCAGAGGCTCATAATCTGACTCAGACTGAGTAGCTCTCTGAGTGCCAAAGACCTGGGCCTCTGCCTCTGACTGCTGCAGGGACGTGTCAGTGAGGTGTTCCCCAGAAAGTGAGCTCAAGTTCAACAAATAATTTAATGTGATGCATAATCAGGGGCAAGAACTCTACTTGCCAGAAGAAACAGCCATGGACAACTGAAGAGGTAAGAGATAACATAAAACTAAAAGTAAATGCATGTAAACATGTAAGAAACTGCCAAATGGGAGATATGTAAAGGACAACTGAGGATGACAAAGCAGATAGTAGGGGAGTATGAAAAGAAATTTGCAAGGTCAATACATAAGACTTTTACAGTTATATTTTTAAAAAGAAAGGTTAGTCTGGAGCAATGCGGATTCCTCAAAAATTGATAATGTTGATATTGTCAATGAAAATAAGGAAATGGTGAACTATTGAACAATTACTTTGTTTTAGTATTTACAGTACAGAGAGTATATAACATACTGGATGTCCCATGGAAACTAATATTGAATCAGGGATGGGGACTCAGCAGAATTAACGTAAGCAAAACAATTAAAGAGGGCACTTGGTAGAATGCATATCTCGTGTTGTGCTAACTCAACATTATTACAATTATGCAACTCTTCTTTGAGACTTTTCACTGCCTGGTAGAAGCTCTGTAACTACAAAGCTGAAAAAAGAAATCTTTTTATTAAGAGCTTCCATCTCACTGAGGAGGCTTCAGGCCAATCCACATCCAACAACCTGCTCTTAAAACTCTGCTCAGATTTTGGCAGCTGTGACAAATTCCACCACAACAGCTGAGACAATTCACAAAATTCCAAAACAATCAACAACATTCTAAATTAAACAATCCTTAGCATTCTTTAAAAAAAGTCAATTTGCCACATCTCCTAATGTTAACAGGTCCTTCAAAAAAAAGTCCAGGATCCAGACCTAGATCTGCATCTTCGTCAAAAACTAATCAGTTTTTCCTTGGGCCATACCCTATCTGTGTACCAAGGTTCATTAAAATCTGTCCATTCAGTTTCAAGATATAATGGTCCAGATGTGCTATGGGACCCCTTGGAAGTCCCAATCTCCCACAAGTTCCTGGCAAGTTCGAACCTCCAATGGGCAAGTTCCCTGTCTAAATGGCCTCCGCCTGTTCCCAGGATCCTTCAAGCCTATTTACCTCAGTATCCAGTGACAAGCCCAACAAGTTTGCTGCAGAAACACCAATACTCTGCATCAAATTCCCAAAGACACTCAAGCTGCCCACTTCTGACAGTAACAAAGGATATACTCTCAATAAATCACTTGCCTAACCATAATTAAAGTTAAGCAGTCTGCACAAGTCTCCATACAGACCTGAAGGGCGCATGCCCTGTCCTTACTGTTGAAACATTGGTATTCTTCCATGTCGCACCTCTAACCTTTTTAAACAGCTTGAGCCCCATTTCACTAATAAGTGCACAAGAATAAATCAGTGCTCACAAGACTCAACCTGTGTAGGAATAAGAGTGCAGCTTTCTACTTGTGAAGCTCGCACAATATTTCATATCTTTGTACTGATCTGTTGAGTTTTCGAAGTGTTTTAAAACCAATACCAACGTCATGCATTTAATACCCTCACCAGAGGCGAGTTTGGAAGCAAGGGGAATTTAATCAGGTGGGTGAATGCTGGGTGGGGACTTCACGGCCCTTGCCAATTAAGTCTGGGGCTGGAGGACCCGTGGGTGGCCTTCCCGCCCTGCTGCCAATTGAGGCCCTTAAGGGGGCAATCAGTGCCATCTTAAGGGCCTCACCCTGCTGCTGCTGGTTTTCAAACAGTGGTGAGCAGGGCAGTCACCATGCATGAAGTCCAAAAAGGAAGCCCTGGCAAGGTTGCTAGTGGACTCCCAAGTAGGGGGTTGAAGGAAAGTGTCCTTCGTTCAAAACCAATCAGTGCCTGACTGAGGATCCCAGCATCAGGAAGGGAGGAGGGGTTCCACTGAGAGCCTCCCTCTCTTCCCTTGCTGCTGACCCACCTCCTCTCCGCTTCTGCAACCCCACCCGACGACCCCCATCCTGTTTTCACTCACCTACGCTCTAGGTCCCTCGGCAATCATGGTCTCTCGCTGAGTGCAGTGTAGGTAGTTGCCACCGCTCCCGCTGGCACTGCCTTCAATGAACAGCAAGAAGGCAAGAAATGTCTTAATGTCTTGGAAACACTGAGACAAGGTTAGTCACTGGGTGACAAGACTTCTTATGCCATTAACTTCCGGATGCAACACATGGGGTTGTATTTTCCCTACTGAGGCAGGAAACTCTTTCTAGGACCTGAACACATCTCCAGTGGAAAACAGTCACTCTTTGGGATCTTCACAGAGGTGCCTTCTTAGCTGGGGCATGGTGAGAGGTTCCCACTCCAATTAAGGCTGGCAGGTAAGGTCTCAAAGCTAGAGGAATAATCAGAGACCTGCCAGCTTGAGAGGAACAGCAACCTGTAACTGCGGGGGCACTTCAACATGGCAGTGTCCTCTCATCAGCTTTAATTAAAAGCTGGTTTTTGCAGCCAGGCCATGAGTGTGGGGTTGGCGGTGCGGTTTGGGGATGAGGGGCGGTGAGTGAGTGGGTGCAGCAGATGTCCATCCACATGGTGGCCTGTGGCTGTTCCTGAACCCAGGCAGAGAGGTCTCTAGACCTGCCTGGAGTGCTGGTTCCCCCACGTTCTGCCACCGCATGCCCGTCTCCAGAACCTAAACTGGCCCCTACTATTGTGGGAAACCTCCAGTTGGGCTCCTTTAATTGGACTTAAAGTCAATTGTCTGCTATTTAATATATAACCTCACAGCTAAGTTTAAGTGTTAGCTTGTATAAAGATTAAAAATCTCTTTGGAAGGGCTGAACACAATGTTGATCTGCCCAGCATAATGGGGAGAATTTTTCCTATGGTAGGTGGGCTTTATTCTCTGGAGCTTCGAAGAATGAGAGGTGACGGTATTGAAACATAAAATCCTTAGAGTAGTTGACAGGTTGGACACTGAGTGGCTGTTTCCCTCTGGCTGGGGAATCTAGAACAAGGGATCACAGTCTCAGGATAAGAGCTCGGCCATTTATAATTGAGATGAAGAGAAAATTCTTCATTCAGAGGGTTAGGAATCTTTGGAACTCTGTCCCTGAGGCTGTGGATGCTCCATTGTTGAATATATTCAAGACTGAAATCAATAGATTTATGGGAACTAAAGGAATTAGGGTATATGGAGATAGGGCAGGAAAATGATTTTGATGTAGAGGATCAACCTGATATTAAATGGCGGGGCAGACTCCTGCTATAACCTGTTCCTGCTATTATTTCTAATATTTTTATTATATAAAGCAAAGCTTCTTCTAGGTCACATTATTGTTCAACTAAAGGAAAAGTGCATTCTGGAAGTTAGGGAACATGATGGACACACTCGCAATGCTGAGGTCAAGAGAATATTCAGTGACAACACCCAAAAATCCTGACGCTTCCACCTGGACCCATGCATAACTTTTCCTCCTGGGAGTCACATAACTCCTGCTGCTGAAAGCAGCATACCATTACTGCATTAGAGAATAAAAGGAGCACACAAAAAGTTATTGTGCAGTACAATCAAATATGGAAGGTGGGGGTTGGTGGGGTAAATTCATAACTATTCTGCGAAAATGTGTTTCAGTTAGCGAGTGGTCAGTCTATGGAACAGGGAGATAGTAGAAACGGCTAGTGTTGGTTCATTCAAATGACAGATTTCTTTCAGAGAATGATATTTTGGGATCCAGTATCTGAGTAATTTGAAACATGACCTGGTAAAAGTTGCATGTTTGGGAGGAACAGGCAACATTGGAACTATGGCTCCCAAAACTCAAACCACTGAGGCTTTTCCTCACTTCATGTCTGGGTCTGTTGATAGAAATTGATTACAATGCTTAGTCAACAACTCCATTATCATTACAGCATGTGGTAGAAGGTCTTCTTGCATCTGATAATTCCAATGCTCTCCTTGTGTCTGATTGCCACCTTACAATTGTGACTACATTTCAAAAGTCTCTCAAAAGTGCTTTGGGATGTCCTGAGGTTGCAAAAAGCGCTATAGAAATAGAAGAATTTCTTATTGATTCCATGTTCCAAATTTCATGATGAAGGTGTCTTATAGATTCATAAGTTTGAGCCATTTGGATGCAAATGTGATGTCTGCTTTACAAGTCAAGTGGAAAGGGCATGGCTGAGATGTGATGGACAAAGTTTGAATTATATAAAAATAGATTAGTGATGATTATAATGTGTAGATTATAGAAAATAACTTGATCTGAAGTTGGGATATTGTCAAACTGGCAACAGTTCAGGAAGGAGAGTTTAACTGAGCGTTCAATGAAAAGCAGAAAAATTCTTTTAGAACCTTGGTTTGACCACACTTGGATTAATGTGAAAAGTTCTATTCTCCATGGCCAGAATTTTCTGTTCGGCGTGCGAGACCACTTCCGCAAGCTGATGAGTAAAATTACGCGCGGTGACCTCGGGCGTGCGTCCCGACATCACCACTTGTCATTCTGATCTTTCATTCAGCAGGCACCCATCTGAGTCGGCTGCGCGCCCACCAGACTGTCAAAGGCCTGTTAAGGTCATTAATAAACTGGGCTGGTGAAGAGCCCTGGCAGCCTTTGCATTTTTCATGAAATCTCATCCATGGGCAGGATGAGGTTTCTTGAAGGTTTTATTAATTAAATAAAATTTTTTACCAATATTCATAAACATGTCCCATCATGTGACATCATCTGAATAATTTTATTTTTTCCTTTTTTTCCAACTTTACATCAGCACTTAATCTCCCTGAGGCAGCTCTGTGCCTCAGGAAGATTTCTGCACTCTTTGGCACGCATGTGCGGAGGAACACAGGCCCCGACTCTCCCTCCCTGCCTGCCCGCACAGGTAGCGCTGAGCGCTACTGGGCGCGCATCACATTGGGCAGGCCTTAATTCACTTGCCCACGTAAAATGACTGCATGCAGCCAATTGTGGGCAGCGATCGACTCCGCCCGCTCACGCGCCCTCCCGACCGGCCTGCCCAATGGGGAGAAAATTCTCCCCCATATTATGGAAGTACTTGAGAAGTTGCTAAAATATTTACTAGAATGATACCAGGACTGAGGTTATAGCTGGCAGGGAAGATTGAAACTAGCCAACATATTTTTCCTTAACAAAGGATAGACTGAGGGCTGGTTGAATACAACTCTTTAAGATTATTAAATAATGTAGAGATGTTTCCACTTGCGGACCAGACTGGGGCCTAATTATAAGATAGTCACAAATAGGCAATAGGCAATTCAGCAGAAACTTCTTTACCCAGAGGCATAAGAACATAAGAAATAAGAGCAGGAGTAGGCCATTCAGCCCTTTGAGCTCACTCCACCATACAATGAGATCAGGGCTGATCTTCTACTTCAACACTATTTTCCTGCACTATCCCCGTATCCCTTGATGCTTTTAATATGTAGAAATCTATCGATCTTAGACTTGAACATACTCAATGACCAAGCCTCCACAGCCCTCTGGGGCAGAGGATTCCAAAGATTCAGCACCCTCTGAGTGAAGAAATTTCCCCTCATCTCAGTCCTTAATGGCCTACCCCTGAGACTGTCCCTGGTTCTAGAACATCCTTCCTGTGTTTACCCTATCAAGCCCTGTAAGAATTTTGTTTGTTCGAATGAGACCATCTCTTATTCTTATAAACTCCAGAGAATGAAGGCCCAGTCTATTTTATCCTTCCTCATAGGACAATCCGTCCATCCCAGGATTAACTTAGTGAACCTTTGTTGCACTCCCTCAATGGCAAGTATATCTTTCCTTAGATATGGAGACTAATACTGCACATGATACTCCTGGTACGGTCTCATCAAGACTGCAGTAAGACATCTTTTCTCCTATATTCAAATTCTCTTGTAATAAAGGCCAACACACCATTTGCCTTCTTAATTATTTGTTGCACCTGTGTGTTAGCTTTCAGTGACTCATGAACAAGAACACCCAGGTCCCTTTGAAGTTCAACATTTCCCAGCTTCTCACCAATTAAGCAGTACTCTGTGGGCAGAATTTTCTGCCTGTCGGGCGGGCGGTGTGGGAGTGGGCGGGGCAGGCGTGGACCCAATCATTGCCCCCAATCGGTTCTGCACTGCCATTTTATGTGGGCGGGCCATTTGGAGAGGTTAACTGAGCGGGCAAAAATTTGGCAGATGGAATATAATGTAGAGAAATGTGAGGTTATCCACTTTTTTGGAGTGCTCCCTGTGCGGGCGGGATGGGGGTTGCCTGAGTCGGGAGTGCACATGCGCGCGAAAGAGCGCAGAAATCTCCCTGAGGCACAGAGGTGCTAATCTCTTTTGTGGGACTTTGTTGCAAGTCTTCTGAAAGTCCAAGTAAACTAGATCCACAGAGATGCCTCAGGGATGTCCCTTATGTGAAACTCTCACATTAGCTGGGACATGTGCATGAATTTTAATTAAAAATTTTCTGAAAATTTTATATCATTCATGCCCGTGGATGAGGTTCCATGAAAAATGCGAAGGCCACCTGGGCTCTTCATCTGCCCGCCAACCTCAAGGTTGGACAGGCAGCTCTGCTGATTGCCTTAATTAGTTTTTAACAGGCCTTAATAAACCTTTGACAGTTCGGCGAGCATGTAGCCAAGTTGGCTGTTTGCCCGCCGAACTGAAAATCTAAATGACACGCGGTGACGTCAGGACGCACATCTGACGTTACCCCGCGTCATTTTACTCCTCAGCGAGCAATTCTGCCCTGCATTTCTGTTTTTCCTCCAAAAGTGGATAACCTCACATTCCTCCGCATTATATTCCATCTGCCAAATTTTTGTCCACTCAGTTAACCTCTCCAAATGCCCTTGAAGCGTCTTTGCATTATCTTGACAACTCACACTTCCACCTTGTTCAGTGTCATCCGCAAACTTGAAAATATTACATTTAATCCCCACATCCAAATCATTGATGCAGATTGTGAATAGCAGGGGCCCAAGCACTGATCCTGATTAAAACATATAGGACATAAGGAATAGGACCTCTAGCAGGCCATTTGACTCTTCGATCCTGCTGCCACATTCAATAACACCATGGCTGATCTACTTCGAGATGCATTATTTTCATATCCCTTATTTTTTTTAATTCTTTCATAGCACCAAAAATCTAATGACTTATGTCTTAAATATACTCAATGATTGAGCATCCACACCTCTCTGGGGTAGAGAGTTCGAAAGATTCACTTTGAACAAAGAAATTTCTGCTCACCTCAGTCCTAAATGGAGACCTTTATCTTGAGACAGTTTGCCCTTGCCCCCATATTCTAGATTCCCCAGTCAGTGCAAACAACCTCTCAGTGTCTACCCGACACCCCTTAAGAATTTTATGCATTTCAATTAAATCACCTCTCAAAATTCTAAACACCAGGGAATATAGGCCAATTTTTTTTATTCGTTCATGGGATGTGGGCTTCACTGGCTCTGCCAGCATTTATTGCCCATCCCTAGTTGCCCTTGAGAAGGTGGTGGTGAGCTGCCTTCTTGAACTGCTAGTCTACTCAATCTCTTCTCATAGATCAAGCCCCTATTCCAGGAACCAGTCTAGTGATGCATTCTCCCTAGGACAAGTATGTGCTTCCTCGGGTAAGAATGTGGAAAGGAGACATGCTGGCATAGTGGTAATATCACTGGATTAGTAACCCAGGTTAATGCCCTGGGGACATGGGTAAAATCCCAGAAAGGCACCTGGTGAAATTTACATTTGATTAATTAATAAATTTAATTGATTAAAAAAATCTGGAATTTGTAGCTAGTCAGTAATGATGCCATGGACCTATCATTGATTGTTGTAAAAACCCAACTGGTCACTAATGTCCTTTAGGGAAAAAACCTGCTGTCCTTACCTTGTCTGGCCTGGCCTACATGGCATCAAGGCAACATTTGACCATTATGGCATCAAGGACCTAGGGTTGCCAACTGTGATTAATTGTATTTCTGGAGGTTTCATCACATGACTTGCCCCCAATCTGCCGCCATTAATTGGCAGACTTATAAAGAAGACAAATGCACATGGGATACAGGGTAGTTTGATAAGGTGGATTCAAAATTGGCTTAGTTGTAGGAGACAGAGGAGTAATGACAGAAGGATATTTTAGTGACTGGACACCACTGTCCAGTGGCATACCACAGGGATCTGTTCTCAGTACCCTATTATTTGTCATTTATATAAACGACATAGATGACTATGTGGGGGGCAGGATTAATAAGTTTGCGGATGACACAAAGATTGGCCGGGTGGTTAACAGTGAAGTTGAGTGCCTTGAGCTATAGGAAGATATACACGGGATGGTCAAATGGGCAGATAAGTGGCAGATGGAATTTAATCCTGAAAAATGTGAGTTGATACACTTTGGAAGGAGTAATTTGACAAGGAAGCATTCAATGAATAGCATGACACTAGGAAATTCTGAGGAACAAAGGGACCTTGGCGTGTGTGTCCATAGATCTCTGAAGGTGGAGGGGCAGAAAAAGGCATATGGGACACTTGCTTTATCAATCGAGGCATAGTTTACAAAAGTAGGGAGGTCATGTTGGAGTTGTATAGAACCTTGGTCAGGCCAGAGCTGGAGTACGATGTGCAGTTCTGGTCACCACATTATAGGAAGGATGTGATTGCACTGGAGGGGGTGCAGAGGAGATTCACCAGGATGTTGCCTGGGATGTAACATTTAAGTTATGAAGAGAGGTTGGATAGACTTGGGTTGTTTTTGTTGGAGCAAAGAAGACTGAGGGGCGACCTGATCGAGGTGTACAAGATTATGAGGGGCATGGACAGGGTGGATAGGGAGCAACTGTTCCCCTTAGTTGAAGGGTCAGTCATGAGGGGACATATGTTCAAGGTGAGGGGCAGGAGGTTTATGGGGGATGTGAGGAAAAGCTTTTTTACCCAGAGGGTGGGGATGGTCTGGAATGTGCTGCCTGGGAGGGTGGTGGAGGCAGGTTGCCTCACATCCTTTAAAAAGTACCTGGATGAGCATTTGGCACGTCATAACATTCAAGGCTATGGGCCAAGTGCTGGTAAATGGGATTAGGTAGGTAGGTCAGGTTTTTCTCACGTGTCGGTGCAGACTCGATGGGCTGAAGGGCCTCTTCTTGCACTGTGTGATTCTGTGATTCTGTGAACACATCCATCGTTGTGATGTATTGCCTTCCTACACATTCCTACACTGAAAAGCAAAAAGCCTCATTACCCCAGTTGGATGATACTTGACTGTCAACCAAACAGCCTTTTGTTTCCCCCAATCTTCAATATTTTTATACCTGGTAAAGAGAAACATTTAAAGAAAATGACAAAACAAGTGGTGTCCGGGAAATTCATCTTCAATTGCTGGAGAATCCAGGCCAATCCTGGAGGGTTGGCAACCCTACAAGGAGCTCTGGCAAAATTGAAGTCAATGGAAATCAGGTGGACAAACTCTGCATTGGAGTCATACTTGGCACAAAGGAAGATGATTGTAGTCGCTGGAGACCCAGTCATCTCAATCCTAAGGTATTGCTGCAGAAGTTCCTCAGGGTAGCGTCCTAGACCCAACCATCTTCAGCTGCTTCATCGCTGACCTTCCTTCCATCTTAAGGTTAGAAGTGGGTATGTTCTCTGATGAATGCATAATATTCAGTACCATTTTGTCACAACCAATCCCTGGGTCAGGTTCCCCAATTTGTTATGATCCCGAATGAGGTACCCCAAATTTTTATGCTCCCAGGTGAGGTGGAAAGAACTGGATCCCTTATTCAAGCCCCTCAGTTAGTTGCAACAAGGGGCTGAATTTTGTCCTTGACGGGCGGGCCCGACTGACTCGACAGCGGGCAAGGAGCTGATCGCCGCCGCTGAAAAGGGCCCCGCCGCCATTTTACGTGGGTGGGCCAATTAAGGCCTACCCAGTGCGATGCCCAACGGGGAGCGCTATGCGCTTCCTGTAGGGGTGGGGGGGTGATTTCTCACCTGCGAGAGTGCGCTCTTTTGCTCATGTGCGTGAAAGAGTGCACATCTCCCTGAGGCTAGTGCTGCCTCAGGGAGATCGCTGAAAGGTTGTGAAAGTTGAAAAGTAGAAAAATAAAAAAAATCATTAACATGCCTCCCTCACGTGAAAATGTCACACGAGATGGGACATGTTAATAAAGTCCACAAAAACATTATTAAACCTTTTTAAAGCGGAAATTAAACCTCATCCCGCCAGTGGATGAGGTTTGTTAAACAATTATTTACCCGCCTGCCTATTGGGCCCGTGCACTGAGCTGAAGTTTGCATGGGCTCCTCAAAATCATTGTCAATTGCCGACTTAAGGGCCTTAACAAGGCCTTTAATTAATGGCGGGCGCACATCGCACAACATAGCGCGCCCGCCGACCTAAACATTACGATGCCGCGCGCTGACATCAGGATGCTCACGCGACATTTTAATTGCTGACGTGCAGGCTCCGCCACCCACGCGTCAGCCAGAAAATTCAGCCCAAGGTTAATTTGAAAAGGATCTCCTCTCTCGTGGATGCCTTTTCCCAGTCCAAATGTATTTATGTTTTAAAAGGAGCCAATTTAATCAGGCTATCTTGAGTCAAAGAAAGAGTGAGTTTATTAGTTACAAAAACGTGAATCAAATAAACCACATAGGAATTTTCCGGCAATGGTTACTTTACAGTCTCAGAGAGCTTTTGCTTTTATGTCCTTTTATTTAAAAAAAACACGTCTTACTTAAAATTTCAACATATCCATAAGTAATTCGGAGATAGGATCCATGGTTATAACAATTTGCAGCTCTTCGGATATGGAAGCAGTATGTGACAATATGCAGCAAAACCTGGACAAGATCTCGCTGATTAGTAGCAAATAACAATTGTGTCAGACAAGTGCCAGGCAATGATCATCTCCAACAAGAGAGAATCTAACCATTTCCACCAATGGCATTACCATTGTTGAATCCCCCACTATTGGCATTCACCATTGACCAGAAACTGAACTGGACTAGCCATATAAATACTGTGGCTACAAGAGCAGATCAGAGGCTAGGAATCCTGCAATGAGTAACTCATCTCCTGACTCCCCAAAGCCTGTCCACCATCTACAAGGCACAAGTCAGAAGATGGAATACTCTCCACTTGCCTGGATTATTGCAGCTCCAATAACACTCAAGAAGCCCATAAAGCAGCCTGCCTGATCAGCATCTCCTCCACCAACCTGAATATTCACTCCCTCCACCACTGACACAAAGTAGCATCAGTGTGTGCACTATATAGAAGTTCACTGCAGCAATTCACCAAAGCTCCTTTAACAGCACCCTCTAAACTTGTGACCCCTCCCACCTAGAAGGGCAAGGGCAGCAGATCCATGGGAACACAATCAACTGTAAATTCCCCTCGAAACCACTTACTATCCTGACTTGTGAGCGGAGAGCCGGGATTTTCACAGTGTAAAACAGCAAGAGGAGCGCCTGGATTTTCACAGTGTAAAACAGCAAGAGGAGAGCCGGGATTTTCACATTGTGAAAAAGCAAGAGGTGAGCAGGGATTTGCAAAGTGTAAAACAGCAAGATGTGAACCGGGATTTTCACATTGTAAAACAATGAGAGGAGAGCAGGGATTTTCACAGTGTAAAACAGCAAGAGGGGAGCAGGGATTTGCACAGCATAAAACAGTGAGAGGAGAGCAGGGGTTTTCACAGCGTAAAACTGCAAGAGGAGACACGGGATTTTCACAGTGTAAAACAGCGAGAGGAGAGCAGGGGTTTTCACAGTGTAAAACAGCAAGAGGAGAGCAGTGATTTGCACAGCATAACACAGCGAGAGGAGAGCAGGGGTTTTCACAGCGTAAAACAGCAAGAGGACACATGGGATTTTCACAGTGTAAAACAACGAGAGGAGAGCAGGGATTTGCAAAGTTTAAAATGGTGAGAGGAGAGCCGGAATTTTCACAGTGTAAAACAGCCAGAGGAGAGCAGGGATTTTCACAGTGTAAAACAATGAGAGGAGAGCAGGGATTTTCACAGTGTAAAACAGTGAGAGGAGAATAATGGTTTTTACAGTGTAAAACAGCAAGAGGAGAGCCAGGATTTTCACAGTGTAAAACAGTGAGAAGAGAACAAGGGTTTCCACAGTGTAAAACTGTGAGAGTAGTGCAGAGATATGCACATTGTAAAACAGCGAAAGGAGAGTAAGGGTTTTCACAGTGTTAAAGTATGAGAGGGGAGCATGGATTTTTCACAGTGTAAAAAAGCGAGAGGAGACCAGGGATTTGCACAGTGTAAAAGAGCAAGAGGAGGGCAGGGATTTTCACAGTTTTAAACAATGAGAGGAGAGCCAGAATTTTCACAGTTTAAAACAGCTAGAGGAGAGCTGGGATTTTCGCAGTTTAATGCAGTGAGAGGAGAGCAGTGTTTATGACAGTGTAAAACAGTGAGAGGAGAACAGTGGTTTTTGCAGTATAAATGTGTAAAAGTATGAGAAGTGAACATGGATTTTCACAGTGTAAAAAAGCAAGAGGGGAGCAGGGATTTGCACAGTTCAAAACAGTGATAGGAGAGCTGTGATTTTCACGTTATAAAACATTGAGAGGAGAGCAGGGATTTTCACATTGTAAAACAGCGAGAGGAGAGTAGGGATTTTCACAGTGTAAATCAGTGAAAGGAGAGCAATGTTTTTCACAGTGTATAACAGCGAGAGGAGAGCCGGGATTTTCCACAGTGCAAAACAGCGAGAGCAGAGAAGGGGTTTTCGCAGTGTAAAACGGTGAGCAGAGAGCCAGGAGTTCACAGTGTAAAACAGCAATAAGAAAGCAGTCATTTTCACAGGGTAAAGCGGTGTGAGAGAGCAGGATTTTCACAGTGCAAAAGAGCATGAGGAGAGCAGGGATTTTCACAGTTCAAAACAGCGAGAGAGGAGCCGGGATTTTCACAGTGTAAAACAGTGATAGGACAGCAGGAATTTTGCCAGTTTTAAACAGTGTGAGGACAGCAGGGATTTTCACAGTGCAAAACAGCAAGAGGTGAACCGGTTTTTTCACAGTGTAAAACAGTGAGAGGAGAGCAGTGATTTTAACAGTGTAAAACAGCAAGAAGTGAGCAGGGATTTACACAGCATAAAACAGCGAGAGGAGAGCAGGGGGTTTCACAGCGTAAAACAGCAAGAGGAGACATGGGATTTTCACAGTGTAAAACAGAGAGAGGAGAGCAGAGGTTTACACAGTGGAAAAAAGTGAGAGAACTGCAGGGTTTTGCACAGTTCAAAACAGTGATAGGAGAGCCGGGATTCTCATATATTAAAATAGTGAGAGGAAAGCAGGGATTTCCACACTTCAAAACAGCGATAGGAGAGCAGGGATTTTCACATTGTTAAACAGTGAAAGGAGAGCAGGGATTTTCACAGTTTTAAACAGTGAGAGGAGAGCCGTAATTTTCACAGTGTAAAACAGCCAGAGGAGGGCAGGGAATTTCACAGGGTAAAGCGGTGTGAAGAGAGCCAGGATTTTCACAGTGCAAAAGAGCAAGAGGAGAGCCAGGATTTTCACAGTTCAAAAAAAGCGACAGGAGAGCAGGGATTCTCACATACTAAAATAGCGAGAGGAGAGCAGGGATTTTCACAGTGTAAAACAGCGAGAGGAGAGCAGGGATTTTCACAGTGTAAAACAGCGAGAGGAGAACAGGGGTCTTCACAGTGTAAAACAGCGAGAGGAGAACAGGGGTCTTCACAGTGTAAAACAGCCAGAGGAGGGCAGGGATTTTCGCAGTTTTAAACAGCGAGAGGAGAGCATGGATTTTCGCAGTGTAATGCAGTGAGAGGAGAGCAGTGTTTTTCATAGTGTAAATCAGTGAGAGGGGAACAGTAGTTTTCGCAGTTTAAAAGTGTAAAAGTATGAGAGGGGAGCATGGATTTTCACAGTGTAAAAAAGCGAGAGGAGAGCAGGGATTTTCGCAGTGTAAAACAGCGAGAGGAGAGCAGGGATTTGCACAGTTGAAAACATCGAGAGGAGAGCCGGGATTATCACAGTGTAAAACAGAGAGAAGAGAGCAGGTATTTTCACAGTGTAAAAAACTGAGAGGAGAGCAGGGATTTTTGCAGTGTAAAACAGCAGAGGAGTTCAGGGATTTGCACAGTGTAAAACAGTGATAGGAGAACAGGGGTTTTCGCAGTATAAAAATGTGAGAGTAGAGCAGTGATTTTCACAATGTAAAAGAGCGAGAAGAGAGCAGGGATTTTCAAAGTGTAAAAGAGCGAGTGGAGAGCAGGTATTTGCACAGTGTAAAACAGTGAGAGGGGAGCAGGTGTTTTCGCACTATAAAAGTGTGAGAAGAGTGTTGGGATTTTCACGGAGTAAAACAGCGAGAGCAGAGAGCAGTGTAAAACAGTGAAAAGAAAGCAGGGAATTTCACAGGGTAAAGCGGTGTGAAGAGAGCCCGGATTTTCACAGTGCAAAAGAGCAAGAAGAGAGCAGGGATTTTCACAGTTCAAAACAGCGACAGGAGAGCAGGGATTCTCACATCCTAAAATAGCGAGAGGAGAGCAGGGATTTCCACAGATCAAAACAGCAACAAGAGAGCAGGGATTTTCACATTGTAAGACAGCGAGAGGAGAGCAGGGATTTTCACAGTTTTAAACAGTGAGAGGAGAGCCGGAATTTTCACAGTGTAAAATAGCGAGAGGAGAGTCTGGATTTTCACAGTGTAAAACAGCGAGAGGTGAGCAGGGATTTTCACAGTGTAAAACAGCGAGAGGAGAGCAGTGTATTTCACAGTGTATAACAGCAAGAGGGGAGCCGGGATTTTCACAATGTAAAATAGCGAGAGCAGAGCAGGGGTTTTTGCAGCGTATGACTGTGAGCGGAGAGCCGGGAGTTTCACAGTGTAAAATTGTGAGAGGATAAGCTTGGATTTTCACAGTGTAAAACAGCGAGAAGAGAGCAGGGATATTGTCACAGTGTGAAACTGTGAGAGGAGAGCTTGGATTTTCACAGTGTAAAACAGCAACAGGAAAGCAGGGAATTTCACAGTTTAAAGCAGTGAGTGGATAAGCTTGGATTTTCACTATGTAAAACAGCGAGAGGAGAGCAGGGATTTTCACAGTGTAAAACAGTGAGAGGAGAGCAGTGTATTTCACAGTGTATAACAGCAAGAGGGGAGCCGGGATTTTCACAACGTAAAATAGCGAGAGCAGAGCCGGGGTTTTCGCAGCGTATGACTGTGAGCGGAGAGCCGGGAGTTTCACAGTGTAAAACAGCGATAAGAAAGCAGGGATTTTCACAGGGTAAAGCTGTGAGAGGAGAGCCAGAATTTTCACAGTGTAAAACAGCCAGAGGAGAGCAGGGATTTGCACAGTGTAAAACAGCGAGAGGAAGACAGGGATTTTCACAGTTTTAAACAGTGAGAGGAGAACAGGGGTTTTCGCAGGGTAAAGCTGTGTGAGGAGTGCCAGGATTTTCACAGTGCAAAAGAGCAAGAGGAGAGCAGGGATTTTCAGAGTTCAAAGCAGTGACAGGAGAGCAGGGATTCTTATATATTAAAATAACGAGAGGAAAGCAGGGATTTCCACACTTCAAAACAGTGAAAGGAGAGCAGGGATTTTCACAGTGTAAAACAGCCAGAGGAGGGCAGGGATTTTCACAGTTTTAAACAGTGAGAGGAGAGCCGGGAATTGCACGGTGTTAAACAGCGAGAGGAGAGCAGGGATTTGCACAGTGTAAAACAGCGAGAGGGGAGCCGGGATTTGCACATTTGAAAACATCGAGAGGAGAACCGGGATTTTCACAGTGTAAAACTGTGATAGGAGAGCAGGGTTTTTCACAGTGTGAACTGTGAGAGGAGAGCCTGGAATTTCACAGTGTAAAACAGCGAGAGGAGAGCAGGGATTTTCACAGTGTAAAACAGCGAGACGATGGCAGGGATTTTCACAGTTTTAAACAGTGAGAGGAAAGCAGGGTTTTTCACAGTGTGAAACTGTGAGAGGAGAGCCTGGAATTTCAAAGTGTGTAACAGCGAGAGCAGAGCAGGGGTTTTCGCAGTGTAAAAGTGTGAGAGGAGAGCCGAGATTTTAACAGTCTAAAACAGCAAGAGGAGAGCAGGTATTTTCACAGTGTATAACAGCGAGAGAGAAGCCAGGATTTTCACAGTCTAAAACAGCGAGAGTAGAGCCCTGATTTTCACAGTGTAAAACAGTGACAGGACAGCAGGGATTTTCACAGTTTAGAACAGTGTGAGGAGAGCAGGGATCTTCATAGTTTAAAACAGCAAGAGGTGAACCGGGATTTTCACAGTGTAAAACAGTGAGAGGAGTGCAGGGATTTGCATAGCGTAAAGCAGCAAGCAAAGAGCAGAGGTTTTCATAGCGTAAAACAGCAAGCGGAGACACAGGATTTTCACAGTGTAAAACTGCGTGAGGAGTGGAGGGGTTTTCACAGTGTAAAACTGTTATAGGAGAGCAGTGAATTTCACAGTGTAAAACAGCGAGAGGAGAGCAGGGATTTTCACAGTGTAAAACAGTGAGAGGAGAGCCGGGATTTTCACATTGTGAAACAGCGAGACGATGGCAGGGATTTTCACAGTTTTAAACAGTGAGATGAGAGCCGGGATTTTCGCAGTTTAATGCATTGAGAGGAGAGCAGTGTTTTTCATAGTTTTAAACAGTGAGAGGAGAACAGTGGTTCTTGCACTTTAAAAGTGTAAAAGTATGAGAGGGGAGCATGGATTTTCACAGTGTAAAAAAGGGAGAGGAGAGCAAGGATTTGCACACTGTAAAACTGTGAGAGGAGAGCCTGGAATTTCAGTGTATAACAGCTAGAGGGGAGCCGGAATTTTCACAGTGCAAAACAGCGAGAGCAGAGCAGGGGTTTTCGCAGCGTAAAAGTGTGAGAAGAGTGTCGGGATTTTAACAGTCTAAAACAGCAAGAGGAGAGCCGGGATTATCACAGTGTATAACAGCGAGAGCAAAGCCAGAATTTTCACAGTCTAAAACAGCGAGAGTAGAGCCGGGATTTTCTCAGTGTAAAGCAGTGAGAGGACAGCAGGGACTTTCACAGTTTAAAACAGTGTGAGGAGAGCAGGGATTTTTATGGTTTAAAACAGCAAGAGGTGAACCGGGATTTTCACAGTGTAAACCAGTGAGAGGAGCGCAGGGATTTTCACAGTGTAAAACAGTGAGAGGTGAGCAGGGATTTGCACAGTGTAAAGCAGCGAGCAGAGGTTTTCATAGCGTAAAACAGCAAGCGGAGACACAGGATTTTCACAGTGTAAAACAGCGAGAGGAGAGCAGGGGTTTTCACAGTGTAAAAAAGCGAGAGAAGAGCCAGGATTTGCACAGTTCAAAACAGTGATAGGAGAGCCGGGATTTTCACATATAAAACAGTGAGAGGAGTGCAGGGATTTTCGCAGTGTATTAGTGTGAGAAGAGACCCTGGATTTTCACAGTGTAAAACAACGATATGAAAGCAGGGATTTTCACAGGGTAAAGCTGTGAGAGGAGAGCCGGAATTTTCATAGTGTAAAACAGCCAGAGGAGAGCAGGGACTTTCACAGTTTTAAACAGTGAGAGGAGAACAGGGGTTTTCGCAGGGTAAAGCTGTGTGAGGAGTGGCAGGATTTTCACAGTGCAAAAGAGCAAGAGGAGAGCAGGGATTTTCAGAGTTCAAAACAGCGACAAGAGAGCAGGGATTCTCATATTAAAATAGTGAGAGGAAAGCAGGGATTTCCACACTTCAAAACAGCGACAGGAGAGCAGGGGTTTTCACATTGTTAAACAGCGAAAGGAGAGCAGGGATTTTCACACTTTTAAACAGTGAGAGGAGAACCATAATTTTCACAGTGTAAAACAGCCAGAGGAGGGCAGGGATTTTCACAGTGTAAAAGAGCGAGAGGAGGGCAGGGATTTTCACAGTTTTAAACAGTGAGAGAAGAGCCGGGAATTGCACAGTGTATAACAGCGAGAGGAGAGCAGGGATTTGCACAGTGTAAAACAGCGAGAGGGGAGCCGGGATTTGCACATTTGAAAACATCGAGAGGAGAGCCGGGATTTTCACAGTGTAAAACTGTGATAGGAGAGCAGGGATTTTCACAGAGTAAAACAGTGAGAGGAAAGCCGGGATTTTCACAGTGTAAAACTGTGATAGGAGAGCAGGGATTCTCACAGTGTATAACAGTGAGAGGAGAGCAGGGTTTTTCACAGTGTGAACTGTGAGAGGAGAGCCTGGAATTTCACAGTGTAAAACAGCCAGAGGAGAGCAGGGATTTTCACAGTGTATAACAGTGAGAGAGGATAAGCCGGGATTTTCGCAGTCTAAAACAGTGAGAGGAGAGCCGGGATTTTCACAGTGTAAAACAGCAGGAGGAAAGCCGGGAATTTCACAGTTTAAAGCAGTGAGAGGATAAGCTTGGATTTTCACAGTGTAAAACAGTGAGAGGAGAGCAGGGATTTTCACAGTGTAAAACAGTGAGAGGAGAGCAGGGATTTTCGCAGTGTATAAATGTGAGAAGAGAGCCTGGATTTTCACAGTGTAAAACAGCGATATGAAAGCACGGTTTTTCACAGGGTAAAGCTGTGTGAGGAGAGCCCTGATTTTCACAGTCTAAAACAGTGAGAGTAGAGCCGGGATTTTCACAGTGTAAAACAGCAGGAGGAAAGCAGGGAATTTCACAGTTTCAAGCAGTGAGAGGATAAGCTTGGATTTTCACAGCATAAAACAGCGAGAGAAGAGCAGGGATTTTCACAGTGCAATAGAGCAAGTTGAGAGCAGGGATTTTCGCAATGTAAAAGTGTGAGAAGAGAGCCAGGAGTTTCACAGTGTAAAACAGCAATAAGAAAGCAGCGATTGTCGCAGGGTAAAGCTGTGTGAGGAGAGCCAGGATTTTCACAGTGCAAAAGAACAAGAGGAGAGCAGGGATTTTCACAGTTCAAAACAGCGACAGGAGAGCAGGGATTTTCACATTGTAAAACAGCGAGAGGAGAGCAGGGATTTGCATAGTGTATAACAGCGAGAGAGGAGCTGGGATTTTCACAGTCTAAAACAGTGAGAGTTGAGCCGGGTTTTTCACAGTGTAAAACAATGATAGGACAGCAGGAATTTTCCCAGTTTAAAACAGTGTGAGGACAGCAGGGATTTTCACAGTGTAAAACAGCAAGAGGTGAACCGGGATTTTCACAGTGTAAAACAGTGAGAGGAGAGCAGTGATTTTAACAGTGTAAAACAGCAAGAAGTGAGCAGGGATTTACACAGCATAAAACAGCAAGAGGAGACACGGGATTTTCACGGTTTAAAACAGAGAGAGGAGGGCAGGGGTTTACACAGTGGAAAAAAGCGAGAGGACTGCAGGGATTTGCACAGTTCAAAACAGTGATAGGAGAGCCGGGATTTTCACATTATAAAACACTGAGAGGAGAGCAGGGATTTTCACAGTGTAAAACAGCGAGAGGAGAGCAGGGATTTTCACAGTGTAAAACAGCGAGAGGAGGGCAGGGATTTCCACAGTTTAAAACAGCGAGAGGAGAGCAGGGATTATCGCAGTTTTAAACAGTGAGAGAAGAGCAGGGATTTTCGCAGCTTAATGCAGTGAGAGGAGAGCAGTGTTTTTCACAGTGTATAACAGTGAGAGGAGAACTGTGGTTTTCGCAGTATAAAAGTGTAAAAGTATGAGAGGGGAGCATGGATTTTCACAGTGTAAAAAACTGAGAGGAGAGCAGGGATTTTCACAGTGTAAAACAGCGAGAGGAGAGCAGGGATTTGCACAGTGTAAAACAGCGAGAGGAGAGCAGGGATTTTCACAGTGTAAAACAGCGAGAGGAGAGCAGGTATTTGCACAGTGTAAAACATTGAGAGGAGAGCAGGAATTTGCACAGTGTAAAACAGCGAGAGGAGAGCAGGTATTTGCACAGTTGAAAACATCGAGAGGAGAGCCGGGATTTTCACAGTGTAAAACAGAAAGAGGAAAGCACGGAATTTCACAGTGTAAAGCAGTGAGAGGGTAAGCTTGGATTTTCACAGTGTAAAACAGCAAGAGCAGAGCAGGGATTTTCACAGTGTAAAACAGTGAGAGGAGAGCAGGGATTTTCAAAGTCTAAAACAGTGAGAGTAGAGCCAGGATTTTCACAGTGTAAAACAGCAGGAGGAAAGCATGGAATTTCACAGTTTAGAGCAGTGAGAGGATAAGGTTGGATTTTCAAAGTCTAAATCAGCGAGAGGAGAGCAGGGATTTTCACAGTGTATAACAGCGAGAGCAGAGCAGGGATTTTCACAGTGTAAAACAGTGAGAGGAGAGCAGGGTTTTTCACAGTGTATAACAGCGAGAGGTGAGCCGGAATATTCACGGTACTAAACAGCAAGAGCAGAGCAGGGATTTTCACAGTGTAAAACAGTGAGAGGAGAGCAGGGATTTTCAAAGTCTAAAACAGTGAGAGTAGAGCCAGGATTTTCACAGTGTAAAACAGCAGGAGGAAAGCATGGAATTTCACAGTTTAGAGCAGTGAGAGGATAAGGTTGGATTTTCAAAGTCTAAATCAGCGAGAGGAGAGCAGGGATTTTCACAGTGTATAACAGCGAGAGCAGAGCAGGGATTTTCACAGTGTAAAACAGTGAGAGGAGAGCAGGGTTTTTCACAGTGTATAACAGCGAGAGGTGAGCCGGAATATTCACGGTACTAAACAGCGAGAGCAGAGCAGGGGTTTTCGCAGTGTAAAAGTGTGGGAGGAGTGTCGGGATTTTAACAGTCTGAAACAGCAAGAGGAGATCCGGGATTTTCACAGTGTATTACAGCGAGAGAGGAGCCGGGATTTTCACAGTGTAAAACAGCGAGAGTAGTGCCGGGATTTTCACAGCGTGAAACTGTGAGAGGAGAACCTGGAATTTGACAGTGTATAACAACGAGAGGGGAGCCGGAATTTTTACAGTGCAGAACAGCGAGAGCAGAGCAGGGTTTTTCACGGTGTATAACAGCGAGAGGGGAGCCGGAATTTTCACGGTGCAAAAGAGCGAGAGCAGAGCAGGGGTTTTCGTAGTGTAAAACTGTGAGCGGAGAGCCGGGAGTTTCACAGTGTAAAACAGCGATAAGAAAGCAGGGATTTTCACAGGGTAAAGCGGTGTGTGGAGAGCAGGATTTTCACAGTGCAAAACAGCAAGAGGAGAGCAGGGATTTTCACAGTTCAAAAAAGCGACATGAGAGCAGGGATTCTCACATACTAAAATAGCGAGAGGAGAGCAGGGATTTCCACAGTTCAAAACAGCAACAGGAGAGCAGGGATTTTCACATTGTAAGACAACGAAAGGAGAGCCTGGATTTTCACAGTCAAAACAGTGAGAAGAGAGCAGGGATTTTCACAGTGTAAAACATTAAGAGGAGAGCCGGGATTTTCACTGTGTAAAACAGCAAGAGGTAAGCAGGGAATTTCACAGTTTAAAACAGTGAGAGTATAAACTTGGATTTTCACTGTGTAAAACAGCGAGAGGAGAGCAGGGATTTGCACAGTTGAAAACATCGAGAGGAGAGCAGGGATTTTCACAGTGTAAAACAGCGAGAGGAGAGCAGGGATTTTCACAGTGTAAAACAGCGAGAGGTGAGCAGGGATTTGCACAGTGTAAAACAGCGAGATGAGTGCAGGGATTTTCACAGTGTAAAACAGCAAGCCGAGACACAGGATTTTCAGAGTGTAAAACAGCGAGAGGAGAGGAGGAGTTTTCACAGTGTAAAACAGTGAGAGGAGAGCAGGGATTTTCACAGTGTAAAACAGTGAGAGGAGAGCAGGGATTTTCGCAGTGTATAAATGTGAGAAGAGAGCCTGGATTTTCACAGTGTAAAACAGCGATATGAAAGCAGGGTTTTTCACAGGGTAAAGCTGTGTGAGGAGAGCCCTGATTTTCACAGTCTAAAACAGTGAGAGTAGAGCCTGGATTTTCACAGTGGTAAAACAGCAGGAGGAAAGCAGGGAATTTCACAGTTTAAAGCAGTGAGTGGATAAGCTTGGATTTTCACAGTGTAAAACAGCAAAAGGAGACGGGTTTTTCACGGTTTAAAACAGAGAGAGGAGGGCAGGGGTTTACACAGTGGAAAAAAGAGAGAGGCCTGCAGGGATTTGCACAGTTCAAAACAGTGATAGGAGAGCCGGGATTTTCACATTATAAAACACTGAGAGGAGAGCAGGGATTTTAACAGTGTAAAACAGCGAGAGGAGAGCAGGGATTTACACAGCATAAAACAGCAAGAGGAGACAGGGGATTTTCACGGTTTAAAACAGAGAAAGGAGGGCATGGGTTTACACAGTGGAAAAAAGAGAGAGGACTGCAGGGATTTGCACAGTTCAAAACAGTGATAGGAGAGCCGGGATTTTCACATTATAAAACACTGAGAGGAGAGCAGGGATTTTCACAGTGTAAAAAAGCGAGAGGAGAGCAGGGATTTTCGCAATGGAAAAGTGTGAGAAGAGAGCCGGGAGTTTCACAGTGTAAAACAGCGATAAGAAACAGCGATTGTCACAGGGTAAAGCTGTGTGAGGAGAGCCAGGATTTTCACAGTGCAAAAGAGCAAGAGGAGAGCAGGGATTTTCACAGTTCAAAACAGTGACAGGAGAGCAGGGATTTTCACATTGTAAAACAGCGAGAGGAGAGCAGGGATTTGCATAGCGTATAACAGCGAGAGAGGAGCCGGGATTTTCACAGTCTAAAACAGTGAGAGTTGAGCCGGGTTTTTCACAGTGTAAAACAGTGATAGGACAGCAGGATTTTTCCCAGTTTAAAACAGTGTGAGGACAGCAGGGATTTTCACAGTGTAAAACAGCAAGAGGTGAACCTGGATTTTCACAGTGTAAAACAGTGAGAGGAGAGCAGTGATTTTAACAGTGTAAAACAGCGAGAGGAAAGCCGGGATTTTCACAGTGTAAAACTGTGATAGGAGAGCAGGGATTCTCACAGTGTATAACAGTGAGGGGAGAGCAGGGTTTTTCACAGTGTGAACTGTGAGAGGAGAGCCTGGAATTTCACAGTGTAAAACAGCCAGAGGAGAGCAGGGATTTTCACAGTGCATAACAGTGAGAGAGGATAAGCCGGGATTTTCGCAGTCTAAAACAGTGAGAGTAGAGCCGGGATTTTCACAGTGTAAAACAGCAGGAGGAAAGCAGGGAATTTCACAGTTTAAAGCAGTGAGAGGATAAGCTTGGATTTTCACAGTGTAAAACAGCGAGAGGAGAGCAGGGATTTTCACAGTGTAAAACAGTGAGAGGAGAGCAGGGATTTTCGCAGTGTATAAATGTGAGAAGAGAGCCTGGATTTTCACAGTGTAAAACAGCGATATGAAAGCACGGTTTTTCACAGGGTAAAGCTGTGTGAGGAGAGCCCTGATTTTCACAGTCTAAAACAGTGAGAGTAGAGCCGGGATTTTCACAGTGTAAAACAGCAGGAGGAAAGCAGGGAATTTCACAGTTTAGAGCAGTGGGAGGATAAGCTTGGATTTTCACAGTGTAAAACAGCGAGAGGAGAGCAGGGATTTTCACAGTGCAATAGAGCAAGAGGAGAGCAGGGATTTTCGCAATGTAAAAGTGTGAGAAGAGAGCCAGGAGTTTCACAGTGTAAAACAGCAATAAGAAAGCAGCGATTGTCGCAGGGTAAAGCTGTGTGAGGAGAGCCAGGATTTTCACAGTGCAAAAGAACAAGAGGAGAGCAGGGATTTTCACAGTTCAAAACAGCGACAGGAGAGCAGGGATTTTCACATTGTAAAACAGCGAGAGGAGAGCAGAGATTTGCATAGTGTGTAACAGCGAGAGAGGAGCTGGGATTTTCACAGTCTAAAACAGTGAGAGTTGAGCCGGGTTTTTCACAGTGTAAAACAGTGATAGGACAGCAGGAATTTTCCCAGTTTAAAACAGTGTGAGGACAGCAGGGATTTTCACAGTGTAAAACAGCAGGAGGAAAGCAGGGAATTTCACAGTTTAAAGCAGTGGGAGGATAAGCTTGGATTTTCACAGTGTAAAACAGTGAGAGGAGAGCAGGGATTATCGCAGTATATAAATGTGAGAAGAGAGCCTGGATTTTCACAGTGTAAAACAGCAATATGAAAGCAGGGTTTTTCACAAGGTAAAGCTGTGTGAGGAGAGCTCAGATTATCACAGTCTAAAACAGTGAGAGTAGAGCTGGGATTTTCACAGCATAAAACAGCAGGAGGAAAGCAGGGAATTTCACAGTTTAAAGCAGTGAGAGGATAAGGTTGGATTTTCACATTGTAAAACAGCGATAGGAGAGCAGGGATTTGCATAGTGTATAACAGCGAGAGAGGAACCAGGATTTTCACATTCTAAAACAGTGAGAGTTGAGCCGGGTTTTTCACAGTGTAAAACAGTGATAGGACAGCAGGAATTTTCCCAGTTTTAAACAGTGTGAGGACAGCAGGGATTTTCACAGTGCAAAACAGCAAGAGGTGAACCTGGATTTTCACAGTGTAAAACAGTGAGAGGAGAGCAGTGATTTTAACAGTGTAAAACAGCGAGAAGTGAGCAGGGATTTACACAGCATAAAACAGCAAGAGGAGACAGGGGATTTTCACGGTTTAAAACAGGGAGAGGAGGGCAGGGGTTTACACAGTGGAAAAAAGAGAGAGGACTGCAGGGATTTGCACAGTTCAAAACAGCAAGAGGTGAACCTGGATTTTCACAGTGTAAAACAGTGAGAGGAGAGCAGTGATTTTAACAGTGTAAAACAGCGAGAGGAGGGCAAGGATTTTCACAGTGTAAAACAGCGAGAGGAGAGCAGGGATTTTCACAGTGTAAAACAGCGAGAGGAGGGCAAGGATTTTCACAGTGTAAAACAGCGAGAGGAGAGCAGGGATTTTCGCAGTTTTAAACAGTGAGAGGAGAGCAGGGATTTTCGCAGCTTAATGCAGTGAGAGGAGAGCAGTGTTTTTCACAGTGTATAACAGTGAGAGGAGAACTGTGGTTTTTGCAGTATAAAAGTGTAAAAGTATGAGAGGGGAGCATGGATTTTCACAGTGTAAAAAACTGAGAGGAGAGCAGGGACTTTCGCAGTGTAAAACAGCGAGAGGAGAGCAGGTATTTGCACAGTGTAAAACATTGAGAGGAGAGCAGGGATTTGCACAGTTGAAAACATCGAGAGGAGAGCCGGGATTTTCACAGTGTAAAACAGAAAGAGGAAAGCAGGGAATTTCACAGTTTAAAGCAGTGAGAGGGTAAGCTTGGATTTTCACAGTGTAAAACAGCAAGAGCAGAGCAGGGATTTTCACAGTGTAAAACAATGAGAGGAGAGCAGGGATTTTCAAAGTCTAAAACAGTGTGAGTAGAGCCAGGATTTTCACAGTGTAAAACAGCAGGAGGAAAGCAGGGAATTTCACAGTTTAAAGCAGTGAGAGGATAAGGTTGGATTTTCACAGTCTAAAACAGCGAGAGGAGAGCAGGGATTTTCACAGTGTAAAGCGGTGAGAGGAGAGCAGGGATTATCGCAGTGTATAAATGTGAGAAGAGAGCCTGGATTTTCACAGTGTAAAACAGCGATATGAAAGCAGGGTTTTTCACAGGGTAAAGCTGTGTGAAGAGAGCCCGGATTTTCACACTCTAAAACAGTGAGAGTAGAGCCGGGATTTTCAGTGTAAAACAGCAGGAGGAAAGCAGGGAATTTCACAGTTTCAAGCAGTGAGAGGATAAGCTTGGATTTTCACAGTGTAAAACAGCGATAGGAGAGCAGGGATTTTCACAGTGCAATAGAGCAAGAGGAGAGCAGGGATTTTCGCAATGTAAAAGTGTGAGAAGAGAGCCGGGAGTTTCACAGTGTAAAACAGCAATAAGAAAGCAGCGATTGTCACAGGGTAAAGCTGTGTGAGGAGAGCCAGGATTTTCACAATGCAAAAGAGCAAGAGGAGAGCAGGGATTTTCACAGGGTAAAGCTGTGTGAGGAGAGCCCGGATTTTCACAGTCTAAAACAGTGAGAGTAGTTCCGGGATTTTCACAGTGTAAAACAGCGAGAGGAGAGCCAGGATTTTCACAATGCAAAAGAGCAAGAGGAGAGCAGGGATTTTCACAGAGTAAAACAGTGAGAGAGGATAAGCCGGGATTTTCGCAGTCTAAAACAGTGAGAGTAGAGCCGGGATTTTCACAGTGTAAAACAGCAGGAGGAAAGCAGGGAATTTCACAGTTTAAAGCAGTGAGAGGATAAGCTTGGATTTTCACAGTGTAAAACAGCGAGAGGAGAGCAGGGATTTTCACAGTGTAAAACAGTGAGAGGAGAGCAGGGATTTTCGCAGTGTATAAATGTGAGAAGAGAGCCTGGATTTTCACAGTGTAAAACAGCGATATGAAAGCACGGTTTTTCACAGGGTAAAGCTGTGTGAGGAGAGCCCTGATTTTCACAGTCTAAAACAGTGAGAGTAGAGCCGGGATTTTCACAGTGTAAAACAGCAGGAGGAAAGCAGGGAATTTCACAGTTTAGAGCAGTGGGAGGATAAGCTTGGATTTTCACAGTGTAAAACAGCGAGAGGAGAGCAGGGATTTTCACAGTGCAATAGAGCAAGAGGAGAGCAGGGATTTTCGCAATGTAAAAGTGTGAGAAGAGAGCCAGGAGTTTCACAGTGTAAAACAGCAATAAGAAAGCAGCGATTGTCGCAGGGTAAAGCTGTGTGAGGAGAGCCAGGATTTTCACAGTGCAAAAGAACAAGAGGAGAGCAGGGATTTTCACAGTTCAAAACAGCGACAGGAGAGCAGGGATTTTCACATTGTAAAACAGCGAGAGGAGAGCAGAGATTTGCATAGTGTGTAACAGCGAGAGAGGAGCTGGGATTTTCACAGTCTAAAACAGTGAGAGTTGAGCCGGGTTTTTCACAGTGTAAAACAGTGATAGGACAGCAGGAATTTTCCCAGTTTAAAACAGTGTGAGGACAGCAGGGATTTTCACAGTGTAAAACAGCAGGAGGAAAGCAGGGAATTTCACAGTTTAAAGCAGTGGGAGGATAAGCTTGGATTTTCACAGTGTAAAACAGTGAGAGGAGAGCAGGGATTATCGCAGTATATAAATGTGAGAAGAGAGCCTGGATTTTCACAGTGTAAAACAGCAATATGAAAGCAGGGTTTTTCACAAGGTAAAGCTGTGTGAGGAGAGCTCAGATTATCACAGTCTAAAACAGTGAGAGTAGAGCTGGGATTTTCACAGCATAAAACAGCAGGAGGAAAGCAGGGAATTTCACAGTTTAAAGCAGTGAGAGGATAAGGTTGGATTTTCACATTGTAAAACAGCGATAGGAGAGCAGGGATTTGCATAGTGTATAACAGCGAGAGAGGAACCAGGATTTTCACATTCTAAAACAGTGAGAGTTGAGCCGGGTTTTTCACAGTGTAAAACAGTGATAGGACAGCAGGAATTTTCCCAGTTTTAAACAGTGTGAGGACAGCAGGGATTTTCACAGTGCAAAACAGCAAGAGGTGAACCTGGATTTTCACAGTGTAAAACAGTGAGAGGAGAGCAGTGATTTTAACAGTGTAAAACAGCGAGAAGTGAGCAGGGATTTACACAGCATAAAACAGCAAGAGGAGACAGGGGATTTTCACGGTTTAAAACAGGGAGAGGAGGGCAGGGGTTTACACAGTGGAAAAAAGAGAGAGGACTGCAGGGATTTGCACAGTTCAAAACAGCAAGAGGTGAACCTGGATTTTCACAGTGTAAAACAGTGAGAGGAGAGCAGTGATTTTAACAGTGTAAAACAGCGAGAGGAGGGCAAGGATTTTCACAGTGTAAAACAGCGAGAGGAGAGCAGGGATTTTCACAGTGTAAAACAGCGAGAGGAGGGCAAGGATTTTCACAGTGTAAAACAGCGAGAGGAGAGCAGGGATTTTCGCAGTTTTAAACAGTGAGAGGAGAGCAGGGATTTTCGCAGCTTAATGCAGTGAGAGGAGAGCAGTGTTTTTCACAGTGTATAACAGTGAGAGGAGAACTGTGGTTTTTGCAGTATAAAAGTGTAAAAGTATGAGAGGGGAGCATGGATTTTCACAGTGTAAAAAACTGAGAGGAGAGCAGGGACTTTCGCAGTGTAAAACAGCGAGAGGAGAGCAGGTATTTGCACAGTGTAAAACATTGAGAGGAGAGCAGGGATTTGCACAGTTGAAAACATCGAGAGGAGAGCCGGGATTTTCACAGTGTAAAACAGAAAGAGGAAAGCAGGGAATTTCACAGTTTAAAGCAGTGAGAGGGTAAGCTTGGATTTTCACAGTGTAAAACAGCAAGAGCAGAGCAGGGATTTTCACAGTGTAAAACAATGAGAGGAGAGCAGGGATTTTCAAAGTCTAAAACAGTGTGAGTAGAGCCAGGATTTTCACAGTGTAAAACAGCAGGAGGAAAGCAGGGAATTTCACAGTTTAAAGCAGTGAGAGGATAAGGTTGGATTTTCACAGTCTAAAACAGCGAGAGGAGAGCAGGGATTTTCACAGTGTAAAGCGGTGAGAGGAGAGCAGGGATTATCGCAGTGTATAAATGTGAGAAGAGAGCCTGGATTTTCACAGTGTAAAACAGCGATATGAAAGCAGGGTTTTTCACAGGGTAAAGCTGTGTGAAGAGAGCCCGGATTTTCACACTCTAAAACAGTGAGAGTAGAGCCGGGATTTTCAGTGTAAAACAGCAGGAGGAAAGCAGGGAATTTCACAGTTTCAAGCAGTGAGAGGATAAGCTTGGATTTTCACAGTGTAAAACAGCGATAGGAGAGCAGGGATTTTCACAGTGCAATAGAGCAAGAGGAGAGCAGGGATTTTCGCAATGTAAAAGTGTGAGAAGAGAGCCGGGAGTTTCACAGTGTAAAACAGCAATAAGAAAGCAGCGATTGTCACAGGGTAAAGCTGTGTGAGGAGAGCCAGGATTTTCACAATGCAAAAGAGCAAGAGGAGAGCAGGGATTTTCACAGGGTAAAGCTGTGTGAGGAGAGCCCGGATTTTCACAGTCTAAAACAGTGAGAGTAGTTCCGGGATTTTCACAGTGTAAAACAGCGAGAGGAGAGCCAGGATTTTCACAATGCAAAAGAGCAAGAGGAGAGCAGGGATTTTCACAGAGTAAAACAGCGAGAGGAGAGCAGGGATTTTCACAGTGTAAAACTGTGTTAGAAGAGGAGGGATTTTCACAGTGTAAAACAGCGAGAGGAGAACAGGGATTTTCACAGCTTTAAACTGTGAGAGGAGAGCCTGGAATTTCACAGTGTATAACAGCGAGAGAGAGCAGCGTTTTTCACAGTGTATAACAGCGAGAGGGGAACCGGGATTTTCACAGTGTAAAATAGGGAGAGCAGAGCAGGGGTTTTCGCAGTGTAAAACTGAGAGCGGAGAGCTGAGAGTTTCACAGTCTAAAACAGCGATAAGAAAGCAGGTATTTTCACAGGGTAAAGCGGTGTGAGGAGAGCAGGATTTTCAAAGTGCAAAAGAGCAAGAGGAGAGCATGGATTTCCACAGTTCAAAACAGCAACACGAGAGCAGGAATTTTCACATTGTAAGACAGCCAGAGGAGAGCAGGGATTTTCACAGTTTTAAACAGTGAGAGGGGAGCCGGAATTTTCAGTGTAAAACAGCGAGAGGAGAGCATGGATTTTCGCAATGTAAATGCGTCAGAAGATTGCTGGATTTTCACAGTGTAAAATTGTGAGAGGATAAGCTTGGATTTTCACAGTGTAAAACAGCGAGAGGAGAGCAGGGATATTTTCACAGTGTAAAACGGTGAGAGGATAAGCCGGGATTGTCACAGTGTAAAACAGCAAGAGGTGAACCGGGATTTTCACAGTGCATAAGAGTGAGGGAGGATAAGCCGGGATTTTCGCAGTCTAAAACAGTGAGAGTAGAGCCAGGATTTTCACAGTGTAAAACAGCAGGAGGAAAGCAGGGAATTTCACAGTTTAAAGCAGTGGGAGGATAAGCTTGGATTTTCACAGTGTAAAACAGTGAGAGGAGAGCAGGGATTTTCACAGCGTAAAACAGTGAGAGGAGAGCAGGGATTATCGCAGTATATAAATGTGAGAAGAGAGACTGGATTTTCACAGTGTGAAACAGCAATATGAAAGCAGGGTTTTTCACAGGGTAAAGCTGTGTGAGGAGAGCTCAGATTTTCACAGTCTAAAACAGTGAGAGTAGAGCCGGGATTTTCACAGTGTAAAACAGCAGGAGGAAAGCAGGGAATTTCACAGTTTAAAGCAGTGAGAGGATAAGCTTGGATTTTCACAGTGTAAAACAGCGAGAGGAGAGCAGGGATTTTCACAGTGCAATAGAGCAAGGGGAGAGCAGGGATTTTCGCAATGTAAAAGTGTGAGAAGAGAGCCAGGAGTTTCACAGTGTAAAACAGCGATAAGAAACAGGGATTGTCACAGGGTAAAGCTGTGTGAGGAGAGCCAGGATTTTCACAGTGCAAAAGAGCAAGAGGAGAGCAGGGATTTTCACAGTTCAAAACAGCGACAGGAGAGCAGGGATTTTCACATTGTAAAACAGCGAGAGGAGAGCAGGGATTTGCATAGTGTATAACAGCGTGAGAGGAGCCGGGATTTTCACAGTCTAAAACAGTGAGAGTTGAGCCGGGTTTTTCACAGTATAAAACAGCAATAGGACAGCAGGAATTTTCCCAGTTTAAAACAGTGTGAGGACAGCAGGGATTTTCAGAGTGCAAAACAGCAAGAGGTGAACTGGGATTTTCACAGTGTAAAACAGTGAGAGGAGAGCAGTGATTTTAACAGTGTAAAACAGCGAGAAGTGAGCAGGGATTTACACAGCATAAAACAGCAAGAGGAGAGCAGAGATTTTCACAGTGGAAAACAGCGAGAGGGTTGCAGGGCTTTGCACATGTGTAAAACAGCGAGAGGAGAGCAGGGATTTGCACAGTTGAAAACATCGACAGGATAGCCTTGAGTTTCACAGTGCAAAATAGTGAGAGGAAAGCAGAGATTTTCACACTTTTAAACATTGAGAGCAGAGCAGGGATTTTCACAGTGTAAAACAGTGAGAGGAGAGCAGCGTTTTTCAGAGTGTATAACAGCGAGTGGGGAGCCGGGATTTTCACAGTGTAAAACAGGGAGAGCAGAGCAGGGGTTTTCGCAGTGTAAAACAGTGAGCGGAGAGCCGGGAGTTTCACAGTGTAAAACAGCAGGAGGAAAGCAGGGAATTTCACAGTTTAAAGCAGTGAGAGGATAAGGTTGGATTTTCACAGTCTAAAACAGGAGAGCAGGGATTTTCACAGTGTATAACAGTGAGAGGAGAGCAGGGATTTTCGCAGTGTGTAAATGTGAGAAGAGAGCCTGGATTTTCACAGTGTAAAACAGCGATATGAAAGCACGGTTTGTCACAGGGTAAAGCTGTGTGAGGAGAGCCCGATTTTCACACTCTAAAACAGTGAGAGTAGAGCCCGGATTTTCACACTCTAAAACAGTGAGAGTAGAGCCGGGATTTTCAGTGTAAAACAACAGGAGGAAAGCAGGGAATTTCACAGTTTCAAGCAGTGAGAGGATAAGCTTGGATTTTCACAGTGCAAAACATCGAGAGGAGAGCAGGGATTTTCACAGTGCAATAGAGCAAGAGGAGAGCAGGGATTTTCGCAATGGAAAAGTGTGAGTAGAGAGCCGGGAGTTTCACAGTGTAAAACAGCGATAAGAAAGCAGCGATTGTCACAGGGTAAAGCTGTGTGAGGAGAGCCAGGATTTTCACAATGCAAAAGAGCAAGAGGAGAGCGGGGATTTTCACAGTTCAAAACATCGACAGGAAAGCAGGGATTCTCATACATTAAAATAGCGAGAGGAGAGCAGGGATTTCCACAGATCAAAACAGCGACAAGAGAGCAGGGATTTTCACAGTGCAATAGAGCAAGAGGAGAGCAGGGATTTTCGCAATGTAAAAGTGTGAGAAGAGAGCAGGGATTTTCACAGTTCAAAACAGCGACAGGAGAGCAGGGATTTTCACATTGTAAGACAGCGAGAGGAGAGCAGGGATTTTCACAGCGTGAAACTGTGAGAGGAAGCCTGGAATTTGACAGTGTATAACAGCGAGAGGGGAGCCGGAATTTTCACGGTGCAAAACAGCGAGAGCATAGCAGGGGATTTCGCAGTGGAAAAGTGTGAGAGAAGTGTCAGGGTTTTAACAGTCTGAAACAGCAAGAGGAGAGCCAGGATTTTCACAGTGTATTCCAGCGAGAGAGGAGCCGGGATTTTCACAGTCTAAAACAGCAAGAGTAGTGCCAGGATTTTCACAGCGTGAAACTGTGAGAGGAGTGTCTGGAATTTGACAGTGTATAACAGCGAGAGGGGAGCCGGAATTTTCACGGTGCAAAACAGCGAGAGCAGAGCATGGGTTTTCGTATTGTAAAATTGTGAGCGGAGAGCCTGGAGCTTCACAGTGTAAAACAGCGATAAGAAAGCAGGGATTTTCACAGGGTAAAGCGGTGTGAGGAGAGCCAGGATTTTCACAGTGCAAAAGAGCAAGAGGAGAGCAGGGATTTTCACAGTTCAAAAAAGCGACAGGAGAGCAGGGATTTCCACAGTTCAAAACAGCAACAGGAGAGCAGGGATTCTCACATTGTAAGACAATGAGAGGAGAGCCTGGATTTTCACAGTCAAAACAGGGAGAGGAGAGCAGGGATTTTCACAGTGTAAAACAGCGAGAGGAGAGCAGGGATTCTCATATATTAAAATAGCGAGAGGAAAGCAGGGATTTCCACAGTTCAAGACAGCGAGAGGAGAGCAGGGATTCTCGCAGTTTAATGCGGTGAGAGGAGAGCAGTGTTTTTCACAGTGTAAAACAGTGAGAGGAGAACAGTGGTTTTCGCAGTATAAAAGTGTAAAAGTATGAGAGGGTAGCATGGATTTTCACAGTGTAAAAAACTGAGAGGAGAGCAGGGATTTTTGCAGTGTAAAACAGCAGAGGAGTTCAGGGATTTGCACAGTGTAAAACAGTGATAGGAGAACAGGGGTTTTCGCAGTATAAAAGTGTAAAAGTATGAGAGGGTAGCAGGTATTTTCACAGTGTAAAAAACTGAGAGGAGAGCAGGGATTTTTGCAGTGTAAAACAGCAGAGGAGTTCAGGGATTTGCACAGTGTAAAACAGTGATAGGAGAACAGGGGTTTTCGCAGTATAAAAATGTGAGAGTAGAGCAGGGATTTTCACAATGTAAAAGAGCGAGAAGAGAGCAGGGATTTTCAAAGTGTAAAAGAGTGAGTGGAGAGCAGGTATTTGCACAGTGTAAAACAGTGAGTGGAGAGCAGGTATTTTCACAGTGCAGAACAGTGAGAAGGGAGCAGGTGTTTTCGCACTATACAAGTGTGAGAGGAGTGCCAGGATTTTCACGGAGTAAAACAGCGAGAGCAGAGAGCAGTGTAAAACAGTGAAAAGAAAGCAGGGAATTTCACCGGGTAAAGCGGTGTGAAGAGAGCCAGGATTTTCACAGTGCAAAAGAGCAAGAGGAGAGCAGGATTGTCACATTTCAAAAAAGCGACAGGAGAGCAGGGATTTTCACAGGGTAAAGCTGTGTGAGGAAAGCCAGGATTTTCACAGTGCAAAAGAGCAAGAGGAGAGCAGGGATTGTCACATTTCAAAACATCGAGAGGAGAGCAGGGATTGTCACATTTCAAAACATCGAGAGGAGAGCAGGGATTTTCACAGTGCATTAGAGCAAGAGGAGAGCAGGGATTTTCGCCATGTAAAAGTGTGAGAAGAGAGCCGGGAGTTTCACAGCGTAAAACAGCGATAAGAAAGCAGCGATTGTCACAGGGTAAAGCTGTGTGAGGAGAGCCAGGATTTTCACGGTGCAAAAGAGCAAGAGGAGAGCGGGGATTTTCACAGTTCAAAACAGCGACAGGAGAGCAGGGATTTTCACATTGTTAAACAGCGAGAGGAGAGCAGGGATTTTCATAGTGTATAACAGCGAGAGAGGAACCGGGATTTTCACAGTCTAAAACAGTGAGAGTAGAGCTGGGATTTTCACAGTGTAAAACAGTGATAGGACAGCAGGAACTTTCCCAGTTTAAAACTGTGTGAGGACAGCAGGGATTTTCACAGTGCAAAACAGCAAGAGGTGAACCGGGATTTTCACAGTGTAAAACAGTGAGAGGAGAGCAGTGATTTTAACAGTGTAAAACAGCGAGAAGTGAGCAGGGATTTACACAGCATAAAACAGTGAGAGGAGAGCAGGGGTTTTCAGAGCGTAAAACAGCAAGAGGAGACACGGGATTTCACAGTGTAAAACAGAGAGAGGAGAGCAGGGGTTTACACAGTGGAAAAAAGAGAGAGGACTGCAAGGATTTGCACAGTTCAAAACAGTGATAGGAGAGCCGGGATTTTCACATTATAAAACACTGAGAGGAGAGCAGGGATTTTTATAGTGTAAAACAGCGAGAGGAGAGCAGTCACTTTCACAGTATTAAACAGTGAGAGGGGAGCAGGGCTCTGCACATGTGTAAATCAGCGAGAGGAGATCTGGGATTTGCACAGTTGAAAACATCGACAGGAGAGCCTTGAGGTTCACGGTGTAAAATAGCGTGAGGAAAGCAGAGATTTTCACAGTTTGAAACTTCGAGAGCAGAGCAGGGATTTTCACAGTGTAAAACAGTGAGAGGAGAGCAGCGTTTTGCACAAAGTATAACAGCGAGAGGGGAGCCGGGATTTTCACAGTGTAAAACAGCGAGAGCAGAGCAGGGGTTTTCGCAGTGTAAAAACTGTGAGCGGAGAGCCGGGAGATTCACAGTGTAAAAGAAAGCACGGATTTTCACAGGGTAAAGTGGTGTGAGGAGAGCAGGGATTTTCACAGTTCAAAAAAGCGATAGGAGAGCAGGGATTCTCACATACTAAAATAGCGAGAGGAGAGCAGGGATTTCCACAGTTCAAAACAGCAACAAGAGAGCAGGGATTTTCACGTTGTAAGACAGCGAGAGGTGAGCAGGGATTTTCACAGTTTTAAACAGTGAGAGGAGAGCCGGAATTTTCATAGTGTTAAACAGCCAGAGGATGCAGGGATTTTCGCAGTTTTAAACAGCAAGAGGAGAGCATGGATTTTTGCAGTTTAATGCAGTGCGAGGAAAGCAGTGTTTTTCACAGTGTAAAACAGTGAGAGGAGAACAGTGGTTTTCGCAGTATAAAGGTGTAAAAGTATGAGAGGGGAGCATGGATTTTCACAGTGTTAAAAAGCGAGAGGAGAGCAGGGATTTGCACAGTGTAAAACATCGAGAGGAGAGCAGGGATATTTTCACAGTGTAAAACAGCGAGAGGAGAGCAGGGATATTTTCACAGTGTAAAACAGCGAGAGGAGAGCAGGGATATTTTCACAGTGTAAAACAGCGAGAGGAGAGCAGGGATATTTTCACAGTGTAAAACAGCGAGAGGAGAGCAGGGATATTTTCACAGTGTAAAACTGTGAGAAGATCGCCAGGATTTTCACTGTGTAAAAAAGGAAGAGGAAAGCAGGGGATTTCACAGTTTAAAGCAGTGAGAGGAGAAGCTTGGATTTTCACTGTGTAAAACAGTGTGCCGAGAGCAGGGATATTTTCACAGTGTAAAATAGTGAGAGGGGAGCAGGGATTTTCGCAGTGTGTAAGTGTGAGAAGGGAGCCTGGATTTTTACAGTGTAAAACAACGATATGAAAGCAGGGATTTTCACAAGGTAAAGCTGTGAGAGGAGAGCCGGAATTTTCACAGTGTAAAACAGCCAGAGGAGAGCAGGGATTTTCACAGTGTAAAACAGCGCGAGGAAGGCAGGGATTTTCACAGTCTTAAACAGTGAGTGGAAAACAGGGGTTTTCGCAGGGTAAAGCTGTGTGAGGAGAGCCAGGATTTTCACAGTGCATAAGAGCAAGAGGAGAGCAGGGATTTTCTGAGTTCAAAACAGTGACAGGAGAGCAGGGATTCTCATATATTAAAATAGCGAGAGGAAAGCAGGGATTTCCACAGTTCAAGACAGCGACAGGAGAGCAGGGATTTTCACATTGTTAAACAGTGAGAGGAGAGCCGGAATCTTCACAGTGTAAAACAGCCAGAGGAGAGCAGGGATTTTCACAGTGTTAAACAGTGAGAGGAGAGCAGGGATTTTCACAGTGTAAAATAGCGAGAGGAGGGCAGGGATTTGCACAGTTGAAAACATCGAGAGGAGAGCACGGATTTTCATAGTGTAAAACAGCGAGAGGAGAGCAGGGATTTTCACAGTGTAAAACAGTGAGAGGAAAGCAGGGTTTTTCACAGTGTATAACAGTGAGAGGGGAGCCGGAATTTTCACGGTGCAAAACAACGAGTGCACAGCAGGGGTTTTCGCAGTGTAAAAGTGTGAGAGGAGAGTCGGGATTTTAACAGTCTAAAACAACAAGAGGAGAGCCGGGATTTTCACAGTGTATTACAGCGAGAGAGGAGCTGGGATTTTCACAGTCTAAAACAGTGAGTGTAGAGTCGGGATTTTCACAGTGTGAAACAGTGAGAGGACAGCAGGGATTTTCACAGTTTAAAAGAGTGTGAGGAGAGTAAGGATTTTCACAGTGTAAAACAGCCAGAGGTCAATCGGGATTTTCACAGTGTAAAACAGTGAGAAGAGAGCCGGGATCTTTGCTGCGTAAAACAGCGAGAGGAGGGCAGGGATTTTCACATTGTAAAACTGTGATAGAAGAGCAGGGATTTTCACAGTGCAAAACAGCGAGAGGAGAGCAGGGGTTTTCACAGTCAAAACAGTGAGTGGAGAGCAGGGATTTTCACAGTGTAAAACAGCGAGAGGAGAACAGGGATTTTCACAGTAAAACAGTGAGAGGAAAGCAGGGTTTTTCACAGTGTATAACAGTGAGAGGGGAGCCGGAATTTTCACGGTGCAAAACAACGAGTGCACAGCAGGGGTTTTCGCAGTGTAAAAGTGTGAGAGGAGAGTCGGGATTTTAACAGTCTAAAACAACAAGAGGAGAGCCGGGATTTTCACAGTGTATTACAGCGAGAGAGGAACTGGGATTTTCACAGTCTAAAACAGTGAGTGTAGAGTCGGGATTTTCACAGTGTAAAACAGTGAGAGGACAGCAGGAATTTTCCCAGTTTAAAACAGTGTGAGGACAGCAGGGATTTTCACAGTGCAAAACAGCAAGAGGTGAACCGGGATTTTCACAGTGTAAAACAGTGAGAGGAGAGCAGTGATTTTAACAGTGTAAAACAGCGAGAAGTGAGCAGGGATTTACACAGCATAAAACAGTGAGAGGAGAGCAGGGGTTTTCAGAGCGTAAAACAGCAAGAGGAGACACGGGATTTCACAGTGTAAAACAGAGAGAGGAGAGCAGGGGTTTACACAGTGGAAAAAAGAGAGAGGACTGCAAGGATTTGCACAGTTCAAAACAGTGATAGGAGAGCCGGGATTTTCACATTATAAAACACTGAGAGGAGAGCAGGGATTTTTATAGTGTAAAACAGCGAGAGGAGAGCAGTCACTTTCACAGTATTAAACAGTGAGAGGGGAGCAGGGCTCTGCACATGTGTAAATCAGCGAGAGGAGATCTGGGATTTGCACAGTTGAAAACATCGACAGGAGAGCCTTGAGGTTCACGGTGTAAAATAGCGTGAGGAAAGCAGAGATTTTCACAGTTTGAAACTTCGAGAGCAGAGCAGGGATTTTCACAGTGTAAAACAGTGAGAGGAGAGCAGCGTTTTGCACAAAGTATAACAGCGAGAGGGGAGCCGGGATTTTCACAGTGTAAAACAGCGAGAGCAGAGCAGGGGTTTTCGCAGTGTAAAAACTGTGAGCGGAGAGTCGGGAGATTCACAGTGTAAAAGAAAGCACGGATTTTCACAGGGTAAAGTGGTGTGAGGAGAGCAGGGATTTTCACAGTTCAAAAAAGCGATAGGAGAGCAGGGATTCTCACATACTAAAATAGCGAGAGGAGAGCAGGGATTTCCACAGTTCAAAACAGCAACAAGAGAGCAGGGATTTTCACGTTGTAAGACAGCGAGAGGTGAGCAGGGATTTTCACAGTTTTAAACAGTGAGAGGAGAGCCGGAATTTTCATAGTGTTAAACAGCCAGAGGATGCAGGGATTTTCGCAGTTTTAAACAGCAAGAGGAGAGCATGGATTTTTGCAGTTTAATGCAGTGCGAGGAAAGCAGTGTTTTTCACAGTGTAAAACAGTGAGAGGAGAACAGTGGTTTTCGCAGTATAAAGGTGTAAAAGTATGAGAGGGGAGCATGGATTTTCACAGTGTTAAAAAGCGAGAGGAGAGCAGGGATTTGCACAGTGTAAAACATCGAGAGGAGAGCAGGGATATTTTCACAGTGTAAAACAGCGAGAGGAGAGCAGGGATATTTTCACAGTGTAAAACAGCGAGAGGAGAGCAGGGATATTTTCACAGTGTAAAACAGCGAGAGGAGAGCAGGGATATTTTCACAGTGTAAAACAGCGAGAGGAGAGCAGGGATATTTTCACAGTGTAAAACTGTGAGAAGATCGCCAGGATTTTCACTGTGTAAAAAAGCAAGAGGAAAGCAGGGGATTTCACAGTTTAAAGCAGTGAGAGGAGAAGCTTGGATTTTCACTGTGTAAAACAGTGTGCCGAGAGCAGGGATATTTTCACAGTGTAAAATAGTGAGAGGGGAGCAGGGATTTTCGCAGTGTGTAAGTGTGAGAAGGGAGCCTGGATTTTTACAGTGTAAAACAACGATATGAAAGCAGGGATTTTCACAAGGTAAAGCTGTGAGAGGAGAGCCGGAATTTTCACAGTGTAAAACAGCCAGAGGAGAGCAGGGATTTTCACAGTGTAAAACAGCGAGAGGAAGGCAGGGATTTTCACAGTCTTAAACAGTGAGTGGAAAACAGGGGTTTTCGCAGGGTAAAGCTGTGTGAGGAGAGCCAGGATTTTCACAGTGCATAAGAGCAAGAGGAGAGCAGGGATTTTCAGAGTTCAAAACAGTGACAGGAGAGCAGGGATTCTCATATATTAAAATAGCGAGAGGAAAGCAGGGATTTCCACAGTTCAAGACAGCGACAGGAGAGCAGGGATTTTCACATTGTTAAACAGTGAGAGGAGAGCCGGAATCTTCACAGTGTAAAACAGCCAGAGGAGAGCAGGGATTTTCACAGTGTTAAACAGTGAGAGGAGAGCAGGGATTTGCACAGTGAAAAATAGCGAGAGGAGGGCAGGGATTTGCACAGTTGAAAACATCGAGAGGAGAGCATGGATTTTCATAGTGTAAAACAGCGAGAGGAGAGCAGGGATTTTCACAGTGTAAAACAGTGAGAGGAAAGCAGGGTTTTTCACAGTGTATAACAGTGAGAGGGGAGCCGGAATTTTCACGGTGCAAAACAACGAGTGCACAGCAGGGGTTTTCGCAGTGTAAAAGTGTGAGAGGAGAGTCGGGATTTTAACAGTCTAAAACAACAAGAGGAGAGCCGGGATTTTCACAGTGTATTACAGCGAGAGAGGAGCTGGGATTTTCACAGTCTAAAACAGTGAGTGTAGAGTCGGGATTTTCACAGTGTGAAACAGTGAGAGGACAGCAGGGATTTTCACAGTTTAAAAGAGTGTGAGGAGAGTAAGGATTTTCACAGTGTAAAACAGCCAGAGGTCAATCGGGATTTTCACAGTGTAAAACAGTGAGAAGAGAGCCGGGATCTTTGCTGCGTAAAACAGCGAGAGGAGGGCAGGGATTTTCACATTGTAAAACTGTGATAGAAGAGCAGGGATTTTCACAGTGCAAAACAGCGAGAGGAGAGCAGGGGTTTTCACAGTCAAAACAGTGAGTGGAGAGCAGGGATTTTCACAGTGTAAAACAGCGAGAGGAGAGCAGGGATTTTCACAGTAAAACAGTGAGAGGAAAGCAGGGTTTTTCACAGTGTATAACAGTGAGAGGGGAGCCGGAATTTTCACGGTGCAAAACAACGAGTGCACAGCAGGGGTTTTCGCAGTGTAAAAGTGTGAGAGGAGAGTCGGGATTTTAACAGTCTAAAACAACAAGAGGAGAGCCGGGATTTTCACAGTGTATTACAGCGAGAGAGGAACTGGGATTTTCACAGTCTAAAACAGTGAGTGTAGAGTCGGGATTTTCACAGTGTAAAACAGTGAGAGGACAGCAGGAATTTTCACAGTTTAAAAGAGTGTGAGGAGAGTAAGGATTTTCACAGTGTAAAACAGCCAGAGGTCAATCGGGATTTTCTCTGTGTAAAACAGTGAGAAGAGAGCTGGGATCTTTGCTGCGTAAAACAGCGAGAGGAGGGCAGGGATTTTCACATTGTAAAACTGTGATAGAAGAGCAGGGATTTTCACAGTGTAAAACAGCGAGAGGAGAGCAGGGGTTTTCACAGTCAAAACAGTGAGTGGAGAGCAGGGATTTTCACAGTGTAAAACAGCGAGAGGAGAGCAGGGATTTTCACAGTCAAAACAGTGAGTGGAGAGCAGGGATTTTCATAGCTTGAAACTGTGAGAGGAGAACCTGGAATTTCACAGTGTATAACAGCGAGAGAGGAGCCGGAATATTCACGGTGCAAAACAGCGAGAGCAGAGCAGGGTTTTTCACAGTGGATAACAGTGAGAGGGGAGCCGGAATTTTCACGGTGCAAAAGAGCGAGAGCAGAGCAGGGGTTTTCGCAGTGTAAAACTGTGAGCGGAGAGCCGGGAATTTCACAGTGTAAAACAGCGATAAGAAAGCAGGGATTTTCACAGGGTAAAGCTGTATGAGGAGACCCAGGATTTTCACAGTGCAAAAGAGCAAGAGGAGAGCAGGGATTTTCACAGTTCAAAACAGTGACAGGAGAGCAGGGATTCTCATATATTAAAATAGCGAGAGAAAAGCAGGGATTTGCACAGTTCAAAACAGCGACAAGAGAGCAGAGATTCTCATATATTAAAATAGCGAGAGGAAGGCAGGGATTTCCACAGTTCAAGACAGCGACAGGAGAGCAGGGATTTTCACATTGTTAAACAGAGAGAGTTGAGCAGGGATTTTCACAGTGTAAAATAGTGAGAGGACAGCACGGATTTTCACAGTTTAAAACAGTGAGAGGAGAGCAGGGATTTGCACAGTGTAAAACAGCGAGAGGAGGGCAGGGATTTGCACATTTGAAAACATCAAGAGGAGAGCAGGGATTTTCACAGTGTAAAACAGCGACAGGAGAGCAGGGATTTTCACAGTGTAAAACAGCGACAGGAGAGCAGGGATTTTCACAGTGTAAAACAGCGAGAGGAGAGCAGGGATTTTCACAGTCAAAACAGTGAGTGGAGAGCAGGGATTTTCATAGCTTGAAACTGTGAGAGGAGAACCTGGAATTTCACAGTGTATAACAGCGAGAGAGGAGCCGGAATATTCACGGTGCAAAACAGCGAGAGCAGAGCAGGGTTTTTCACAGTGGATAACAGTGAGAGGGGAGCCGGAATTTTCACGGTGCAAAAGAGCGAGAGCAGAGCAGGGGTTTTCGCAGTGTAAAACTGTGAGCGGAGAGCCGGGAATTTCACAGTGTAAAACAGCGATAAGAAAGCAGGGATTTTCACAGGGTAAAGCTGTATGAGGAGATCCAGGATTTTCACAGTGCAAAAGAGCAAGAGGAGAGCAGGGATTTTCACAGTTCAAAACAGTGGCAGGAGAGCAGGGATTCTCATATATTAAAATAGCGAGAGGAAAGCAGGGATTTCCACAGTTCAAGACAGCGACAGGAGAGCAGGGATTTTCACGTTGTTAAACAGAGAGAGTTGAGCATGGATTTTCACAGGGCAAAACAGCGAGAGGAGAGCAGAGATTTTCATAGTGTAAAACAGCGAGAGGAGAGCAGGGATTTTCACAGTAAAACAGTGAGAGGAAAGCAGGGTTTTTCACAGTGTATAACAGTGAGAGGGGAGCCGGAATTTTCACGGTGCAAAACAACGAGTGCACAGCAGGGGTTTTCGCAGTGTAAAAGTGTGAGAGGAGAGTCGGGATTTTAACAGTCTAAAACAACAAGAGGAGAGCCGGGATTTTCACAGTGTATTACAGCGAGAGAGGAGCTGGGATTTTCACAGTCTAAAACAGTGAGTGTAGAGTCGGGATTTTCACAGTGTGAAACAGTGAGAGGACAGCAGGGATTTTCACAGTTTAAAAGAGTGTGAGGAGAGTAAGGATTTTCACAGTGTAAAACAGCCAGAGGTCAATCGGGATTTTCACAGTGTAAAACAGTGAGAGGAGAGCAGGGATTTGCACAGTGTAAAACAGCGAGAGGAGAGCAGGGATTTGCACCGTGGAAAACATCGAGAGGAGAGCCGGGATATTAACAGTGCAAAACAGCGAGAGGAGAGCAGGGATTTCCACAGTGTAAAACTGTGAGAGGAGAGCCTGGAATTTGACAGTGTATAACAGCGAGAGGGGAGCCAGAATTTTCACAGTGCAAAACAGCGACAGGAGAGCAGGGATTTTCACAGTTTTAAACAGTGAGAGGGGAGCAGGGATTTTTGCAGTTTATTGCAGTGAGAGAAGAGCAGTGTTTTTCACTGTGTAAAACAGTGAGAGCGGAAAAGTGGTTTTCGCAGTTTAAAAGTGTAAAAGTATGAGAGGAGAGCATGTATTTTCACAGTGTAAAAAAGTGAGAGGAGAGCAGGTATTTTCACAGTTCAAAACAGCGACAGGAGAGCAGCGATTCTCACATCCTAAAATAGCGCGAGGGGAGCAGGGATTTCCACAGATCGAAACTGCAACAAGAGAGCAGGGATTTTCACATTGTAAGACAGCGAGAGGAGAGCAGGGATTTTCACAGTTTTAAACAGTGAGAGGAGAGCCGGAATTTTCACAGTGTAAAATAGCGAGAGGAGAGCCTGGATTTTCACAGTGTAAAACTGTGAGAGGAGAGCCTGGAATTTGACAGTGTATAACAGCGAGAGGGGAGCCGGAATTTTCACGGTGCAAAACAGCGACAGGAGAGCAGGGATTTTCACAGTGTAAAACTGTGAGAGGGGAGCAGGGATTTTTGCAGTTTATTGCAGTGAGAGAAGAGCAGTGTTTTTCACTGTGTGGAACAGTGAGAGCGGAACAGTGGTTTTCGCAGTTTAAAAGTGTAAAAGTATGAGAGGGGAGCATGTATTTTCACAGTGTAAAAAAGTGAGAGGAGAGCAGGTATTTTCACAGTTTAAAACAGCGACAGGAGAGCAGGGATTCTCATATCCTAAAATAGCGCGAGGGGAGCAGGGATTTCCACAGATCAAAACAGCAACAAGAGAGCAGGGATTTTCACATTGTAAGACAGCGAGAGGAGAGCAGGGATTTTCACAGTGTATAACAGCGAGAGGGGAGCCTGGATTTTCACAGTGTAAAACAGTGATAGGAGAGCAGGGATTTTTGCAGTATAAAAATGTGAGAGTAGAGCAGGGATTTTCACAATGCAAAAGAGCGAGAAGAGAGCAGGGGTTTTCAAAATGTCTAAGAGCGAGTGGCGAGCAGGTACTTTCACAGTGCAAAACAGTGAGAGGGGAGCACGTGTTTTCGCACTATAAAAGTGTGAGAGGAGTGCCGGGATTTTCACGGAGTAAAACAGCGAGAGCAGAGAGCAGTGTAAAACAGTGAAAAGAAAGCAGGGAATTTCACAGTGTGAAGCGGTGTGAAGAGAGCCAGGATTTTCACAGTGCAAAAGAGCAAGAAGAGAGCAGGGATTTTCACAGTTCAAAAAAGCGACAGGAGAGCAGGGATTCTCACATTTTAAGACAATGAGAGGAGAGTGTGGATTTTCACAGTCAAAACAGGGAGAGGAGAGCAGGGATTTTCACAGTGTAAAACAGCGAGAGGAGAGCAGGGATATTCGCAATGTAAAAGCGTCAGAAGATTGCTGGATTTTCACAGTGTAAAACTGTGAGAGGATAAGCTGGGATTTTCACAGTGAAAACCAATAAGAGGAGAGCCGGGATTTTCACTGTGTAAAACAGCAAGAGGTAAGCAGGGAATTTCACAGTTTAAAGCAGTGAGAGAACAAGCTTGGATTTTCACAGTGTAAAAGAGCGAGAGGAGAGCTGGGATATTTTCACAGTGTAAAACAGTGAGAGGGGAGCAGGGATTTTCGCAGTGTATAAATGTGAGAAGAGAGCCTGGATTTTCACTTGTGTAAAACAACGATATTAAAGCAGGGATTTTCACAGGGTAAAGCTGTGAGAGGAGAGCCGGGAATTTCACAATGTAAAACAGCGATAAGAAAGCAGGGATTTTCACAGTGTAAAGCTGTATGAGGAGATCCAGGATTTTCACAGTGCAAAAGAGCAAGAGGAGAGCAGGGATTTTCACAGTTCAAAACAGTGGCAGGAGAGCAGGGATTCTCATATATTAAAATAGCGAGAGGAAAGCAGGGATTTCCACAGTTCAAGACAGCGACAGGAGAGCAGGGATTTTCACGTTGTTAAACAGAGAGAGTTGAGCAGGGATTTTCACAGAGTAAAATAGTGAGAGGACAGCACGGATTTTCACAGTTTAAAACAGTGAGAGGAGAGCAGGGATTTGCACAGTGTAAAACAGCGAGAGGAGGGCAGGGATTTGCACATTTGAAAACATCAAGAGGAGAGCAGGGATTTTCACAGTGTAAAACAGCGACAGGAGAGCAGGGATTTTCACATTGTTAAACAGTGAGAGGAGAGCCGGAATCTTCACAGTGTAAAACAGCCAGAGGAGAGCAGGGGTTTTCACAGTGTTAAACAGTGAGAGGAGAGCAGGGATTTGCACAGTGTAAAATAGCGAGAGGAGGGCAGGGATTTGCACAGTTGAAAACATCGAGAGGAGAGCACGGATTTTCACAGGGCAAAACAGCGAGAGGAGAGCAGAGATTTTCATAGTGTAAAACAGCGAGAGGAGAGCAGGGATTTTCACAGTAAAACAGTGAGAGGAAAGCAGGGTTTTTCACAGTGTATAACAGTGAGAGGGGAGCCGGAATTTTCACGGTGCAAAACAACGAGTGCACAGCAGGGGTTTTCGCAGTGTAAAAGTGTGAGAGGAGAGTCGGGATTTTAACAGTCTAAAACAACAAGAGGAGAGCCAGAATTTTCACAGTGTATTACAGCGAGAGAGGAGCTGGGATTTTCACAGTCTAAAACAGTGAGTGTAGAGTCGGGATTTTCACAGTGTAAAACAGTGAGAGGACAGCAGGGATTTTCACAGTTTAAAAGAGTGTGAGGAGAGTAAGGATTTTCACAGTGTAAAACAGCCAGAGGTCAATCGGGATTTTCACAGTGTAAAACAGTGAGAGGAGAGCCGGGATTTGCACAGTGTAAAACAGCGAGAGGAGAGCAGGGATTTGCACCGTGGAAAACATCGAGAGGAGAGCCGGGATATTAACAGTGTAAAACAGCGAGAGGAGAGCAGGGATTTCCACAGTGTAAAACTGTGAGAGGAGAGCCTGGAATTTGACAGTGTATAACAGCGAGAGGGGAGCCAGAATTTTCACAGTGCAAAACAGCGACAGGAGAGCAGGGATTTTCACAGTTTTAAACAGTGAGAGGAGAGCAGGGATTTTTGCAGTTTATTGCAGTGAGAGAAGAGCAGTGTTTTTCACTGTGTAAAACAGTGAGAGCAGAAAAGTGGTTTTCGCAGTTTAAAAGTGTAAAAGTATGAGAGGAGAGCATGTATTTTCACAGTGTAAAAAAGTGAGAGGAGAGCAGGGATTTTCACAGTTCAAAACAGCGACAGGAGAGCAGCGATTCTCACATCCTAAAATAGCCCGAGGGGAGCAGGGATTTCCACATTGTGGAAACTGCAACAAGAGAGCAGGGATTTTCACATTGTAAGACAGTGAGAGGAGAGCAGGGATTTTCACAGTTTTAAACAGTGAGAGGAGAGCCGGAATTTTCACAGTGTAAAATAGCGAGAGGAGAGCCTGGATTTTCACAGTGTAAAACTGTGAGAGGAGAGCCTGGAATTTGACAGTGTATAACAGCGAGAGGGGAGCCGGAATTTTCACGGTGCAAAACAGCGACAGGAGAGCAGGGATTTTCACAGTGTAAAACTGTGAGAGGGGAGCAGGGATTTTTGCAGTTTATTGCAGTGAGAGAAGAGCAGTGTTTTTCACTGTGTGGAACAGTGAGAGCGGAACAGTGGTTTTCGCAGTTTAAAAGTGTAAAAGTATGAGAGGGGAGCATGTATTTTCACAGTGTAAAAAAGTGAGAGGAGAGCAGGTATTTTCACAGTTTAAAACAGCGACAGGAGAGCAGGGATTCTCATATCCTAAAATAGCGCGAGGGGAGCAGGGATTTCCACAGATCAAAACAGCAACAAGAGAGCAGGGATTTTCACATTGTAAGACAGCGAGAGGAGAGCAGGGATTTTCACAGTGTATAACAGCGAGAGGGGAGCCTGGATTTTCACAGTGTAAAACAGTGATAGGAGAGCAGGGATTTTTGCAGTATAAAAATGTGAGAGTAGAGCAGGGATTTTCACAATGCAAAAGAGCGAGAAGAGAGCAGGGGTTTTCAAAATGTCTAAGAGCGAGTGGCGAGCAGGTACTTTCACAGTGCAAAACAGTGAGAGGGGAGCATGTGTTTTCGCACTATAAAAGTGTGAGAGGAGTGCCGGGATTTTCACGGAGTAAAACAGCGAGAGCAGAGAGCAGTGTAAAACAGTGAAAAGAAAGCAGGGAATTTCACAGTGTGAAGCGGTGTGAAGAGAGCCAGGATTTTCACAGTGCAAAAGAGCAAGAAGAGAGCAGGGATTTTCACAGTTCAAAAAAGCGACAGGAGAGCAGGGATTCTCACATTTTAAGACAATGAGAGGAGAGTGTGGATTTTCACAGTCAAAACAGGGAGAGGAGAGCAGGGATTTTCACAGTGTAAAACAGCGAGAGGAGAGCAGGGATATTCGCAATGTAAAAGCGTCAGAAGATTGCTGGATTTTCACAGTGTAAAACTGTGAGAGGATAAGCTGGGATTTTCACAGTGAAAACCAATAAGAGGAGAGCCGGGATTTTCACTGTGTAAAACAGCAAGAGGTAAGCAGGGAATTTCACAGTTTAAAGCAGTGAGAGAATAAGCTTGGATTTTCACAGTGTAAAAGAGCGAGAGGAGAGCTGGGATATTTTCACAGTGTAAAACAGTGAGAGGGGAGCAGGGATTTTCGCAGTGTATAAATGTGAGAAGAGAGCCTGGATTTTCACTTGTGTAAAACAACGATATTAAAGCAGGGATTTTCACAGGGTAAAGCTGTGAGAGTAGAGCCGGAATTTTCACAGTGTAAAACAGCCAGAGGAGAGCAGGGATTTTCACAATGTAAAACAGCGAGAGGAGAGCAGGATTTTTCACAGTTTTAAACAGTGAGAGGAGAACAGGGGTTTTCGCAGGGTAAAGCTGTGTGAGGAGAGCCAGGATTTTCACAGTGCAAAAGAGCAAGAGGAGAGCAGGGATTTTCAGAGTTCAAAACAGTGACAGGAGAGCAGGGATTCTCATATATTAAAATAGCGAGAGGAAAGCAGGGATTTCCACAGTTCAAGACAGCGACAGGAGAGCAGGGATTTTCACATTGTTAAACAGAGAGAGGAGAGCAGGGATCTTCACAGTTTTAAACAGTGAGCGGAGAGCCGGAATTTTCACAGTGTAAAATAGCGAGAGGAGAGCCTGGATTTTCACAGTGTAAAACTGTGAAAGGAGAGCCTGGAATTTGACAGTGTATAACAGCGAGAGGGGAGCCAGAATTTTCACGGTGCAAAACAGCGACAGGAGAGCAGGGATTTTCACAGTGTAAAACTGTGAGAGGGGAGCAGGGATTTTTGCAGTTTATTGCAGTGAGAGAAGAGCAGTGTTTTTCACTGTGTGGAACAGTGAGAGCGGAACAGTGGTTTTCGCAGTTTAAAAGTGTAAAAGTATGAGAGGGGAGCATGTATTTTCACAGTGTAAAAAAGTGAGAGGAGAGCAGGTATTTTCACAGTTTAAAACAGCGACAGGAGAGCAGGGATTCTCATATCCTAAAATAGCGAGAGGAGAGCAGGGATTTCCACAGATCGAAACAGCAACAAGAGAGCAGGGATTTTCACATTGTAAGACAGCGAGAGGAGAGCAGGGATTTTCACAGTGTATAACAGCGAGAGGGGAGCCTGGATTTTCACAGTGTAAAACAGTGAGAGTATAAGCTTGGATTTTCACTGTGTAAAACAGCGAGATGAGAGCAGGGATTTGCACAGTTGAAAACATCGAGAGGAGAGCCGGGATTTTCACAGTGTAAAACAGCGAGAGGAGAGCAGGGTTTTTCACAGTGTAAAACAGTGAGAGGGGAGCAGGGATTTTTGCAGTATAAAAATGTGAGAGTAGAGCAGGGATTTTCACAATGCAAAAGAGCGAGAAGAGAGCAGGGATTTTCAAAATGTCTAAGAGCGAGTGGCGAGCAGGTACTTTCACAGTGCAAAACAGTGAGAGGGGAGCACGTGTTTTCGCACTATAAAAGTGTGAGAGGAGTGCCGGGATTTTCACGGAGTAAAACAGCGAGAGCAGAGAGCAGTGTAAAACAGTGAAAAGAAAGCAGGGAATTTCACAGTGTGAAGCGGTGTGAAGAGAGCCAGGATTTTCACAGTGCAAAAGAGCAAGAAGAGAGCAGGGATTTTCACAGTTCAAAAAAGCGACAGGAGAGCAGGGATTTCCACAGTTCAAAACAGCAACAGGAGAGCAGGGATTCTCACATTTTAAGACAATGAGAGGAGAGTGTGGATTTTCACAGTCAAAACAGGGAGAGGAGAGCAGGGATTTTCACAGTGTAAAACAGCGAGAGGAGAGCAGGGATATTCGCAATGTAAAAGCGTCAGAAGATTGCTGGATTTTCACAGTGTAAAACTGTGAGAGGATAAGCCGGGATTTTCACAGTGAAAACCAATAAGAGGAGAGCCGGGATTTTCACTGTGTAAAACAGCAAGAGGTAAGCAGGGAATTTCACAGTTTAAAGCAGTGAGAGAATAAGCTTGGATTTTCACAGTGTAAGAGAGCGAGAGGAGAGCTGGGATATTTTCACAGTGTAAAACAGTGAGAGGGGAGCAGGGATTTTCGCAGTGTATAAATGTGAGAAGAGAGCCTGGATTTTCACTTGTGTAAAACAACGATATTAAAGCAGGGATTTTCACAGGGTAAAACTGTGAGAGGAGAGCCGGAATTTTCACAGTGTAAAACAGCCAGAGGAGAGCAGGGATTTTCACAATGTAAAACAGCGAGAGGAGAGCAGGATTTTTCACAGTTTTAAACAGTGAGAGGAGAACAGGGGTTTTCGCAGGGTAAAGCTGTGTGAGGAGAGCCAGGATTTTCACAGTGCAAAAGAGCAAGAGGAGAGCAGGGATTTTCAGAGTTCAAAACAGTGACAGGAGAGCAGGGATTCTCATATATTAAAATAGCGAGAGGAAAGCAGGGATTTCCACAGTTCAAGACAGCGACAGGAGAGCAGGGATTTTCACATTGTTAAACAGAGAGAGGAGAGCAGGGATTTTCACAGTGTAAAACAGTGAGAGGAGAGCCTGAATATTCACAGTTTTAAGCAGTGAGAGGAGAGCAGGGATTTGCACAGTGTAAAATAGCGAGAGGAGAGCAGGGATTTGCACAGTTGAAAACATCAAGAGGAGAGCACGGATTTTCATAGTGTAAAACAGCGAGAGGAGAGCAGGGATTTTCACAGTAAAACAGTGAGAGGAAAGCAGGGTTTTTCACAGTGTATAACAGTGAGAGGGGAGCCGGAATTTTCACGGTGCAAAACAACGAGTGCACAGCAGGGGTTTTCGCAGTGTAAAAGTGTGACAGGAGAGTCGGGATTTTAACAGTCTAAAACAACAAGAGGAGAGCCGGGATTTTCACAGTATATTACAGCGAGAGAGGAGCTGGGATTTTCACAGTCTAAAACAGTGAGTGTAGAGTCGGGATTTTCACAGTGTAAAACAGTGAGAGGACAGCAGGGATTTTCACAGTTTAAAAGAGTGTGAGGACAGTAAGGATTTTCACAGTGTAAAACAGCCAGAGGTCAATCGGGATTTTCACAGTGTAAAACAGTGAGAAGAGAGCCGGGATCTTTGCTGCGTAAAACAGCGAGAGGAGGGCAGGGGTTTTCACATTGTAAAACTGTGATAGAAGAGCAGGGATTTTCACAGTGTAAAACAGCGAGAGGAGAGCAGGGATTTTCACAGTCAAAACAGTGAGTGGAGAGCAGGGATTTTCACAGCTTGAAACTGTGAGAGGAGAACCTGGAATTTCACAGTGTATAACAGCGAGAGGGGAGCCGGAATATTCACGGTGCACAACAGCGAGAGCAGAGCAGGGTTTTTCACAGTGGATAACAGTGAGAGGGGAGCCGGAATTTTCACGGTGCAAAAGAGCGAGAGCAGAGCAGGGGTTTTCGCAGCGTATGACTGTGAGCGGAGAGCCGGGAATTTCACAGTGTAAAACAGCGATAAGAAAGCAGGGATTTTCACAGGGTAAAGCTGTATGAGGAGATCCAGGATTTTCACAGTGCAAAAGAGCAAGAGCAGAGCAGGGATTTTCACAGTTCAAAACAGTGACAGGAGAGCAGGGATTCTCATATATTAAAATAGCGAGAGAAAAGCAGGGATTTGCACAGTTCAAAACAGCGACAAGAGAGCAGAGATTCTGATATATTAAAATAGCGAGAGGAAAGCAGGGATTTCCACAGTTCAAGACAGCGACAGGAGAGCAGGGATTTTCACATTGTTAAACAGAGAGAGTTGAGCAGGGATTTTCACAGTGTAAAATAGTGAGAGGACAGCACGGATTTTCACAGTTTAAAACAGTGAGAGGATAGCAGGGATTTGCACAGTGTAAAACAGCGAGAGGAGAGCAGGGATTTGCACAGTGTAAAACAGCGAGAGGAGGGCAGGGATTTGCACATTTGAAAACATCGAGAGGAGAGCAGGGATTTTCACAGTGTAAAACAGCGAGAGGAGAGCAGGGATTTTCACAGTGGAAAACTGTGATAGGAGAGCAGAGATTTTCACAGTGTATAACAGCGAGAGGGGAGCCGGAATTTTCACGGTGCAAAACAGAGAGAGCAGAGCAGGGGTTTTCGCAGTGTAAAAGTGTGAGAGGAGAGTAGGGATTTTAACAGTCTGAAACAACAAGAGGAGAGCCGGGATTTTCACAGTGTATAACAATGAGAGAGGAGCTGGGATTTTCACAGTCTAAAACATTGAGAGGACAGCAGGGATTTTCACAGTTTAAAAGAGTGTGAGGAGAGTCGGGATTTTCACAGTGTAAAACAGTCAGAGGTGAACCGGGATTTTCACAGTGTAAAACAGTGAGAGGAGAGCAGGGATTTGCACAGTGTAAAACAGCGAGAGGAGAGCAGGGATTTGCACCGTGGAAAACATCGAGAGGAGAGCCGGGATATTAACAGTGTAAAACAGCGAGAGGAGAGCAGGGATTTTCACAGTGTAAAACTGTGAGAGGAGAGCCTGGAATTTGACAGTGTATAACAGCGAGAGGGGAGCCAGAATTTTCACAGTGCAAAACAGCGACAGGAGAGCAGGGATTTTCACAGTTTTAAACAGTGAGAGGAGAGCAGGGATTTTTGCAGTTTATTGCAGTGAGAGAAGAGCAGTGTTTTTCACTGTGTAAAACAGTGAGAGCGGAAAAGTGTTTTTTGCAGTTTAAAAGTGTAAAAGTATGAGAGGAGAGCATGTATTTTCACAGTGTAAAAAAGTGAGAGGAGAGCAGGGATTTTCACAGTTCAAAACAGCGACAGGAGAGCAGCGATTCTCACATCCTAAAATAGCGCGAGGGGAGCAGGGATTTCCACAGATCGAAACTGCAACAAGAGAGCAGGGATTTTCACATTGTAAGACAGCGAGAGGAGAGCAGGGATTTTCACAGTGTAAAATAGCGAGAGGAGAGCCTGGATTTTCACAGTGTAAAACTGTGAGAGGAGAGCCTGGAATTTGACAGTGTATAACAGCGAGAGGGGAGCCGGAATTTTCACGGTGCAAAACAGCGACAGGAGAGCAGGGATTTTCACAGTGTAAAACTGTGAGAGGGGAGCAGGGATTTTCACTGTGTGGAACAGTGAGAGCGGAACAGTGGTTTTCGCAGTTTAAAAGTGTAAAAGTATGAGAGGGGAGCATGTATTTTCACAGTGTAAAAAAGTGAGAGGAGAGCAGGTATTTTCACAGTTTAAAACAGCGACAGGAGAGCAGGGATTCTCATATCCTAAAATAGCGAGAGGAGAGCAGGGATTTCCACAGATCGAAACAGCAACAAGAGAGCAGGGATTTTCACATTGTAAGACAGCGAGAGGAGAGCAGGGATTTTCACAGTGTATAACAGCGAGAGGGGAGCCTGGATTTTCACAGTGTAAAACAGTGAGAGTATAAGCTTGGATTTTCACTGTGTAAAACAGCGAGACGAGAGCAGGGATTTGCACAGTTGAAAACATCGAGAGGAGAGCCGGGATTTTCACAGTGTAAAACAGCCAGAGGTGAACCGGGATTTTCACAGTGTAAAATAGTGAGAGGAGAGCAGGGATTTGCACAGTGTAAAACAGCGAGAGGAGGGCAGGGATTTGCACCGTTGAAAACATCGAGAGGAGAACAGGGATTTTCACAGTGTAAAACAGCGAGAGGAGAGCAGGGATTTGCACAGTGTAAATCAGCGAGAGGAGAGCAGGGATTTGCACAGTGTAAAACTGTGAGAGGAGAGCCTGGAATTTGACAGTGTATAACAGTGAGAGGGGAGCCGGAATTTTCACAGTTCATATTAGCGACAGGAGAGCAGGGATTCTCACATCCTAAAATAGCGAGAGGAGAGCAGGGATTTCCACAGATCAAAACAGCAACAAGAGAGCAGGGATTTTCACATTGTAAGACAGCGAGAGGAGAGCAGGGATTTTCACGGTGCAAAACAGCGACAGGAGAGCAGGGATTTTCACAGTGTAAAACTGTGAGAGGGGAGCAGGGATTTTTGCAGTTTAATGCAGTGAGAGAAGAGCAGTGTTTTTCACTGTGTGGAACAGTAAGAGCGGAACAGTGGTTTTCACAGTTTAAAAGTGTAAAAGTATGAGAGGGGAACATGTATTTTCACAGTGTAAAAAAGTGAGAGGAGAGCAGGGATTTTCACAGTTCAAAACAGCGACAGGAGAGCAGCGATTCTCACATCCTAAAATAGCGAGAGGAGAGCAGGGATTTCCACAGATCGAAACAGCAACAAGAGAGCAGGGATTTTCACATTGTAAGACAGCGAGAGGAGAGCAGGGATTTTCACAGTTTTAAACAGTGAGAGGAGAGCCGGAATTTTCACAGTGTTAAATAGTGAGAGGAGAGCCTGGATTTTCACTGTGTAAAACTGTGAGAGGAGAGCCTGGAATTTGACAGTGTATAACAGCGAGAGGGGAGCCGGAATTTTCACGGTGCAAAACAGCGACAGGAGAGCAGGGATTTTCACAGTTTTAAACAGTGAGAGGGGAGCAGGGATTTTTGCAGTTTAATGCAGTGAGACAAGAGCAGTGTTTTTCACTGTGTAAAACAGTGAGTGCTGAACAGTGGTTTTCGCAGTTTAAAAGTGTAAAAGTATGAGAGGGGAGCATGGATTTTCATAGTGTAAAAAAGTGAGAGGTGAGCAGGGATTTTCATAGTGTAAAAAAGTGAGAGGTGAGCAGGGATTTTCACAGTTCAAAACAGCAACAGGAGAGCAGAGATTCTCACATCCTAAAATAGCGAGAGGAGAGCAGGGATTTCCACAGATCGAAACAGCAACAAGAGAGCAGGGATTTTCACATTGTAAGACAGCGAGAGGAGAGCAGGGATTTGCACCGCGGAAAACATCGAGAGGAGAGACGGGATATTAACAGTGTAAAACAGCGAGAGGAGAGCAGGGATTTTCACAGTGTAAAACTGTGATAGGAGAGCAGGGATTTTCACAGTGTAAAACAGCGAGAGGAGAGCAGGGATTTGCACAGTGTAAAACTGTGAGAGGAGAGCCTGGAATTTGACAGTGTATAACAGTGAGAGGGGAGCCGGAATTTTCACAGTTCATAACAGCGACAGGAGAGCAGGGATTCTCACATCCTAAAATAGCGAGAGGAGAGCAGGGACTTCCACAGATCAAAACAGCAACAAGAGAGCAGGGATTTTCACATTGTAAGACAGCGAGAGGAGAGCAGGGATTTTCACGGTGCAAAACAGCGACAGGAGAGCAGGGATTTTCACAGTGTAAAACTGTGAGGGGGAGCAGGGATTTTTGCAGTTTAATGCAGTGAGACAAGAGCAGTGTTTTTCACTGTGTAAAACAGTGAGTGCTGAACAGTGGTTTTCGCAGTTTAAAAGTGTAAAAGTATGAGAGGGGAGCATGGATTTTCATAGTGTAAAAAAGTGAGAGGTGAGCAGGGATTTTCACAGTTCAAAACAGCAACAGGAGAGCAGAGATTCTCACATCCTAAAATAGCAAGAGGAGAGCAGGGATTTCCACAGATCGAAACAGCAACAAGAGAGCAGGGATTTTCACATTGTAAGACAGCGAGAGGAGAGCAGGGATTTTCACAGTTTTAAACAGTGAGAGGAGAGCTGGAATTTTCACAGTGTAAAACAGCGAGAGGAGAGCCTGGATTTTCACAGTGTAAAACTGTGAGAGGAGAGCGTGGAATTTGACAGTGTATAACAGTGAGAGGAGAGCCGGAATTTTCACAGTGTAAAACTGCGAGAGGAGAGCCTGGATTTTCACAGTGTAAAACAGTGAGAGGAGAGCAGGAATTTTCACAGTGTATAACAGCGTGAGGAGAGCAGGGATTTTCGCAGTGTAAAACAGTGAGAGGAAAGCAGGGTTTTTCATAGTGTATAACAGCGAGAGGGGATGCGGAATTTTCACGGTGCAAAACAGAGAGAGCAGAGCAGGTGTTTTCGCAGTGTAAAAGTGTGAGAGGTGAGTTGGGATTTTAACAGTCTAAAACAACAAGAGGAGAGCCGGGATTTTCACAGTGTATTACAGTGAGAGAGGGGCTGGGATTTTCAGTCTAAAACAGTGAGTGTAGAGCTGGGATTTTCACAGTGTAAAACAGTGTGAGGACAGCAGGGATTTTCACAGTTTAAAAGAGTGTGATGAGAGCAGGGATTTGCACAGTGTAAAACAGCCAGAGGAGGACAGGGATTTGCACCATTGAAAACATCGAGAGGAGAGCTGGGATATTCACAGTGTAAAACAGCGAGAGGAGAGCTGGGATATTTTCACAGTGTAAAACAGTGAGAGGAGAGCAGGGATTTTCGCAGTGTATAAATGTGAGAAGAGAGCCTGGATTTTCACAGTGTAAAGCAACGATATTAAAGCAGGGATATTCACAGGGTAAAGCTGTGAGAGGAGAGCCGGAATTTTCACAGTGTTAAACAGCCAGAGGAGAGCAGGGATTTTCACAATGTAAAACAGCGAGAGGAGAGCAGGGATTTTCACAGTGTGAAACTGTGAGAGGAGAGCCTGGAATTTCACAGTGTAAAACAGCGAGAGAGGAGCCGGAATTTTCACGGTGCAATACAGCGACAGGAGAGCAGGGATTTTCACATTGTTAAACAGAGAGTGTTGAGCAGGGATTTTCACAGTGTAAAATAGTGAGAGGACAGCAGGGATTTTCACAGTTTAAAGGAGTGTGAGGAGAGTAGGGATTTTCACAGTGTAAAACAGCCAGAGGTGAACCGGGATTTTCACAGTGTAAAACAGTGAGAGGAGAGCAGGGATTTTCACAGTTTTAAACAGTGAGAGGAGAGCAGGGATTTTTGCAGTTTAATGCAGTGTGAGAAGAGCAGTGTTTTTCACAGTGTCAAACAGTGAGAGTGGAACAGTGGTTTTCGCAGTTTAAACATGTAAAAGTATGAGAGGGGAGCATGGATTTTCACAGTGTAAAAAAGTGAGAGGATGGCAGGGATTTTCACAGTTCAAAACAGCGACAGTAGAGCAGGGATTCTCATATATTAAAATAGCGAGAGGAAAGCAGGGATTTCCACAGTTCAAGACAGCGACAGGAGAGCAGGGATTTTCACATTGTTAAACAGAGAGAGTGTTGAGCAGGAATTTTCACAGTGTAAAATAGTGAGAGGACAGCGGGGATTTTCACAGTTTTAAACAGTGAGAGGAGAGCAGGGATTTGCACAGTGTAAAACAGCCAGAGGAGAGCAGGGATTTGCACAGTGTAAAACAGCCAGAGGAGAGCAGGGATTTGCACAGTGTAAAACAGCCAGAGGATAGCAGGGATTTGCACAGTGTAAAACAGCCAGAGGAGAGCAGGGATTTGCACAGTGTAAAACAGCGAGAGGAGGACAGGGATTTGCACAGTTGAAAACATCGAGAGGAGAGAAGGGATTTTCACAGTGTAAAACAGTGTGAGGAGAGCAGGGATTTTCACAGTGTAAAACTGTGATAGGAGAGCAGGGATTTTCACAGTGTGAAACAGCGAGAGGAGAGCAGGGATTTACACAGTGTAAAAGTGTGAGAGGAAAGTCGGGATTTTAACAGAGTAAAACAACAAAAGGAGAGCCTGGATTTTCACAGTGTATTACAGCGAGAGAGGAGCTGGGATTTTCACAGTCTAAAACAGTGAGTGTAGAGCCAGGATTTTCACTGTGTAAAACAGTGAGAGGACAGCAGGGATTTTCACAGTTTAAAGGAGTGTGAGGAGAGTAAGGATTTTCACAGTGTAAAACAGCCAGAGGTGAACCGGGATTTTCACAGTGTAAAACAGTGAGAGGAGAGCAGGGATTTGCACAGTGTAAAACAGTGAGAGGAGAGCAGGGATTTGCACAGTGTAAAACAGTGAGTGGAGGGCAGGGATTTGCACCGTTGAAAACATTGAGAGGAGAGCCGGGATATTCACAGTTTTAAACAGCGAGAGGAGAGCAGGGATTTTCACAGTGTAAAACTGTGATAGGAGAGTGGGGATTTTCACAGTGTAAAACAGCGAGAGGAGAGCAGGGATTTTCACAGCGTGAAACTGTTAGAGGAGAGCCTGGAATTTAACAGTGTATAACAGTGAGAGGGGAGCCGGAATTTTCACTTTACAAAACTGCGACAGGAGAGCAGGGATTTTCACAGTTTTAAACAGTGAGAGGGGAGCAGGGATTTTTGCAGTTTAATGCAATGTGAGAAGAGCAGTGTTTTTCACAGTGTCAAACAGTGAGAGCGGAACAGTGGTCTTCGCAGTTTAAACGTGTAAAAGTATGAGCGGGGAGCATGGATTTTCACAGTGTAAAAAAGTGAGAGGAGAGCACGGATTTTCACAGTTCAAAACAGCGACAGGAGAGCAGGGATTCTCACATCCTAAAATAGCGAGAGGAGAGCAGGGATTTCCACAGATCGAAACAGCATCAAGAGAGCAGAGATTTTCACATTGTAAGACAGCGAGAGGAGAGCAGGGATTTTCACAGTTTTAAGCAGTGAGAGGTGAGCCTGGATTTTCACAGTGTAAAACAGTGAGAGGAGAGCAGGGATTTTCACAGTGTAAAACTGTGAGAGGAGAGCAGGGATTTTCGCAATGTAAAAGCGTCAGAAGATTGTTGGATTTTCACAGTGTAAAACTGTGAGAGGATAAGCCGGGATTTTCACAATGTAAAACAGTGAGAGGAGAGCCAGGATTATCCAAAACAAAAACAGAATTACCTGGAAAAACTCAGCAGGTCTGGCAGCATCGGCGGAGAAGAAAAGAGTTGACGTTTCGAGTCCTCATGACCCTTCGACAGAACTTGAGTTCGAGTCCAAGAAAGAGTTGAAATATAAGCTGGTTTAAGGTGTGTGTGTGGGGAGCGGAGAGATAGAGAGAGAAAGAGGTGGGGTGGGGTTTTGGGGGTCTGGTTGTAGGGACAAACAAGCAGTGATAGAAGCAGATCATCAAAAGATGTCAACAACAATAGAACAAAAGAACACATAGGTGTTAAAGTTAAAGTTGGTGATATTATCTAAACGAATGTGCTAATTAAGAATGGATGGTAGGGCACTCAAGGTATAGCTCTAGTGGGGGTGTTTTTTTTATATAATGGAAGTAGGTGGGAGAAGGAAAATCTTTATAATTTATTGGAAAATAAAGAAAGGGGGAAACAGAAACGGGGTGGGGAGCTCACGACCTAAAGTTGTTGAATTCAATATTCAGTCCAGAAGGCTGTAAAGTGCCTAGTCGGAAGATGAGGTGTTGTTCCTCCAGTTTGCGTTGGGCTTCACTGGAACAATGCAGCAAGCCAAGGACAGACATGTGGGCAAGACAGCAGAGTGGAGTATTAAAATGGCAAGCGACAGGGAGGTTTGGGTCATTCTTGCGGACAGACCGCAGGTGTTCTGCAAAGCGGTCGCCCAGTTTACGTTTGGTCTCTCCAATGTAGAGGAGACCACATTGGGAGCAACGAATGCAGTAGACTAAGTTGGGGGAAATGCAAGTGAAATGCTGCTTCACTTGAAAGGAGTGTTTGGGTCCTTGGACGGTGAGGAGAGAGGAAGTGAAGGGGCATGGGGTGGTGCCATAGGAGGGGGTTGAGGAGTAGGGGATGATGGAGGAGTGGACCAGGGTGTCCCGGAGGGAGCGATCCCTACGGAATGCCGATAAGGGGGGTGAAGGGAAGATGTGTTTGGTGGTGGCATCATGCTGGAGTTGGCGGAAATGGCGGAGGATGATTCTTTGAATGCGGAGGCTGGTGGGGTGATAAGTGAGGACAAGAGGGACCCTATCATGTTTCTGGGAGGGAGGAGAAGGCATGAGGGCGGATGCACGGGAGATGGGCTGGACACGGTTGAGAGCCCTGTCAACGACCGTGGGTGGAAAACCTCGGTTAAGGAAGAAGGAGGACATGTCAGAGGAACTGTTTTTGAAGGTAGCATAATCGGAACAGATGCGACGGAGGCGAAGGAACTGAGAGAATGGGATGGAGTCCTTACAGGAAGCGGGGTGTGAGGAGCTGTAGTCGAGATAGCTGTGGGAGTCGGTGGGTTTGTAATGGATATTGGTGGACAGTCTATCACCAGAGATTGAGACAGAGAGGTCAAGGAAGGGAAGGGAAGTGTCAGAGATGGACCACGTGAAAATGATGGAGGGGTGGAGATTGGAAGCAAAATTAATAAATTTTTCCAAGTCCCGACGAGAGCATGAAGCGGCACCGAAGTAATCATCGATGTACCGGAGAAAGAGTTGTGGAAGGGGGCCGGAGTAGGACTGCAACAAGGAATGTTCCACATACCCCATAAAGAGGCAGGCATAGCTGGGGCCCATGCGGGTACCCATAGCCACACCTTTTATTTGGAGGAAGTGAGAGGAGTTGAAGGAGAAATTGTTCAGTGTGAGAACAAGTTCAGCCAGACGGAGGAGAGTAGTGGTGGATGGGGATTGTTCGGGCCTCTGTTCGAGGAAGAAGCTAAGGGCCCTCAGACCATCCTGGTGGGGGATGGAGGTGTAGAGGGATTGGACGTCCATGGTGAAGAGGAAGCGATTGGGGCCAGGGAACTGGAAATTGTTGATGTGACGTAAGGTGTCAGAGGAATCACGGATGTAGGTAGGAAGGGACTGGACAAGGGGAGAGAGAAGGGAGTCAAGATAACGAGAAATGAGTTCTGTGGGGCAGGAGCAAGCTGAGACGATCGGTCTACCGGGGCAGTTCTGTTTGTGGATTTTGGGTAGGAGATAGAAGCGGGCCGTCCGAGGTTGGGCAACTATCAGGTTGGAAGCTGTGGGAGGGAGATCCCCAGAGGAGATGAGGTCAGTGACAGTCCTGGAAACAATGGCTTGATGTTCAGTGGTGGGGTCATGGTCCAGGGAGAGGTAGGAGGAAGTGTCTGCGAGTTGACACTCAGCCTCCGCGAGGTAGAGGTCAGTGCGCCAGACAACAACAGCACCACCTTTGTCAGCGGGTTTGATGACAATATCAGGGTTGGACCTGAGAGAATGGAGTGCAGTAAGTTCAGAGAGAGACAGGTTAGAATGGGTGAGAGGAGCAGAGAAATTGAGACAACTAATGTTGCGCCGACAGTTCTCAATGAAAAGATAGAGTGAAGGTAAGAATCCAGAGGGAGGGGTCCAGGTGGAGGGAGAATATTGGAGATGGGTAAAAGGTTCCGTTGAACTGGGAGAGGACTCCTGCCCAAAGAAGTGAGCCTGGAGATGAAGACGGCGGAAGAAGAGTTCAGTATCATGCCGAGCCCGAAATTCATTGAGGTGAGGGCGTAAGGGTATGAAACTAAGTCCTTTGCTGAGCACTGAACGTTCAGCATCGGAGAGGGGAAGGTCAGGGGGTATAGTGAATACACGGCTGGGGTTGGGATTGGAAGAAAGGGTGGGGACGGAGGGACAGGCAGGGGTGGAAGGTCCTCGATGGGTGTTGGTGTCGAGTTGTTGGAGCTTGCGTTCCATAGCACTTGAGAGAAAGAGAAAACGTTTCTTGTTGAGGCGTCGGATGAGCCGAAGGATAAAATGAAACTGGGGGCACGCGCAGCTTTGAAAAAGGGTACGGCGGTGCTGCTGGAGGGAGAGGTCGAGTGTGTTCATATGGCGGCGCATGGCACTGAGTGTGGATTTCAGAATGTGACGGGAACAGCAGTCCGAGAAATGTTTTATGTCCCGGAAATACCTGTAATCCTGGGTGGGTTCGAAACATGAGGGGTGGAATTTCAGTTGAAATCCACGTGGGGTAAGTCGGAGACGGAGACAGTCACTGAGAAAGGAGATATGGCTGTGAAAGCGGGTTTTAGTAAACACCTTGTCAAATACCAGGAGGGAAATGGAAAGCAAAGAAGGTGAGCAAGGCAACAGAGAGATACGGAAATCTTGTTGCAGAGAGGAACAGAACTTCTTCAAGGAGGTAGGCATTTCTTGAAGAGCAGTGGCAGTCAATTAAACGCAGAGATAAAAACAAAAAAACTGCGGATGCTGGAAATCCAAAACAAAAACAGAATTACCTGGAAAAACTCAGCAGGTCTGGCAGCATCGGCGGAGAAGAAAAGAGTTGACGTTTTGAGTACTCATGACCCTTCGACAGAACTTGAGTTCGAGTCCAAGAAACAGCTGAAATATAAGCTGGTTTATCCCAGGATTATCACTGTGTAAAACAGCAAGAGGTCAGCAGGTTATCTTACAGTTTAAAGTAGTGAGAGGATAAGCTTGAATTTTCACTATGTAAAACAGTGGGAGGAGAGCAGGGGTTTTCGCAGTGTAAAAGTGTGAGAGGAGAGTCGGGATTTTAACAGTCTAAAACAGCAAGAGGAGAGCTGGGATTTTCACAGTGTATTACAGCGAGAGAGGAGCTGGGATTTTCACAGTGTAAAACAGTGAGTGTAGAGCCGGGATTTTCACAGTGTAAAACAGTGAGAGGACAGCAGGGATTTTCACAGTTTAAAAGAGTGTGAGGAGAGTAGGGATTTTCACAGTGTAAAACAGCCAGAGGTGAACCGGGATTTTCACAGTAAGAGGAGAGCAGGGATTTGCACAGTGTAAAACAGCGAGAGGAGGGCAGGGATTTGTACAGTTGAAAACATCGAGAGGAGTGCCGGGATATTCACAGTGTAATACAGCGAGCGGAGAGCAGGGATATTTTCACAGTGTAAAACAGTGAGAGGAGAGCTGGGATTTTCGCAGTGTATAAATGTGAGAAGAGAGCCTGGATTTTCACAGTGTAAAACAACGATATGAAAGCAGGGAATTTCACAGGGTAAAGCTGTGAGAGGAGAGCCGGAATTTTCACAGTGTAAAACAGCCAGAGGAGAGCAGGGATTTTCACAGTGTAAAACAGCGAGAGGAAGGCAGGGATTTTCACAGTTTTAAACAGTGAGAGGAGAACAGGGGTTTTCGCAGGGTAAAGCTGTGTGAGGAGAGCCAGGATTTTCACAGTGCAAAAGAGCAAGAGGAGAGCAGGGATTTTCAGAGTTCAAAACAGTGACAGGAGAGCAGGGATTCTCATATATTAAAATAGCGAGAGGAAAGCAGGGATTTCCACAGTTCAAGACAGCGACAGGAGAGCAGGGATTTTCACATTGTTAAACAGAGAGAGGAGAGCAGGGATTTTCACAGTGTAAAACAGTGAGAAGAGGGCAGGGATTTTCACAGTTTTAAGCAGTGAGAGGAAAGCAGGGATTTGCACAGTGTTAAACAGCGAGAGGAGAGCAGGAACTTGCATAGTGTAAAACAGCGCGAGAAGGGCAGGATTTGCACAATTGAAAACATCGAGAGGAGAGCAGGGATTTTCACAGTAAAACAGTGAGAGGAGAGCAGGGTTTTTCACAGTGTATAACGGCGAGAGGGGAGCCGGAATTTTCACGGTGCAAAACATCGAGAGCAGAGCAGGGGTTTTCGCTGTGTAAAAGTGTGAGAGGAGAGTCGGGATTTTAACAGTCTAAAACAACAGGAGGAGATCCGGGATTTTCACAGTGTATTACAGCGAGAGAGGAGCTGGGATTTTCACAGTCTAAAACAGTGAGTGTAGAGTCGGGATTTTCACTGTGTAAAACAGTGAGAGGACAGCAGGATTTTCACAGTTTAAAAGAGTGTGAGGAGAGTAAGGATTTTCACAGTGTAAAACAGCCTGAGGTGAACCAGGATTTTCACAGTGTAAAACAGTGAGAGGAGAGCAGAGATTTGCACGACGTCAAACAGCGAGAGGAGGGCAGGCATTTGCACAATTGAAAACATTGAAAGGAGAGCCGGGATATTCACAGTGTAAAACAACGAGAGGAGAGCGGGGATTTTCACAGTTCAAAACAGCGACAGTAGAGCAGGGATTCTCACATCCTAAAATAGCGAGAGGAGAGCAGGGATTTGCACAGTGTATATTAGCGAGAGGAGAGCAGGGATTTTCACAGTTGAAAACATCGGGAGGATAGCCGGGAGTTTCACAGTGTGAAACAGTGAGAGAAAGCAGAGGTTTTCACAGTGTAAAACAGCAGGAGGAGAGCCTGAATTTTCACAGTGTAAAACAATGAGAGTAGAGCAGGGATTTTCACAGTGTAAAACAGTGAGAGGAGAGTAAGGGTTTTCACAGTGTATAACTATGAGATGGGAGCATGGTTTTTCACAGTGTAAAAAAGCGAGAGGAGAGCAGTGGGTTCCACAGTGTGAAACTGTGAGCGGATGGCCGTGATTTTCACAGTGTAAAGCAGCGAGAGTAGAGCAGGGATTTGTACAGTGAAAAAAAGCGAGAGGTGAGCAGGGATTTGCAAAGTTTCAAAGAATGATAGGTGAGCAGGGATTTTCACACTGTAAAACAGTGAGAGGAGAGCAGGGATTTTCACACTGTAAAACAGTGAGAGGAGAGCAGGGATTTTCACAGTGTAAAATAGCGAGAGGAATGCAGGGATTTTCACAGTGCGAAACAGCAAGACGAGAGTAATGATTTTCGCAGTGTAAAACAGCAAGAGGAGAGCCAGGATTTTCATAGTGAAAAATACCGAGAGGAGAGCAGGGATTTTCACAGTGTAAAACAGCGAGAGGAGAGCAGGGATTTGCACGGTGTATTTCAGCGAGAGGAGAGCAGGGATTTTCACAGTTGAATACATCGAGAGGAGAGCCGGGAGTTTCATAGTGTAAAATAGCGAGAGGAATGCAGAGATTTTCACAGTGCAAAACAGTGAGAGTAGAGCAGGGATTTTCACAGTGTAAAAAAGCGAGAGATGAGCAGGGATTTGCAAAGTTTCAAACAATGATAGGAGCGCCAGGATTTTCACACTGTAAAACAATGAGAGGAGAGCATGGATTTTCACAGTGTAAAACAGCGAGAGGAATGCAGGGATTTTCACAGTGCAAAACAGCAAGAGGAGAGCCAGGATTTTCACAGTGAAATACAGCGAGAGTAGAGCAGGGATTTTCACAGTGTAAAAGAGCAAAAAGGGAGCAAAGTTTCTCAGCATGAAACTGTGAGAGGAGCGCCGGGATTTTCACAGTGTATAACAGCGAGAGCAGAGCAGGGGTTTTCGCAGTGTAAAACTGTGAGAGGGGAGCCAGGATTTTCAGTCTAAAGCAGCAAGTATAGAGACGTGTTTTTCAGTGTACAACAGCGACTGGGGAGCAGTTATTTTCACTGTGTAAAACAGCAAGAGGAGAACAGGGCTTTTCACAGTGTAAAACAGCGAGAGGAGAGCAGTTATTTTCACAGTGTAAAACAGCGAGAGGAGAGCAGGGCTTTTCACAGTGTAAAATAGCGAGAGTAGTGCAGGAATTTTCGGAGTAAAACAGCAGGAGGAGAGCAAAGATTTTCACAGTGTAAAAGTATAAGAGGGGAGTATGGATTTTCACAGTGTAAAAAAGCGAGAGGAGAGCAGAGATTTGCACAGTGTAAAGCAGCGAGAGGAGAGCAGGAATTTGCACAGAGTAAAACAGCGAGAGGAGCGCAGGGATTTGCACAGTTGCAAACATCGAGACGAGAGCCAGGATTTTCACAGTGTAAAACAGTGAGAGGAGAGCAGGGATTTTCACAGTGTAAAACAGCGAGAGCAGAGCAGGGGTTTGTACAGTTCAAAAGAGTGATAGGAGAGCAGGGATATGCACAGTTCAAAACAGTGAGAGGAGAGCAGGGATTTTCACAGTGTAAAAAGGAGAGGAGAGCAGGGATTTTCACAGTGTAAAACAGCGAGAGGAATGCAGGGATTTTCACAGTGCAAAACAGCAAGACGAGAGTAATGATTTTCACAGTGTAAAACAGCAAGAGGAGTGCCAGGATTTTCACAATGACAACAGCGAGAGTAGAGCAGGGATTTTCACAGTGTAAAACAGTGAAAAGAGAGCAAGGGGATACACAGTGTAAAACAGCGAGAGGAGAGTAGGGATTTGCATAGTGTATGTCAGCTAGAGGAGAGCAGGGATTTGCACAGTTGAAAACATCGCGAGGAGAGCCGGGAGTTTCACACTGTAAAACAGCATTAGGAGAGCCAGGATTTTCACAGTGTAAAACAGCGAGAGGAGAGCAGGGATTTGCAAAGTTTAAAACAGTGAGAGGACAGAGGGAATTGTCACAGTGTAAAACAGCGAGAGGAGAGCAGGGGTTTTCACAGTGTAAAACAACGAGAGCAGTGCAGGGATTTTCACAGTGTAAAACCAGCAAGACGAGAGTAATGATTTTCACAGTGTAAAACAGCAAGAGGAGAGCCAGGATTTTCACAGTGAAATACAGCGATAGTAGAGCAGGGATTTTACCAGTGTAAAAGAGCGAAAAGGGAGCAAAGTTTCTCAGTGTGAAACTGTGAGAGGAGCGCCGGGATTTTCACTGTGTATAACAGCGAGAGCAGAGCAGGGGTTTTCGCAGTGTAAAACTGTGAGAGCGGAGCCAGGATTTTCAGTCTAAAGCAGCAAGTATAGAGACGTGTTTTTCAGTGTACAACAGCGACAGGGGAGCAGTTATTTTCACAGTGTAAAACAGCAAGAGGAGAGCAGGGCTTTTCACAGTGTAAAACAGCGAGAGGAGAGCAGGGATTTGCAAAGTTTAAAACAGTGAGAGGACAGAGGGAATTGTCACAGTGTAAAACAGCGAGAGGAGAGCAGGGATATTCACAGTGTAAAAAACGAGATTAATGCAGGGATTTTCACAGTGTAAAACAGCAAGAGAAGAGCCGGGGTTTTCACAGTGTCAAGCCATGAGATGAGAATAAGGGTTTTCACAGTGTAAAACAGCGAGAGCAGTGCAGAGATTTTCACAGTGTAAAACAGCGAGTGCAGAGCAAGGATTTTCATGGTCTAAAATTATGAGAGGGGAGCATGGATATTCAGAGCGTAAAACAGCAAGACGAGAGTAATGATTTTCACAGTGTAAAGCAGCAAGAGGAGAGCCAGGATTTTCACAGTGAAATGCAGCGAGAGGAGAGCCGTGATTTTCACAGTGTAAAAGAGTGAAAAGGGAGCAAAGTTTCTCAGTGTGAAACTGTGAGAGGAGCGCCAGGATTATCACAGTGAAATACAGCGAGAGCAGAGCAGGGGTTTTCACAGTGTAAAAGAGTGAAAAGGGAGCAAAGTTTCTCAGTGTGAAACTGTGAGAGGAGCGCCAGGATTTTCACAGTGTATAACAGCGAGAGCAGAGCAGGGGTTTTCGCAGTGTAAAACTGTGAGAGGGGAGCCAGGATTTTCAGTCTAAAGCAGCAAGTATAGAGACGTGTTTTTCAGTGTACAACAGCGACTGGGGAGCAGTTATTTTCACAGTGTAAAACAGCGAGAGGAGAGCAGGGCTTTTCACAGTGTAAAACAGTGAGAGTATTGCAGGAATTTTCGGAGTAAAACAGCAGGAGGAGAGCAAAGATTTTCACAGTGTAAAAGTATAAGAGGGGAGTATGGATTTTCACAGTGTAAAAAAGCAAGAGGAGAGCAGGGATTTGCACAGTGTATAGCAGCGAGAGGAGAGCAGGTATTTGCACAGAGTAAAACAGCGAGAGGAGTGCAGGGATTTGCACAGTTGCAAACATCGAGACGAGAGCCAGGATTTTCACAGTGTAAAACAGCGAGAGGAGAGCAGAGATTTTCACAGTGTAAAACAGCGAGAGGAGAGCAGAGATTTTCACAGTGTAAAACAGCGAGTGCAGAGCAAAGATTTTCATAGTCTAAAATTATGAGAGGGGAGCATGGATATTCAGAGTGTAAAACAGCGAGAGGAGAGCAGGGATTTTCACAGTGCAAAACAACGAAAAGGGAGCAACGTTTTTCAGTGTGAAACTGTGAGAGGAGCGCCGGGATTTTCACAGTGTGAAACAGCGAGAGTAGAGCAGGGATTTGTACAGTTTAAAAAGGCGAGAGGTGAGCAGGGATTTGAAAAATTTAAAACAATGAGAGGAGAGCATGGATTTTCACAGTGTAAAACAGCGAGAGAAATGCAGGGATTTTCACAGTGTAAAACAGCAAGACGAGAATAATGATTTTCATAGTGTAAAACAGCAAGAGGAGAGACTGGATTTTCACAGTGTAAAACAGCGAAAGGAGAGCAAGGGTTTTCACAGTGTAAAACAGCGACAGGAGAGTAGGGATTTGCACAGTGTATATCATCATGAGGAGAGCAGTGTTTTGCATAGTTGAAAACATCGAGAGGAGAGCCGGTAGTTTCACAGTGTAAAACAGCAAGAGGAGAGCAGAGATTTTCACAGTGTAAGACAGTGAGAGTAGAGCAGGGATTTTCACAGTTGAAAACATCGAGAGGAGAGCCGGGATTTTCACAGTGTAAAACAGCGAGAGGAATGCCGAGATTTTCAGTGTAAAACAGTGAGAGTAGAGCAGGGATTTTCACAGTGTAAAAGAGCGAAAAGGGAGCAAAGTTTTTCAGTGTGAAAATGTGAGAGGAGCGCTGGGATTTTCATAGTGTATAATAGCGAGAGAAGAGCAGAGGTTTTTGCAGTGTAAAACTGTGAGAGGGGAGCCAGGATTTTCAGTCTAAAGCGGCAAGCGTACAGACCGGTTTATCACAGTGTACAACAGTGACAGGAGAGCAGATATTTTCACAGTGTAAAATAGCGAGAGGAGAGCAGGGCTTTTCACAGTGTAAAACAGCGAGAGTAGTGCAGGGATGTTCACAGAGTAAAACAGCAAGAGGAGAGCATGGATTTTCACAGTGTAAAAAAATGAGAGAAAGGCAGGGATTTGCACAGAGTAAAACAGCGAGAGGAGAGCAGGGATTTCCAAAGTTGAAAACATCGAGACGAGAGCCGGGATTTGCACAATGTAAAACAGTGAGAGTAGAGCAGGGATTTTCACAGTGTAAAGCAGCGAGAGTAGAGCAGGGATTTGTACAGTGTAAAAAAGCGAGAGATGAGCAGGGATTTGCAAAGTTTCAAACAATGATAGGAGCGCCAGGATTTTCGCACTGTTAAACAGTGAGAGGAGAGCATGGATTTTCACAGTGTAAAACAGCGAGAGGAATGCAGGGATTTTCACAGTGCAAAACAGCAAGATGAGAGTAATGATTTTCACAGTGTAAAATAGCAAGGGGAGAGCCAGGATTTTCACAGTGTAAAACAGCGAGAGGAGAACAGGGATTTTCACTGTGTAAAACAGCGAGAGGTGAGCAGGGATTTGCACAGTGTAAATCAGCGAGAGGATAGCAGGGATTTTCACAGTTGAAGACATCGAGAGGAGAGCCAGGAGTTTCACAGTGTAAAACAGCGAGAGGATTGCAGAGATTTTCACAGTGTAAGACAGTGAGAGTAGAGCAGGGATTTTCACAGTTGAAAACATCGAGAGGAGAGCCGGGATTTTCACAGTGTAAAACAGCGAGAGGAATGCCGAGATTTTCAGTGTAAAACAGTGAGAGTAGAGCAGGGATTTTCACAGTGTAAAAGAGCGAAAAGGGAGCAAAGTTTTTCAGTGTGAAAATGTGAGAGGAGCGCTGGGATTTTCATAGTGTATAATAGCGAGAGAAGAGCAGAGGTTTTTGCAGTGTAAAACTGTGAGAGGGGAGCCAGGATTTTCAGTCTAAAGCGGCAAGCGTACAGACCGGTTTATCACAGTGTACAACAGTGACAGGAGAGCAGATATTTTCACAGTGTAAAATAGCGAGAGGAGAGCAGGGCTTTTCACAGTGTAAAACAGCGAGAGTAGTGCAGGGATGTTCACAGAGTAAAACAGCAAGAGGAGAGCATGGATTTTCACAGTGTAAAAAAATGAGAGAAAGGCAGGGATTTGCACAGAGTAAAACAGCGAGAGGAGAGCAGGGATTTCCAAAGTTGAAAACATCGAGACGAGAGCCGGGATTTGCACAATGTAAAACAGTGAGAGTAGAGCAGGGATTTTCACAGTGTAAAGCAGCGAGAGTAGAGCAGGGATTTGTACAGTGTAAAAAAGCGAGAGATGAGCAGGGATTTGCAAAGTTTCAAACAATGATAGGAGCGCCAGGATTTTCGCACTGTTAAACAGTGAGAGGAGAGCATGGATTTTCACAGTGTAAAACAGCGAGAGGAATGCAGGGATTTTCACAGTGCAAAACAGCAAGATGAGAGTAATGATTTTCACAGTGTAAAATAGCAAGGGGAGAGCCAGGATTTTCACAGTGTAAAACAGCGAGAGGAGAACAGGGATTTTCACTGTGTAAAACAGCGAGAGGTGAGCAGGGATTTGCACAGTGTAAATCAGCGAGAGGATAGCAGGGATTTTCACAGTTGAAGACATCGAGAGGAGAGCCAGGAGTTTCACAGTGTAAAACAGCGAGAGGATTGCAGAGATTTTCACAGTGCAAAACTGGGAGTGCAGAGCAGGGGTTTTCGCAGTGTAAAAGAGCAAAAAGGGAGCCAGGATTTTCAGTTTAAAGCGACAAGCGTAGAGACCTGTTTATCACAGTGTACAACAGTGACAGGAGAGCAGGGCTTTTCACAGTGTAAAATGGCGAGAGTAGTGCAGGGATGTTCACAGAGTAAAACAGCAAGAGGAGTGCGTGGATTTTCACAGTGTAAAAAAACAAGAGGAAGGCAGGAATTTGTACAGTGTAAAAAAGCGAGAAGTGAGCAGGGATTTGCAAAGTTTACAACAATGAGAGGAGAGCAGGGATTTTCACACTGTAAAACAGTGAGAGGAGAGCAGGGATTTTCACAGTGTAAAACAGCGAGAGAAATGCATGGATTTTCACAGTGTAAAACAGCAACGCGAGAGTAATGATTTTCACAGTGTAAAACAGCGAGAGGAGAGCCAGGATTTTCACAGTGAAATGCAGCTAGAGGAGAGCCGTGATTTTCACAGTGTAAGGCAGCGAGAGTAGAGCAGGGATTTGTACAGTGCAAAAAAGCGAGAGATGAGCAGGGATATGCAAAGTTTCAAACAATGATAGGTGAGCCGGGATTTTCACACTGTAAAACAGTGAGAGGAGAGCACGGATTTTCACAGTGTAAAACAGCGAGAGGAATGCAGGGATTTTCACAGTGCAAAACAGCAAGACGAGAGTAATGATTTTCACAGTGTAAAACAGCAAGAGGAGAGCCAGGATTTTCACAGTGAAATACAGCGAGAGTAGAGCAGGGATTTTCACAGTGTAAAAGAGTGAAAAGGGAGCAAAGTTTCTCAGTGTGAAACTGTGAGAGGAGCGCCGGGATTTTCACTGTGTATAACAGCGAGAGCAGAGCAGGGGTTTTCGCAGTGTAAAACTGTGAGAGGGGAGCCAGGATTTTCAGTCTCAAGCAGCAAGTATAGAGATGTGTTTTTCAGTGTACAACAGCGACTGGGGAGCAGTTATTTTCACAGTGTAAAACAGCGAGAGGAGAACAGGGCTTTTCACAGTGTAAAACAGCGAGAGTAGTGCAGGAATTTTCGGAGTAAAACAGCAGGAGGAGAGCAAAGATTTTCACAGTGTAAAAGTATAAGAGGGGAGTATGGATTTTCGCAGTGTAAAAAAGCGAGAGGAGAGCAGGGATTTGCACAGTGTAAAACAGCAAGAGGAGAGCAGAGATTTTCACAGTGTAAAAAAGCGAGAGGAGAGCAGGGATTTGCACAGTGTAAAGCAGTGAGCGGAGAGCAGGGATTTGCACAGAGTAAAACAGCGAGAGGAGAGCAGGGATTTGTAAAGTTTAAAACAGTGAGAGGACAGAGGGAATTGTCACAGTGTAAAACAGCGAGAGGAGAGCAGGGATATTCACAGTGTAAAAAACGAGATTAATGCAGGGATTTTCACAGTGTAAAACAGCAAGAGAAGAGCCGGGGTTTTCACAGTGTGAAGCCATGAGATGAGAATAAGGGTTTTCACAGTGTAAAACAGCGAGAGCAGTGCAGGGATTTTCTCAGTGTAAAACAGCGAGTGCAGAGCAAGGATTTTCATAGTCTAAAATTATGAGAGGGGAGCATGGATATTCAGAGTGTAAAAGAGCGAGAGGAGAGCAGGGATTTTCACAGTGTAAAATAGCAAAAAGGGAGCAACATTTTTCAGTGTGAAACTGTGAGAGGAGCGCCGGGATTTTCACACTGTAAATCAGCGAGAGGTGAGCAGGGATTTTCACAGTTGTAAACATCGAGAGGAGAGCCAGGAGTTTCACAGTGTAAAACAGTGAGAGGAATGCAGAGATTTTCACAGTGCAAAACAGCGAGAGCAGAGCAGGTGTTTTCGCAGTGTAAAAGAGCGAAAAGGGAGCCAGGATTTTCAGTCTAAAGCGACAAGCGTAGAGACCTGTTTATCACAGTGTACAACAGTGACAGGAGAGCAGATATTTTCACAGTGTAAAACAGTGAGAGGAGAGCAGGTTTTTTCACAGTGTGAAACTGTGAGTGGAGAGCCTGGAATTTCATACTGTTTAACAATGAGCTGGAGCCGGAATTTGCACAGTGCAAATCAGCGAGAGCGGAGCAGGGTTTTTCGCAGTGTAATAGTGTAAGAGGAGAGCCGGGAGTTTAACGGTTTAAATCAGTGTGAAGAGAGCAGGGATTTGCACAACGTAAAATAGTAGAATAGAGCAGGGGTTTTCACAATGGAAAAAAGCGAGAGCAGAGCTGGGGTTTGCACAGTTCAAAACAGTGAGAGGGGAGCAGGGATTTTCACAGTGTAAAACAGCGCGAGGAATGCAGGGATTTTCACAGTGCAAAACAGCAATATGAGAGTAATGATTTTCACAGTGTAAAACAGCAAGAGGAGAGCCAGGATTATCACAATGAAATACAGCGAGAGTCGAGCAGGGATTTTCACAGTGTCAAAGAGCGAAAAGGGAGCAAAGTTTCTCAGTGTGAAACTGTGAGAGGAGCGCCGGGATTTTCACTGTGTACAACAGCGAGAGCAGAGCAGGGGTTTTCGCAGTGTAAAACTGTGAGAGGGGAGCCAGGATTTTCAGTCTAAAGCAGCAAGTATAGAGACGTGTTTTTCAGTGTACAACAGCGACTGGGGAGCAGTTATTTTCACAGTGTAAAACAGCGAGAGGAGAGCAGGGCTTTTCACAGTGTAAAACAGCGAGAGTAGTGCAGGAAATTTTGGAGTAAAACAGCAGGAGGAGAGCAAAGAATTTCACAGTGTAAAAGTATAAGAGGGGAGTATGGATTTTCACAGTGTAAAAAAGCAAGAGGAGAGCAGGGATTTGCACAGAGTAAAACAGCGAGAGGAGCGCAGGGATTTGCACAGTTGCAAACATCGAGACGAGAGCCAGGATTTTCACAGTGTAAAACAGCGAGAGGAGAGCAGAGATTTTCACTGTGCAAAACAGTGAGAGGAGAGCAGGTTTTTTCACAGTGTGAAACTGTGAATGGAGAGCCTGGAATTTCATACTGTTTAACAGTGAGCGGGGAGCCGGAATTTGCACGGTGCAAATCAGCGAGAGCGGAGCAGGGTTTTTCGCAGTGTTATAGTGTAAGAGGAGAGCCAGGACTTTAACAGTTTAAATCAGTGTGAAGAGAGCAGGGATTTGCACAGCGTAAAACAGTAGAATAGAGCAGGGGTTTTCACAATGGAAAAAAGCGAGAGCAGAGCTGGGGTTTGCACAGTTCAAAACAGTGAGAGGAGAGCAGGGATTTTCACAGTGTAAAACAGTGAGAGGAGAGCAGGGATTTTCACAGTGTAAAACAGCAAGAGGAATGCAGGGATTTTCACAGTGCAAAACAGCAAGACGAGAGTAATGATTTTCACAGTGTAAAACAGCAAGAGGAGTGCCAGGATTTTCACAATGACAACAGCGAGAGTAGAGCAGGGATTTTCACAGTGTAAAACAGTGAAAAGAGAGCAAAGGGATACACAGTGTAAAACAGCGAGAGGAGAGTAGGGAGTTTCACACTGTAAAACAGCGAGAGGAGAGCAGGATTTTCACAGTGTAAAACAGCGAGAGGAGAGCAGGATTTGCAAAGTTTAAAACAGTGAGAGGACAGAGGGAATTTTCACAGTGTAAAACAGCGAGAGGAGAGCAGGGCTTTTCACAGTGTAAAACGGCGAGAGTAGTGCAGGGATGTTCACAGAGTAAAACAGCAAGAGGAGTGCATGGATTTTCACAGTGTAAAAAAACAAGAGGAAGGCAGGAATTTGTACAGTGTAAAAAAGCGAGAGGTGAGCAGGGATTTGCAAAGTTTACAACAATGAGAGGAGAGCAGGGATTTTCACACTGTAAAACAGTGAGAGGAGAGCAGGGATTTTCACAGTGTAAAACAGCGAGAGAAATGCAGGGATTTTCACAGTGTAAAACAGCAAGACAAGAGTAATGATTTTCACAGTGTAAAACAGCAAGAGGAGAGCCAGGATTTTCACAGTGAAATGCAGCTAGAGGAGAGCCGTGATTTTCACAGTGTAAGGCAGCGAGAGTAGAGCAGGGATTTGTACAGTGCAAAAAAGCGAGAGATGAGCAGGGATTTGCCAAGTTTCAAACAATGATAGGTGAGCCGGGATTTTCACACTGTGAAACAGTGAGAGGAGAGCATGGATTTTCACAGTGTAAGACAGCGCGAGGAATGCAGGGATTTTCACAGTGCAAAACAGCAATACGAGAGTAATGATTTTCACAGTGTAAAACAGCAAGAGGAGAGCCAGGATTATCACAGTGAAATACAGCGAGAGTCGAGCAGGGATTTTCACAGTGTCAAAGAGCGAAAAGGGAGCAAAGTTTCTCAGTGTCAAACTGTGAGAGGAGCGCCGGGATTTTCACAGTGTATAACAGCGAGAGCAGAGCAGGGGTTTTCGCAGTGTAAAACTGTGAGAGGGGAGCCAGGATTTTCAGTCTAAAGCAGCAAGTATAGAGACGTGTTTTTCAGTGTACAACAGCGACTGGGGAGCAGTTATTTTCACAGTGTAAAACAGCGAGAGGAGAGCAGGGCTTTTCACAGTGTAAAACAGCGAGAGTAGTGCAGGAAATTTTGGAGTAAAACAGCAGGAGGAAAGCAAAGAATTTCACAGTGTAAAAGTATAAGAGGGGAGTATGGATTTTCACAGTGTAAAAAAGCGAGAGGAGAGCAGGGATTTGCACAGTGTAAATCAGCGAGAGGATAGCAGGGATTTTCACAGTTGAAGACATCGAGAGGAGAGCCAGGAGTTTCACAGTGTAAAACAGCGAGAGGATTGCAGAGATTTTCACAGTGCAAAACAGGGAGTGCAGAGCAGGGGTTTTCGCAGTGTAAAAGAGCAAAAAGGGAGCCAGGATTTTCAGTTTAAAGCGACAAGCGTAGAGACCTGTTTATCACAGTGTACAACAGTGACAGGAGAGCAGGGCTTTTCACAGTGTAAAATGGCGAGAGTAGTGCAGGGATGTTCACAGAGTAAAACAGCAAGAGGAGTGCGTGGATTTTCACAGTGTAAAAAAACACGAGGAAGGCAGGAATTTGCACAGTGTAAAAAAGCGAGAAGTGAGCAGGGATTTGCAAAGTTTACAACAATGAGAGGAGAGCAGGGATTTTCACACTGTAAAACAGTGAGAGGAGAGCAGGGATTTTCACAGTGTAAAACAGCGAGAGAAATGCATGGATTTTCACAGTGTAAAACAGCAAGACAAGAGTAATGATTTTCACAGTGTAAAACAGCAAGAGGAGAGCCAGGATTTTCACAGTGAAATGCAGCAAGAGGAGAGCCGTGATTTTCACAGTGTAAGGCAGCGAGAGTAGAGCAGGGATTTGTACAGTGCAAAAAAGCGAGAGATGAGCAGGGATTTGCCAAGTTTCAAACAATGATAGGTGAGCCGGGATTTTCACACTGTAAAACAGTGAGAGGAGAGCATGGATTTTCACAGTGTAAGACAGCGCGAGGAATGCAGGGATTTTCACAGTGCAAAACAGCAATACGAGAGTAATGATTTTCACAGTGTAAAACAGCAAGAGGAGAGCCAGGATTATCACAGTGAAATACAGCGAGAGTCGAGCAGGGATTTTCACAGTGTCAAAGAGCGAAAAGGGAGCAAAGTTTCTCAGTGTCAAACTGTGAGAGGAGCGCCGGGATTTTCACAGTGTATAACAGCGAGAGCAGAGCAGGGGTTTTCACAGTGTAAAACTGTGAGAGGGGAGCCAGGATTTTCAGTCTAAAGCAGCAAGTATAGAGACGTGTTTTTCAGTGTACAACAGCGACTGGGGAGCAGTTATTTTCACAGTGTAAAACAGCGAGAGGAGAGCAGGGCTTTTCACAGTGTAAAACAGCGAGAGTAGTGCAGGAAATTTTGGAGTAAAACAGCAGGAGGAAAGCAAAGAATTTCACAGTGTAAAAGTATAAGAGGGGAGTATGGATTTTCACAGTGTAAAAAAGCGAGAGGAGAGCAGGGATTTGCACAGTGTATAGCAGCGAGAGGAGAGCAGGAATTTGCACAGAGTAAAACAGCGAGAGGAGTGCAGGGATTTGCACAGTTGCAAACATCGAGACGAGAGCCAGGATTTTCACAGTGTAAAACAGCGAGAGGAGAGCAGAGATTTTCACAGTGTAAAACAGCGAGAGGAACCCAAGGATTTTCACTGTGCAAAACAGTGAGAGGAGAGCAGGTTTTTTCACAGTGTGAAACTGTGAATGGAGAGCCTGGAATTTCATACTGTTTAACAGTGAGCGGGGAGCCGGAATTTGCACAGTGCAAATCAGCGAGAGCGGAGCAGGGTTTTTCGCAGTGTTATAGTGTAAGAGGAGAGCCGGGACTTTAACAGTTTAAATCAGTGTGAAGAGAGCAGGGATTTGCACAGTGTAAAACAGTAGAATAGAGTAGGGGTTTTCACAATGGAAAAAAGCGAGAGCAGAGCAGGGCTTTGCACAGTTCAAAAGAGTGATAGGAGAGCAGGGATATGCACAGTTCAAAACAGTGAGAGGAGAGCAGGGATTTTCACAGTGTAAAACAGTGAGAGGAGAGCAGGGATTTTCACAGTGTAAAACAGTGAGAGGAGAGCAGGGATTTTCACAGTGTAAAACAGTGAGTGGAGAGCAGGGATTTTCACGGTGTAAAACAGCGAGAGGAATGCAGGGATTTTCACAGTGCAAAACAGCAAGACGAGAGTAATGATTTTCACAGTGTTAAACAGCAAGAGGAGAGCCAGGATTTTCACAGTGAAATACAGCGAGAGTAGAGCAGGGATTTTCACAGTGTAAAAGAGTGAAAAGGGAGCAAAGATTCTCAGTGTGAAACTGTGAGAGGAGCGCCGGGATTTTCACAGTGTATAACAGCGAGAGCAGAGCAGGGGTTTTCGCAGTGTAAAACTGTGAGAGGGGAGCCAGGATTTTCAGTCTAAAGCAGCAAGTATAGACACGTGTTTTTCAGTGTACAACAGCGACTGGGGACCAGTTATTTTCACAGTGTAAAACAGTGAGAGGAGAGCAGGGATTTTCACAGTGTAAAACAGCAAGAGGAATGCAGGGATTTTCACAGTGCAAAACAGCAAGACGAGAGTAATGATTTTCACAGTGTAAAACAGCAAGAGGAGTGCCAGGATTTTCACAATGACAACAGCGAGAGTAGAGCAGGGATTTTCACAGTGTAAAACAGTGAAAAGAGAGCAAAGGGATACACAGTGTAAAACAGCGAGAGGAGAGTAGGGATTTGCATAGTGTATGTCAGCTAGAGGAGAGCAGGGATTTGCACAGTTGAAAACATCGCGAGGAGGGCCGGGAGTTTCACACTGTAAAACAGCATTAGGAGAGCCAGGATTTTCACAGTGTAAAACAGCGAGAGGAGAGCAGGATTTGCAAAGTTTAAAACAGTGAGAGGACAGAGGGAATTTTCACAGTGTAAAACAGTGAGAGTAGTGCAGGGATGTTCACAGAGTAAAACAGCAAGAGGAGTGCATGGATTTTCACAGTGTAAAAAAACAAGAGGAAGGCAGGAATTTGTACAGTGTAAAAAAGCGAGAGGTGAGCAGGGATTTGCAAAGTTTACAACAATGAGAGGAGAGCAGGGATTTTCACACTGTAAAACAGTGAGAGGAGAGCAGGGATTTTCACAGTGTAAAACAGCGAGAGAAATGCAGGGATTTTCACAGTGTAAAACAGCAAGACAAGAGTAATGATTTTCACAGTGTAAAACAGCAAGAGGAGAGCCAGGATTTTCACAGTGAAATGCAGCTAGAGGAGAGCCGTGATTTTCACAGTGTAAAGCAGCGAGAGTAGAGCAGGGATTTGTACAGTGCAAAAAAGCGAGAGATGAGCAGGGATTTGCCAAGTTTCAAACAATGATAGGTGAGCTGGGATTTTCACACTGTAAAACAGTGAGAGGAGAGCATGGATTTTCACATTGTAAAACAGCGCGAGGAATGCAGGGATTTTCACAGTGCAAAACAGCAATACGAGAGTAATGATTTTCACAGTGTAAAACAGCAAGAGGAGAGCCAGGATTATCACAGTGAAATACAGCGAGAGTCGAGCAGGGATTTTCACAGTGTCAAAGAGCGAAAAGGGAGCAAAGTTTCTCAGTGTCAAACTGTGAGAGGAGCGCCGGGATTTTCACAGTGTATAACAGCGAGAGCAGAGCAGGGGTTTTCGCAGTGTAAAACTGTGAGAGGGGAGCCAGGATTTTCAGTCTAAAGCAGCAAGTATAGAGACGTGTTTTTCAGTGTACAACAGCGACTGGGGAGCAGTTATTTTCACAGTGTAAAACAGCGAGAGGAGAGCAGGGCTTTTCACAGTGTAAAACAGCGAGAGTAGTGCAGGAAATTTTGGAGTAAAACAGCAGGAGGAGAGCAAAGAATTTCACAGTGTAAAAGTATAAGAGGGGAGTATGGATTTTCACAGTGTAAAAAAGCGAGAGGAGAGCAGGGATTTGCACAGTGTAAAGCAGCGAGAGGAGAGCAGGAATTTGCACAGAGTAAAACAGCGAGAGGAGCGCAGGGATTTGCACAGTTGCAAACATCGAGACGAGAGCCAGGATTTTCACAGTGTAAAACAGCGAGAGGAGAGCAGAGATTTTCACAGTGTAAAACAGCGAGAGGAACCCAAGGATTTTCACTGTGCAAAACAGTGAGAGGAGAGCAGGTTTTTTCACAGTGTGAAACTGTGAATGGAGAGCCTGGAATTTCATACTGTTTAACAGTGAGCGGGGAGCCGGAATTTGCACAGTGCAAATCAGCGAGAGCGGAGCAGGGTTTTTCGCAGTGTTATAGTGTAAGAGGAGAGCCGGGACTTTAACAGTTTAAATCAGTGTGAAGAGAGCAGGGATTTGCACAGCGTAAAACAGTAGAATAGAGTAGGGGTTTTCACAATGGAAAAAAGCGAGAGCAGAGCAGGGCTTTGCACAGTTCAAAAGAGTGATAGGAGAGCAGGGATATGCACAGTTCAAAACAGTGAGAGGAGAGCAGGGATTTTCACAGTGTAAAACAGTGAGAGGAGAGCAGGGATTTTCACAGTGTAAAACAGTGAGAGGAGAGCAGGGATTTTCACAGTGTAAAACAGTGAGTGGAGAGCAGGGATTTTCACGGTGTAAAACAGCGAGAGGAATGCAGGGATTTTCACAGTGCAAAACAGCAAGACGAGAGTAATGATTTTCACAGTGTTAAACAGCAAGAGGAGAGCCAGGATTTTCACAGTGAAATACAGCGAGAGTAGAGCAGGGATTTTCACAGTGTAAAAGAGTGAAAAGGGAGCAAAGATTCTCAGTGTGAAACTGTGAGAGGAGCGCCGGGATTTTCACAGTGTATAACAGCGAGAGCAGAGCAGGGGTTTTCGCAGTGTAAAACTGTGAGAGGGGAGCCAGGATTTTCAGTCTAAAGCAGCAAGTATAGACACGTGTTTTTCAGTGTACAACAGCGACTGGGGACCAGTTATTTTCACAGTGTAAAACAGTGAGAGGAGAGCAGGGATTTTCACAGTGTAAAACAGCAAGAGGAATGCAGGGATTTTCACAGTGCAAAACAGCAAGACGAGAGTAATGATTTTCACAGTGTAAAACAGCAAGAGGAGTGCCAGGATTTTCACAATGACAACAGCGAGAGTAGAGCAGGGATTTTCACAGTGTAAAACAGTGAAAAGAGAGCAAAGGGATACACAGTGTAAAACAGCGAGAGGAGAGTAGGGATTTGCATAGTGTATGTCAGCTAGAGGAGAGCAGGGATTTGCACAGTTGAAAACATCGCGAGGAGGGCCGGGAGTTTCACACTGTAAAACAGCATTAGGAGAGCCAGGATTTTCACAGTGTAAAACAGCGAGAGGAGAGCAGGATTTGCAAAGTTTAAAACAGTGAGAGGACAGAGGGAATTTTCACAGTGTAAAACAGTGAGAGTAGTGCAGGGATGTTCACAGAGTAAAACAGCAAGAGGAGTGCATGGATTTTCACAGTGTAAAAAAACAAGAGGAAGGCAGGAATTTGTACAGTGTAAAAAAGCGAGAGGTGAGCAGGGATTTGCAAAGTTTACAACAATGAGAGGAGAGCAGGGATTTTCACACTGTAAAACAGTGAGGGGAGAGCAGGGATTTTCACAGTGTAAAACAGCGAGAGAAATGCAGGGATTTTCACAGTGTAAAACAGCAAGGCAAGAGTAATGATTTTCACAGTGTAAAACAGCAAGAGGAGAGCCAGGATTTTCACAGTGAAATGCAGCTAGAGGAGAGCCGTGATTTTCACAGTGTAAAGCAGCGAGAGTAGAGCAGGGATTTGTACAGTGCAAAAAAGCGAGAGATGAGCAGGGATTTGCCAAGTTTCAAACAATGATAGGTGAGCCGGGATTTTCACACTGTAAAACAGTGAGAGGAGAGCATGGATTTTCACAGTGTAAAACAGCGCGAGGAATGCAGGGATTTTCACAGTGCAAAACAGCAATACGAGAGTAATGATTTTCACAGTGTAAAACAGCAAGAGGAGAGCCAGGATTATCACAGTGAAATACAGCGAGAGTCGAGCAGGGATTTTCACAGTGTCAAAGAGCGAAAAGGGAGCAAAGTTTCTCAGTGTCAAACTGTGAGAGGAGCGCCGGGATTTTCACTGTGTATAACAGCGAGAGCAGAGCAGGGGTTTTCGCAGTGTAAAACTGTGAGAGGGGAGCCAGGATTTTCAGTCTAAAGCAGCAAGTATAGACACGTGTTTTTCAGTGTACAACAGCGACTGAGGAGCAGTTATTTTCACAGTGTAAAACAGTGAGAGGAGAGCAGGGATTTTCACAGTGTAAAACAGCAAGAGGAATGCAGGGATTTTCACAGTGCAAAACAGCAAGACGAGAGTAATGATTTTCACAGTGTAAAACAGCAAGAGGAGTGCCAGGATTTTCACAATGACAACAGCGAGAGTAGAGCAGGGATTTTCACAGTGTAAAACAGTGAAAAGAGAGCAAAGGGATACACAGTGTAAAACAGCGAGAGGAGAGTAGGGATTTGCATAGTGTATGTCAGCTAGAGGAGAGCAGGGATTTGCACAGTTGAAAACATCGCGAGGAGGGCCGGGAGTTTCACACTGTAAAACAGCATTAGGAGAGCCAGGATTTTCACAGTGTAAAACAGCGAGAGGAGAGCAGGATTTGCAAAGTTTAAAACAGTGAGAGGACAGAGGGAATTTTCACAGTGTAAAACAGTGAGAGTAGTGCAGGGATGTTCACAGAGTAAAACAGCAAGAGGAGTGCATGGATTTTCACAGTGTAAAAAAACAAGAGGAAGGCAGGAATTTGTACAGTGTAAAAAAGCGAGAGGTGAGCAGGGATTTGCAAAGTTTACAACAATGAGAGGAGAGCAGGGATTTTCACACTGTAAAACAGTGAGGGGAGAGCAGGGATTTTCACAGTGTAAAACAGCGAGAGAAATGCAGGGATTTTCACAGTGTAAAACAGCAAGACAAGAGTAATGATTTTCACAGTGTAAAACAGCAAGAGGAGAGCCAGGATTTTCACAGTGAAATGCAGCTAGAGGAGAGCCGTGATTTTCACAGTGTAAAGCAGCGAGAGTAGAGCAGGGATTTGTACAGTGCAAAAAAGCGAGAGATGAGCAGGGATTTGCAAAGTTTCAAACAATGATAGGTGAGCCGGGATTTTCACACTGTAAAACAGTGAGAGGAGAGCATGGATTTTCACAGTGTAAAACAGCGCGAGGAATGCAGGGATTTTCACAGTGCAAAACAGCAATACGAGAATAATGATTTTCACAGTGTAAAACAGCAAGAGGAGAGCCAGGATTATCACAGTGAAATACAGCGAGAGTCGAGCAGGGTTTTTCACAGTGTCAAAGAGCGAAAAGGGAGCAAAGTTTCTCAGTGTCAAACTGTGAGAGGAGCGCCGGGATTTTCACTGTGTATAACAGCGAGAGCAGAGCAGGGGTTTTCGCAGTGTAAAACTGTGAGAGGGGAGCCAGGATTTTCAGTCTAAAGCAGCAAGTACAGACACGTGTTTTTCAGTGTACAACAGCGACTGGGGAGCAGTTATTTTCACAGTGTAAAACAGTGAGAGGAGAGCAGGGATTTTCACAGTGTAAAACAGCAAGAGGAATGCAGGGATTTTCACAGTGCAAAACAGCAAGACGAGAGTAATGATTTTCACAGTGTAAAACAGCAAGAGGAGTGCCAGGATTTTCACAATGACAACAGCGAGAGTAGAGCAGGGATTTTCACAGTGTAAAACAGTGAAAAGAGAGCAAAGGGATACACAGTGTAAAACAGCGAGAGGAGAGTAGGGATTTGCATAGTGTATGTCAGCTAGAGGAGAGCAGGGATTTGCACAGTTGAAAACATCGCGAGGAGGGCCGGGAGTTTCACACTGTAAAACAGCATTAGGAGAGCCAGGATTTTCACAGTGTAAAACAGCGAGAGGAGAGCAGGATTTGCAAAGTTTAAAACAGTGAGAGGACAGAGGGAATTTTCACAGTGTAAAACAGCGAGAGGAGAGCAGGGCTTTTCACAGTGTAAAACGGCGAGAGTAGTGCAGGGATGTTCACAGAGTAAAACAGCAAGAGGAGTGCATGGATTTTCACAGTGTAAAAAAACAAGAGGAAGGCAGGAATTTGTACAGTGTAAAAAAGCGAGAGGTGAGCAGGGATTTGCAAAGTTTACAACAATGAGAGGAGAGCAGGGATTTTCACACTGTAAAACAGTGAGAGGAGAGCAGGGATTTTCACAGTGTAAAACAGCGAGAGAAATGCAGGGATTTTCACAGTGTAAAACAGCAAGACAAGAGTAATGATTTTCACAGTGTAAAACAGCAAGAGGAGAGCCAGGATTTTCACAGTGAAATGCAGCTAGAGGAGAGCCGTGATTTTCACAGTGTAAAGCAGCGAGAGTAGAGCAGGGATTTGTACAGTGCAAAAAAAGCGAGAGATGAGCAGGGATTTGCAAAGTTTCAAACAATGATAGGTGAGCCGGGATTTTCACACTGTAAAACAGTGAGAGGAGAGCATGGATTTTCACAGTGTAAAACAGCGCGAGGAATGCAGGGATTTTCACAGTGCAAAACAGCAATACGAGAATAATGATTTTCACAGTGTAAAACAGCAAGAGGAGAGCCAGGATTATCACAGTGAAATACAGCGAGAGTCGAGCAGGGATTTTCACAGTGTCAAAGAGCGAAAAGGGAGCAAAGTTTCTTAGTGTCAAACTGTGAGAGGAGCGCCGGGATTTTCACAGTGTATAACAGCGAGAGCAGAGCAGGGGTTTTCGCAGTGTAAAACTGTGAGAGGGGAGCCAGGATTTTCAGTCTAAAGCAGCAAGTATAGAGACGTGTTTTTCAGTGTACAACAGCGACTGGGGAGCAGTTATTTTCACAATGTAAAACAGCGAGAGGAGAGCAGGGCTTTTCACAGTGTAAAACAGCGAGAGTAGTGCAGGAAATTTTGGAGTAAAACAGCAGGAGGAGAGCAAAGATTTTCACAGTGTAAAAGTATAAGAGGGGAGTATGGATTTTCACAGTGTAAAAAAGCGAGAGGAGAGCAGGGATTTGCACAGTGTAAAGCAGCGAGAGGAGAGCAGGAATTTGCACAGAGTAAAACAGCGAGAGGAGCGCAGGGATTTGCACAGTTGCAAACATCGAGACGAGAGCCAGGATTTTCACAGTGTAAAACAGCGAGAGGAGAGCAGAGATTTTCACAGTGTAAAACAGCGAGAGGAACCCAAGGATTTTCACTGTGCAAAACAGTGAGAGGAGAGCAGGTTTTTTCACAGTGTGAAACTGTGAATGGAGAGCCTGGAATTTCATACTGTTTAACAGTGAGCGGGGAGCCGGAATTTGCACAGTGCAAATCAGCGAGAGCGGAGCAGGGTTTTTCGCAGTGTTATAGTGTAAGAGGAGAGCCAGGACTTTAACAGTTTAAATCAGTGTGAAGAGAGCAGGGATTTGCACAGCATAAAACAGTAGAATAGAGCAGGGGTTTTCACAATGGAAAAAAGCGAGAGCAGAGCAGGGCTTTGCACAGTTCAAAAGAGTGATAGGAGAGCAGGGATATGCACAGTTCAAAACAGTGAGAGGAGAGCAGGGATTTTCACAGTGTATAACAGTGAGAGGAGAGCAGGGATTTTCACAGTGTAAAACAGTGAGAGGAGAGCAGGGATTTTCACAGTGTAAAACAGTGAGAGGAATGCAGGGATTTTCACAGTGCAAAACAGCAAGACGAGAGTAATGATTTTCACAGTGTTAAACAGCAAGAGGAGAGCCAGGATTTTCACAGTGAAATACAGCGAGAGTAGAGCAGGGATTTTCACAGTGTAAAAGAGTGAAAAGGGAGCAAAGTTTCTCAGTGTGAAACTGTGAGAGGAGCGCCGGGATTTTCACTGTGTATAACAGCGAGAGCAGAGCAGGGGTTTTCGCAGTGTAAAGCTGTGAGAGGGGAGCCAGGATTTTCAGTCTAAAGCAGCAAGTATAGAGACGTGTTTTTCAGTGTACAACAGCGACTGGGGAGCAGTTATTTTCACAGTGTAAAACAGCGAGAGGAGAACAGGGCTTTTCACAGTGTAAAACAGCGAGAGTAGTGCAGGAATTTTCGGAGTAAAACAGCAGGAGGAGAGCAAAGATTTTCACAGTGTAAAAGTATAAGAGGGGAGTATGGATTTTCACAGTGTAAAAAAGCGAGAGGAGAGCAGGGATTTGCACAGTGTAAAGAATGAGAGGAGAGCAGGAATTTGCACAGAGTAAAACAGCGAGAGGAGCGCAGGGATTTGCACAGTTGCAAACATCGAGACGAGAGCCAGGATTTTCACAGTGTAAAACAGCGAGAGGAGAGCAGAGATTTTCACAGTGTAAAACAGCGAGAGGAACCCAAGGATTTTCACTGTGCAAAACAGTGAGAGGAGAGCAGGTTTTTTCACAGTGTGAAACTGTGAGTGGAGAGCCTAGAATTTCATACTGTTTAACAGTGAGCGGGGAGCCGGAATTTGCACAGTGCAAATCAGCGAGAGCGGTGCAGGGATTTTCACAGTGTAAAACAGTGAAAAGAGAGCAAGGGGATACACAGTGTAAAACAGCGAGAGGAGAGTAGGGATTTGCATAGTGTATATCAGCTAGAGGAGAGCAAGGATTTGCACAGTTGAAAACATTGCGAGGAGAGCCAGGAGTTTCACACTGTGAAACAGCATTAGGAGAGCCAGGATTTTCACAGTGTAAAACAGCGAGAGGAGAGCAGGGATTTACAAAGTTTAAAACAGTGAGAGGACAGAGGGAATTTTCACAGTGTAAAACAGTGAGAGGAGAGCAGGGATATTCACAGTGTAAAAAACGAGATTAATGCAGGGATTTTCACAGTGTAAAACAGCAAGAGAAGAGCCGGGGTTTTCACAGTGTCAAGCCATGAGATGAGAATAAGGGTTTTCACAGTGTAAAACAGCGAGAGGAGAGCAGGGATTTTCACAGTGTAAAATAGCGAAAAGGGAGCAACGTTTTTCAGTGTAAAGCAGCAAGAGGAGGGCCTGGATTTTCACAGTGAAAAACTGCGAGAGTAGAGCAGGGATTTTCACAGTGTAAAACAGCGAGAGGAGAGCAGGGATTTGCACAGTGTATATCAGCGAGAGGAGAGCAGGGATTTTCACAGTGTAAAACAGCAAGAGGAGAGCAGGGATTTGCATAGTGTATATCAGCTAGAGGAGAGCAAGGATTTGCACAGTTGAAAACATTGTGAGGAGAGCCGGGAGTTTCACACTGTGAAACAGCATTAGGAGAGCCAGGATTTTCACAGTGTAAAACAGCGAGAGGAGAGCAGGGATTTACAAAGTTTAAAACAGTGAGAGGACAGAGGGAATTTTCACAGTGTAAAACAGTGAGAGGAGAGCAGGGATTTTCACAGTGTAAAACAGCGAGAGAAATGCAGGGATTTTCACAGTGTAAAACAGCAAGACAAGAGTAATGATTTTCACAGTGTAAAACAGCAAGAGGAGAGCCAGGATTTTCACAGTGAAATGCAGCTAGAGGAGAGCCGTGATTTTCACAGTGTAAAGCAGCGAGAGTAGAGCAGGGATTTGTACAGTGCAAAAAAAGCGAGAGATGAGCAGGGATTTGCCAAGTTTCAAACAATGATAGGTGAGCCGGGATTTTCACACTGTAAAACAGTGAGAGGAGAGCATGGATTTTCACCGTGTAAAACAGCGCGAGGAATGCAGGGATTTTCACAGTGCAAAACAGCAATACGAGAGTAATGATTTTCACAGTGTAAAACAGCAAGAGGAGAGCCAGGATTATCACAGTGAAATACAGCGAGAGTCGAGCAGGGATTTTCACAGTGTCAAAGAGCGAAAAGGGAGCAAAGTTTCTCAGTGTCAAACTGTGAGAGGAGCGCCGGGATTTTCACAGTGTATAACAGCGAGAGCAGAGCAGGGGTTTTCGCAGTGTAAAACTGTGAGAGGGGAGCCAGGATTTTCAGTCTAAAGCAGCAAGTATAGAGATGTGTTTTTCAGTGTACAACAGCGACTGGGGAGCAGTTACTTTCACAGTGTAAAACAGCGAGAGGAGATCAGGGCTTTTCACAGTGTAAAACAGCGAGAGTAGTGCAGGAAATTTTGGAGTAAAACAGCAGGAGGAGAGCAAAGAATTTCACAGTGTAAAAGTATAAGAGGGGAGTATGGATTTTCACAGTGTAAAAAAGCGAGAGGAGAGCAGGGATTTGCACAGTTGCAAACATCGAGACGAGAGCCAAGATTTTCACAGTGTAAAACAGCGAGAGGAGAGCAGAGATTTTCACAGTGTAAAACAGCGAGAGGAGAGCCAGGATTTTCACAGTTGAAAACATCGAGAGGAGAGCCGGGATTTTCACAGTGTAAAACAGCGAGAGGAATGCCGAGATTTTCACAGTGCAAAACAGTGAGAGTAGAGCAGGGATTTTCACAGTGTAAAAGAGCGAAAAGGGAGCAAAGTTTTTCAGTGTGAAAATGTGAGAGGAGCGCCGGGATTTTCATTGTGTATAACAGCGAGAGCAGAGCAGGGGTTTTCGCAGTGTAAAACTGTGAGAGGGGAGCCAGGATTTTCAGTCTAAAGCGGCAAGCGTACAGACCGGTTTATCACAGTGTACAACAGTGACAGGAGAGCAGATATTTTCACAGTGTAAAATAGCGAGAGGAGAGCAGGGCTTTTCACAGTGTAAAACAGCGAGAGTAGTGCAGGGATGTTCACAGAGTAAAACAGCAAGAGGAGAGCATGGATTTTCACAGTGTAAAAAAACGAGAGGAAGGCAGGGATTTGCACAGAGTAAAACAGCGAGAGGAGAGCAGGGATTTCCAAAGTTGAAAACATCGAGACGAGAGCCGGGACTTGCACAATGTAAAACAGTGAGAGTAGAGCAGGGATTTGTACAGTGTAAAAAAGCGAGAGATGAGCAGGGATTTGCAAAGTTTCAAACAATGATAGGAGCGCCAGGATTTTCACAGTGTAAAACAGTGAGAGGAGAGCATGGATTTTCACAGTGTAAAACAGCGAGAGGAATGCAGGGATTTTCACAGTGCAAAACAGCAAGACGAGAGTAATGATTTTCACAGTGTAAAACAGCAAGGGGAGAGCCAGGATTTTCACAGTGTAAAACAGCGAGAGGAGAACAGGGATTTTCACAGTGTAAAACAGCGAGAGGTGAGCAGGGATTTGCACAGTGTAAATCAGCGAGAGGATAGCAGGGATTTTCACAGTTGAAGACATCGAGAGGAGAGCCAGGAGTTTCACAGTGTAAAACAGTGAGAGGAATGCAGAGATTTTCACAGTGCAAAACAGCGAGAGCAGAGCAGGCGTTTTCGCAGTGTAAAAGAGCAAAAAGGGAGCCAGGATTTTCAGTCTAAAGCGACAAGCGTAGAGACCTGTTTATCACAGTGTACAACAGTGACAGGAGAGCAGATATTTACACAGTGTAAAACAGCGAGAGGAGAGCAGGGCTTTTCACAGTGAGAAACTGTGAGTGGAGAGCCTGGAATTTCATACTGTTTAACAGTGAGCGGGGAGCCGGAATTTGCACAGTGCAAATCAGCGAGAGCGGTGCAAGGTTTTTCGCAGTGTAATAGTGTAAGAGGAGAGCCGGGAGTTTAACAGTTTAAATCAGTGTGAAGAGAGCAGGGATTTGCACAGCGTAAAACAGTAGAATAGAGCAGGGGTTTTCACAATGGAAAAAAGCGAGAGCAGAGCTGGGGTTTGCACAGTTCAAAACAGTGATAGGAGAGCAGGGATTTTCACAGTGTAAAACAGTGAGAGGAGAGCAGGGATTTTCACAGTGCAAAACAGCAAGAGGAATGCAGGGATTTTCACAGTGCAAAACAGCAAGACGAGAGTAATGATTTTCACAGTGTAAAACAGCAAGAGGAGTGCCAGGATTTTCATAATGACAACAGCGAGAGTAGAGCAGGGATTTTCACAGTGTAAAACAGTGAAAAGAGAGCAAAGGGATGCACAGTATAAAACAGCGAGAGGAGAGTAGGGATTTGCATAGTGTATATCAGCTAGAGGAGAGCAAGGATTTGCACAGTTGAAAACATTGCGAGGAGAGCCGGGAGTTTCACACTGTAAAACAGCATTAGGAGAGCCAGGATTTTCACAGTGTAAAACAGCGAGAGGAGAGCAGGGATTTGCAAAGTTTAAAACAGTGAGAGGACAGAGGGAATTTTCACAGTGTAAAACAGTGAGAGGAGAGCAGGGATATTCACAGTGTAAAAAACGAGATTAATGCAGGGATTTTCACAGTGTAAAACAGCAAGAGAAGAGCCGGGGTTTTCACAGTGTCAAGCCATGAGATGAGAATAAGGGTTTTCACAGTGTAAAACAGCGAGAGGAGAGCAGGGATTTTCACAGTGTAAAATAGCGAAAAGGGAGCAACGTTTTTCAGTGTGAAACTGTGAGAGGAGCGCCGGGATTTTCACAGTGTGAAACAGCGAGAGTAGAGCAGGGATTTGTACAGTGTAAAAAGGCGAGAGGGTAGCAGGGATTTGCAAAATTTAAAACAATGAGAGGAGAGCCGGGATTATCACACTGTAAAACAGTGAGAGGAGAGCACGGATTTTCACAGTGTAAAACAGCAAGAGAAGAGCCGGGGTTTTCACAATGTCAAGCCATGAGATGAGAATAAGGGTTTTCACAGTGTAAAACAGCGAGAGGAGAGCAGGGATTTTCACAGTGTAAAATAGCGAAAAGGGAGCAACGTTTTTCAGTGTAAAGCAGCAAGAGGAGGGCCTGGATTTGCACAGTGAAAAACAGCGAGAGTAGAGCAGGGATTTTCACAGTGTAAAACAGCGAGAGGAGAGCAGGGATTTGCACAGTGTATATCAGCGAGAGGAGAGCAGGGATTTTCACAGTGTAAAACAGCGAGAGGAGAGCAGGGATTTTCACAGTGTAAAACAGCGAGAGGTGAGCAGGGATTTGCACAGTGTAAATCAGCGAGAGGAGAGCAGGGATTTTCACAGTTGAAAACATCGAAAGGAGAGCCAGGAGTTTCACAGTGTGAAACAGCGAGAGGAATGCAGAGATTTTCACAGTGCAAAACAGCAAGAGCAGAGCAGGTGTTTTCGCAGTGTAAAAGAGCGAAAAGGGAGCCAGGATTTTCAGTCTAAAGCGGCAAGCGTAGAGAAATGTTTATCACAGTGTACAACAGTGACAGGAGAGCAGATATTTTCACAGTGTAAAACAGCGAGAGGAGAGCAGGGCTTTTCACAGTGTAAAATGGCGAGAGGAGAGCAGAGATGTTCACTGTGCAAAACAGTGAGAGGAGAGCAGGTTTTTTCACAGTGTGAAACTGTGAGTGGAGAGCCTGGAATTTGCACAGTGCACATCAACGAGAGCGGAGCAGGGTTTTTCGCAGTGTAATAGTGTAAGAGGAGAGCCGGGATTTTAACAGTTTAAATCAGTGTGAAGAGAGCAGGGATTTGCACAGCGTAAAACAATAGAAGAGAGCAGGGGTTTTCACAATGGAAAAAAGCGAGAGCAGAGCAGGGCTTTGCACAGTTCAAAAGAGTGAGAGGAGAGCAGGGATATGCACAGTTCAAAACAGTGAGAGGAGAGCAGGAATTTTCACAGTATAAAACAGCGAGAGGAATGCAGGGATTTTCACAGTGCAAAACAGCAAGACGAGAGTAATGATTTTCACAGTGTAAAACAGCAAGAGGAGAGCCAGGATTTTCACAGTGAAATACAGCGAGAGTAGAGCAGGGATTTTCACAGTGTAAAAGAGTGAAAAGGGAGCAAAGTTTCTCAGTGTGAAACTGTGAGAGGAGCGCCGGGATTTTCACAGTGTATAACAGCGAGAGCAGAGCAGGGGTTTTCACAGTGTAAAACAGCGAGAGGAGAGCAGGGGTTTTCGCAGTGTAAAACTGTGAGAGGGGAGCCAGGATTTTCAGTCTAAAGCAGCAAGTATAGACACGTGTTTTTCAGTGTACAACAGCGACTGGGGAGCAGTTATTTTCACAGTGTAAAACAGCGAGAGGAGAGCAGGGCTTTTCACAGTGTAAAACAGCGAGAGTATTGCAGGAATTTTCGGAGTAAAACAGCAGGAGGAGAGCAAAGAATTTCACAGTGTAAAAGTATAAGAGGGGAGTATGGATTTTCACAGTGTAAAAAAGCGAGAGGAGAGCAGGAATTTGCACAGTGTAAAGCAGCGAGAGGAGAGCAGGAATTTGCACAGAGTAAAACAGCAAGAGGAGCGCAGGGATTTGCACAGTTGCAAACATCGAGACGAGAGCCAGGATTTTCACAGTGTAAAACAGCGAGAGGAGAGCAGAGATTTTCACAGTGTAAAACAGCGAGAGGAACCCAAGGATTTTCACTGTGCAAAACAGTGAGAGGAGAGCAGGTTTTTTCACAGTGTGAAACTGTGAGTGGAGAGCCTAGAATTTCATACTGTTTAACAGTGAGCGGGGAGCCGGAATTTGCACAGTGCAAATCAGCGAGAGCGGAGCAGGGTTTTTCGCAGTGTTATAGTGTAAGAGGAGAGCCGGGACTTTAACAGTTTAAATCAGTGTGAAGAGAGCAGGGATTTGCACAGCATAAAACAGTAGAATAGAGCAGGGGTTTTCACAATGGAAAAAAGCGAGAGCAGAGCAGGGCTTTGCACAGTTCAAAAGAGTGATAGGAGAGCAGGGATATGCACAGTTCAAAACAGTGAGAGGAGAGCAGGGATTTTCACAGTGTATAACAGTGAGAGGAGAGCAGGGATTTTCACAGTGTAAAACAGTGAGAGGAGAGCAGGGATTTTCACAGTGTAAAACAGCGAGAGGAATGCAGGGATTTTCACAGTGCAAAACAGCAAGACGAGAGTAATGATTTTCACAGTGTTAAACAGCAAGAGGAGAGCCAGGATTTTCACAGTGAAATACAGCGAGAGTAGAGCAGGGATTTTCACAGTGTAAAAGAGTGAAAAGGGAGCAAAGTTTCTCAGTGTGAAACTGTGAGAGGAGCGCCGGGATTTTCACTGTGTATAACAGCGAGAGCAGAGCAGGGGTTTTCGCAGTGTAAAGCTGTGAGAGGGGAGCCAGGATTTTCAGTCTAAAGCAGCAAGTATAGAGACGTGTTTTTCAGTGTACAACAGCGACTGGGGAGCAGTTATTTTCACAGTGTAAAACAGCGAGAGGAGAACAGGGCTTTTCACAGTGTAAAACAGCGAGAGTAGTGCAGGAATTTTCGGAGTAAAACAGCAGGAGGAGAGCAAAGATTTTCACAGTGTAAAAGTATAAGAGGGGAGTATGGATTTTCACAGTGTAAAAAAGCGAGAGGAGAGCAGGGATTTGCACGGTGTAAAGGATGAGAGGAGAGCAGGAATTTGCACAGAGTAAAACAGCGAGAGGAGCGCAGGGATTTGCACAGTTGCAAACATCGAGACGAGAGCCAGGATTTTCACAGTGTAAAACAGCGAGAGGAGAGCAGAGATTTTCACAGTGTAAAACAGCGAGAGGAACCCAAGGATTTTCACTGTGCAAAACAGTGAGAGGAGAGCAGGTTTTTTCACAGTGTGAAACTGTGAGTGGAGAGCCTAGAATTTCATACTGTTTAACAGTGAGTGGGGAGCCGGAATTTGCACAGTGCAAATCAGCGAGAGCGGTGCAGGGATTTTCACAGTGTAAAACAGTGAAAAGAGAGCAAGGGGATACACAGTGTAAAACAGCGAGAGGAGAGTAGGGATTTGCATAGTGTATATCAGCTAGAGGAGAGCAAGGATTTGCACAGTTGAAAACATTGCGAGGAGAGCCGGGAGTTTCACACTGTGAAACAGCATTAGGAGAGCCAGGATTTTCACAGTGTAAAACAGCGAGAGGAGAGCAGGGATTTACAAAGTTTAAAACAGTGAGAGGACAGAGGGAATTTTCACAGTGTAAAACAGTGAGAGGAGAGCAGGGATATTCACAGTGTAAAAAACGAGATTAATGCAGGGATTTTCACAGTGTAAAACAGCAAGAGAAGAGCCGGGGTTTTCACAGTGTCAAGCCATGAGACGAGAATAAGGGTTTTCACAGTGTAAAACAGCGAGAGGAGAGCAGGGATTTTCACAGTGTAAAATAGCGAAAAGGGAGCAACGTTTTTCAGTGTAAAGCAGCAAGAGGAGGGCCTGGATTTTCACAGTGAAAAACTGCGAGAGTAGAGCAGGGATTTTCACAGTGTAAAACAGCGAGAGGGTAGCAGGGATTTGCACAGTGTATATCAGCGAGAGGAGAGCAGGGATTTTCACAGTGTAAAACAGCAAGAGGAGAGCAGGGATTTGCATAGTGTATATCAGCTAGAGGAGAGCAAGGATTTGCACAGTTGAAAACATTGTGAGGAGAGCCGGGAGTTTCACACTGTGAAACAGCATTAGGAGAGCCAGGATTTTCACAGTGTAAAACAGCGAGAGGAGAGCAGGGATTTACAAAGTTTAAAACAGTGAGAGGACAGAGGGAATTTTCACAGTGTAAAACAGTGAGAGGAGAGCAGGGATTTTCACAGTGTAAAACAGCGAGAGAAATGCAGGGATTTTCACAGTGTAAAACAGCAAGACAAGAGTAATGATTTTCACAGTGTAAAACAGCAAGAGGAGAGCCAGGATTTTCACAGTGAAATGCAGCTAGAGGAGAGCCGTGATTTTCACAGTGTAAAGCAGCGAGAGTAGAGCAGGGATTTGTACAGTGCAAAAAAAGCGAGAGATGAGCAGGGATTTGCAAAGTTTCAAACAATGATAGGTGAGCCGGGATTTTCACACTGTAAAACAGTGAGAGGAGAGCATGGATTTTCACAGTGTAAAACAGCGCGAGGAATGCAGGGATTTTCACAGTGCAAAACAGCAATACGAGAATAATGATTTTCACAGTGTAAAACAGCAAGAGGAGAGCCAGGATTATCACAGTGAAATACAGCGAGAGTCGAGCAGGGATTTTCACAGTGTCAAAGAGCGAAAAGGGAGCAAAGTTTCTTAGTGTCAAACTGTGAGAGGAGCGCCGGGATTTTCACAGTGTATAACAGCGAGAGCAGAGCAGGGGTTTTCGCAGTGTAAAACTGTGAGAGGGGAGCCAGGATTTTCAGTCTAAAGCAGCAAGTATAGAGACGTGTTTTTCAGTGTACAACAGCGACTGGGAAGCAGTTATTTTCACAATGTAAAACAGCGAGAGGAGAGCAGGGCTTTTCACAGTGTAAAACAGCGAGAGTAGTGCAGGAAATTTTGGAGTAAAACAGCAGGAGGAGAGCAAAGATTTTCACAGTGTAAAAGTATAAGAGGGGAGTATGGATTTTCACAGTGTAAAAAAGCGAGAGGAGAGCAGGGATTTGCACAGTGTAAAGCAGCGAGAGGAGAGCAGGAATTTGCACAGAGTAAAACAGCGAGAGGAGCGCAGGGATTTGCACAGTTGCAAACATCGAGACGAGAGCCAGGATTTTCACAGTGTAAAACAGCGAGAGGAGAGCAGAGATTTTCACAGTGTAAAACAGCGAGAGGAACCCAAGGATTTTCACTGTGCAAAACAGTGAGAGGAGAGCAGGTTTTTTCACAGTGTGAAACTGTGAATGGAGAGCCTGGAATTTCATACTGTTTAACAGTGAGCGGGGAGCCGGAATTTGCACAGTGCAAATCAGCGAGAGCGGAGCAGGGTTTTTCGCAGTGTTATAGTGTAAGAGGAGAGCCAGGACTTTAACAGTTTAAATCAGTGTGAAGAGAGCAGGGATTTGCACAGCATAAAACAGTAGAATAGAGCAGGGGTTTTCACAATGGAAAAAAGCGAGAGCAGAGCAGGGCTTTGCACAGTTCAAAAGAGTGATAGGAGAGCAGGGATATGCACAGTTCAAAACAGTGAGAGGAGAGCAGGGATTTTCACAGTGTATAACAGTGAGAGGAGAGCAGGGATTTTCACAGTGTAAAACAGTGAGAGGAGAGCAGGGATTTTCACAGTGTAAAACAGTGAGAGGAATGCAGGGATTTTCACAGTGCAAAACAGCAAGACGAGAGTAATGATTTTCACAGTGTTAAACAGCAAGAGGAGAGCCAGGATTTTCACAGTGAAATACAGCGAGAGTAGAGCAGGGATTTTCACAGTGTAAAAGAGTGAAAAGGGAGCAAAGTTTCTCAGTGTGAAACTGTGAGAGGAGCGCCGGGATTTTCACTGTGTATAACAGCGAGAGCAGAGCAGGGGTTTTCGCAGTGTAAAGCTGTGAGAGGGGAGCCAGGATTTTCAGTCTAAAGCAGCAAGTATAGAGACGTGTTTTTCAGTGTACAACAGCGACTGGGGAGCAGTTATTTTCACAGTGTAAAACAGCGAGAGGAGAACAGGGCTTTTCACAGTGTAAAACAGCGAGAGTAGTGCAGGAATTTTCGGAGTAAAACAGCAGGAGGAGAGCAAAGAATTTCACAGTGTAAAAGTATAAGAGGGGAGTATGGATTTTCACAGTGTAAAAAAGCGAGAGGAGAGCAGGGATTTGCACAGTGTAAAGAATGAGAGGAGAGCAGGAATTTGCACAGAGTAAAACAGCGAGAGGAGCGCAGGGATTTGCACAGTTGCAAACATCGAGACGAGAGCCAGGATTTTCACAGTGTAAAACAGCGAGAGGAGAGCAGAGATTTTCACAGTGTAAAACAGCGAGAGGAACCCAAGGATTTTCACTGTGCAAAACAGTGAGAGGAGAGCAGGTTTTTTCACAGTGTGAAACTGTGAGTGGAGAGCCTAGAATTTCATACTGTTTAACAGTGAGCGGGGAGCCGGAATTTGCACAGTGCAAATCAGCGAGAGCGGTGCAGGGATTTTCACAGTGTAAAACAGTGAAAAGAGAGCAAGGGGATACACAGTGTAAAACAGCGAGAGGAGAGTAGGGATTTGCATAGTGTATATCAGCTAGAGGAGAGCAAGGATTTGCACAGTTGAAAACATTGCGAGGAGAGCCGGGAGTTTCACACTGTGAAACAGCATTAGGAGAGCCAGGATTTTCACAGTGTAAAACAGCGAGAGGAGAGCAGGGATTTACAAAGTTTAAAACAGTGAGAGGACAGAGGGAATTTTCACAGTGTAAAACAGTGAGAGGAGAGCAGGGATATTCACAGTGTAAAAAACGAGATTAATGCAGGGATTTTCACAGTGTAAAACAGCAAGAGAAGAGCCGGGGTTTTCACAGTGTCAAGCCATGAGATGAGAATAAGGGTTTTCACAGTGTAAAACAGCGAGAGGAGAGCAGGGATTTTCACAGTGTAAAATAGCGAAAAGGGAGCAACGTTTTTCAGTGTAAAGCAGCAAGAGGAGGGCCTGGATTTTCTCAGTGAAAAACTGCGAGAGTAGAGCAGGGATTTTCACAGTGTAAAACAGCGAGAGGAGAGCAGGGATTTGCACAGTGTATATCAGCGAGAGGAGAGCAGGGATTTTCACAGTGTAAAACAGCAAGAGGAGAGCAGGGATTTGCATAGTGTATATCAGCTAGAGGAGAGCAAGGATTTGCACAGTTGAAAACATTGTGAGGAGAGCCGGGAGTTTCACACTGTGAAACAGCATTAGGAGAGCCAGGATTTTCACAGTGTAAAACAGCGAGAGGAGAGCAGGGATTTACAAAGTTTAAAACAGTGAGAGGACAGAGGGAATTTTCACAGTGTAAAACAGTGAGAGGAGAGCAGGGATTTTCACAGTGTAAAACAGCGAGAGAAATGCAGGGATTTTCACAGTGTAAAACAGCAAGACAAGAGTAATGATTTTCACAGTGTAAAACAGCAAGAGGAGAGCCAGGATTTTCACAGTGAAATGCAGCGACAGGAGAGCCGTGATTTTCACAGTGTAAAGCAGCGAGAGTAGAGCAGGGATTTGTACAGTGCAAAAAAAGCGAGAGATGAGCAGGGATTTGCCAAGTTTCAAACAATGATAGGTGAGCCGGGATTTTCACACTGTAAAACAGTGAGAGGAGAGCATGGATTTTCACCGTGTAAAACAGCGCGAGGAATGCAGGGATTTTCACAGTGCAAAACAGCAATACGAGAGTAATGATTTTCACAGTGTAAAACAGCAAGAGGAGAGCCAGGATTATCACAGTGAAATACAGCGAGAGTCGAGCAGGGATTTTCACAGTGTCAAAGAGCGAAAAGGGAGCAAAGTTTCTCAGTGTCAAACTGTGAGAGGAGCGCCGGGATTTTCACAGTGTATAACAGCGAGAGCAGAGCAGGGGTTTTCGCAGTGTAAAACTGTGAGAGGGGAGCCAGGATTTTCAGTCTAAAGCAGCAAGTATAGAGATGTGTTTTTCAGTGTACAACAGCGACTGGGGAGCAGTTACTTTCACAGTGTAAAACAGCGAGAGGAGAGCAGGGCTTTTCACAGTGTAAAACAGCGAGAGTAGTGCAGGAAATTTTGGAGTAAAACAGCAGGAGGAGAGCAAAGAATTTCACAGTGTAAAAGTATAAGAGGGGAGTATGGATTTTCACAGTGTAAAAAAGCGGGAGGAGAGCAGGGATTTGCACAGTTGCAAACATCGAGACGAGAGCCAAGATTTTCACAGTGTAAAACAGCGAGAGGAGAGCAGAGATTTTCACAGTGTAAAACAGCGAGAGGAGAGCCAGGATTTTCACAGTTGAAAACATCGAGAGGAGAGCCGGGATTTTCACAGTGTAAAACAGCGAGAGGAATGCCGAGATTTTCACAGTGCAAAACAGTGAGAGTAGAGCAGGGATTTTCACAGTGTAAAAGAGCGAAAAGGGAGCAAAGTTTTTCAGTGTGAAAATGTGAGAGGAGTGCCGGGATTTTCATAGTGTATAACAGCGAGAGCAGAGCAGGGGTTTTCGCAGTGTAAAACTGTGAGAGGGGAGCCAGGATTTTCAGTCTAAAGCGGCAAGCGTACAGACCGGTTTATCACAGTGTACAACAGTGACAGGAGAGCAGATATTTTCACAGTGTAAAATAGCGAGAGGAGAGCAGGGCTTTTCACAGTGTAAAACAGCGAGAGTAGTGCAGGGATGTTCACAGAGTAAAACAGCAAGAGGAGAGCATGGATTTTCACAGTGTAAAAAAACGAGAGGAAGGCAGGGATTTGCACAGAGTAAAACAGCGAGAGGAGAGCAGGGATTTCCAAAGTTGAAAACATCGAGACGAGAGCCGGGACTTGCACAATGTAAAACAGTGAGAGTAGAGCAGGGATTTGTACAGTGTAAAAAAGCGAGAGATGAGCAGGGATTTGCAAAGTTTCAAACAATGATAGGAGCGCCAGGATTTTCACAGTGTAAAACAGTGAGAGGAGAGCATGGATTTTCACAGTGTAAAACAGCGAGAGGAATGCAGGGATTTTCACAGTGCAAAACAGCAAGACGAGAGTAATGATTTTCACAGTGTAAAACAGCAAGGGGAGAGCCAGGATTTTCACAGTGTAAAACAGCGAGAGGAGAACAGGGATTTTCACAGTGTAAAACAGCGAGAGGTGAGCAGGGATTTGCACAGTGTAAATCAGCGAGAGGATAGCAGGGATTTTCACAGTTGAAGACATCGAGAGGAGAGCCAGGAGTTTCACAGTGTAAAACAGTGAGAGGAATGCAGAGATTTTCACAGTGCAAAACAGCGAGAGCAGAGCAGGCGTTTTCGCAGTGTAAAAGAGCAAAAAGGGAGCCAGGATTTTCAGTCTAAAGCGACAAGCGTAGAGACCTGTTTATCACAGTGTACAACAGTGACAGGAGAGCAGATATTTACACAGTGTAAAACAGCGAGAGGAGAGCAGGGCTTTTCACAGTGAGAAACTGTGAGTGGAGAGCCTGGAATTTCATACTGTTTAACAGTGAGCGGGGAGCCGGAATTTGCACAGTGCAAATCAGCGAGAGCGGTGCAAGGTTTTTCGCAGTGTAATAGTGTAAGAGGAGAGCCGGGAGTTTAACAGTTTAAATCAGTGTGAAGAGAGCAGGGATTTGCACAGCGTAAAACAGTAGAATAGAGCAGGGGTTTTCACAATGGAAAAAAGCGAGAGCAGAGCTGGGGTTTGCACAGTTCAAAACAGTGATAGGAGAGCAGGGATTTTCACAGTGTAAAACAGTGAGAGGAGAGCAGGGATTTTCACAGTGTAAAACAGCAAGAGGAATGCAGGGATTTTCACAGTGCAAAACAGCAAGACGAGAGTAATGATTTTCACAGTGTAAAACAGCAAGAGGAGTGCCAGGATTTTCATAATGACAACAGCGAGAGTAGAGCAGGGATTTTCACAGTGTAAAACAGTGAAAAGAGAGCAAAGGGATGCACAGTATAAAACAGCGAGAGGAGAGTAGGGATTTGCATAGTGTATATCAGCTAGAGGAGAGCAAGGATTTGCACAGTTGAAAACATTGCGAGGAGAGCCGGGAGTTTCACACTGTAAAACAGCATTAGGAGAGCCAGGATTTTCACAGTGTAAAACAGCGAGAGGAGAGCAGGGATTTGCAAAGTTTAAAACAGTGAGAGGACAGAGGGAATTTTCACAGTGTAAAACAGTGAGAGGAGAGCAGGGATATTCACAGTGTAAAAAACGAGATTAATGCAGGGATTTTCACAGTGTAAAACAGCAAGAGAAGAGCCGGGGTTTTCACAGTGTCAAGCCATGAGATGAGAATAAGGGTTTTCACAGTGTAAAACAGCGAGAGGAGAGCAGGGATTTTCACAGTGTAAAATAGCGAAAAGGGAGCAACGTTTTTCAGTGTGAAACTGTGAGAGGAGCGCCGGGATTTTCACAGTGTGAAACAGCGAGAGTAGAGCAGGGATTTGTACAGTGTAAAAAGGCGAGAGGGTAGCAGGGATTTGCAAAATTTAAAACAATGAGAGGAGAGCCGGGATTATCACACTGTAAAACAGTGAGAGGAGAGCACGGATTTTCACAGTGTAAAACAGCAAGAGAAGAGCCGGGGTTTTCACAATGTCAAGCCATGAGATGAGAATAAGGGTTTTCACAGTGTAAAACAGCGAGAGGAGAGCAGGGATTTTCACAGTGTAAAATAGCGAAAAGGGAGCAACGTTTTTCAGTGTAAAGCAGCAAGAGGAGGGCCTGGATTTGCACAGTGAAAAACAGCGAGAGTAGAGCAGGGATTTTCACAGTGTAAAACAGCGAGAGGAGAGCAGGGATTTGCACAGTGTATATCAGCGAGAGGAGAGCAGGGATTTTCACAGTGTAAAACAGCGAGAGGAGAGCAGGGATTTTCACAGTGTAAAACAGCGAGAGGTGAGCAGGGATTTGCACAGTGTAAATCAGCGAGAGGAGAGCAGGGATTTTCACAGTTGAAAACATCGAAAGGAGAGCCAGGAGTTTCACAGTGTGAAACAGCGAGAGGAATGCAGAGATTTTCACAGTGCAAAACAGCAAGAGCAGAGCAGGTGTTTTCGCAGTGTAAAAGAGCGAAAAGGGAGCCAGGATTTTCAGTCTAAAGCGGCAAGCGTAGAGAAATGTTTATCACAGTGTACAACAGTGACAGGAGAGCAGATATTTTCACAGTGTAAAACAGCGAGAGGAGAGCAGGGCTTTTCACAGTGTAAAATGGCGAGAGTAGTGCAGGGATGTTCACAGAGTAAAACAGCAAGAGGGGTGCATGGATTTTCACAGTGTAAAAAAACAAGAGCAAGGCAGGAATTTGTACAGTGTAAAAAAGTGAGAGGTGAGCAGGGATTTGCAAAGTTTACAACAATGAGAGGAGAGCAGGGATTTTCACACTGTAAAACAGTGAGAGGAGAGCAGGGATTTTCACAGTGTAAAACAGCGCGAGGAATGCAGGGATTTTCACAGTGTAAAACAGCAAGACAAGAGTAATGATTTTCACAGTGTAAAACAGCAAGAGGAGAGCCAGGATTTTCACAGTGAAATGCAGCGAGAGGCGAGCTGTGATTTTCACAGTGTAAAGCAGCGAGAGTAGAGCAGGGATTTGTACAGTGCAAAAAAGCGAGAGATGAGCAGGGATTTGCAAAGTTTCAAACAATGATAGGTGAGCCGGGATTTTCACACTGTAAAACAGTGAGAGGAGAGCATGGATTTTCACAGTGTAAAACAGCGAGAGGAATGCAGGGATTTTCACAGTGCAAAACAGCAAGACGAGAGTAATGATTTTCACAGTGTAAAACAGCAAGAGGAGAGCCAGGATTTTCACAGTGAAATACAGCGAGAGTAGAGCAGGGATTTTCACAGTGTAAAAGAGTGAAAAGGGAGCAAAGTTTCTCAGTGTGAAACTGTGAGAGGAGCGCCGGGATTTTCACAATGTATAACAGTGAGAGCAGAGCAGGGGTTTTCGCAGTGTAAAACTGTGAGAGGGGAGCCAGGATTTTCAGTCTAAAGCAGCAAGTATAGAGACGTGTTTTTCAGTGTTCAACAGCGACTGTGGAGCAGTTATTTTCATAGTGTAAAACAGCGAGAGGAGAGCAGTTATTTTCACAGTGTAAAACAGCGAGAGGAGAGCAGTTATTTTCACAGTGTAAAACAGCGAGAGTAGTGCAGGAATTTTCGGAGTAAAACAGCAGGAGGAGAGCAAAGATTTTCACAGTGTAAAAGTATAAGAGGGGAGTATGGATTTTCACAGTGTAAAAAAGCGAGAGGAGAGCAGGGATTTTCACAGTTGCAAACATCGAGACGAGAGCCTGGATTTTCACAGTGTAGAACAGCGAGAGGAGAGCAGAGATGTTCACTGTGCAAAACAGTGAGAGGAGAGCAGGTTTTTTCACAGTGTGAAACTGTGAGTGGAGAGCCTGGAATTTGCACAGTGCACATCAACGAGAGCGGAGCAGGGTTTTTCGCAGTGTAATAGTGTAAGAGGAGAGCCGGGAGTTTAACAGTTTAAATCAGTGTGAAGAGAGCAGGGATTTGCACAGCGTAAAACAATAGAAGAGAGCAGGGGTTTTCACAATGGAAAAAAGCGAGAGCAGAGCAGGGCTTTGCACAGTTCAAAAGAGTGAGAGGAGAGCAGGGATATGCACAGTTCAAAACAGTGAGAGGAGAGCAGGAATTTTCACAGTATAAAACAGCGAGAGGAATGCAGGGATTTTCACAGTGCAAAACAGCAAGACGAGAGTAATGATTTTCACAGTGTAAAACAGCAAGAGGAGAGCCAGGATTTTCACAGTGAAATACAGCGAGAGTAGAGCAGGGATTTTCACAGTGTAAAAGAGTGAAAAGGGAGCAAAGTTTCTCAGTGTGAAACTGTGAGAGGAGCGCCGGGATTTTCACAGTGTATAACAGCGAGAGCAGAGCAGGGGTTTTCACAGTGTAAAACAGCGAGAGGAGAGCAGGGGTTTTCGCAGTGTTAAACTGTGAGAGGGGAGCCAGGATTTTCAGTCTAAAGCAGCAAGTATAGACACGTGTTTTTCAGTGTACAACAGCGACTGGGGAGCAGTTATTTTCACAGTGTAAAACAGCGAGAGGAGAGCAGGGCTTTTCACAGTGTAAAACAGCGAGAGTATTGCAGGAATTTTCGGAGTAAAACAGCAGGAGGAGAGCAAAGAATTTCACAGTGTAAAAAAGCGAGAGGAGAGCAGGGATTTGCACAGTGTAAAGCAGCGAGAGGAGAGCAGGAATTTGCACAGAGTAAAACAGCAAGAGGAGCGCAGGGATTTGCACAGTTGCAAACATCGAGACGAGAGCCAGGATTTTCACAGTGTAAAACAGCGAGAGGATAGCAGAGATTTTCACAGTGTAAAACAGCGAGAGGAACCCAAGGATTTTCACTGTGCAAAACAGTGAGAGGAGAGCAGGTTTTTTCACAGTGTGAAACTGTGAGTGGAGAGCCTAGAATTTCATACTGTTTAACAGTGAGCGGGGAGCCGGAATTTGCACAGTGCAAATCAGCGAGAGCGGAGCAGGGTTTTTCGCAGTGTTATAGTGTAAGAGGAGAGCCGGGACTTTAACAGTTTAAATCAGTGTGAAGAGAGCAGGGATTTGCACAGCATAAAACAGTAGAATAGAGCAGGGGTTTTCACAATGGAAAAAAGCGAGAGCAGAGCAGGGCTTTGCACAGTTCAAAAGAGTGATAGGAGAGCAGGGATATGCACAGTTCAAAACAGTGAGAGGAGAGCAGGGATTTTCACAGTGTATAACAGTGAGAGGAGAGCAGGGATTTTCACAGTGTAAAACAGTGAGAGGAGAGCAGGGATTTTCACAGTGTAAAACAGCGAGAGGAATGCAGGGATTTTCACAGTGCAAAACAGCAAGACGAGAGTAATGATTTTCACAGTGTTAAACAGCAAGAGGAGAGCCAGGATTTTCACAGTGAAATACAGCGAGAGTCGAGCAGGGATTTTCACAGTGTAAAAGAGTGAAAAGGGAGCAAAGTTTCTCAGTGTGAAACTGTGAGAGGAGCGCCGGGATTTTCACTGTGTATAACAGCGAGAGCAGAGCAGGGGTTTTCGCAGTGTAAAACTGTGAGAGGGGAGCCAGGATTTTCAGTCTAAAGCAGCAAGTATAGAGATGTGTTTTTCAGTGTACAACAGCGACTGGGGAGCAGTTACTTTCACAGTGTAAAACAGCGAGAGGAGAGCAGGGCTTTTCACAGTGTAAAACAGCGAGAGTAGTGCAGGAAATTTTGGAGTAAAACAGCAGGAGGAGAGCAAAGAATTTCACAGTGTAAAAGTATAAGAGGGGAGTATGGATTTTCACAGTGTAAAAAAGCGAGAGGAGAGCAGGGATTTGCACAGTTGCAAACATCGAGACGAGAGCCAAGATTTTCACAGTGTAAAACAGCGAGAGGAGAGCAGAGATTTTCACAGTGTAAAACAGCGAGAGGAGAGCCAGGATTTTCACAGTTGAAAACATCGAGAGGAGAGCCGGGATTTTCACAGTGTAAAACAGCGAGAGGAATGCCGAGATTTTCACAGTGCAAAACAGTGAGAGTAGAGCAGGGATTTTCACAGTGTAAAAGAGCGAAAAGGGAGCAAAGTTTTTCAGTGTGAAAATGTGAGAGGAGTGCCGGGATTTTCATAGTGTATAACAGCGAGAGCAGAGCAGGGGTTTTCGCAGTGTAAAACTGTGAGAGGGGAGCCAGGATTTTCAGTCTAAAGCGGCAAGCGTACAGACCGGTTTATCACAGTGTACAACAGTGACAGGAGAGCAGATATTTTCACAGTGTAAAATAGCGAGAGGAGAGCAGGGCTTTTCACAGTGTAAAACAGCGAGAGTAGTGCAGGGATGTTCACAGAGTAAAACAGCAAGAGGAGAGCATGGATTTTCACAGTGTAAAAAAACGAGAGGAAGGCAGGGATTTGCACAGAGTAAAACAGCGAGAGGAGAGCAGGGATTTCCAAAGTTGAAAACATCGAGACGAGAGCCGGGACTTGCACAATGTAAAACAGTGAGAGTAGAGCAGGGATTTGTACAGTGTAAAAAAGCGAGAGATGAGCAGGGATTTGCAAAGTTTCAAACAATGATAGGAGCGCCAGGATTTTCACAGTGTAAAACAGTGAGAGGAGAGCATGGATTTTCACAGTGTAAAACAGCGAGAGGAATGCAGGGATTTTCACAGTGCAAAACAGCAAGACGAGAGTAATGATTTTCACAGTGTAAAACAGCAAGGGGAGAGCCAGGATTTTCACAGTGTAAAACAGCGAGAGGAGAACAGGGATTTTCACAGTGTAAAACAGCGAGAGGTGAGCAGGGATTTGCACAGTGTAAATCAGCGAGAGGATAGCAGGGATTTTCACAGTTGAAGACATCGAGAGGAGAGCCAGGAGTTTCACAGTGTAAAACAGTGAGAGGAATGCAGAGATTTTCACAGTGCAAAACAGCGAGAGCAGAGCAGGCGTTTTCGCAGTGTAAAAGAGCAAAAAGGGAGCCAGGATTTTCAGTCTAAAGCGACAAGCGTAGAGACCTGTTTATCACAGTGTACAACAGTGACAGGAGAGCAGATATTTACACAGTGTAAAACAGCGAGAGGAGAGCAGGGCTTTTCACAGTGAGAAACTGTGAGTGGAGAGCCTGGAATTTCATACTGTTTAACAGTGAGCGGGGAGCCGGAATTTGCACAGTGCAAATCAGCGAGAGCGGTGCAAGGTTTTTCGCAGTGTAATAGTGTAAGAGGAGAGCCGGGAGTTTAACAGTTTAAATCAGTGTGAAGAGAGCAGGGATTTGCACAGCGTAAAACAGTAGAATAGAGCAGGGGTTTTCACAATGGAAAAAAGCGAGAGCAGAGCTGGGGTTTGCACAGTTCAAAACAGTGATAGGAGAGCAGGGATTTTCACAGTGTAAAACAGTGAGAGGAGAGCAGGGATTTTCACAGTGTAAAACAGCAAGAGGAATGCAGGGATTTTCACAGTGCAAAACAGCAAGACGAGAGTAATGATTTTCACAGTGTAAAACAGCAAGAGGAGTGCCAGGATTTTCATAATGACAACAGCGAGAGTAGAGCAGGGATTTTCACAGTGTAAAACAGTGAAAAGAGAGCAAAGGGATGCACAGTATAAAACAGCGAGAGGAGAGTAGGGATTTGCATAGTGTATATCAGCTAGAGGAGAGCAAGGATTTGCACAGTTGAAAACATTGCGAGGAGAGCCGGGAGTTTCACACTGTAAAACAGCATTAGGAGAGCCAGGATTTTCACAGTGTAAAACAGCGAGAGGAGAGCAGGGATTTGCAAAGTTTAAAACAGTGAGAGGACAGAGGGAATTTTCACAGTGTAAAACAGTGAGAGGAGAGCAGGGATATTCACAGTGTAAAAAACGAGATTAATGCAGGGATTTTCACAGTGTAAAACAGCAAGAGAAGAGCCGGGGTTTTCACAGTGTCAAGCCATGAGATGAGAATAAGGGTTTTCACAGTGTAAAACAGCGAGAGGAGAGCAGGGATTTTCACAGTGTAAAATAGCGAAAAGGGAGCAACGTTTTTCAGTGTGAAACTGTGAGAGGAGCGCCGGGATTTTCACAGTGTGAAACAGCGAGAGTAGAGCAGGGATTTGTACAGTGTAAAAAGGCGAGAGGGTAGCAGGGATTTGCAAAATTTAAAACAATGAGAGGAGAGCCGGGATTATCACACTGTAAAACAGTGAGAGGAGAGCACGGATTTTCACAGTGTAAAACAGCAAGAGAAGAGCCGGGGTTTTCACAATGTCAAGCCATGAGATGAGAATAAGGGTTTTCACAGTGTAAAACAGCGAGAGGAGAGCAGGGATTTTCACAGTGTAAAATAGCGAAAAGGGAGCAACGTTTTTCAGTGTAAAGCAGCAAGAGGAGGGCCTGGATTTGCACAGTGAAAAACAGCGAGAGTAGAGCAGGGATTTTCACAGTGTAAAACAGCGAGAGGAGAGCAGGGATTTGCACAGTGTATATCAGCGAGAGGAGAGCAGGGATTTTCACAGTGTAAAACAGCGAGAGGAGAGCAGGGATTTTCACAGTGTAAAACAGCGAGAGGTGAGCAGGGATTTGCACAGTGTAAATCAGCGAGAGGAGAGCAGGGATTTTCACAGTTGAAAACATCGAAAGGAGAGCCAGGAGTTTCACAGTGTGAAACAGCGAGAGGAATGCAGAGATTTTCACAGTGCAAAACAGCAAGAGCAGAGCAGGTGTTTTCGCAGTGTAAAAGAGCGAAAAGGGAGCCAGGATTTTCAGTCTAAAGCGGCAAGCGTAGAGAAATGTTTATCACAGTGTACAACAGTGACAGGAGAGCAGATATTTTCACAGTGTAAAACAGCGAGAGGAGAGCAGGGCTTTTCACAGTGTAAAATGGCGAGAGTAGTGCAGGGATGTTCACAGAGTAAAACAGCAAGAGGGGTGCATGGATTTTCACAGTGTAAAAAAACAAGAGCAAGGCAGGAATTTGTACAGTGTAAAAAAGTGAGAGGTGAGCAGGGATTTGCAAAGTTTACAACAATGAGAGGAGAGCAGGGATTTTCACACTGTAAAACAGTGAGAGGAGAGCAGGGATTTTCACAGTGTAAAACAGCGCGAGGAATGCAGGGATTTTCACAGTGTAAAACAGCAAGACAAGAGTAATGATTTTCACAGTGTAAAACAGCAAGAGGAGAGCCAGGATTTTCACAGTGAAATGCAGCGAGAGGCGAGCTGTGATTTTCACAGTGTAAAGCAGCGAGAGTAGAGCAGGGATTTGTACAGTGCAAAAAAGCGAGAGATGAGCAGGGATTTGCAAAGTTTCAAACAATGATAGGTGAGCCGGGATTTTCACACTGTAAAACAGTGAGAGGAGAGCATGGATTTTCACAGTGTAAAACAGCGAGAGGAATGCAGGGATTTTCACAGTGCAAAACAGCAAGACGAGAGTAATGATTTTCACAGTGTAAAACAGCAAGAGGAGAGCCAGGATTTTCACAGTGAAATACAGCGAGAGTAGAGTAGGGATTTTCACAGTGTAAAAGAGTGAAAAGGGAGCAAAGTTTCTCAGTGTGAAACTGTGAGAGGAGCGCCGGGATTTTCACAATGTATAACAGTGAGAGCAGAGCAGGGGTTTTCGCAGTGTAAAACTGTGAGAGGGGAGCCAGGATTTTCAGTCTAAAGCAGCAAGTATAGAGACGTGTTTTTCAGTGTTCAACAGCGACTGTGGAGCAGTTATTTTCATAGTGTAAAACAGCGAGAGGAGAGCAGTTATTTTCACAGTGTAAAACAGCGAGAGGAGAGCAGTTATTTTCACAGTGTAAAACAGCGAGAGTAGTGCAGGAATTTTCGGAGTAAAACAGCAGGAGGAGAGCAAAGATTTTCACAGTGTAAAAGTATAAGAGGGGAGTATGGATTTTCACAGTGTAAAAAAGCGAGAGGAGAGCAGGGATTTTCACAGTTGCAAACATCGAGACGAGAGCCTGGATTTTCATAGTGTAGAACAGCGAGAGGAGAGCAGAGATGTTCACTGTGCAAAACAGTGAGAGGAGAGCAGGTTTTTTCACAGTGTGAAACTGTGAGTGGAGAGCCTGGAATTTGCACAGTGCACATCAACGAGAGCGGAGCAGGGTTTTTCGCAGTGTAATAGTGTAAGAGGAGAGCCGGGAGTTTAACAGTTTAAATCAGTGTGAAGAGAGCAGGGATTTGCACAGCGTAAAACAATAGAAGAGAGCAGGGGTTTTCACAATGGAAAAAAGCGAGAGCAGAGCAGGGCTTTGCACAGTTCAAAAGAGTGAGAGGAGAGCAGGGATATGCACAGTTCAAAACAGTGAGAGGAGAGCAGGGATTTTCACAGTATAAAACAGCGAGAGGAATGCAGGGATTTTCACAGTGCAAAACAGCAAGACGAGAGTAATGATTTTCACAGTGTAAAACAGCAAGAGGAGAGCCAGGATTTTCACAGTGAAATACAGCGAGAGTAGAGCAGGGATTTTCACAGTGTAAAAGAGTGAAAAGGGAGCAAAGTTTCTCAGTGTGAAACTGTGAGAGGAGCGCCGGGATTTTCACAGTGTATAACAGCGAGAGCAGAGCAGGGGTTTTCACAGTGTAAAACAGCGAGAGGAGAGCAGGGGTTTTCGCAGTGTAAAACTGTGAGAGGGGAGCCAGGATTTTCAGTCTAAAGCAGCAAGTATAGACACGTGTTTTTCAGTGTACAACAGCGACTGGGGAGCAGTTATTTTCACAGTGTAAAACAGCGAGAGGAGAGCAGGGCTTTTCACAGTGTAAAACAGCGAGAGTATTGCAGGAATTTTCGGAGTAAAACAGCAGGAGGAGAGCAAAGAATTTCACAGTGTAAAAGTATAAGAGGGGAGTATGGATTTTCACAGTGTAAAAAAGCGAGAGGAGAGCAGGAATTTGCACAGTGTAAAGCAGCGAGAGGAGAGCAGGAATTTGCACAGAGTAAAACAGCGAGAGGAGAACAGGGCTTTTCACAGTGTAAAACAGCGAGAGTAGTGCAGGAATTTTCGGAGTAAAACAGCAGGAGGAGAGCAAAGATTTTCACAGTGTAAAAGTATAAGAGGGGAGTATGGATTTTCACAGTGTAAAAAAGCGAGAGGAGAGCAGGGATTTGCACAGTGTAAAGAATGAGAGGAGAGCAGGAATTTGCACAGAGTAAAACAGCGAGAGGAGCGCAGGGATTTGCACAGTTGCAAACATCGAGACGAGAGCCAGGATTTTCACAGTGTAAAACAGCGAGAGGAGAGCAGAGATTTTCACAGTGTAAAACAGTGAGAGGAACCCAAGGATTTTCACTGTGCAAAACAGTGAGAGGAGAGCAGGTTTTTTCACAGTGTGAAACTGTGAGTGGAGAGCCTAGAATTTCATACTGTTTAACAGTGAGCGGGGAGCCGGAATTTGCACAGTGCAAATCAGCGAGAGCGGTGCAGGGATTTTCACAGTGTAAAACAGTGAAAAGAGAGCAAGGGGATACACAGTGTAAAACAGCGAGAGGAGAGTAGGGATTTGCATAGTGTATATCAGCTAGAGGAGAGCAAGGATTTGCACAGTTGAAAACATTGCGAGGAGAGCCGGGAGTTTCACACTGTGAAACAGCATTAGGAGAGCCAGGATTTTCACAGTGTAAAACAGCGAGAGGAGAGCAGGGATTTACAAAGTTTAAAACAGTGAGAGGACAGAGGGAATTTTCACAGTGTAAAACAGTGAGAGGAGAGCAGGGATATTCACAGTGTAAAAAACGAGATTAATGCAGGGATTTTCACAGTGTAAAACAGCAAGAGAAGAGCCGGGGTTTTCACAGTGTCAAGCCATGAGATGAGAATAAGGGTTTTCACAGTGTAAAACAGCGAGAGGAGCGCAGGGATTTTCACAGTGTAAAATAGCGAAAAGGGAGCAACGTTTTTCAGTGTAAAGCAGCAAGAGGAGGGCCTGGATTTTCACAGTGAAAAACTGCGAGAGTAGAGCAGGGATTTTCACAGTGTAAAACAGCGAGAGGGTAGCAGGGATTTGCACAGTGTATATCAGCGAGAGGAGAGCAGGGATTTTCACAGTGTAAAACAGCAAGAGGAGAGCAGGGATTTGCATAGTGTATATCAGCTAGAGGAGAGCAAGGATTTGCACAGTTGAAAACATTGTGAGGAGAGCCGGGAGTTTCACACTGTGAAACAGCATTAGGAGAGCCAGGATTTTCACAGTGTAAAACAGCGAGAGGAGAGCAGGGATTTACAAAGTTTAAAACAGTGAGAGGACAGAGGGAATTTTCACAGTGTAAAACAGTGAGAGGAGAGCAGGGATTTTCACAGTGTAAAACAGCGAGAGAAATGCAGGGATTTTCACAGTGTAAAACAGCAAGACAAGAGTAATGATTTTCACAGTGTAAAACAGCAAGAGGAGAGCCAGGATTTTCACAGTGAAATGCAGCGACAGGAGAGCCGTGATTTTCACAGTGTAAAGCAGCGAGAGTAGAGCAGGGATTTGTACAGTGCAAAAAAAGCGAGAGATGAGCAGGGATTTGCCAAGTTTCAAACAATGATAGGTGAGCCGGGATTTTCACACTGTAAAACAGTGAGAGGAGAGCATGGATTTTCACCGTGTAAAACAGCGCGAGGAATGCAGGGATTTTCACAGTGCAAAACAGCAATACGAGAGTAATGATTTTCACAGTGTAAAACAGCAAGAGGAGAGCCAGGATTATCACAGTGAAATACAGCGAGAGTCGAGCAGGGATTTTCACAGTGTCAAAGAGCGAAAAGGGAGCAAAGTTTCTCAGTGTCAAACTGTGAGAGGAGCGCCGGGATTTTCACAGTGTATAACAGCGAGAGCAGAGCAGGGGTTTTCGCAGTGTAAAACTGTGAGAGGGGAGCCAGGATTTTCAGTCTAAAGCAGCAAGTATAGAGATGTGTTTTTCAGTGTACAACAGCGACTGGGGAGCAGTTACTTTCACAGTGTAAAACAGCGAGAGGAGAGCAGGGCTTTTCACAGTGTAAAACAGCGAGAGTAGTGCAGGAAATTTTGGAGTAAAACAGCAGGAGGAGAGCAAAGAATTTCACAGTGTAAAAGTATAAGAGGGGAGTATGGATTTTCACAGTGTAAAAAAGCGAGAGGAGAGCAGGGATTTGCACAGTTGCAAACATCGAGACGAGAGCCAAGATTTTCACAGTGTAAAACAGCGAGAGGAGAGCAGAGATTTTCACAGTGTAAAACAGCGAGAGGAGAGCCAGGATTTTCACAGTTGAAAACATCGAGAGGAGAGCCGGGATTTTCACAGTGTAAAACAGCGAGAGGAATGCCGAGATTTTCACAGTGCAAAACAGTGAGAGTAGAGCAGGGATTTTCACAGTGTAAAAGAGCGAAAAGGGAGCAAAGTTTTTCAGTGTGAAAATGTGAGAGGAGCGCCGGGATTTTCATAGTGTATAACAGCGAGAGCAGAGCAGGGGTTTTCGCAGTGTAAAACTGTGAGAGGGGAGCCAGGATTTTCAGTCTAAAGCGGCAAGCGTACAGACCGGTTTATCACAGTGTACAACAGTGACAGGAGAGCAGATATTTTCACAGTGTAAAATAGCGAGAGGAGAGCAGGGCTTTTCACAGTGTAAAACAGCGAGAGTAGTGCAGGGATGTTCACAGAGTAAAACAGCAAGAGGAGAGCATGGATTTTCACAGTGTAAAAAAACGAGAGGAAGGCAGGGATTTGCACAGAGTAAAACAGCGAGAGGAGAGCAGGGATTTCCAAAGTTGAAAACATCGAGACGAGAGCCGGGACTTGCACAATGTAAAACAGTGAGAGTAGAGCAGGGATTTGTACAGTGTAAAAAAGCGAGAGATGAGCAGGGATTTGCAAAGTTTCAAACAATGATAGGAGCGCCAGGATTTTCACAGTGTAAAACAGTGAGAGGAGAGCATGGATTTTCACAGTGTAAAACAGCGAGAGGAATGCAGGGATTTTCACAGTGCAAAACAGCAAGACGAGAGTAATGATTTTCACAGTGTAAAACAGCAAGGGGAGAGCCAGGATTTTCACAGTGTAAAACAGCGAGAGGAGAACAGGGATTTTCACAGTGTAAAACAGCGAGAGGTGAGCAGGGATTTGCACAGTGTAAATCAGCGAGAGGATAGCAGGGATTTTCACAGTTGAAGACATCGAGAGGAGAGCCAGGAGTTTCACAGTGTAAAACAGTGAGAGGAATGCAGAGATTTTCACAGTGCAAAACAGCGAGAGCAGAGCAGGCGTTTTCGCAGTGTAAAAGAGCAAAAAGGGAGCCAGGATTTTCAGTCTAAAGCGACAAGCGTAGAGACCTGTTTATCACAGTGTACAACAGTGACAGGAGAGCAGATATTTACACAGTGTAAAACAGCGAGAGGAGAGCAGGGCTTTTCACAGTGAGAAACTGTGAGTGGAGAGCCTGGAATTTCATACTGTTTAACAGTGAGCGGGGAGCCGGAATTTGCACAGTGCAAATCAGCGAGAGCGGTGCAAGGTTTTTCGCAGTGTAATAGTGTAAGAGGAGAGCCGGGAGTTTAACAGTTTAAATCAGTGTGAAGAGAGCAGGGATTTGCACAGCGTAAAACAGTAGAATAGAGCAGGGGTTTTCACAATGGAAAAAAGCGAGAGCAGAGCTGGGGTTTGCACAGTTCAAAACAGTGATAGGAGAGCAGGGATTTCACAGTGTAAAACAGTGAGAGGAGAGCAGGGATTTTCACAGTGTAAAACAGCAAGAGGAATGCAGGGATTTTCACAGTGCAAAACAGCAAGACGAGAGTAATGATTTTCACAGTGTAAAACAGCAAGAGGAGTGCCAGGATTTTCATAATGACAACAGCGAGAGTAGAGCAGGGATTTTCACAGTGTAAAACAGTGAAAAGAGAGCAAAGGGATGCACAGTATAAAACAGCGAGAGGAGAGTAGGGATTTGCATAGTGTATATCAGCTAGAGGAGAGCAAGGATTTGCACAGTTGAAAACATTGCGAGGAGAGCCGGGAGTTTCACACTGTAAAACAGCATTAGGAGAGCCAGGATTTTCACAGTGTAAAACAGCGAGAGGAGAGCAGGGATTTGCAAAGTTTAAAACAGTGAGAGGACAGAGGGAATTTTCACAGTGTAAAACAGTGAGAGGAGAGCAGGGATATTCACAGTGTAAAAAACGAGATTAATGCAGGGATTTTCACAGTGTAAAACAGCAAGAGAAGAGCCGGGGTTTTCACAGTGTCAAGCCATGAGATGAGAATAAGGGTTTTCACAGTGTAAAACAGCGAGAGGAGAGCAGGGATTTTCACAGTGTAAAATAGCGAAAAGGGAGCAACGTTTTTCAGTGTGAAACTGTGAGAGGAGCGCCGGGATTTTCACAGTGTGAAACAGCGAGAGTAGAGCAGGGATTTGTACAGTGTAAAAAGGCGAGAGGGTAGCAGGGATTTGCAAAATTTAAAACAATGAGAGGAGAGCCGGGATTATCACACTGTAAAACAGTGAGAGGAGAGCACGGATTTTCACAGTGTAAAACAGCAAGAGAAGAGCCGGGGTTTTCACAATGTCAAGCCATGAGATGAGAATAAGGGTTTTCACAGTGTAAAACAGCGAGAGGAGAGCAGGGATTTTCACAGTGTAAAATAGCGAAAAGGGAGCAACGTTTTTCAGTGTAAAGCAGCAAGAGGAGGGCCTGGATTTGCACAGTGAAAAACAGCGAGAGTAGAGCAGGGATTTTCACAGTGTAAAACAGCGAGAGGAGAGCAGGGATTTGCACAGTGTATATCAGCGAGAGGAGAGCAGGGATTTTCACAGTGTAAAACAGCGAGAGGAGAGCAGGGATTTTCACAGTGTAAAACAGCGAGAGGTGAGCAGGGATTTGCACAGTGTAAATCAGCGAGAGGAGAGCAGGGATTTTCACAGTTGAAAACATCGAAAGGAGAGCCAGGAGTTTCACAGTGTGAAACAGCGAGAGGAATGCAGAGATTTTCACAGTGCAAAACAGCAAGAGCAGAGCAGGTGTTTTCGCAGTGTAAAAGAGCGAAAAGGGAGCCAGGATTTTCAGTCTAAAGCGGCAAGCGTAGAGAAATGTTTATCACAGTGTACAACAGTGACAGGAGAGCAGATATTTTCACAGTGTAAAACAGCGAGAGGAGAGCAGGGCTTTTCACAGTGTAAAATGGCGAGAGTAGTGCAGGGATGTTCACAGAGTAAAACAGCAAGAGGGGTGCATGGATTTTCACAGTGTAAAAAAACAAGAGCAAGGCAGGAATTTGTACAGTGTAAAAAAGTGAGAGGTGAGCAGGGATTTGCAAAGTTTACAACAATGAGAGGAGAGCAGGGATTTTCACACTGTAAAACAGTGAGAGGAGAGCAGGGATTTTCACAGTGTAAAACAGCGCGAGGAATGCAGGGATTTTCACAGTGTAAAACAGCAAGACAAGAGTAATGATTTTCACAGTGTAAAACAGCAAGAGGAGAGCCAGGATTTTCACAGTGAAATGCAGCGAGAGGCGAGCTGTGATTTTCACAGTGTAAAGCAGCGAGAGTAGAGCAGGGATTTGTACAGTGCAAAAAAGCGAGAGATGAGCAGGGATTTGCAAAGTTTCAAACAATGATAGGTGAGCCGGGATTTTCACACTGTAAAACAGTGAGAGGAGAGCATGGATTTTCACAGTGTAAAACAGCGAGAGGAATGCAGGGATTTTCACAGTGCAAAACAGCAAGACGAGAGTAATGATTTTCACAGTGTAAAACAGCAAGAGGAGAGCCAGGATTTTCACAGTGAAATACAGCGAGAGTAGAGTAGGGATTTTCACAGTGTAAAAGAGTGAAAAGGGAGCAAAGTTTCTCAGTGTGAAACTGTGAGAGGAGCGCCGGGATTTTCACAATGTATAACAGTGAGAGCAGAGCAGGGGTTTTCGCAGTGTAAAACTGTGAGAGGGGAGCCAGGATTTTCAGTCTAAAGCAGCAAGTATAGAGACGTGTTTTTCAGTGTTCAACAGCGACTGTGGAGCAGTTATTTTCATAGTGTAAAACAGCGAGAGGAGAGCAGTTATTTTCACAGTGTAAAACAGCGAGAGGAGAGCAGTTATTTTCACAGTGTAAAACAGCGAGAGTAGTGCAGGAATTTTCGGAGTAAAACAGCAGGAGGAGAGCAAAGATTTTCACAGTGTAAAAGTATAAGAGGGGAGTATGGATTTTCACAGTGTAAAAAAGCGAGAGGAGAGCAGGGATTTTCACAGTTGCAAACATCGAGACGAGAGCCTGGATTTTCACAGTGTAGAACAGCGAGAGGAGAGCAGAGATGTTCACTGTGCAAAACAGTGAGAGGAGAGCAGGTTTTTTCACAGTGTGAAACTGTGAGTGGAGAGCCTGGAATTTGCACAGTGCACATCAACGAGAGCGGAGCAGGGTTTTTCGCAGTGTAATAGTGTAAGAGGAGAGCCGGGAGTTTAACAGTTTAAATCAGTGTGAAGAGAGCAGGGATTTGCACAGCGTAAAACAATAGAAGAGAGCAGGGGTTTTCACAATGGAAAAAAGCGAGAGCAGAGCAGGGCTTTGCACAGTTCAAAAGAGTGAGAGGAGAGCAGGGATATGCACAGTTCAAAACAGTGAGAGGAGAGCAGGGATTTTCACAGTATAAAACAGCGAGAGGAATGCAGGGATTTTCACAGTGCAAAACAGCAAGACGAGAGTAATGATTTTCACAGTGTAAAACAGCAAGAGGAGAGCCAGGATTTTCACAGTGAAATACAGCGAGAGTAGAGCAGGGATTTTCACAGTGTAAAAGAGTGAAAAGGGAGCAAAGTTTCTCAGTGTGAAACTGTGAGAGGAGCGCCGGGATTTTCACAGTGTATAACAGCGAGAGCAGAGCAGGGGTTTTCACAGTGTAAAACAGCGAGAGGAGAGCAGGGGTTTTCGCAGTGTAAAACTGTGAGAGGGGAGCCAGGATTTTCAGTCTAAAGCAGCAAGTATAGACACGTGTTTTTCAGTGTACAACAGCGACTGGGGAGCAGTTATTTTCACAGTGTAAAACAGCGAGAGGAGAGCAGGGCTTTTCACAGTGTAAAACAGCGAGAGTATTGCAGGAATTTTCGGAGTAAAACAGCAGGAGGAGAGCAAAGAATTTCACAGTGTAAAAGTATAAGAGGGGAGTATGGATTTTCACAGTGTAAAAAAGCGAGAGGAGAGCAGGAATTTGCACAGTGTAAAGCAGCGAGAGGAGAGCAGGAATTTGCACAGAGTAAAACAGCAAGAGGAGCGCAGGGATTTGCACAGTTGCAAACATCGAGACGAGAGCCAGGATTTTCACAGTGTAAAACAGCGAGAGGAGAGCAGAGATTTTCACAGTGTAAAACAGCGAGAGGAACCCAAGGATTTTCACTGTGCAAAACAGTGAGAGGAGAGCAGGTTTTTTCACAGTGTGAAACTGTGAGTGGAGAGCCTAGAATTTCATACTGTTTAACAGTGAGCGGGGAGCCGGAATTTGCACAGTGCAAATCAGCGAGCGCGGAGCAGGGTTTTTCGCAGTGTAATAGTGTAAGAGGAGAGCCGGGAGTTTAACAGTTTAATTCAGTGTGAAGATAGCAGGGATTTGCACAGCGTAAAACAGTAGAATAAAGCAAGGGTTTTCACAATGGAAAAAAGCGAGAGCAGAGCTGGGGTTTGCACAGTTCAAAAGAGTGATAGGAGAGCAGGGATTTTCACGGTTCAAAACAGTGAGAGGAGAGCAGGGATTTTCACAGTGTAAAACTGAGAGGAGAGCAGGGATTTTCACAGTGTAAAACAGCAAGAGGAATGCAGGGATTTTCACAGTGCAAAACAGCTAGACGAGAGTAATGATTTTCACAGTGTAAAACAGCAAGAGGAGTGCCAGGATTTTCACAATGACAACAGCGAGAGTAGAGCAGGGATTTTCACAGTGTAAAACAGTGAAAAGAGATCAAGGGCATACACAGTGTAAAACAGCGAGAGGAGAGTAGGGATTTGCATAGTGTATATCAGCTAGAGGAGAGCAGAAGATTTGCACAGTTGAAAACATCGCGAGGAGAGCCGGGAGTTTCACACTGTAAAACAGCATGAGGAGAGCCAGGATTTTCACAGTGTAAAACAGCGAGAGGAGAGCAGGATTTGCAAAGTTTAAAACAGTGAGAGGACAGAGGGAATTTTCACAGTGTAAAACAGCGAGAGGAGAGCAGGGATATTCACTGTGTAAAAAACGAGATTAATGCAGGGATTTTCACAGTGTAAAACAGCAAGAGAAGAGCCGGGGTTTTCACAGTGTCAGGGCATGAGGTGAGAATAAGGGTTTTCACAGTGTGAAACAGCGAGAATAGAGCAGGGATTTTCACAGTGTGAAACAGCGAGAGGTGAGCAGGGATTTGCACAGTGTAAATCAGCGAGAGGATAGCAGGGATTTTCACAGTGTAAAACATCGAGAGGAGAGCCAGGAGTTTCACAGTGTAAAACAGCGAGAGGAATGCAGAGATTTTCACAGTGCAAAACAGCGAGAGCAGAGCAGGCGTTTTCGCAGTGTAATAGAGCGAAAAGGGAGCCAGTATTTTCAGTCTAGAGCGGCAAGCATAGAGACCTGTTTATCACAGTGTACAACAGTGACAGGAGAGCAGATATTTTCACAGTGTAAAACAGCGAGAGGAGAGCAGGGCTTTTCACAGTGTAAAACAATGAGAATAGTGCAGGGATGTTCACAGAGTAAAACAGCAAGAGGAGTGCATGGATTTTCACAGTGTAAAAAAACAAGAGGAAGGCAGGAATTTGTACAGTGTAAAAAAGCGAGAGGTGAGCAGGGATTTGCAAAGTTTACAACAATGAGAGGAGAGCAGGGATTTTCACACTGTAAAACAGTGAGAGTAGAGCAGGGATTTTCACAGTGTAAAACAGCGAGAGAAATGCAGGGATTTTCACAGTGTAAAACAGCAAGACAAGAGTAATGATTTTCACAGTATAAAACAGCAAGAGGAGAGCCAGGATTTTCACAGTGAAATGCAGCTAGAGGAGAGCCGTGATTTTCACAGTGTAAGGCAGCGAGAGTAGAGCAGGGATTTGTACAGTGCAAAAAAGCAAGAGATGAGCAGGGATTTGCCAAGTTTCAAACAATGATAGGTGAGCCGGGATTTTCACACTGTAAAACAGTGAGAGGAGAGCATGGATTTTCACGGTGTAAAACAGCGAGAGTAATGCAGGGATTTTCACAGTGCAAAACAGCGAGACGCGAGTAATGATTTTCACAGTGTAAAACAGCAAGAGAAGAGCCAGGATTATCACAGTGAAATACAGCGAGAGTCGAGCAGGGATTTTCACAGTGTCAAAGAGCGAAAAGGGAGCAAAGTTTCTCAGTGTCAAACTGTGAGAGGAGCGCCGGGATTTTCACAGTGTATAACAGCGAGAGCAGAGCAGGGGTTTTCGTAGTGTAAAACTGTGAGAGGGGAGACAGGATTTTCAGTCTAAAGCAGCAAGTATAGAGACGTGTTTTTCAGTGTACAACAGCGACTGGGGAGCATTTATTTTCACAGTGTAAAACAGCGAGAGGAGAGCAGGGCTTTTCACAGTGTAAAACAGTGAGAGTAGTGCAGGAATTTTTGGAGTAAAACAGCAGGAGGAGAGCAAAGAATTTCACAGTGTAAAAGTATAAGAGGGGAGTATGTATTTTCACAGTGTAAAAAAGCGAGAGGAGAGCAGGGATTTGCACAGTGTAAAACAGCGAGAGGAGAGCAGTAATTTGCACAGTGTAAAGCAGCGAGAGGAGAGCAGGAATTTGCACAGAGTAAAACAGCGAGAGGAGCGCAGGGAATTGCACAGTTGCAAACATCGAGACGAGAGCCAGGATTTTCACAGTGTAAAACAGCGAGAGGAGAGCAGAGATTTTCACAGTGTAAAACAGCGAGAGGAACCCAAGGATTTTCACTGTGCAAAACAGTGAGAGGCGAGCAGGTTTTTTCACAGTGTGAAACTGTGAGTGGAGAGCCTGGAATTTCATACTGTTTAACAGTGAGCGGGGAGCCGGAATTTGCACAGTGCAAATCAGCGAGCGCGGAGCAGGGTTTTTCGCAGTGTAATAGTGTAAGAGGAGAGCCGGGAGTTTAACAGTTTAAATCAGTGTGAAGAGAGCAGGGATTTGCACAGCGTAAAACAGTAGAAGAGAGCAGGGGTTTTCACAATGGAAAAAAGCGAGAGCGGAGCAGGGCTTTGCGCAGTTCAAAACAGTGAGAGGGGAGCAGGGATTTTCACAGTGTAAAACAGCGAGACGAGAGTAATGATTTTCACAGTGTAAAACTGCAAGAGGAGTGCCAGGATTTTCACAATGACAACAGCGAGAGTAGAGCAGGGATTTTCACAGTGTAAAACAGTGAAAAGAGAGCAAGGGGATACACAGAGTAAAACAACGAGAGGAGAGTAGGGATTTGCATAGTGTATATCAGCTAGAGGAGAGCAGGGATTTGCACAGTTGAAAACACCGCGAGGAGAGTCGGGAGTTTCACACTGTAAAACAGCATTAGGAGAGCCAGGATTTTCACAGTGTAAAACAGCGAGAGGAGAGCCGGGATTTGCAAAGTTTAAAACAGTGAGAGGACAGAGGGAATTTTCACAGTGTAAAACAGCGAGAGGAGAGCAGGGATATTCACAGTGTAAAAAACGAGATTAATGCAGGGATTTTCACAGTGTAAAACAGCAAGAGAAGAGCCGGGGTTTTCACAGTGTCAAGCCATGAGATGAGAATAAGGGTTTTCACAGTGTAAAACAGCGAGAGGTGAGCAGGGATTTTCAGTGTAAAATAGCGAAAACGGAGCAACGTTTTTCAGTGTGAAACTGTGAGAGGAACGCCGGGATTTTCACAGTGTGAAACAGCGAGAGAAATGCAAGGATTTTCACAGTGTGAAACAGCAAGATGAGAGTAATGATTTTTACAGTGTAAAACAGCAAGAGGAGAGCCTGGATTTTCGCAGTGTAAAACAGCGAAAGGAGAGTAGGGATTTGCACAGTGTATATCATCATGAGGAGAGCAGTGTTTTGCACAGTTGAAAACATCAAGAGGTGAGCCGGTAGTTTCACAGTGTAATACAGCGAGAGGAAAGCAGAGATTTTCACGGTGTAAGACAGTGAGAGTAGAGCAGGGATTTTCACAGTGTAAAACAGCGAAAAGGGAGCAAGGTTTTTCATTGTGAAACTGAGAGGACAGCCGGGATTTGAATAGTGTATAACAGCGAGAGGAAAGCAGAGATTTTCACAGTGTAAGACAGTGAGAGTAGAGCAGGGATTTTCACAGTGTAAAACAGCGAAAAGGGAGCAAGGTTTTTCAGTGTGAAACTGAGAGAACAGCCGGAATTTGAATAGTGTATAACAGCGAGAGGAGAGCAGGGATTTGTACAGTGTAAAAAAGCGAGAGGTGAGCAGGGATTTGCAAAGGTAAAACAATGAGAGGAGAGCCAGGATTTTCACAGTGTAAAACAGCGAAAAGGGAGCAAGGTTTTTCAGTGTGAAACTGTGAGAGGAGCGCTGGGATTTTCACAGTGTAAAACAGCGAGAGGAGAGCTGGGATTTGTACAGTGTAAAAAAGCGAGAGGTGAGCAGGGATTTGTAAAGTTTAAAACAATGAGAGGGAAGCAGGGATTTTCACACTGTAAAACAGTGAGAGGAGAGCAGGGATTTTCACAGTGTAAAACAGCGAGAGGAATGCAGGGATTTTCACAGTGGAAAACAGCAAGAGGAGAGCCAGGATTTTCACAGTGAAATGCAGCGAGAGGAGAGCAGGGATTTGTACAGTGCAAAAATGCGAGAGGTGAGCAGGGATTTGCAATGTTTCAAACAATGATAGGAGAGCCGGGATTTTCACACTGTAAAACAGTGAGAGGAGAGCAGGGATTTTCACAGTGTAAAACAGCGCGAGGAATGCAGGGATTTTCACAGTGCAAAACAGCAAGACGAGAGTAATGATTTTCACAGTGTAAAACAGCAAGAGGAGAGCCAGGATTTTCACAGTGAAAAACAGCGAGAGTATAGCAAGGATTTTCACAGTGTAAAAGAGCGAGAGGAGAGCAGGGATTTGCACAGTGTATATCAGCGAGAGGAGAGCAGGGATTTTCACAGTTGAAAACATCGAGAGGAGAGCCGGGAGTTTCACAGTGTAAAACAGCAAGAGGAAAGCAGAGATTTTCACAGTGCAAAACAGTGAGAGTAGAGCAGGGATTTTCACAGTGTAAAAGAGCGAAATTGGAGCATAGCTTTTCAGTGTGAAACTGTGAGAGAGCGCCGGGATTTTCACAGTGTATAACAGCGAGAGCAGAGCAGGGGTTTTTGCAGTGTAAAATTGTGAGAGGGGAGCCAGGATTTTCAGTCTAAAGCAGCAAGTGTAGAGACCGGTTTATCACAGTGTACAGCAGGGACAGGAGAGCAGATATTTTCACAGTGTAAACAGCGCGAGGAGAGCAGGGCTTTTCACAGTGTAAAACAGCGAGAGTAGTGCAGGGATGTTCACAGAGTAAAACAGCAAGAGGAGAGCATGGATTTTCACAGTGTAAAAAAACGAGAGAAAGGCAGGGGTTTGCACAGAGTAAAACAGCGAGAGGAGAGCAGGGATTTCCAAAGTTGAAAACATCGAGACGAGAGCCGGGATTTGCACAATGTAAAACAGCGAGAGTAGAGCAGGGATCTGTACAGTGCAAAAATGCGAGAGGTGAGCAGAGATTTGCAAAGTTTCAAACAATGATAGGAGAGCTGGGATTTTCACACTGTAAATCAGTGAGAGGAGAGCAGGGATTTTCACAATGTAAAACAGCGAGAGGACTGCAGGGATTTTCACAGTGCAAAACAGCAAGAGTAGAGCAGGGATTTTCACAGTGTAAAAGAGCGAGACGAGAGCAGGGATTTACACAGTGTATATCAGCGAGAGGAGAGCAGGGATTTTCACAGTTGAAAACATCGAGAGGAGAGTCGGGTTTTCACAGTGTAAAACAGCGAGTGGAATGCAAAGATTTTCACAGTGCAAAACAGTGAGAGTAGAGCAGGGATGTTCACATTGTAAAAGAGCGAAAAGGGAGCAAAGTTTTTCAGTGTAAAACAGTGAGAGGAGAGCCAGGATTTTCACAGTGTAAAACAGCGAGAGGAGAGCAGAGATTTTCACAGTGTAAAACAGCGAGAGGAACCCAGGGATTTTCACTGTGTAAAACAGTGAGAGGAGAGCAGGGATTTGCAAAGTTTAAAACAGTGAGAGGACAGAGGGAATTTTCACAGTGTAAAACAGCGAGAGGTGAGCAGGGATTTGCAAAGTTTACAACAATGAGAGGAGAGCAGGGATTTTCACGCTGTAAAACAGTGAGAGGAGAGCAGGGATTTTCACAGTGTAAAACAGCGAGAGAATTGCAGGGATTTTCACAATGTAAAACAGCAAGACGAGAGTAATGATTTTCTCAGTGTAAAACAGCAAGAGGAGAGCCAGGATTTTCACAGTGAAATGCAGCAAGAGGAGAGCCGTGATTTTCACAGTGTAAAGCAGCAAGAGTAGAACAGGGATTTGTTCAGTGCAAAAATGCGAGAGGTGAGCAGGGATTTGCAAAGTTTCAAACAATGATAGGAGAGCCGGGATTTTCACACTTTAAAACAGTGAGAGGAGAGCATGGATTTTCACAGTGTAAAACAGCAAGAGGAGAGCCAGTATTTTCACAGTGAAAAACAGCGAGAGTAGAGCAGGGATTTTCACAGTGTAAATTAGCGAGAGGTGAGCAGGGATTTGCACAGTGTATATTAGCGAGAGGAGAGCAGGGATTTTCACAGTTGAAAACATCGAGAGGAGAGCAGGGATTTGCAAAGTTTAAAACAGTGAGAGGACAGAGGGAATTGTCACAGTGTAAAACAGCGAGAGGAGAGCAGGGATATTCACAGTGTAAAAAATGAGATTAATGCAGGGATTTTCACAGTGCAAAACAGCAAGACGAGAGTAATGATTTTCACAGTGTAAAACAGCAAGAGGAGAGCCAGGATTTTCACAGTGTAAAACAGCGAGAGGTGAGCAGGGATTTGCACAGTGTATATTAGCGAGAGGAGAGCAGGGATTTGCACAGTGTAAAACAGCCAGAGGAATGCAGGGATTTTCACAGTGCAAAACAGCAAGACGAGAGTAATGATTTTCACAGTGTAAAACAGCAAGAGGAGAGCCAGGATTTTCACAGTGAAAAACAGCGAGAGTATAGCAGGGATTTTCACAGTGTAAAAGAGCGAGAGGAGAGCAGGGATTTGCACAGTGTATATCAGCGAGAGGAGAGCAGGGATTTTCACAGTTGAAAACATCGAGAGGAGAGCCGGGAGTTTCACAGTGTAAAACAGCAAGAGGAAAGCAGAGATTTTCACAGTGCAAAACAGTGAGAGTAGAGCAGGGATTTTCACAGTGTCAAAGAGCGAAATTGGAGCATAGCTTTTCAGGGTGAAACTGTGAGAGAGCGCCGGGATTTTCACAGTGTATAACAGCGAGAGCAGAGCAGGGGTTTTTGCAGTGTAAAACTGTGAGAGGGGAGCCAGGATTTTCAGTCTAAAGCAGCAAGTGTAGAGACCGGTTTATCACAGTGTACAACTGTGACAGGAGAGCAGATATTTTCACAGTGTAAAACAGCGAGAGGAGAGCAGGGCTTTTCACAGTATAAAACGGCGAGAGTAGTGCAGGGATGTTCACAGAGTAAAACAGCAAGAGGAGAGCATGGATTTTCACAGTGTAAAAAAACGAGAGGAAGGCAGGGATTTGTGCAGTGTAAAAAAGCGAGAGGTGAGCAGGGATTTGCAAAGTTTACAACAATGAGAGGAGAGCAGGGATTTTCAAGCTGTAAAACAATGGGAGGAGAGCAGGGCTTTTCACAGTGTAAAACAGCGAGAGAAATGCAGGGATTTTCACAGTGTAAAACAGCAAGACGAGAGTATTGATTTTCACAGTGTAAAACAGCAAGAGGAGAGCCAGGATTTTCACAGTGAAATGCAGCGAGAGGAGAGCCGTGATTTTCACAGTGTAAAGCAGCAAGAGTAGAGCAGGGATTTGTTCAGTGCAAAAATGCGAGAGGTGAGCAGGGATTTGCAAAGTTTCAAACAATGATTGGAGAGCCGGGATTTTCACACTTTAAAACAGTGAGAGGAGAGCATGGATTTTCACAGTGTAAAACAGCGAGAGGGATGCAGGGATTTTCACAGTGCAAAACAGCAAGACGAGAGTAATGATTTTCACAGTGTAAAACAGCAAGAGGAGAGCCAGGATTTTCACAGTGAAAAACAGCGAGAGTAGAGCAGGGATTTTCACAGTGTAAAACAGCGAGAGGAGAGCAGGGATTTTCACAGTTGAAAACATTGAGAGGAGATCCGGGAGTTTCACAGTGTAAAACAGCGAGAGGAATGCAGAGATTTTCACAGTGCAAAACAGTGAGAGTAGGGCTGGGATTTTCACAGTGTAAAAGAGCGAAAAGGGAATAAAGTTTTTCAGTGTGAAACTGTGAGAGGAGTGCCGGGATTTTCGCAGTGTATAACAGCGAGGGCAGAACAGGGGTTTTCGCAGTGTAAAACTGTGAGAGGGGAGCCAGGATTTTCAGTCTAAAGCGGCAAGCGTAGAGACCGGTTTATCACAGTGTACAACAGTGACAGGAGAGCAGATATTTTCACAGTGTAAAACAGCGAGAGGAGAGCAGGGCTTTTCACAGAGTAAAACTGCGAGAGGAGAGCAGGGATTTCCAAAGTTGAAAACATCGAGACGAGAGCCGGGATTTGCACAATGTAAAACAGCAAGAGTAGAGCAGGGATTTGTACAGTGTAAAACAGCGAGAGGTGAGCAGGGATTTACAAAGTTTACAACAATGAGAGTAGAGCAGGGATTTTCACTGTGTAAAACAGCAAGAGAAATGCAGGGATTTGCACAGTGCAAAACAGCAAGACGAGAGTAATGATTTTCACAGTGTAAAAAAGCAAGAGGAGAGCCAGGATTTTCACAGTGTAAAACAGCGAGAGGAGAGCAGGGATTTGCACAGTGTATATCAGCGAGAGGAGAGCAGGGATTTTCACAGTTGAAAACATCGAGAGGATAGCCGGGAGTTTCACAGTGTGAAACAGCGAGAGGAAAGCAGAGGTTTTCACAGTGTCAAACAGCAAGAGGAGAGCCTGAATTTTCACAGTGTAGAACAATGAGAGTAGAGCAGGGATTTTCACAGTGTAAAACTGTGAAAGGAGAGCAAGGGTTTTCACAGTGTATAACAATGAGATGGGAGCATGGTTTTTCACAGTGAAAAAAGCGAGAGGACAGCAGCGGGTTTCAGTGTGAAACTGTGGGAGGAGAGCAGTGATTTTGACAGTGTAAAGCAGCGAGAGTAGAGCAGGGATTTGTACAGTGCAAAAAAGCGAGAGGTGAGCAGGGATTTGCAAAGTTTCGAACAATGATAGGAGAGCCGGGATTTTCACAGTGTAAAACAGTGAGAGGAGAGCCAGGATTTTCACAGTGTAAAACAGCGAGAGGAGAGCAGAGATTTTCACAGTGTAAAACAGCGAGAGGAACCCAGGGATTTTCACTGTGTAAAACAGTGAGAGGAGAGCAGGGATTTGCAAAGTTTAAAACAGTGAGAGGACAGAGGGAATTTTCACAGTGTAAAACAGCGAGAGGAGAGCAGGGATTTGCAAAGTTTACAACAATGAGAGGAGAGCAGGGATTTTCACGCTGTAAAACAGTGAGAGGAGAGCAGGGATTTTCACAGTGTAAAACAGCGAGAGAAATGCAGGGATTTTCACAATGTAAAACAGCAAGACGAGAGTAATGATTTTCTCAGTGTAAAACAGCAAGAGGAGAGCCAGGATTTTCACAGTGAAATGCAGCAAGAGGAGAGCCGTGATTTTCACAGTGTAATGCAGCAAGAGTAGAACAGGGATTTGTTCAGTGCAAAAATGCGAGAGGTGAGCAGGGATTTGCAAAGTTTCAAACAATGATAGGAGAGCCGGGATTTTCACACTTTAAAACAGTGAGAGGAGAGCATGGATTTTCACAGTGTAAAACAGCAAGAGGAGAGCCAGTATTTTCACAGTGAAAAACAGCGAGAGTAGAGCAGGGATTTTCACAGTGTAAATTAGCGAGAGGTGAGCAGGGATTTGCACAGTGTATATTAGCGAGAGGAGAGCAGGGATTTTCACAGTTGAAAACATCGAGAGGAGAGCAGGGATTTGCAAAGTTTAAAACAGTGAGAGGACAAAGGGAATTGTCACAGTGTAAAACAGCGAGAGGAGAGCAGGGATATTCACAGTGTAAAAAATGAGATTAATGCAGGGATTTTCACAGTGCAAAACAGCAAGACGAGAGTAATGATTTTCACAGTGTAAAACAGCAAGAGGAGAGCCAGGATTTTCACAGTGTAAAACAGCAAGAGGTGAGCAGGGATTTGCACAGTGTATATTAGCGAGAGGAGAGCAGGGATTTGCACAGTGTATATTAGCGAGAGGAGAGCAGGGCTTTTCACAGTTGAAAACATCGAGAGGAGAGCCGGGAGTTTCACAGTGTAAAACAGCGAGAGGAATGCAGAGATTTTCACAGTGCAAAACAGTGAGAGTAGGGCTGGGATTTTCACAGTGTAAAAGAGCGAAAAGGGAATAAAGTTTTTCAGTGTGAAACTGTGAGAGGAGTGCCGGGATTTTCACAGTGCATAACAGCGAGAGGAGAGCAGGGGTTTTCGCAGTGTAAAACTGTGAGAGGGGAGCCAGGATTTTCAGTCTAAAGCGGCAAGCGCAGAGACCGGTTTATCACAGTGTACAACAGTGACAGGAGAGCAGATATTTTCACAGTGTAAACAGCGAGAGGAGAGCAGGGCTTTTCACAGTGTAAAACAGCGAGAATAGTGCAGGGATGTTCACAGAGTAAAACAGCAAGAGAAGAGCATGGATTTTCACAGTGTAAAAAAACGAGAGGAAGGCAGGGATTTGCACAGAGTAAAATAGCGAGAGGAGAGCAGGGATTTCCAAAGTTGAAAACATCGAGACGAGAGCCGGGACTTGCACAATGTAAAACAGCGAGAGTAGAGCAGGGATTTGTACAGTGTAAAAAAGCGAGAGGTGAGCAGGGATTTGCAAAGTTTACAACAATGAGAGGAGAGCAGGGATTTTCACAGTGTAAAACAGCGAGAGAAATGCAGGGATTTTCACAGTGTATAACAGCGAGAGGAATGCAGGGATTTGCACAGTGCAAAACAGCAAGACGAGAGTAATGATTTTCACAGTGTAAAACAGCAAGAGGAGAGCCAGGATTTTCACAGTGTAAAACAGCGAGAGGAGAGCAGGGATTTGCACAGTGTATATCAGCGAGAGGAGAGCAGGGATTTTCACAGTTGAAAACATCGAGAGGATATCCGGGAGTTTCACAGTGTGAAACAGCGAGAGGAAAGCAGAGGTTTTCACAGTGTCAAACAGCAAGAGGAGAGCCTGAATTTTCACAGTGTAGAACAATGAGAGTAGAGCAGGGATTTTCACAGTGTAAAACTGTGTGAGGAGAGCAAGGGTTTTCACAGTGTATAACAATGAGATGGGAGCATGGTTTTTCACAGTGTAAAAAAGCGAGAGGACAGCAGCGGGTTTCACAGTGTGAAACTGTGGGAGGAGAGCAGTGATTTTGACAGTGTAAAGCAGTGAGAGTAGAGCAGGGATTTGTACAGTGCAAAAAAGCGAGAGGTGAGCAGGGATTTGCAAAGTTTCGAACAATGATAGGAGAGCCGGGATTTTCACAGTGTAAAACAGTGAGAGGAGAGCCAGGATTTTCACAGTGTAAAACAGCGAGAGGAGAGCAGAGATTTTCACAGTGTAAAACAGCGAGAGGAACCCAGGGATTTTCACTGTGTAAAACAGTGAGAGGAGAGCAGGTTTTTTCACAGTGTGAAACTGTGAGTGGAGAGCCTGGAATTTCATAGTGTTTAACAGCAAGAGGGGAGCCGGAATTTGCACAGTGCAAATCAGCGAGAGCGGAGCAGGGTTTTTCGCAGTGTAATAGTGTAAGAGGAGAGCCGGGAGTTTAACAGTTTAAATCAGTGTGAAGAGAGCAGGGATTTGCACAGCCTAAAACAGCAAGAGGAGACCAGGGGTTTTCACTGTGTAAAACAGCATGAGGTGACATGGGATTTTCACCGTGTAAAACAGTAGAAGAGAGCAGGGGTTTTCACAATGGAAAAAAGCGAGAGCAGAGCAGGGTTTTGCACAGTTCAAAACAGTGAGAGGAGAGCAGGGATTTTCACAGTGTAAAACAGTGAGAGGAGAGCAGGGATTTTCACAGTGTAAAACAGCAAGAGGAATGCAGTGATTTTCACAGTGCAAAACAGCAAGACGAGAGTAATGATTTTCACAGGGTAAAACAGCAAGAGGAGTGCCAGGATTTTCACAATGACAACAGCGAGAGTAGAGCAGGGATTTTCACAGTGTAAAACAATGAAAAGAGAGCAAGGGGATACACAGTGTAAAACAGCGAGAGGAGAGTAGGGATTTGCATAGTGTATATCAGCTAGAGGAGAGCAGGGATTTGCACAGTTGAAAACACCGCGAGGAGAGCCGGGAGTTTCACAGTGTAAAACAGCATTAGGAGAGCCATGATTTTCACAGTGTAAAACAGCGAGAGGAGAGCAGGGATTTGCAAAGTTTAAAACAGTGAGAGGACAGAGGGAATTGTCACAGTGTAAAACAGCGAGAGGAGAGCAGGGATATTCACAGTGTAAAAAATGAGATTAATGCAGGGATTTTCACAGTGCAAAACAGCAAGACGAGAGTAATGATTTTCACAGTGTAAAACAGCAAGAGGAGAGCCAGGATTTTCACAGTGAAAAACAGCGAGAGTAGAGCAGGGATTTTCACAGTGTAAAACAGCGAGAGGTGAGCAGGGATTTGCACAGTGTATATTAGCGAGAGGAGAGCAGGGATTTTCACAGTTGAAAACATTGAGAGGAGAGCCGGGAGTTTCACAGTGTAAAACAGCGAGAGGAATGCAGAGATTTTCACAGTGCAAAACAGTGAGAGTAGGGCTGGGATTTTCACAGTGTAAAAGAGTGAAAAGGGAGCAAAGTTTCTCAGTGTGAAACAGTGAGAGGAGTGCCGGGATTTTCACAGTGTATAACAGCGAGAGCAGAGCAGGGGTTTTCGCAGTGTAAAACTGTGAGAGGGGAGCCAGGATTTTCAGTCTAAAGCGGCAAGCGTAGAGACCGGTTTATCACAGTGTACAACAGTGACAGGAGAGCAGATATTTTCACAGTGTAAAACAGCGAGAGGAGAGCAGGGATTTGCAAAGTTTACAACAATGAGAGGAGAGCAGGGATTTTCACAGTGTAAAACAGCGAGAGGAATGCAGGGATTTGCACAGTGCAAAACAGCAAGACGAGAGTAATGATTTTCACAGTGTAAAAAAGCGAGAGGTGAGCAGGGATTTGCAAAGTTTACAACAATGAGAGGAGAGCAGGGATTTTCACAGTGTAAAACAGCGAGAGGAATGCAGGGATTTGCACAGTGCAAAACAGCAAGACGAGAGTAATGATTTTCACAGTGTAAAAAAGCAAGAGGAGAGCCAGGATTTTCACAGTGTAAAACAGCGAGAGGAGAGCAGGGATTTGCACAGTGTATATCAGCGAGAGGAGAGCAGGGATTTTCACAGTTGAAAACATCGAGAAGATAGCCGGGAGTTTCACAGTGTGAAACAGCGAGAGGAAAGCAGAGGTTTTCACAGTGTCAAACAGCAAGAGGAGAGCCTGAATTTTCACAGTGTAGAACAATGAGAGTAGAGCAGGGATTTTCACAGTGTAAAACTGTGAGAGGAGAGCAAGGGTTTTCACAGTGTATAACAATGAGATGGGAGCATGGTTTTTCACAGTGTAAAAAAGCGAGAGGACAGCAGCGGGTTTCACAGTGTGAAACTGTGGGAGGAGAGCAGTGATTTTGACAGTGTAAAGCAGTGAGAGTAGAGCAGGGTTTTGTACAGTGCAAAAAAGCGAGAGGTGAGCAGGGATTTGCAAAGTTTCGAACAATGATAGGAGAGCCGGGATTTTCACACTGTAAAACAGTGAGAGGAGAGCAGGGATTTTCCCAGTGTAAAACAGCGAGAGGAATGCAGGGATTTTCACAGTGCAAAACAGCAAGACGAGAGTAATGATTTTCGCAGTGTAAAACAGCAAGAGGAGAGCCAGGATTTTCCAGGGAAAAATAGCGAGAGTAGAATAGGGATTTTCACAGTGTAAAACAGCGAAAGGAGAGCAGGGATTTTCACAGTTGAAAACATCGAGAGGAGAGCCAGGAGTTTCACAGTGTGAAACAGTGAGAGGAATGCAGAGATTTTCACAGTGCAAAACAGTGAGAGTAGAGCAGGGATTTTCACAGTGTAAAAGAGCGAAAAGGGAGCAAAGTTTTTCAGTGTGAAACTGTGAGAGTACGCCGGGATTTTCACAGTGTATAACAGCAAGAGCAGAGCAGGGGTTTTCGCAGTGTAAAACTGTGATAGGGGAGCCAGGATTTTCAGTCTAAAGCGGCAAGCGTAGAGACCGGTTTATCACAGTGTACAACAGTGACAGGAGAGCAGATATTTTCAGTGTTAAGCAGCGAGAGGAGAGCAGGGCTTTTCATAGTGTAAAACGGCGAGAGTAGTACAGGGATGTTCACAGAGTTAAACAGCAAGAGGAGAGCATGGATTTTCACAGTGTAAAAAAATGAGAGGAAGGCAGAGATTTGCACAGAGTAAAGCAGTGAGATGAGAGCAGGGACTTTCACTGTGTAAAATAGTGAGAGGAGAGCAGGTTTTTTCACAGTGTGAACCTGTGAGTTGAGAGCCTGGAATTTCACAGTATTTAACAGCAAGAGGGGAGTCGGAATTTTCACAGTGCAAATCAGCGAGAGCGGAGCAGGGTTGTTCGCAGTGTAATAGTGTAAGAGGAGAGCCGGGAATTTAACAGTTTAAAACAGTGTGAGGAGAGGAGGGATTTGCACAGCGTAAAAAAGCGAGAGGTGAGCAGGGATTTGCAAAGTTTAAAACAATGAGAGGAGAGCCGGGATTTTCACACTGTAAAACAGTGAGAGGAGAGCACGGATTTTCACAGTGTAAAAGAGCGCGAGAAATGAAGGGATTTTCACAGTGTAAAACAGCAAGACGAGAGTAATGAGTTTCACAGTGTATAAGAGCAAGAGGAGAGCCAGGATTTTCACAGTGAAAAACAGCGAGAGTAGAGCAGGGATTTTCACAGTGTAAAACAGCGAAAGGAGAGCAAGGGGTTTCCCAGTGTAAAACAGCGAGAGGAGAGTAGGGATTTTCACAGTGTAAAACAGCGAAAAGGAAGCAAGGTTTTTCAGTGTGAAACTGAGAGGAGCGCCGGGATTTTCACAGTGTAAAACAGCGAGAGCAGAGCAAGGGTTTTCGCAGTGTAAAGCTGTGAGAGGGGAGCCAGGATTTTCAGTCTAAAGCGGCAAGTGTAGAGACGGGTTTTTCAGTGTACAACAGTGACAGGAGAGCAGTTATTTTCACAGTGTAAAACAGCGAGAGGAGCGCAGGGCTTTTCACAGTGTAAAACAGCGAGAGTAGTGCAGGAATTTTCTGAGTAAAACAGCAGGAGGAGAGCAAGGATTTTCACAGTGTAAAAGTATAAGAGGGGAGTATGGATTTTCACAGTGTAAAAAAGCGAGAGGAGAGCAGGGATTTGCACAGTGTAAAGCAGCGAGACGAGAGCAGGGATTTGCACAGTTGAAAACATTGAGACGAGAGCCAGGATTTTCACAGTGTTAAACAGCGAGAGGAGAGCAGCGATTTTCTCAGTGTAAAACAGTGAGAGGAGAGCTGGTTTTTTCACAGTGTGAAACTGTGAATGGAGAGCCAGGAATTTCATAGTGTTTAACAGCAAGAGGGGAGCCGGAATTTGCACAGTGCAAATCAGCGAGAGCGGAGCAGGGTTTTTCGCAGTGTAATAGTGTAAGAGGAGAGCCGGGAGTTTAACAGTTTAATTCAGTGTGAAGAGAGCAGGGATTTGCACAGCGTAAAAGAGCAAGAGGTGACATGGGATTTTCACCGTGTAAAACAGTGAGAGGAGAGCAGGGGTTTTCACAATGGAAAAAAGCGAGAGCAGAGCTGGGGTTTGCACAGTTCAAAAGACTGATAGGAGAGCAGGGATATGCACAGTTCAAAACAGTGAGAGGAGAGCAGGGATTATCACAGTGTTAAACAGTGAGAGGAGAGCAGGGATTTGCACAGTGTAAAATAGCGAGAGGAATGCAGGGATTTTCACAGTGCAAAACAGCAAGACGAGAGTAATGATTTTCACAGTGTAAAACAGCAAGAGGAGAGCCAGGATTTTCACAATGACAAACAGCGAGAGTGGAGCAGGGATTTTCGCAGTGTAAAACAGCGAGAGAAATGCAGGGATTTTCACAGTGTAAAACAGCAAGACGAGAGTAATGAGTTTCACAGTGTATAAGAGCAAGTGGAGAGCCGGGATTTTCACAGTGAAAAACAGCAAGAGTAGAGCAGAGATTTTAACAGTGTAAAACAGCGAAAGGAGAGCAAGGGGTTTCCCAGTGTAAAACAGCGAGAGAAGAGCAGGGATTTTCACAGTATAAAACAGGAAAAGGAAGCAAGGTTTTTCAGTGTGAAACTGAGAGGAGCGCCAGGATTTTCACAGTGTGTAATATCGAGAGCAGAGCAAGGGTTTTCGCAATGTAAAACTGTGAGAAGGTAGCCAGGATTTTCAGTCTAAAGCAGCAAGAGTAGAGACGGGTTTTTCAGTGTAGGACAGCGACTGGGGAGCAGTTATTTTCACAGTGTAAAACAGCGAGAGGAGAGCAGGGCTTTTCACAGTGTAAAACAGCGAGAGTAGTGCAGGAATTTTGGAGTAAAACAGCAGGAGGAGAGCAAGGATTTTCACAGTGTAAAAGTATAAGGGGGTGTATGGATTTTCACAGTGTAAAAATGCGAGAGGAGAGCAGGGATATGCACAGTTCAAAGCAGTGAGAGGAATGCAGGGATGGTCACAGTGCAAAACAGCAAGACGAGCGTAATGAGTTTCACAGTGTATAAGAGCAAGAGGAGAGCCAGGATTTTCACAGTGAAAAGCAGCGAGAGTAGAGCGGCGATTTTCACAGTGTAAAAGAGCGAAAGTAGAGCAAGGGGTTTCCCAGTGTAAAACAGCGAGAGAAGAGCAGGGATTTTCACAGTGTAAAACAGCGAGAGGAATGCAGAGATTTTCACAGTGCAAAACAGTGAGAGTAGAGCAGGGATTTTCACAGTGTAAAAGAGCGAAAAGGGAGCAAAGTTTTTCAGTGTGAAACTGTGAGAGGAGCGGCGGGATTTTTACAGTGTATAACAGCAAGAGCAGAGCAGGGGTTTTCGCAGTGTTAAACTGTGAGAGGGGAGCCAGGATTTTCAGTCTAAAGCGGCAAGCGTAGAGACCGGTTTATCACAGTGTACAACAGTGACAGGAGAGCAGATATTTTCACAGTGTAAAAAAGCGAGAGGAGAGCAGGGCTTTTCACAGTGTAAAACGGCGAGAGTAGTGCAGGGATGTTCACAGAGTAAAACAGCAAGAGGAGTGCATGGATTTTCACAATGTAAAAAAACAAGAGGAAGGCAGGAATTTGTACAGTGTAAAAAAGTGAGAGGTGAGCAGGGATTTGCGAAGTTTACAATAATGAGAGGAGAGCAGGGATTTTCACACTGTAAAACAGTAAGAGGAGAGCAGGGATTTTCACAGTGTAAAACAGCGAGAGAAATGCAGGGATTTTCACAGTGTAAAACAGCAAGACGAGAGTAATGATTTTCACAGTGTAAAACAGCAAAAGGAGAGCCAGGATTTTCACAGTGAAATACAGCGAGAGTGGAGCAGGGATTTTCACAGTGTAAAACAGCGAGAGGTGAGCAGGGATTTACACAGTGTATATCAGCGAGAGGATAGCAGGGATTTTCACAGTTGAAAACATCGAGAGGAGAGCCAGGAGTTTCACAGTGTAAAACAGCAAGAGGAATGCAGAGATTTTCACAGTGCAAAACAGTGAGAGTAGAGCAGGGATTTTCACAGTGTAAAAGAGCGAAAAGGGAGCAAAGTTTCTCAGTGTGAAACTGTGAGAGTACGCCTGGATTTTCACAGTGTATAACAGCAAGAGCAGAGCAGTGATTTTCGCAGTGTAAAACTGTGAGAGCGGAGCCAGGATTTTCAGTCTAAAGCAGCAAGCGTACAGACCGGTTTATCACAGTGTACAACAGTGACAGGAGAGCAGATATTTTCACAGTGTAAAACAGCGAGTGGAGAGCAGGGATTTTCACAGAGTAAAACAGCAAGAGGAGAGCATGGATTTTCACGGTGTAAAAAAACGAGAGAAATGCAGGGATTTGCACAGAGTAAAACAGCGAGAGGAGAGCAGGGATTTGTACAGTGTAAAACAGTGAGAGAAATGCAGGGATTTTCACTGTGTAAAACAGTGAGAGATATGCAGGGATTTTCACTGTGTAAAACAGTGAGAGGAGAGCAGGTTTTTTCACAGTGTGAAACTGCGAGTTGAGAGTGTGGAATTTCACAGTATTTAACAGCGAGAGGGGAGCCGGAATTTGCACAGTGCAAATCAGCGAGAGTGGAGCAGGATTGTTCGCAGTGTAATAGTGTAAGAGGAGAGCCGGGAATTTAACAGTTTAAAACAGTGTGAGGAGAGCAGGGATTTGCACAGTATAAAAAAGCGAGAGATGAGCAGGGATTTGCACAGTTTAAAACAATGAGAGGAGAGCCGGGATTTTCAAACTGTAAAACAGTGAGAGGAGAGCACGGATTTTCACAGTGTAAAACAGCGAGAGTAATGCAGGGATTTTCACTGTGTAAAACAGCAATGACGAGAGTAATGCGTTTCACAGTGTATAAGAGCAAGAGGAGAGCCAGGATTTTCACAGTGTAAAACAGCAAGAGGAGAGCCAGGATTTTCACAGTGAAAAACAGTGAGAGTAGAGCAGGGATTTTCACAGAGTCAAACAGCGAAAAGGAAGCAAGGTTCTTCAGTGTGAAACTGAGAGGAGCGCCGGGGTTTTCACAATGTGTAATATCGAGAGAAGAGCAGGGGTTTTCGCAGTGTAAAACTGTGAGAGGGGAGCCAGGATTTTCAGTCTAAAGCAGCAAGTGCCGAGACGGGTTTTTCAGTGTGCAACAGCGAGTGGGGAGCAGTTATTTTCACAGTGTAAAACAGCGAGAGGAGAGCATGGATTTGCACAGTATAAATCAGCGAGAGGAGAGCAGGGATTTTCACAGTTGAAAACATAGAGAGGAGAGCCGGGATTTTCACAGTGTAAAACAGCGAGAGGAATGCAGAGATTTTCACAGTGCAAAACAGGGAGAGTAGAGCAGGGATTTTCACAGTGTAAAAGAGCGAAAAGGGAGCAAAGTTTTTCAGTGTGAAACTGTGAGAGGAGCGGCGGGACTTTCACAGTGTATAACAGCAAGAGCAGAGCAGGGGTTTTCGCAGTGTAAAACTGTGAGAGGGGAGCCAGGATTTTCAGTCTAAAGTGGCAAGCGTAGAGACCGGTTTATCACAGTGTACAACAGTGACAGGAGAGCAGATATTTTCACAGTGTAAAACGGCGAGAGTAGTGCAGGGATGTTCACAGAGTAAAACAGCAAGAGGAGTGCATGGATTTTCACAATGTAAAAAAACAAGAGGAAGGCAGGAATTTGTACAGTGTAAAAAAGTGAGAGGTGAGCAGGGATTTGCAAAGTTTACAATAATGAGAGGAGAGCAGGGATTTTCACACTGTAAAACAGTGAGAGGAGAGCAGGGATTTTCACAGTGTAAAACAGCGAGAGAAATGCAGGGATTTTCACAGTGTAAAACAGCAAGACGAGAGTAATGATTTTCACAGTGTAAAACAGCAAGAGGAGAGCCAGGATTTTCACAGTGAAAAACAGCGAGAGGTGAGCAGGGATTTTCACAATTGAAAACTTCGAGAGGAGAGCCGGGAGTTTCACAGTGTAAAACAGCAAGAGGAATGCAGAGATTTTCACAGTGTAAAACAGCGAGAGTAGAGCAGGGATTTTCACAGTGTAAAAGAGCGAAAAGGGAGCAAAGTTTTTCAGTGTGAAACTGTGAGAGTACGCCTGGATTTTCACAGTGTATAACAGCGAGAGCAGAGCAGGGATTTTCACAGTGTAAAACTATGAGAACGGAGCCAGGATTTTCAGACTAAAGCGGCAAGAGTAGAGACCGGTTTATCACAGTGTACAACAGTGACAGGAGAGCAGATATTTTCACAGTGTAAAACAGCGAGAGGAGAGCCGGAATTTGCGCAGTGCAAATCAGCGAGAGTGGAGCAGGATTGTTCGCAGTGTAATAGTGTAAGAGGAGAGCCGGGAATTTAACAGTTTAAAACAGTGTGAGGAGAGCAGGGATTTGCACAGTATAAAAAAGCGAGAGGTGAGCAGGGATTTTTACAGTTTAAAACAATGAGAGGACAGCCGGGATTTTCACACTGTAAAACAGTGAGAGGGGAGCACGGATTTTCACAGTGTAAAACAGCGAGAGAAATGCAGGGATTTTCACAGTGTAAAACAGCAATGATGAGAGTAATGCGTTTCACAGTGTATAAGAGTAAGAGGAGAGCCAGGATTTTCACAGTGTAAAACAGCAAGAGGAGAGCCAGGATTTTCACAGTGAAAAACAGTGAGAGTAGAGCAGGGATTTTCACAGAGTAAAACAGCGAAAAGGGAGCAAGTTTTTTCAGTGTGAAACTGTGAGGAGCGCCAGGATTTTCACAGTGTGTAATATCGAGAGCAGAGCAGGGATTTTCACAGTGTAAAACAGTGAGAGGAGAGCACGGATTTTCACAGTGTAAAACAGCGAGAGAAATGCAGGGATTTTCACAGTGTAAAACAGCAATGACGAGAGTAATGCATTTCACAGTGTGTAAGAGCAAGAGGAAAGCCAGGATTTTCACAGTGAAAAACAGTGAGAGTAGAGCAGGGATTTTCACAGAGTGAAACAGCGAAAAGGAAGCAAGGTTCTTCAGTGTGAAACTGAGAGGAGCGCCGGGGTTTTCACAATGTGTAATATCGAGAGAAGAGCAGGGGTTTTCGCAGTGTAAAACTGTGAGAGGGGATCCAGGATTTTCAGTCTAAAGCAGCAAGTGCCGAGACGGGTTTTTCAGTGTGCAACAGCGAGTGGGGAGCAGTTATTTTCACAGTGTAAAACAGCGAGAGGAGAGCATGGATTTGCACAGTATAAATCAGCGAGAGGAGAGCAGGGATTTTCACAGTTGAAAACATAGAGAGGAGAGCCGGGATTTTCACAGTGTAAAACAGCGAGAGGAATGCAGAGATTTTCACAGTGCAAAACAGGGAGAGTAGAGCAGGGATTTTCACAATGTAAAAGAGCGAAAAGGGAGCAAAGTTTTTCAGTGTGAAACTGTGAGAGGAGTGCCGGGATTTTCATAGTGTATAATAGCGAGAGCAGAGCAGGGGTTTTCGCAGTGTAAAACTGTGAGAGGGGAGCCAGGATTTTCAGTCTAAAGCGGCAAGCGTAGAGACCGGTTTATCACAGTGTACAACAGTGACAGGAGAGCAGATATTTTCACAGTGTAAAACAGCGAGAGGAGAGCAGGGCTTTTCACAGTGTTACAGGGCGAGAGTAGTGCAGGGATGTTCACAGAGTAAAACAGCAAGAGGAGAGCATGGATTTTCACGGTGTAAAAAAACGAGAGAAAGGCAGGGATTTGCACAGAGTAAAACAGCGAGAGGAGAGCAGGGATTTCCAAAGTTGAAAACATTGAGATGAGAGCCGGGATTTGCACAATGTAAAACAGCGAGAGGAGAGCAGGTTTTTTCACAGTGTGAAACTGCGAGTTGAGAGCCTGGAATTTCACAGTATTTAACAGCGAGAGGGGAGCCGGAATTTGCACAGTGCAAATCAGCGAGAGTGGAGCAGGATTGTTCGCAGTGTAATAGTGTAAGAGGAGAGCCGGGAATTTAACAGTTTTAAACAGTGTGAGGAGTGCAGGGATTTGCACAGTATAAAAAAGCGAGAGGTGAGCAGGGATTTGCACAGTTTAAAACAATGAGAGGAGAGCCGGGATTTTCACACTGTAAAACAGTGAGAGGAGAGCACGGATTTTCACAGTGTAAAACAGCGAGAGAAATGCAGGGATTTTCACAGTGTAAAACAGCAATGACGAGAGTAATGCGTTTCACAGTGTATAAGAGCAAGAGGAGAGCCAGGATTTTCACAGTGTAAAACAGCAAGAGGAGAGCCAGGATTTTCACAGTGAAAAACAGTGAGAGTAGAGCAGGAATTTTCACAGAGTAAAACAGCGAAAAGGGAGCAAGTTTTTTCAGTGTGAAACTGTGAGGAGAGCCGGGATTTTCACAGTGTGTAATATCGAGAGCAGAGCAGGGATTTTCACAGTGTAAAACAGCAATGACGAGAGTAATGCGTTTCACTATGTATACGAGCAAGAGGAGAGCCAGGATTTTTACAGTGCAAAACAGTGAGAGTAGAGCAGGGATTTTCACAGAGTAAAACAGTGAAAAGGAAACAAGGTTCTTCAGTGTGAAACTGAGAGGAGCGCCGGGGTTTTCACAGTGTGTAATATCGAGAGCAGAGCAGGGGTTTTCGCAGTGTAAAACTGTGAGAGGGGAGCCCGGATTTTCAGTCTAAAGCAGCAAGTGTCGAGACGGGTTTTTCAGTGTGCAACAGCGACTGGGGAGCAGTTATTTTCACAGTGTAAAACAGCGAGAGTAGAGCAGGGATTTTCACAGTGTAAAACAGTGAGAGTAGAGCAGGGATTTTCACAGTGTAAAAGAGCGAAAAGGGAGCAAAGTTTTTCAGTGTGAAACTGTGAGAGGAGCGGCGGGATTTTCACAGTGTATAACAGCAAGAGCAGAGCAGGGGTTTTCGCAGTGTAAAACTGTGAGAGGGGAGCCAGGATTTTCAGTCTAAAGTGGCAAGCGTAGAGACCGGTTTATCACAGTGTACAACAGTGACAGGAGAGCAGATATTTTCACAGTGTAAAACAGCGAGAGGAGAGCAGGGCTTTTCACAGTGTAAAACGGCGAGAGTAGTGCAGGGATGTTCACAGAGTAAAACAGCAAGAGGAGTGCATGGATTTTCACAATGTAAAAAAACAAGAGGAAGGCAGGAATTTGTACAGTGTAAAAAAGTGAGAGGTGAGCAGGGATTTGCAAAGTTTACAATAATGAGAGGAGAGCAGGGATTTTCACACTGTAAAACAGTGAGAGAAATGCAGGGATTTTCACAGTGTAAAACAGCAAGACGAGAGTAATGATTTTCACAGTGTAAAACAGCGAGAGGAGAGCCAGGATTTTCACAGTGAAATACAGCGAGAGTAGAGCAGGGATTTTCACAGTGTAAAACAGCGAGAGGAGAGCAGGGATTTTCACAATTGAAAACATTGAGAGGAGAGCCGGGAGTTTCACAGCGTAAAACAGCAAGAGGAATGCAGAGATTTTCACAGTGCAAAACAGTGAGAGTAGAGCAGGGATTTTCACAGTGTAAAAGAGCGAAAAGGGAGCAAACTTTCTCAGTGTGAAACTGTGAGAGTACGTCTGGATTTTCACAGTGTATAACAGCGAGAGCAGAGCAGGGATTTTCGCAGTGTAAAACTATGAGAACGGAGCCAGGATTTTCAGTCTAAAGCGGCAAGAGTAGAGACCGGTTTATCACAGTGTACAGCAGTGACAGGAGAGCAGATATTTTCACAGTGTAAAACAGCGAGAGGAGAGCAGGGCTTTTCACTGTGCAAAATGGCGAGAATAGTGCAGGGATTTGCACAGAGTAAAACAGCAAGAGGAGTGCATGGATTTTCACAGTGTAAAAAAACGAGAGAAAGGCAGGGGTTTGCACAGAGTAAAACAGCAAGAGGAGAGCAGGGATTTCCAAAGTTGAAAACATCGAGACGAGAGCCGGGATTTGCACAATGTAAAACAGCGAGAGGAGAGCAGGCATTTTCACAGTGTAAAACAGCGAGAGGAGAGCAGGGATTTTCACTGTGTAAAACAGTGAGAGGAGAGCAGGTTTTTTCACAGTGTGAAACTGCGAGTTGAGAGCCTGGAATTTCACAGTATTTAACAGCGAGAGGGGAGCCGGAATTTGCACAGTGCAAATCAGCGAGAGTGGAGCAGGATTGCTCGCAGTGTAATAGTGTAAGAGGAGAGCCGGGAATTTAACAGTTTAAAACAGTGTGAGGAGAGCAGGGATTTGCACAGTAGAAAAAAGCGAGAGGTGAGCAGGGATTTTTACAGTTTAAAACAATGAGAGGAGAGCCAGGATTTTCACACTGTAAAACAGTGAGAGGGGAGCACGGATTTTCACAGTGTAAAACAGCAAGAGAAATGCAGGGATTTTCACAGTGTAAAACAGCAATGACGAGAGTAATGCGTTTCACAGTGTATAAGAGTAAGAGGAGAGCCAGGATTTTCACAGTGAAAAACAGTGAGAGTAGAGCAGGGATTTTCACAGAGTGAAACAGCGAAAAGGAAGCAAGGTTCTTCAGTGTGAAACTGAGAGGAGCGCCGGGGTTTTCACAATGTGTAATATCGAGAGCAGAGCAGGGGTTTTCGCAGTGTAAAACTGTGAGAGGGGAGCCAGGATTTTCAGTCTAAAGCAGCAAGTGTCGAGACGGGTTTTTCAGTGTGCAACAGCGAGTGGGGAGCAGTTATTTTCACAGTGTAAAACAGCGAGAGGAGAGCATGGATTTGCACAGTATAAATCAGCGAGAGGAGAGCAGGGATTTTCACAGTGTAAAAGAGCGAGAGGAGAGCAGGGATTTGCGCAGTGTATATCAGCGAGAGGAGAGCAGTGATTGCACAGTTGAAAACATCGAGAGGAGAGCCGGGAGTTTCACAGTGTAAAACAGCGAGAGGAATGCAGAGATTTTCACAGTGCAAAACAGTGAGAGTAGAGCAGGGATTTTCACAGTGTAAAAGAGCGAAAAGGGAGCAAAGTTTTTCAGTGTGAAACTGTGAGAGGAGCGCCGGGATTTTCACAGTGTATAACCGCAAGAGCAGAGCAGGGGTTTTCGCAGTGTAAAACTGTGAGAGGGGAGCCAGGATTTTCAGTCTAAAGCGGCAAGCGTAGAGACCGGTTTATCACAGTGTACAACAATGACAGGAGAGCAGATATTTTCACAGTGTAAAACAGCGAGAGGAGAGCAGGGCTTTTCACAGTGTAAAACGGCGAGAATAGTGCAGGGATGTTCACAGAGTAAAACAGCAAGAGGAGAGCATGGATTTTCACGGTGTAAAAAAACGAGAGAAAGGCAGGGATTTGCACAGAGTAAAACACCGAGAGGAGAGCAGGGATTTCCAAAGTTGAAAACATCGAGACGAGAGCCGAGATTTGCACAGTGTAAAACAGCGAGAGGAGAGCAGGGATTTTCACAGTGTAAAGCAGTGAGAGAAATGCAGGGACCTTCACAGTGTAAAACAGCAAGAGGAAAGCCTGGAATTTCACAGTATTTAACAGCGAGAGGGGAGCCGGAATTTGCACAGTGCAAATCAGCGAGAGTGGAGCAGGATTGTTCGCAGTGTAATAGTGTAAGAGGAGAGCCGGGAATTTAACAGTTTAAAACAGTGTGAGGAGAGCAGGGATTTGCACAGTATAAAAAAGCGAGAGGTGAGCAGGGATTTGCACAGTTTAAAACAATGAGAGGAGAGCCGGGATTTTCACACTGTAAAACAGTGAGAGGTGAGCACGGATTTTCACAGTGTAAAACAGCGAGAGAAATGCAGGGATTTTCACAGTGTAAAACAGCAATGACGAGAGTAATGCGTTTCACAGTGTATAAGAGCAAGAGGAGAGCCAGGATTTTCACAGTGTAAAACAGCAAGAGGAGAGCCAGGATTTTCACAGTGAAAAACAGTGAGAGTAGAGCAGGATTTTCACAGTGACAAACAGCGAGAGTAGAGCAGGGATTTTCACAGTGTAAAACAGCGAGAGAAATGCAGGGATTTTCACAGTGTAAAACAGCAAGACGAGAGTAATGAGTTTCACAGTGTATAAGAGCAAGAGGAGAGCCGGGATTTTCACAGTGAAAAACAGCGAGAGTAGAACAGGGATTTTAACAGTGTAAAACAGCGAAAGGAGAGCAAGGGGTTTCCCAGTGTAAAACAGTGAGAGAAGAGCAGGGATTTTGACAGTGTAAAACAGGAAAAGGAAGGAAGGTTTTTCAGTGTGAAACTGAGAGGAGCGCCGGGATTTTCACAGTGTGTAATATCGAGAGCAGAGCAAGGGTTTTCGCAGTGTAAAACTGTGAGAAGGGAGCCAGGATTTTCAGTCTAAAGCAGCAAGTGTAGAGACGGGTTTTTCAGTGTACAACAGTGACTGGGGAGCAGTTATTTTCATAGTGTAAAACAGCGAGAGGAGAACAGGGCTTTTCACAGTGTAAAACAGCGAGAGAAATGCAGGGATTTTCACAGTGTAAAACAGCAAGACGAGAGTAATGATTTTCACAGTGTAAAACAGCAAGAGGAGAGCCAGGATTTTCACAGTGAAATACAGCGAGAGAGAACAGGGATTTTCACAGTGTAAAACAGCGAGAGGAGAGCAGGGATTTTCACAGTTGAAAACAGTGAGAGAAGAGCAGGGATTTTCACAGTGTAAAACAGCGAGAGGAATGCAGAGATTTTCACAGTGCAAAACAGTGAGAGTAGAGCAGGGATTTTCAGTGTAAAAGAGCGAAAAGGGAGCAAAGTTTTTCAGTGTGAAACTGTGAGAGTACGCCTGGATTTTCACAGTGTATAACAGCGAGAGCAGAGCAGGGGTTTTCGCAGTGTAAAACTGTGAGAGGGGAGCTAGGATTTTCAGTCTAAAGTGGCAAGAGTAGAGACCGGTTTATCACAGTGTACAACAGTGACAGGAGAGCAGATATTTTCACAGTGTAAAACAGCGAGAGGAGAGCAGGGCTTTTCACAGTGTTAAATGGCGAGAGTAGTGCAGGGATGTTCACAGATTAAAACAGCAAGAGAAGAGCATGGATTTTCACGGTGTAAAAAAACGAGAGAAATGCAGGGATTTGCACAGAGTAAAACAGTGAGAGGAGAGCAGGGATTTCCAAAGTTGAAAACATTGAGACGAGAGCCGGGATTTTCACAGTGTAAAGCAGCGAGAGAAATGCAGGGACTTTCACTGTGTAAAACAGTGAGAGGAGAGCAGATTTTTTCACAGTGTGAAACTGCGAGTTGAGAGCCTGGAATTTCACAGTATTTAACAGCGAGAGGGGAGCTGGAATTTGCACAGTGCAAATCAGCGAGAGTGGAGCAGGGTTGTTCGCAGCGTAATAGTGTAAGAGGAGAGCCAGGAATTTAACAGTTTAAAACTGTGTGAGGACAGCAGGGATTTGCACAGTATAAAAAAGCGAGAGGTGAGCAGGGATTTTTACAGTTTAAAACAATGAGAGGAGAGCCGGGATTTTCACACTGTAAAACAGTGAGAGGAGAGCACGGATTTTCACAGTGTAAAACAGTGAGAGAAATGCAGGGATTTTCACTGTGTAAAACAGCAATGACGAGAGTAATGCGTTTCACAGTGTATAAGAGTAAGAGGAGAGCCAGGATTTTCACAGTGTAAAACAGCAAGAGGAGAGCCAGGATTTTCACAGAGTAAAACAGCGAAAAGGAAGCAAGGTTCTTCAGTGTGAAACTGAGAGGAGCGCCGGGGTTTTCACAGTGTGTAATATCGAGAGCAGAGCAGGGGTTTTCGCAGTGTAAAACTGTGAGAGGGGAGCTAGGATTTTCAGTCTAAAGCAGCAAGTGTCGAGACGGGTTTTTCAGTGTTAAACAGCGACTGGGGAGCAGTTATTTTCACAGTGTAAAACAGCGAGAGGAGAGCATGGATTTGCACAGTGTATATCAGCAAATGATATCAGGGATTTTCACAGTTGAAAACATCGAGAGGAGAGCCGGGAGTTTCACAGTGTAAAACAGCGAGAGGAATGCAGAGATTTTCACAGTGCAAAACAGTGAGAGTAGAGCAGGGATTTTCACAGTGTAAAAGAGCGAAATGGGAGCAAAGTTTTTCAGTGTGAAACTGTGAGAGGAGCGCCTGGATTTTCACAGTGTATAACAGCAAGAGCAGAGCAGGGGTTTTCGCAGTGTAAAACTGTGAGAGGGGAGCCAGGATATTCAGTCTAAAGCGGCAAGCGTAGAGACCGGTTTATCACAGTGTACAACAGTGACAGGAGAGCAGATATTTTCACAGTGTAAAACAGCGAGAGGAGAGCAGGGCTTTTCACAGTGTAAAACGGCGAGTGTAGTGCAGGGATGTTCACAGAGTAAAACAGCAAGAGGAGTGCATGGATTTTCACGGTGTAAAAAAACAAGAGGAAGGCAGGAATTTGTACAGTGTAAAAAAGCGAGAGGTGAGCAGGGATTTGCAAAGTTTACAACAATGAGAGGAGAGCAGGGATTTTCACACTGTAAAACAGTGAGAGGTGAGCAGGGATTTTCACAGTGTAAAACAATGATAGAAATGCAGGGATTTTCACCGTGTAAAACAGCAAGATGAGAGTAATGATTTTCACAGTGTAAAACAGCAAGAGGAGAGCCAGGATTTTCACAGTGAAATGCAGCGACAGGAGAGCCGTGATTTTCATAGTGTAAAACAGCGAGAGTAGAGCAGGGATTTGTACAGTGCAAAAAAGCGAGAGATGAGCAGGGATTTGCCAAGTTTCAAACAATGATAGGAGAGCCGAGATTTTCACACTGTAAAACAGTGAGAGGAGAGCATGGATTTTCACAGTGTAAAACAGCGAGAGGAATGCAGGGATTTTCACAGTGCAAAACAGCAAGACGAGAGTAATGATTTTCACAGTGTAAAACAGCAAGAGGAGAGCCAGGATTTTCACAGTGAAATACAGCGAGAGTAGAGCAGGGATTTTCACAGAGTAAAACAGCAAGAGGAGTGCATGGATTTTCACAGTTAAAAAAACGAGAGAAAGGCAGGGATTTTCACAGAGTAAAACACCGAGAGGAGAGCAGGGATTTCCAAAGTTGAAAACATTGAGACGAGATCCGGGATTTGCACAATGTAAAACAGCGAGAGGAGAGCAGGGATTTGTGCAGTGTAAAACAGCGAGAGGAGAGCAGGGACTTTCACAGTGTAAAACAGTGAGAGGAGAGCAGGTTTTTTCACAGTGTTAAACTGCGAGTTGAGAACCTGGAATTTCACAGTATTTAACAGCGAGAGGGGAACCGGAATTTGCACAGTGCAAATCAGCGAGAGTGGAGCAGGTTTGTTCGCATGTAATAGTGTAAGAGGAGAGCCGGGAATTTAACAGTTTAAAACAGTGTGAGAAGAGCAGGGATTTGCACAGCGTAAAAAAGCGAGAGGTGAGCAGGGATTTGCAAAGTTTAAAACAATGAGAGGAGAGCTGGGATTTTCACACTGTAAAACAGTGAGAGGAGAGCACGGATTTTCACAGTGTAAAAGAGCGCGAGAAATGAAGGGATTTTCACAGTGTAAAACAGCAAGACGAGAGTAATGAGTGTCACAGTGTATAAGAGCAAGAGGAGAGCCAGGATTTTCACAGTGAAAAACACTGAGAGTAGAGCAGGGATTTTCACAGAGTAAATCAGCTAAAAGGGAGCAAGTTTTTTCAGTGTGAAACTGTGAGGAGCGCCAGGATTTTCACAGAGTGTAATATCGAGAATAGAGCAGGGATTTTCACAGTGTAAAACAGTGAGAGTAGAGCAGGGATTTTCACAGAGTAAAACAGCGAAAAGGAAGCAAGGTTTTTCAGTGTGAAACTGAGAGGAGTGCCGGGATTTTCACAGTGTGTAATATCGAGAGCAGAGCAGGGGTTTTCGCAGTGTAAAACTGTGAGAGGGGAGCCAGGATTTTCAATCTAAAGCAGCAAGTGTCGAGACGGGTTTTTCAGTGTGCAACAGCGAGTGGGGAGCAGTTATTTTCACAGTGTAAAACAGCGAGAGGAGAGCAGGGATTTTCACAGTGTAAAACAGCGCGAGGAGAGCAGGGCTTTTCACAGTGTAAAACAGCAAGAGGTGACATGGGATTTTCACCGTGTAAAACAGCGAGAGGAGAGCAGGGGTTTTCACGGTGGAAAAAAGCAAGAGCAGAGCAGGTGTTTGCACAGTTCAAAAGAGTGATAGGAGAGCAGGGTTATGCACAGTTCAAAACAGTGAGAGGAGAGCAGTGATTTTCACAGTGTAAAACAGTGAGAGGAGAGCAGGGATTTTCACGGTGTAAAACAGCGAGTGGAATGCAGGGATTTTCACAGTGCAAAACAGCAAGACGAGAGCAATGATTTTCACAGTGTAAAACAGCAAGAGGAGTGCCAGGATTTTCACAATGACAACAGCGAGAGTAGAGCAGGGATTTTCACAGTGTAAAACAGTGAAAAGAGAGCAAGGGGATACACAGTGTAAAACAGCGAGAGGAGAGTAGGGATTTGTACAGTGTATATCAGCTAGAGGAGAGCAGGGATTTGCATAGTTGAAAACATCGCGAGGAGGACCGGGAGTTTCACACTGTAAAACAGCATTAGGAGAGCAAGCATTTTCACAGTGTAAAACAGCGAGAGGAGAGCAGGGATTTTCACAGTTGAAAACATCGAGAGGAGAGCAGGGATTTGCAAAGTTTAAAACAGTGAGAGGACAGAGGGAATTGTCACAGTGTAAAACAGCGAGAGGAGAGCAGGGATATTCACAGTGTAAAAAACAATATTAATGCAGGGATTTTCACAGTGTAAAACAGCAAGAGAAGAGCTGGGGTTTTCACAGTTGTAAAGCCGTGAGATGAGAATAAGGGTTTTCACAGTGTAATACAGCGAGAGCAGTGCAGGGATTATCACAGTGTAAAACAGCGAGTGCAGAGCAAGGATTTTCATAGTCTAAAATTGTGAGAGGGGAGCATGGATATTCAGAGTGTAAAACAGCGAGAGGAATGCAGGGATTTTCACAGTGTAAAACAGTGAAAAGGGAGCAACGTTTTTCAGTGTGAAACTGTGAGAGGAGCGCCGGGATTTTCACAGTGTGAAACAGCGAGAGTAGAGCAGGGATTTGTACAGTGTAAAAAGGCGAGAGGTGAGCAGGGATTTGCAAAATTTAAAACAATGAGAGGAGAGCCGGGATTATCACACTGTAAAACAGTGAGAGGAGAGCACGGATTTTCACAGTGTAAAACAGCGAGAGAAATGCAGGGATTTTCACAGTGTAAAACAGCAAGACGAGAGTAATGATTTTCACAGTGTAAATCAGCAAGAGGAGAGCCTGGATTTTCACAGTGTAAAACAACGAAAGGAGTGCAAGGGGTTTCACAGTGTAAAACAGCGAGAGGAGAGTAGGGATTTGCACAGTGTATATCAGCAGGAGGAAAGCAGTGTTTTGCACAGTTGAAAACATCGAGAGGAGAGCCGGTAGTTTCACAGTGTAAACCAGCGAGAGGAAAGCAGAGATTTTCACAGTGTAAGACAGTGAGAGTAGAGCAGGGATTTTCACAGTGTAAAACAGCGAAAAGGGAGCAAGGTTTTTCAGTGTGAAACTGAGAGGACAGCCGGGATTTGCATAGTGTAAGAAAGCGAGAGGTGAGTAGGGATTTGCAAAGTTTAAAACAATGAGAGGAGAGCATGATTTTCACTCTGTAAAACAGTGAGAGGAGAGCAGGGATTTTCACAGTGTAAAACACTGAAAAGGGAGCAAGGCTTTTCAGTGTGAAACTGTGAGAGGAGCGCCGGGATTTCACAGTGTAAAACAGCGAGAGGAGAGCAGGGATTTGCAAAGTTTAAAACAATGAAAGGAGAGCAGGGCTTTTCACACTGTAAAATAGTGAGAGGAGATCAGGGATTTTCACAGTGTAAAACAGCGAGAGAAATGCAGGGACTTTCACAGTGTAAAACAGCAAGACGAGAGTAATGATTTTCACAGTGTAAAACAGCAAGAGGAGAGCCAGGATTTTCACAGTGAAATGCAGCGAGAGGAGAGCCGTGATTTTCACAGTGTAAAACATCGAAAGGAGAGCAAGGGGTTTCACAGTGTAAAACAGCGAGAGGAGAGTTGGGATTTGCACAGTGTACATCAGCAAGAGGAGAGCAGTGATTTGCACAGTTGAAAACATCGAGAGGAGAGCCGGAAGTTTCACAGTGTAAAACAGCGAGAGGAGAGCAGAGATTTTCACAGTTGAAAACATCGAGACGAGAGCCAGGATTTTCACAGTGTAAAACAGCGAGAGGAGAGCAGGGATTTTGACAGTGTAAAACAGCGAGAGGAGAGCAGGGATTTGCACAGTGTAAAACAGCGAGAGGAGAGCAGGGATTTGCACAGTGTAAAACAGTGAGTGGAGAGCAGGGATTTTCACAGTGTAAAACAGCGAGAGGAGAGCAGGGATTTTCACAGTCAAAACAGTGAGAGGAGAGCAGGGATTTTCACAGTGTATAATATCGAGAGCAGAGCAGGTATTTTCGCAGTGTAAAACTGTGAGACGGGAGCCAGGAATTTCAGTCTAAAGCTGCAAGCGGAGAGACGGGTTTTTCACAGTTTACAACGGCGACTGGAGAGCATTTATTCTCACAGTGTAAAACAGCGAGAGGAGAGCAGGGCTTTTCACAGTGTAAAACAGCGAGAGTACTGCAGCAATTTTCGGAGTAAAACAGCAGGAGGAGAGCAAGGATTTTCACAGTGTAAAAGTATAAGAGGGGAGAATGGATTTTCACAGTGTAAAAAAGCGAGAGGAGAGTAGGGATTTGCACAGTGTAAAGCAGCGAGAGGAGAGCAGAGATTTTCACAGTGTAAAACAGCGAGAGGAGACCAGGGATTTTCACAGTGTAAAACAGTGAGAGGAGAGCAGGTTTTTTCACAGTGTGAAACTGTGAGTGGAGAGCCTGGAATTTCATAGTGTTTAACAGCGAGAGCTGAGCCGGAATTTGCACAGTGCAAATCAGCGAGAGCGGAGCAGGGTTTTTCGCAGTGTAATAGTGTAAGAGGAGAGCCGAGACTTTAAAGTTTAAACCAGTGTGAAGACAGCAGGGATTTGCACAGCGTAAAACAGCGTGAGGAGAGCAGGGGTTTTCACAGTGTAAAACAGCAAGAGGTGACATGGGATTTTCACCGTGTAAAACAGCGAGAGGAGACCAGGGGTTTTCACGGTGGAAAAAAGCGAGACCAGAGCAGGTGTTTGCACAGTTCAAAAGAGTGATAGGAGAGCAGGGATATGCACAGTTCAAAACAGTGAGAGGAGAGCAGTGATTTTCACAGTGTAAAACAGTGAGAGGAGAGCAGGGATTTTCACAGTGTGAAACAGCGAGAGTAGAGCAGGGATTTATACAGTGTAAAAAGGCGAGAGGTGAGCAGGGATTTGCAAAATTTAAAACAATGAGAGGAGAGCCGGGATTATCACACTGTAAAACAGTGAGAGGAGAGCACGGATTTTCACAGTGTAAAACAGCGAGAGAAATGCAGGGATTTTCACAGTGTAAAACAGCAAGACGAGAGTAATGATTTTCACAGTGTAAATCAGCAAGAGGAGAGCCTGGATTTTCACAGTGTAAAACAACGAAAGGAGTGCAAGGGGTTTCACAGTGTAAAACAGCGAGAGGAGAGTAGGGATTTGCACAGTGTACATCAGCAGGAGGAGAGCAGTGTTTTGCACAGTTGAAAACATCGAGAGGAGAGCCGGTAGTTTCACAGTGTAAACCAGCAAGAGGAAAGCAGAGATTTTCACAGTGTAAGACAGTGAGAGTAGAGCAGGGATTTTCACAGTGTAAAACAGCGAAAAGGGAGCAAGGTTTTTCAGTGTGAAACTGAGAGGACAGCCGGGATTTGCATAGTGTAAAACAGCGAGAGGAGAGCAGGGATTTGTACAGTGTAAAAAAGCGAGAGGTGAGTAGGGATTTGCAAAGTTTAAAACAATGAGAGGAGAGCATGATTTTCACTCTGTAAAACAGTGAGAGGAGAGCAGGGATTTTCACAGTGTAAAACACTGAAAAGGGAGCAAGGCTTTTCAGTGTGAAACTGTGAGAGGAGCGCCGGGATTTTCACAGTGTAAAACAGCGAGAGGAGAGCAGGGATTTGTACAGTGTAAAAAAGCAAGAGGTGAGCAGGGATTTGCAAAGTTTAAAACAATGAAAGGAGAGCAGGGATTTTCACACTGTAAAATAGTGAGAGGAGATCAGGGATTTTCACAGTGTAAAACAGCGAGAGAAATGCAGGGACTTTCACAGTGTAAAACAGCAAGACGAGAGTAATGATTTTCACAGTGTAAAACAGCAAGAGGAGAGCCAGGATTTTCACAGTGAAATGCAGCGATTGGAGAGCCAGGATTTTCACAGTGTAAAACATCGAAAGGAGAGCAAGGGGTTTCACAGTGTAAAACAGCGAGAGGAGAGTTGGGATTTGCACAGTGTACATCAGCAAGAGGAGAGCAGTGATTTGCACAGTTGAAAACATCGAGAGGAGAGCCGGAAGTTTCACAGTGTAAAACAGCGAGAGGAAAGCAGAGATTTTCACGGTGAGAGTAGCGCAGGGATTTTCACAGTGTAAAACAGCGAAAAGGGAGCAAAGTTTTTCAGTGTGAACTGAGAGGACACCCGGGATTTTCATAGGGTATAACAACAAGAAGGGTGCCGGGACATTCACATCGTAAAACTGCGAGAGCAGAGCAGGGGTTTTCACAGTGTAAAACTGAGAGTAGAGCCGCAATTTGCACAGTGTAAAACAGCATGAAGAGAGCAGGGATTTGCAAAGTTTAAAACAGTGAGAGGACAGCGGGGATTTTCACAGTGTAAAACAGCGAGAGGAGAGCAGGGATTTTGACAGTGTAAAACAGCGAGAGGAGAGCAGGGATTTTGACAGTGTAAAACAGCGAGAGGAGAGCAGGGATTTGCACAGTGTAAAACAGTGAGTGGAGAGCAGGGATTTTCACAGTGTAAAACAGCGAGAGGAGAGCAGGGATTTTCACAGTCAAAACAGTGAGAGGAGAGCAGGGATTTTCACAGTGTAAAACTGTGAGACGGGAGCCAGGAATTTCAGTCTAAAGCTGCAAGCGGAGAGACGGGTTTTTCACAGTGTACAACGGCGACTGGAGAGCATTTATTCTCACAGTGTAAAACAGCGAGAGGAGAGCAGGGCTTTTCACAGTTTAAAACAGCGAGAGTACTGCAGCAATTTTCGGAGTAAAACAGCAGGAGGAGAGCAAGGATTTTCACAGTGTAAATGTATAAGAGGGGAGAATGGATTTTCACAGTGTAAAAAAGCGAGAGGAGAGCAGGGATTTGCACAGTGTAAAGCAGCAAGAGGAGAGCAGGGATTTGCACAGTTGAAAAGATCAAGACGAGAGCCAGGATTTGCACAGTGTAAAGCAGCGAGAGGAGAGCAGAGATTTTCACAGTGTAAAACAGCGAGAGGAGACCAGGGATTTTCACAGTGTAAAACAGTGAGAGGAGAGCAGGTTTTTTCACAGTGTGAAACTGTGAGTGGAGAGCCTGGAATTTCATAGTGTTTAACAGCGAGAGCTGAGCCGGAATTTGCACAGTGCAAATCAGTGAGAGCGGAGCAGGGTTTTTCGCAGTGTAATAGTGTAAAAGGAGCCGGGACTTTAACAGTTTAAATCAGTGTGAAGAGAGCAGGGATTTGCACAGCGTAAAACAGCGAGAGGGGACCAGGGGTTTTCACAGTGTAAAACAGCAAGAGGTGACATGGGATTTTCACCGTGTAAAACAGCGAGAGGAGAGCAGGGATTTTCACAGTGCAAAAAGGCAAGAGCAGAGCAGGGGTTTGCACAGCTCAAAACAGTGATAAGAGAGCAGGGAAATGCAGTTCAAAACAGTGAGAGGTGAGCAGGGATTTTCACACTGTAAAACAGTGAGAGGAGAACACGGATTTTCACAGTGTAAAACAGCGAGAGAAATGCAGGGATTTTCACAGTGTGAAACACCAAGACAAGAGTAATGATTTTCACAGTGTAAAACAGCGAGAGGAATGCAGGGATTTTCACAGGGCAAAACAGCAAGACAAAAGTTATGATTTTCACGGTGTAAAACAGCATGAGGAGAGCAGGATTTTCACTGTGAAAAACAGCGAGATGAGAGCAGGGATTTGCACAGAGTGAAACAGCGAGAGGAGAGCATGGATTTTCACAGTGTATATCAGTGAGAGGCGAGCAGGGAATTGCACAGTTGAAAACATCGAGACGCGAGCCGGTATTTTCACAGTGTAAAACAGCGAGTGGATAGCAGGGATTTTCACAGTGTAAAACAGCGAGAGTAGAGCATGGATTTTCACAGTGTAAAACAGCGAAAAGGAAGCAAGGTTTTTCAGTGTGAAACTGAGAGGAGCGCCGGGATTTTCACAGTGTATAATATCGGGAGCAGAGCAGGGGTTTTCGCAGTGTAAAACTGTGAGAGGGGAGCCGGATTTTCAGTCTAAAGCAGCAAGCGTAGAGACGTGTTTTTCACAGTGTACAACAGCGACTGGAGAGCAGTTATTTTCACAGTGTAAAACAGCGTGAGGAGAGCATGGCTTTTCACAGTGTAAAACAGTGAGAGTAGTGCAGGAATTTTCGGAGTAAAACGGCAGGAGGAGAGCAAAGAATTTCACAGTGTAAAAGTATAAGAGGGGAGTATGGATTTTCACAGTGTACAAAAGCGAGAGGAGTGCAGGGATTTGCACAATGTAAAGCAGCGAGAGGAAAGAAAGGATTTGCACAGAGTAAAACAGCGAGAGGAGAGCAGGGATTTGCACAGTTGAAATCATCGAGACGAGAGCCAGGATTTTCACAGTGTAAAACAGCAAGAGGAGAGCAGGGATTTTCACAGTGTAAAACAGCGAGAAGAGAGCAGGGATTTTCCCAGTGTAAAACAGCAAGAGGAGAGCAGGGATTTTTACTGTGTAAAATAGTGAGAGATGAGCAGATTTTTTCACAGTGTGAAACTGTGAGTGCAGAGCCTGGAATTTCATAGTGTTTAACAGCGAGAGGGGAGCCGGAATTTTCACAGTGCAAATCAGCGAGAGCGGAGCAGGGTTTTTCACAGTGTAATAGTGTAAGAGGAGAGCCGGGACTTTAACAGTTTATATCAGTGTGAAGAGAGCAGGGATTTGCACAGCGTAAAACAGCGAGAGGGGACCAGGGGTTTTCACAGTGTAAAACAGCAAGAGGTGACATGGGATTTTCACCGTGTAAAACAGCGAGAGGAGAGCAGGGGTTTTCACAGTGCAAAAAGGCAAGAGCAGAGCAGGTGTTTGCACAGTTCAAAACAGTGATAGGAGAGCAGGGAAATGCACAGTTCAAAACAGTGAGAGGCGAGCAAGGATTTTCACAGTGTAAAACAGCGAGAGAAATGCAGGGATTTTCACAGTGTGAAACACCAAGACAAGAGTAATGATTTTCACAGTGTAAAACAGCGAGAGGAAAGCAGAGATTTTCACAGTGTAAGACAGTGAGAAGGGAGCAAGGTTTTTCAGTGTGAAACTGAGAGGACAGCCGGGATCTTCATAGTGTATAACAGCGAGAAGGGTGCCTGGACATTCACATTGTAAAACTGCGAGAGCAGAGCGGGGATTTTCACAGTGTAAAACTGCGAGAGGAGAGCAGGGATTTTCACAGTGTAAATCAGCGAGAGGGGACCAGTCATTTGCACAGTGTAAATCAGCGAGAGGAGAGCAGGGATTTGCTCAGTTGAAAACATCAAGAGTACAGATGGGAGTTTCACAGTGTAAAACAGTGAGAGGAGAGCAGGGATTTTCACAGTGCAAAACAGCGAGAAGGGAGCAAGGTTTTTCAGTGTGAAACTGAGAGGACAGCTGGGATTTTCATAGTGTATAACAGCGAGAAGGGTGCCGGGACATTCACAGTGTAAAACTGCGAGAGCAGAGCAGGGATTTTCACAGTGTAAAACTGAGAGTAGAGCCGCAATTTGCACAGTGTAAAACCGCGAGAGGAGAGCAGGGATTTGGAAAGTTTAAAACAGCCAGAGGACAGCGGGGATTTTCACAGTGTAAACAGCAAGAGGAGAGCAAGGATTTTCACAGTGTAAAACAGCGAGATGAGTGCAGGGATTTTCACAGTGCAAAACAAGAAGACGAGAGTAATGATTTTCACTGTGTAAAACAGCAAGAGGCGAGCCAGGATTTTCACAGAGTAAACAGCAAGAGGAGAGCAAGGATTTTCACAGTGTAAAACAGCGAGATGAGTGCAGGGATTTTCGCAGTGTAAAACAGCAAGAGAAGAGCCGGGGTTTTCACAGTGACAAACCGTGAGACGAGAATTAGGGTTTTCACATGTAAAACAGCGAGTGCAGTGCAGGGATTTTCACAGCGTAAAACAACGAGAGCAGAGCAAGGATTTTCACCGTCTAAAATTATGAGAGGGGAGCATGGGTATTCACAGTGTAAAACAGCGAGAGGAGAGCAGGGATTTTCACAGTGTAACACAGCGAGAGGAGCACAGGGATTTGCACAGTGTAAAACAGCAAGAGGAGAGCAGGGATTTGCACTGTTGAAAACATCGAGAGGAAAGCCTGGAGTTTCACAGTGTAAAACAGCAAGCGGAGAGCAGTGATTTTCACAGTGTAAAACAGTGATAGGAGAGCAGGGATTTTCAGTGTAAAACAGTGAGAGGAGAGCAGGGTTTTTCACAGTGAGAAACTGTGAGAGGAGACACGGGATTTTCACAGTGTATAACAGCAAGAGTGGAGCCGGAATTTTCACATGCAAAACAGCGAGAGCAGAGCAGGGGTTTTCGCAGTGTAAAACAGTGAGAGGAGAGCACGGATTTTCACAGTGTAAAACAGCGAGAGAAATGCAGGGATTTTCACAGTGTAAAACAGCGAAAGGAGAGCAAGGGGTTTCACAGTGTAAAACAGCAATAGGAGAGTAGGGATTTGCACAGTGTATATCAGCAATAGGAGAGCAGTGAATTGCACAGTTCAAAACATCGAGAGGAGAGCCAGGAGTTTCACAGCGTAATACAGCGAGAGGAAAGCAGAGATTTTCACAGTGTGAGACAGTGAGAGTAGAGCAGGGATTTTCACAGTGTAAAACAGTGAGAGGAGAGCAAGTGTTTTCACAGTGTAAAACAGCGAGAGGAATGCAGGGATTTTCACAGTGCAAAACAAGAAGACGAGAGTAATGATTTTCACTGTGTAAAACAGCAAGAGGCGAGCCAGGATTTTCACAGAGTAAACTGCAAGAGGAGAGCAAGGATTTTCACAGTCTAAAAGTATAAGAGGGGAGTATGGATTTTCACTGTGTAAAAAAGCGAGAGGAGAGCAGGGATTTGCACTGTGTAAAGCAGCGAGAGGAGAGCAGGGATTTGCACAGAGTAAAACAGTGAGAGGAGAGCAGGGATTTGCACAGTTGAAAACATAGAGACGAGAACCGGGATTTACACAGTGTAAAACAGTGAGACAAGGGCAGGGATTTTCCCAGTGTAAAACAGCGAGAGGAGAGCAGGGATTTTCTCAGTGTAAAACAGTGAGAGGAGAGCAGGTTTTTTTACAGTGTGAAACTGTGAGTGCAGACCCTGGAATTTCACAGTGTTTAACAACGAGAGGGGAGTCGGAATTTTCACAGTGCAAATCAGCGAGAGCGGAGCAGGGTTTTTCGCAGTGTAATAGTGTAAGAGGAGAGCCGGGACTTTAATAGTTTAAAACAATGTGAGGAGAGCAGAGATTTGCACAGCGTAAAACAGTGACAGGAGAGCAGGGGATTTCACAGTGTAAAACAGCGAGAGGTGACATGGGATTTTCAATGTGTAAAGCAGTGAGAGGAGAGCAGGGGTTTTCACAGTGCAAAAAAGCGAGAGCAGAGCAGGGATTTTCAAAGTGTAAAGCAGCGAGAGCAGAGCAGGGATTTGCAAAGTTTATAACAGTGAGAGGACAGCGGGGATTTTCGCAATGTAAAACAGTGAGAGGAGAGCAAGGGTTTTCACAGTGTGTAACTATGAGAGGGGAGCATGGATTTTCACAGTGTAAAAAAGTGAGAGGTGAGCAGCGGGTTTCACACTGTGAAACTGTGAGAGGAGAGCCGGGATTTTCACAGTGTAAAAAGCGAGAGTAGAGCAGGGGTTTTCACCGTGCAAAAAAAGCGAGAGCAGAGCAGGGGTTTGTACAGTTCAAAACAGTGATAGGAGAGCAGGGATTTGCACAGTTCAAAACAGTGAGAGGAGAGCAGGGATTTTCACAGTGTAAAACTGCGAGAGGAGAGCAGGGATTTTCACAGTGTAAAACAGCGAGAGGGGACCAGTCATTTGCAGTGTAAATCAGCGAGAGGAGAGCAGGGATTTGCTCAGTTGAAAACATCGTGAGTACAGATGGGAGTTTCACAGTGTAAAACAGCGAGAGGAAAACTGAGATTTTCACAGTGTAAAACAGTGAGAGTAGAGCAGGGATTTTCACAGTGCAAAACAGCGAGAAGGGAGCAAGGTTTTTCAGTGTGAAACTGAGAGGACAGCCGGGATTTTCATAGTGAATAACAGCGAGAAGGGTCTCGGGACATTCACAGTGTAAAACTGCGAGAGCAGAGCAGGGGTTTTCACAGTGTAAAACTGAGAGTAGAGCCGCAATTTGCACAGTGTAAAACAGCGAGAAGAGAGCAGGGATTAGCAAAGTTTAAAACAGTGAGAGGACAGCGGGGATTTTCACAGTGTAAACAGCGAGAGGAGAGCAGGGATTTTCACAATGTAAAACAGCGAGATGAGTGCACTGATTTTCACAGTGTAAAACAGCAAGAGAAGAGCCGGGGTTTTCACAGTGTCAAGTCGTGAGACGAGAATTAGGGTTTTCCCATGTAAAACAGCGAGAGCAGTGCAGGGATTTTCACAGTGTAAAACAGCGAGAGCAGAGTAAGGATTTTCACCATCTAAAGTTATGAGAGGGGAGCATGGATATTCACAGTGTAAAACAGCGAGAGGAGAGCAGGGATTTTCACAGTGTAAAACAGCGAGAGGAGCGCAGGTATTTGCACAGTGTAAAACAGCAAGAGGAGAGCAGGGATTTGCACTGTTGAAAACATCGAGAGGAAAGCCTGGAGTTTCACAGTGTAAAACAGCAAGAGGAGAGCAGTGATTTTCACAGTGTAAAACAGCGATAGGAGAGCAGAGATTTTCAGTGTAAAACAGTGAGAGGAGAGCAGGTTTTTTCACAGTGAGAAACTGTGAGAGGCAAGCCGGGATTTTCACAGTGTATAACAGCGAGAGTGGAGCCGGAATTTTCACATGTATAACAGCGAGAGCAGAGCAGGGGTTTTCGCAGTGTAAAACAGTGAGAGGAGAGCATGGATTTTCACAGTGTAAAACAGCGAGAGAAATGCAGGGATTTTCACAGTGTAAAACAGCGAAAGGAGAGCAAGGGGTTTCACAGTGTAAAACAGCAAGAGGAGAGTAGGGATTTGCACAGTGTATATCAGCAAGAGGAGAGCAGTAAATTGCACAGTTGAAAACATCGAGAGGAGAGCCGGGAATTTCACAGTGTAATACAGCGAGAGGAAAGCAGAGATTTTCACAGTGTGAGACAGTGAGAGTAGAGCAGGGACTTTCACAGTGTAAAAGAGCGAAAAGGGAGCAAGGTTTTTCAGTGTGAAAATGAGAGGACAGCCGGGATTTTCATAGTGTATAACAGCGAGACGGGTGCCGGGACATTCACATCTGAAAACTGCGAGAGCAGAGCAGGGGTTTTCACAGTGTAAAACTAAGAGTAGAGCCGCAATTTGCACAGTGTAAAACAGCGAGAGGAGTGCAGGGATTTGCAAAGTTTAAAACAGTGAGAGGACAGTGGGGATTTTCACAGTGTAAAACAGCGAGAGCAGAGCAGGGGTTTTCGCAGTGTAAAACTGTGAGAGGAGAGCCAGGATTTTCAGTCTAAAGCAGCAAGTGTAGAGACGGATTTTTCAGTGTGCAACAGCGACTGGGGAGCAGTTATTTTCACAGTGTAAAACAGCGAGAGGAGAGCAGGGCTTTTCACAGTGTAAAACAGTGAGAGTAGTGCAGGAATTTTTGGAGTAAAACAGCAGGAGGAGAGCAAGGATTTTCACAGTGTAAAAGTATAAGAGGGGAGTATGGATTTTCATAGTGTACAAAAGTGAGAGGAGAGCAGGGATTTGCACAGTGTAAAGCAGCAAGAGGAGAGCAGGGATTTGCACAGAGTAAAACAGCGAGAGGAGAGCAGGGATTTGCACAGTTGAAAACATCGAGACGAGAGCCAGGACTTTCAGTGTAAAACAGCGAGAGGGGAGCAGGGATTTTCCCAGTGTAAAACAGCAAGAGGAGAGCAGGGATTTTCACAGTGTAAAACGGCGAGAGGAGAGCAGGGATTTTCACTGTGTAAAACAGTGAGAGGTGAACAGGATTTTTCACAGTGTGAAACTGTGAGTGGAGAGCCTGGAATTTCATAGTGTTTAACAGCGAGAGGGGAGCCGGAATTTTCACAGTGCTAATCAGCGAGAGCGGAGCAGGGTTTTTGGCAGTGTAATAGTGTAAGAGGAGAGCCGGGACTTTAACAGTTCAAATCAGTGTGAAGAGAGCAGGGATTTGCACAGCGTAAAGCAGCGAGAGGAGAGCAGGGGTTTTAACAGTGTAAAACAGCAAGAGGTGACATGGGATTTTCACCGTGTAAAACAGCGAGAGGAGAGCAGGGGTTTTCACAGTGCAAAAAACCGAGAGCTGAGCAGGGTTTGCACAGTTCAAAACAGTGATAGGAGAGCAGGGATATGCACAGTTTAAAACAGTGAGAGGAGAGCACGGATTTTCATGGTGTAAACAGCGAGAGGAATGCAGGGATTTTCACAGTGCAAAACAGCAAGACGAGAGTAATGATTTTCACAGTGTAAAACAGCAAGAGGAGAGCCAGGATTTTCACAATGAAAAACAGCGAGAGTAGAGCAGGGATTTTCACAGAGTAAAACAGCAAGAGGAGAGCAAGGATTTTCACAGTGTACAAGTATAAGAGGGGAGTATGGATTTTCACAGTGTAAAAAAGCGAGAGGAGAGCAGGGATTTGCACAGTGTAAAACAGCGAGAGGAGAGCAGGGATTTGCACAGTTGCATACATCGAGACGAGAACCGGGATTTACACAGTGTAAAACAGCAAGACGACGGCAGGGATTTTCCCAGTGTAAAACAGCGAGAGGAGAGCAGGGATTTTCCCAGTGTAAAACAGCGAGAGGAGAGCAGGGATTTTCACTGTGTAAAACAGTGAGAGGAGAGCAGGTTTTTTCACAGTGTGAAACTGTGGGTGCAGAGCCTGGAATTTCACAGTGTTTAACAACGAGAGGGGAGCTGGAATTTTCGCAGTGCAAATCAGCGAGAGCGGAGCAGGATTTTTCGCAGTGTAATAGTGTAAGAGGAGAGGCGGGACTTTAATAGTTTAAAACAGTGTGAGGAGAGCAGGGATTTGCATAGCGTAAAACAGCGAGAGGAGAGCAGCGGTTTTCACTGTGCAAAAAAGCGAAAGCAGAGCAAAGGTTTGCACAGTTCAAAACAGTGATAGGAGAGCAGGGATATTCACAGTGTAAAAAAGTGAGATCAGTGCAGGGATTTTCACATTGTAAAACAGGGAGAGCAGAGCAAGGATTTTCAGAGTCTAAAATTATGAGAGGGATATTGACAGTGTAAAACAGCGAGAGGAGAGCAGGGATTTTCACACTGTAAAACAGCGAAAAGGGAGCAAGGTTTTTCAGTGTGAAACTGTGAGAGGAGAGCAGGGATTTTCAAAGTGTAAAGCAGCGAGAGCAGAGCAGGGATTTGCAAAGTTTATAACAGTGAGAGGACAGCGGGGATTTTCGCAACGTAAAACAGTGAGAGGAGAGCAAGGATTTTCACAGTGTAAAAAAGTGAGAGGTGAGCAGCGGGTTTCACACCGTGAAACTGTGAGAGGAGAGCCGGGATTTTCACAGTGTGAGACACTGAGAGGAGAGCAGGGAGTTTCACAGTGCAAAAAAAGCGAGAGCAGAGCAGGGGTTTGCACAGTTCAAAACAGTGAGAGGACAGCCGGGATTTTCACAGTGTAAAACTGCGAGAGGAGAGCAGGGATTTTCACAGTGTAAAACAGCGAGAGGGGACCAGTTATTTGCACAGTGTAAATCAGCGAGAGGAGAGCAGGGATTTGCTCAGTTGAAAACATCAAGAGTACAGATGGGAGTTTCACAGTGTAAAACAGCGAGAGGAAAACTGAGATTTTCACAGTGTAAAACAGTGAGAGTAGAGCAGGGATTTTCACAGTGCAAAACAGCGAGAAGGGAGCAAGTTTTTTCAGTGTGAAACTGAGAGGACAGTCGGGATTTTCAGTGTATAACAGCGAGAAGGGTGCCGGGACATTCACAGTGTAAAACTGCGAGACCAGAGCAGGGGTTTTCACAGTGTAAAACTGAGAGTAGAGCCGCAATTTGCACAGTGTAAAACAGCGAGAGGAGAGCAGGGATTTGCAAAGTTTAAAACAGCGAGAGGACAGCGGGGATTTTCACAGTGTAAACAGCGAGAGGAGAGCAGGGATTTTCACAGTGTCAAACATCGAGATGAGTGCAGGGATTTTCACTGTGTAAATCAGCAAGAGAAGTGCCGGGGTTTTCACAGTGTCAAGCCGTGAGACGAGAATGAGGTTTTTCAAAGTGTAAAACAGCGAGAGCAGTGCAGGGATTTTCACAGTGTAAAACAGCGAGAGCAGGGCAAGGATTTTCACAGTGTAAAATTATGAGAGGGGAGCATCATATTCCCAGTGTAAAACAGAGTGAGGAAAGCAGGGAATTTCTCAGTGTAAAACAGCGAGAGGAGAGCAGGGCTTTGCACAGTGTAAAACAGCAAGAGGAGAGCAGGGATTTGCACAGTTGAAAACATCGAGTGGAAAGCCTGGAGTTTCACAGTGTAAAACAGTGAGAGGAGAGCAGGGTTTTTCACAGTGTGAAACTGTGAGTGGAGAGCCTGGAATTTCACAGTGTTTAACAGCGAGAGGGGAGCCGGAATTTTCACAGTGCAAATCAGCGAGAGCAGAGCAGGGTTTTTCGCAGTGTAATAGTGTAAGAGGAGAGCCGGGACTTTAACAGTTTAAATCAGTGTGAAGAGAGCAGGGATTTGCACAGCGTAAAACAGCGAGAGGAGAGGAGGGGTTTTCACAGTGCAAAAAAGCGAAAGCAGAGCAAAGGTTTGCACAGTTCAAAACAGTGATAGGAGAGCAGGGATATTCACAGTGTAAAAAAGTGAGATCAGTGCAGGGATTTTCACATTGTAAAACAGCGAGAGCAGAGCAAGGATTTTCAGAGTCTAAAATTATGAGAGGGGAGCATGGATTTTGACAGTGTAAAACAGCGAGAGGAGAGCAGGGATTTTCACGCTGTAAAACAGCGAAAAGGGAGCAAGGTTTTTCAGTGTGAAACTGTGAGAGGAGAGCAGGGATTTTCAAAGTGTAAAGCAGCGAGAGCAGAGCAGGGATTTGCAAAGTTTATAACAGTGAGAGGACAGCGGGGATTTTCGCAACGTAAAACTGTGAGAGGAGAGCAAGGATTTTCACAGTGTAAAAAAGTGAGAGGTGAGCAGCGGGTTTCACACCGTGAAACTGTGAGAGGAGAGCCGGGATTTTCACAGTGTGAGACACTGAGAGGAGAGCAGGGAGTTTCACAGTGCAAAAAAAGCGAGAGCAGAGCAGGGGTTTGCACAGTTCAAAACAGTGAGAGGACAGCCGGGATTTTCAGTGTATAACAGCGAGAAGGGTGCCGGGACATTCACAGTGTAAAACTGCGAGACCAGAGCAGGGGTTTTCACAGTGTAAAACTGAGAGTAGAGCCGCAATTTGCACAGTGTAAAACAGCGAGAGGAGAGCAGGGATTTGCAAAGTTTAAAACAGCGAGAGGACAGCGGGGATTTTCACAGTGTAAACAGCGAGAGGAGAGCAGGGATTTTCACAGTGTCAAACATCGAGATGAGTGCAGGGATTTTCACTGTGTAAATCAGCAAGAGAAGTGCCGGGGTTTTCACAGTGTCAAGCCGTGAGACGAGAATGAGGTTTTTCAAAGTGTAAAACAGCGAGAGCAGTGCAGGGATTTTCACAGTGTAAAACAGCGAGAGCAGGGCAAGGATTTTCACAGTGTAAAATTATGAGAGGGGAGCATCATATTCCCAGTGTAAAACAGAGTGAGGAAAGCAGGGAATTTCACAGTGTAAAACAGCGAGAGGAGAGCAGGGCTTTGCACAGTGTAAAACAGCAAGAGGAGAGCAGGGATTTGCACAGTTGAAAACATCGAGTGGAAAGCCTGGAGTTTCACAGTGTAAAACAGTGAGAGGAGAGCAGGGTTTTTCACAGTGTAAAACAGTGAGAGGAGAACAGTTTTTTTCACAGTGTGAAACTGTGAGTGGAGAGCCTGGAATTTCACAGTGTTTAACAGCGAGAGGGGAGCCGGAATTTTCACAGTGCAAATCAGCGAGAGCGGAGCAGGGTTTTTCGCAGTGTAATAGTGTAAGAGGAGAGCCGGGACTTTAACAGTTTAAATCAGTGTGAAGAGAGCAGGGATTTGCACAGCGTGAAACAGCGAGAGGAGAGGAGGGGTTTTCACAGTGCAAAAAAGCGAAAGCAGAGCAAAGGTTTGCACAGTTCAAAACAGTGATAGGAGAGCAGGGATATTCACAGTGTAAAAAAGTGAGATCAGTGCAGGGATTTTCACATTGTAAAACAGCGAGAGCAGAGCAAGGATTTTCAGAGTCTAAAATTATGAGAGGGGAGCATGGATTTTGACAGTGTAAAACAGCGAGAGGAGAGCAGGGATTTTCACGCTGTAAAACAGCGAAAAGGGAGCAAGGTTTTTCAGTGTAAAACTGTGAGAGGAGAGCAGGGATTTTCACAGTGTAAAGCAGCGAGAGCAGTGCAGGGATTTTCAAAGTGTAAAGCAGCGAGAGCAGAGCAGGGATTTGCAAAGTTTATAACAGTGAGAGGACAGCGGGGATTTTCGCAATGTAAAACAGTGAGAGGGGAGCAGCGGATTTCACACTGTGAAACTGTGAGAGGCGAGCCGGGATTTTCGCAGTGTAAAACAGCGAGAGTAGAGCAGGGGTTTCACACCGTGCAAAAAAAGCGAGAGCAGAGCAGGGGTTTGCACAGTTCAAAACAGTGATAGGAGAGCAGGGATTTGCACAGTTCAAAACAGTGATAGGAGAGCAGGGATTTGCACAGTTCAAAACAGTGAGAGGAGAGCAGGGATTTTCACAGTGTAAAACAGCGAGAGGGGACCAGTCATTTGCACAGTGTAAATCAGCGAGAGGAGAGCAGGGATTTGCTCAGTTGAAAACATCGAGAGTACCGATGGGAGTTTCACAGTGTAAAACAGTGAGAGGAAAACTGAGATTTTCACAGTGTAAAACAGTGAGTGTAGACCACGGATTTTCACAGTGCAAAACAGCGAGAAGGGAGCAAGGATTTTCAGTGTGAAACTGAGAGGACAGCCGGGATTTTCATAGTGTTTAACAGCGAGAAGGGTGATGGGACATTCACAGTGTAAAACTGTGAGTGCAGAGCAGGGATTTTCACAGTGTAAAACAGCGAGATGAGTGCAGGGATTTTCACAGTGTAAAACAGCACGAGAAGAGCCGGGGTTTTCACAGTGTCAAGCCGTGAGACGAGAATTAGGGTTTTCACATGTAAAATAGCGAGAGCAGTGCACGGATTTTCACAGTGTAAAACAGCGAGAGCAGAGCAAGGATTTTCACCGTCTAAAATTATGAGAGCGGAGCATGGATATTCACAGTGTAAAACAGCGAGAGGAGAGCAGGGATTTTCACAGTGTAAAACAGCGAGAGGAGCGCAGGGATTTGCACAGTGTAAAACAGCAAGAGGAGAGCAGGGATTTGCACAGTTGAAAACATCGAGAGGAAAGCCTGGAGTTTCACAGTGTAAAACAGCAAGAGGAGAGCAGGGATTTTCACAGTATAAAACAGTGAGAGGAGAGCAGGGTTTTTCACAGTGAGAAACTGTGAGAGGAGACACGGGATTTTTACAGTGTATAACAGCGAGAGTGGAGCCGGATTTTTCACATGCAAAACAGCGAGAGCAGAGCAGGGTTTTCGCAGTGTAAAAGTGTAAGAGGAGAGCTGGGACTTTAACTGTCTAAAACAGCGAGAAGAGAGTCGGGATTTTCACAGTTTAAAACAGTGTGAGGAAGGCACGGAAGTTCACAGTCTAAAACTGTGAGAGGAGAGCCGGTTTTTTCACAGTGTAAAACAGCAAGAGGAGAGCCTGGATTTTGACATTGTAAAACAGTGAGAGTAGAGCAGGGATTTTCACAATGTAAAACAGTGAGAGGCGAGCAAGGGTTTTCACAGTGTATAACTATGAGAGAGGAGCATGGATTTTCACACTGTAAAAAAGTGAGAGGATAGCAGGGATTTTCACAGTGTCAAACATCGAGATGAGTGCAGGGATTTTCACAGTGTAAATCAGCAAGAGAAGAGCCGGGGTTTTCACAGTGTCAAGCCGTGAGATGAGAATGAGGTTTTTCACAGTGTAAAACAGTGAGAGCAGTGCAGGGATTTTCACAGTGTAAAACAGCGAGAGCAGGGCAAGGATTTTCACAGTGTAAAATTATGAGAGGGGAGCATGGATATTCACAGTGTAAAACAGAGAGAGGAGAGCAGGGAATTTCACAGTGTAAAACAGCGAGAGGAGAGCAGGGCTTTGCACAGTGTAAAACAGCAAGAGGAGGGCAGGGATTTGAACAGTTGAAAACATCAAGTGGAAAGCCTGGAGTTTCACAGTGTAAAACAGCAAGAGGAGAGCAGTATTTTTCACAGTGTAAAACTGCGATAGGAGAGCAGGGATTTTCACAGTGTAAAACAGTAAGAGGAGAGCAGGGTTTTTCACAGTGTAAAACAGTGAGAGGAGAGCAGGTTTTGTCGCAGCGTGAAACTGTGAGTGGAGAGCCTGGAATTTCACAGTGTTTAACAGCGAGAGGGGAGCCGGAATTTTCACAGTGCAAATCAGCGAGAGCGGTGCAAGGTTTTTCGCAGTGTAATAGTGTAAGAGGAGAGCCGGGACTTTAACAGTTTAAATCAGTGTGAAGAGAGCAGGGATTTGCACAGCGTAAAACAGCGAGAGGAGAGGAGGGGTTTTCACAGTGCAAAAAAGCGAAAGCAGAGCAAAGGTTTGCACAGTTCAAAACAGTGATAGGAGAGCAGGGATATTCACAGTGTAAAAAAGTGAGATCAGTGCAGGGATTTTCACATTGTAAAACAGCGAGAACAGAGAAAGGATTTTCAGAGTCTAAAATTATGAGAGGGGAGCATGGATATTAACAGTGTAAAACAGCGAGAGGATAGCAGGGATTTTCACAGTGTAAAACAGCGAAAAGGGAGCAAGGTTTTTCAGTGTGAAACTGTGAGAGGAGAGCAGGGATTTTCACAGTGTAAAGCAGCGAGAGCAGAGCAGGGATTTGCAAAGTTGAGAACAGTGAGAGGATAGCAGGGATTTTCACAGTGTAAAACAGCGAAAAGGGAGCAAGGTTTTTCAGTGTGAAACTGTGAGAGGAGAGCAGCGATTTTCACAGTGTAAAGCAGCGAGAGCAGAGCAGAGATTTGCAAAGTTTATAACAGTGAGAGGACAGCGGGGATTTTCGCAATGTAAAACAGTGAGAGGGGAGCAAGGGTTTTCACTGTGTGTAACTACGAGAGGGGAGCATGGATTTTCACAGTGTAAAAAAGTGAGAGGTGAGCAGCGGGTTTCACACTGTGAAACTGTGAGAGGCGAGCCGCGATTTTCGCAGTGTAAAACAGCGAGAGTAGAGCAGGGGTTTTCATCATGCAAAAAAAGCGAGAGCAGAGCAGGGGTTTGCACAGTTCAAAACAGTGATAGGAGAGCAGGGATTTGCACAGTTCAAAACAGTGTGAGGAGAGCAGGAATTTTCACAGTGTAAAACTGCGAGAGGAGAGCAGGGATTTGCACAGTGTAAAACAGCAAGAGAAGAGCAGAGATTTTCACAGTGTAAAACAGCGAAAGGAGAGCAGGGATTTGCACAGTTGTAAACATCGAGAGGAGAGCCTGGAGTTTCACAGTGTAAAACAGCAAGAGGAGAGCAGGGATTTTCACAATGTAAAATAGTGAGAGGAGAGCAAGTGTTTTCACACTGTATAACTATGAGAGGAGAGCACTGATTTTCACTGTGTAAAACAGCGAGAGGAGAGCAGGGGTTTTCACAGTACAAAACAGCAAGACGAGAGTAATGATTTTCACAGTGTAAAACAGCAAGAGGAGAGCCAGGATTTTCACAATGAAAAACAGCGAGAGCGGAGCAGGGATTTTCACAGAGTAAAACAGCAGGAGGAGAGCAAGGATTTTCACAGTGTAGAAGTATAAGAGGGGAGTATGGATTTTCACAGTGTAAAAAAGCAAGAGGAGAGCAGGGATTTGCACTGTGTAAAGCAGCGAGAGGAGAGCAGGGATTTGCACAGAGTAAAACAGCGAGAGGTGAGCAGGGATTTGCACAGTTGAAAACATTGAGACGAGAACCGGGATTTACACAGTGTAAAACAGCGAGACGAGGGCAGGGATTTTCCCAGTGTAAAACAGCGAGAGGAGAGCAGGGATTTTCACAGTGTAAAACAGCGAGAGGAGAGCAGGGATTTTCACTGTGTAAAACAGTGAGAGGAGAGCAGGTTTTTTCACAGTGTGAAACTGTGAGTGCAGAGCCTGGATTTTCATATTGTTTAACAGCGAGAGGGGAGCCGGAATTTTCGCAGTGCAAATCAGCGAGAGCGGAGCAGGGTTTTTTGCAGTGTAATAGCGTAAGAGGAGAGCCGGAACTTTACTGGTTTAAAACGGTGCGAGGAGAGCATGGATATTCACAGTGTAAAACAGCGAGAGGAGAGCAGGGATTTTCACAGTGTAAAACAGCATGAGGAGAGCAGGGATTTGCACAGTTGAAAACATCGAGAGGAATGCCTGTAGTTTCACAGTGTAAAACAGCAAGAGGAGAGCAGTGATTTTCACAGTGTAAAACAGCGCTAAGAGAGCAGGGATTTTCACAGTGTAAAACAGTGAGAGGAGAGCAGGGTTTTTCACAGTGAGAAACTGTGAGAGGAGACACGGGATTTTCACAGTGTATAACAGCGAGAGTGGAGCCGGAATTTTCAGATGCAAAACAGCGAGAGCAGAGCAGGGGTTTTCGCAGTGTAAAAGTGTAAGAGGAGAGCTGGGACTTTAACTGTCTAAAACAGCGAGAAGAGTGTCAGGATTTTTACAGTGAGAAGACAGCGGGGATTTTCACAGTTTAAAACAGTGTGAGGAAGGCAGGGAAGTTCACAGTCTAAAGCTGTGAATGGAATGCGGGTTTTTTCGCAGTGTAAAACAGCAAGAGGAGAGCCTGGATTTTGACATTGTAAAACAGTGAGAGTAGAGCAGGGATTTTCACAATGTAAAACAGCGAGAGGCGAGCAAGGATTTTCACAGTGTATAACTATGAGAGGGGAGCATGGATTTTCACAGTGTAAAAAAGCGAGAGGAGAGCAGGGATTTTCACAGTGTCAAACATCGAGATGAGTGCAGGGATTTTCACAGTGTAAATCAGCAAGAGAAGAGCCGGGGTTTTCACAGTGTCAAGCCGTGAGACGAGAATGAGGTTTTTCACAGTGTAAAACAGTGAGAGCAGTGCAGGGATTTTCACAGTGTAAAACAGCGAGAGCAGGGCAAGGATTTTCACAGTGTAAAATTATGAGAGGGGAGCATGGATATTCACAGTGTAAAACAGAGAGAGGAGAGCAGGGAATTTCACAGTGTAAAAGATTGAGAGGAGAGCAGGGCTTTGCACAGTGTAAAACAGCAAGAGGAGGGCAGGGATTCGGACAGTTGAAAACATTGAGTGGAAAGTCTGGAGTTTCACGGTGTAAAACAACAAGAGGAGAGCAGGGATTTTCACAGTGTAAAATAGTGAGAGGAGCACAAGGGTTTTCACAGTGTATAACTATGAGAGGGGAGCATGGATCTTCACCGTGTAAAAATGCGAGAGGACAGTAGCGGGTTTCACAGTGTGAAACTATGAGGGGAGGGCAGAGATTTTCACTGTGTAAAACAGCGAGAGGGGGGCAGGGATTTTCACAGTGTAAAACAGCGAGAGGAGAGCAGGTTTTTTCGCAGTGTAAAACAGCAAGAGGGGACCAGTCATTTGCACAGTGTAAATCAGCGAGAGGAGAGCAGGGATTTGCTCAGTTGAAAACATCGAGAGTACAGATGGGAGTTTCACAGTGTAAAACAGCGAGAGGAAAACTGAGATTTTCACAGTGTAAAACAGTGAGAGTAGAGCAGGGATTTTCACAGTGCAAAACAGCGAGAAGGGAGCAAGGTTTTTCAGTGTGAAACTGAGCGGACAGCCGGGATTTTCATAGGGTATAACAGCGAGAAGGGTGCCGGGACATTCACAGTGTAAAACTGCGAGAGCAGAGCAGGGGTTTTCACAGTGTAAAACTGAGAGTAGAGCCGCAATTTGCACAGTATAAAACAGCGAGAGGAGAGGAGGGATTTGCAAAGTTTAAAACAGCGAGAGGACAGCGGGGATTTTCACAGTGTAAACAGCGAGAGGAGAGCAGGGATTTTCACAGTGTAAAACAGCAAGAGAAGAGCCGGGGTTTTCACAGTGTCAAGCCGTGAGACGTTAATTAAGGTTTTCATATGTAAAACAGCGAGTGCAGTGCAGGGATTTTCACAGTGTAAAACAGCGAGAGCAGAGCAAGGATTTTCACCATCTAAAATTATGAGAGGGGAGCATGGATATGCACAGTGTAAAACAGTGAAGGGAGAGCAGAGATTTTCACAGTGTAAAACAGTGAGAGGAGTGCAGGGATTTGCACAGTGTAAAACAGCAAGAGGAGAGCAGGGATTTGCACAGTTGAAAACATCGAGAGGAAAGCCTGGAGTTTCACAGTGTAAAACAGCAAGAGGAGAGCAGGGATTTTCACAGTGTAAAACAGCAAGAGGAGAGCAGGGATTTTCACAGTGTAAAACAGTGAGAGGAGAGCAGGGTTTTTCACAGTGTAAAACAGTGAGAGGAGAGCAGGTTTTGTCGTAGTGTGAAACTGTGAGTGGAGAGCCTGGAATTTCACAGTGTTTAACAGCGAGAGGGGAGCCGGAATTTTCACAGTGCAAATCAGCGAGAGCGGAGCAGGGTTTTTCGCAGTGTAATAGTGTAAGAGGAGAGCCGGGACTTTAACAGTTTAAATCAGTGTGAAGAGAGCAGGGATTTGCACAGCGTGAAACAGCGAGAGGAGAGGAGGGGTTTTCACAGTGCAAAAAAGCGAAAGCAGAGCAAAGGTTTGCACAGTTCAAAACAGTGATAGGAGAGCAGGGATATTCACAGTGTAAAAAAGTGAGATCAGTGCAGGGATTTTCACATTGTAAAACAACGAGAACAGAGCAAGGATTTTCAGAGTCTAAAATTATGAGAGGGATATTGACAGTGTAAAACAGCGAGAGGAGAGCAGGGATTTTCACACTGTAAAACAGCGAAAAAGGGAGCAAGGTTTTTCAGTGTGAGTGTAAAGCAGCGAGAGCAGAGCAGGGATTTGCAAAGTTTATAACAGTGAGAGGACAGCGGGGATTTTCGCAATGTAAAACAGTGAGAGGAGAGCAAGGGTTTTCACAGTGTATAACTACGAGAGGGGAGCATGGATTTTCACAGTGTAAAAAAGTGAGAGGTGAGCAGCGGGTTTCACTCTGTGAAACTGTGAGAGGCGAGCCGGGATTTTCGCAGTGTAAAACAGCGAGAGTAGAGCAGGGGTTTTCACCGTGCAAAAAAAGCGAGAGCAGAGCAGGGGTTTGCACAGTTCAAAACAGTGATAGGAGAGCAGGGATTTGCACAGTTCAAAACAGTGAGAGGAGAGCAGGAATTTTCACAGTGTAAAACTGCGAGAGGAGAGCAGGGATTTTCACAGTGTAAAACAGCAAGAGGGGACCAGTCATTTGCACAGTGTAAATCAGCGAGAGGAGAGCAGGGATTTGCTCAGTTGAAAACATCGAGAGTACAGATGGGAGTTTCACAGTGTAAAACAGCGAGAGGAAAACTGAGATTTTCACAGTATAAAACAGCGATAGGAGAGCAGGGATTTTCACAGTATAAAACAGTGAGAAGAGAGCAGGGTTTTTCACAGTGAGAAACTGTGAGAGGAGACACGGGATTTTCACAGTGTATAACAGCGAGAGTGGAGCCGGAATTTTCACATGCAAAACAGTGAGAGCAGAGCAGGATTTTCACAGTGTAAAAGTGTAAGAGGAGAGCTGGGACTTTAACTGTCTAAAACAGCGAGAAGAGAGTCGGGATTTTTACAGTGTAAAACAGTGAGAGGACAGTGGGGATTTTCACAGTTTAAAACAGTGTGAGGAAGGCAGGGAAGTTCACAGTCTAAAACTGTGAATGGAGTGTGGATTTTTTCACAGTGTAAAACAGCAAGAGGAGAGCCTGGATTTTGACATTGTAAAACAGTGAGAGTAGAGGAGGGATTTTCACAATGTAAAACAGTGAGAGGCGAGCAAGAGTTTTCACAGTGTATAATTATGAGAGAGGAGAATGGATTTTCACACTGTAAAAAAGTGAGAGGATAGCAGGGATTTTCACAGTGTCAAACATCGAGATGAGTGCAGGGATTTTCACAGTGTAAATCAGCAAGAGAAGAGCCGGGGTTTTCACAGTGTCAAGCCGTGAGATGAGAATGAGGTTTTTCACAGTGTAAAACAGCGAGAGCAGTGCATGGATTTTCACAGTGCAAAACAGCAAGAGCAGGGCAAGGATTTTCACAGTGTAAAATTATGAGAGGGGAGCATGGATATTCACAGTGTAAAACAGAGAGAGGAGAGCAGGGAATTTCACAGTGTAAAACAGCAAGAGGAGGGCAGGGATTTGAACAGTTGAAAACATTGAGTGGAAAGCCTGGAGTTTCACAGTGTAAAACAGTGAGAGGAGAGCAGGTTTTTTCACAGTGTGAAACTGTGAGTGGAGAGCCTGGAATTTCACAGTGTTTAACAGCGAGAGGGGAGCCGGAATCTTCACAGTGCAAATCAGCGAGGACGGAGCAGGGTTTCTCGCAGTGTAATAATGTTAGAGGAAAGCCGGGACATTAACAGTTTTAAACAATGTGAGGAGAGCAGGGATTTTCCCAGTATAAAACAGCGAGAGGAGGGGAGGGATTTTCACATGTGTGAAACAGCAAGAGGTGACATGGGATTTTCACCGTGTAAAACAGCAAGAGGAGAGCAGGGGTTTTCACAGTGCAAAAAAGAGAGAGCAGAGCAGAGGTTTGCACAGTTCAAAACAGTGATTGGAGAGCAGGGATTTGCACAGTTCAAAACAGTTAGAGGAGAGCAGGAAATTTCACAATGTAAATCTGACAGAGGAGACCAGGGATTTGCACAGTGTAAATAAGTGAGAGGAGAGCAGGAATTTGCTCAGTTGAAAACATCAAGAATACAGTTGGGAGTTTCACAGTGTAAAACAGCGAGAGGGAAACAGAGATATTCACAGTGTATAACAGTGAGAATAGATCAGGGATTTTCACAGTGTAAAACAGCGAGAAGGGCGCAAGGTTTTTCAGTGTGAAACTGAGGGCACAGCTGGGATTTTCATGGTGTATAACAGTGAGAAGGGTGCCGGGACATTCACAGCATAAAACAACGAGAGCAGAGCAGGGGTTTTCACAGTGTAAAACTGTGAGAGTAGAGCTGCGATTTGCACAGTGTAAAACAGCGAGAGGAGAGCAGAGATTTTCACAGTGTAAACAGCGAGAGGAGAGCAGGGATTTTCACAGTGTAAAACAGCAAGATGAGTGCAGGGATTTTCACAGTGTAAAACATCAAGAGAAGAGCCGGGGTTTTCACAGTGTCAAGCCGTGACACGAGAATTAGGGTTTTCACAGTGTAAAACAGCAAGAGCAGTGCAGCGATTTTCACAATGTAAAACAACGAGAGCAGAGCAAAGATTTTCACAATCTAAAATTTTGAGAGGGGAGCATGGGTATTCACAGTGTAAAACAGCGAGAGGAGAGCAGGGATTTTCACAGTGTAAAACAGCGAGATGAGCGCAGGGCTTTGCACAGTGTAAAACAGCAAGAGGAGAGCAGGAATTTGCACAGTTGAAAACATCGAGAGGAAAGTCTGGAGTTTCAGAGTGTAAAACAGCAAGAGGAGAGCAGTGATTTTCACAGTGAAAAACAGTGATAGGAGAGCAGGGATTTTCACAGTGTAAAACAGTGAGAGGAGAGCAGGGTTTTTCACAGTGAGAAACTGTGAGAGGAGACACGGGATTTTCACAGTGTATAACAGCGAGAGTGGAGCCGGAATTTTCACATGCAAAACAGCGAGAGCAGAGCAGGGGTTTTCGCAGTGTAAAAGTGTAAGAGGAGAGCTGGGACTTTAACTGTCTAAAGCAGCGAGAAGAGAGTCGGGATTTTTACAGTGTAAAACAGTGAGAGGACAGCGGGGATTTTCACAGTTTAAAAAGGTGTGAGGAAGGCAGGGAAGTCCACATTCTAAAACTGTGAGAGGAGAGCCGGTTTTTTCACAGTGTAAAACAGCAAGAGGAGAGCCTGGATTTTGACATTGTAAAACCGTGAGAGTAGAGCAAGGGTTTTCACAGTGTATAACTATGAGAGAGGAGCATTGATTTTCACAGTGTAAAAAAGCGAGAGGAGAGCAGGGATTTTCACAACGTCAAACTTCGAGATGAGTGCAGGGATTTTCACAGTGTAAATCAGCAAGAGAAGAGCCGGGGTTTTCACAGTGTCAAGCCGTGAGACGAGAATAAGGGTCTTCACAGTGCAAAACAGCGACAGCAGAGCAAGGATTTTCTCAGTCTAAAATTATGAGAGGGGAGCATGGATATTCACAGTGTAGAACAGCGAGAGGAGAGCAGGGATTTTCACAGTGTAAAACATCGAGAGGAGAGCAGAGATTTGCACAGTGTAAAACAGCAAGAGGAGGGCAGGGATTTGTACAGTTGAAAACATCGAGTGGAAAGCCTGGAGTTTCACAGTGTAAAACAGCAAGAGTGGAGCAGGGATTTTCACAATGTAAAATAGTGAGAGGAGAGCAAGGATTTTCACAGTGTATAACTATGAGAGGGGAGCATGGATTTTCACAGCGTTATAAAGCGAGAGGATAGTAGCGGGTTTCACAGTGTGAAACTGTGAGAGTAGAGCAGGGATTTTCACTGTGTAAAACAGCGAGAGGAGAGCAGTGATTTTCACAGTGTAAAATAGTGAGAGGAGAGCAGGTTTTTTCACAGTGTGAAACTGTGAGTGGAGAGCCTGGAATTTCACAGTGTTTAACAGCGAGAGGGGAGCCGGAATCTTCACAGTGCAAATCAGCGAGAGTGGAGCAGGGTTTTTCGCAGTGTTATAGTGTTAGAGGAGAGCCGGGACATTAACAGTTTTAAACAATGTGAGGAAAGCAGGGATTTGCACAGCGTAAAACAGCGAGAGGAGGGCAGGGATTTTCACAGTGTAAAACTGCAAGAGGTGACGTGGGATTTTCATCGTGTAAAACAGCGAGAGGAGAGCAGCGGTTTTCACAGTGCAAAAAAGCAAGAGCAGAGCAGGGGTTTGCACAGTTCAAAACAGTGATTGGAGAGCAGGGATTTGCACAGTTCAAAACAGTTAGAGGAGAGCAGGGATTTTCACAGTGTAAATCTGCGGGAGAGCAGGCATTTTCACAGTGTAAAACAGCAAGAGGGGACCAGGGATTTGCACAGTGTAAATCAGCGAGAGGAGAGCAGGGATTTGCTCAGTTGAAAACATCAAGAGTACAGTTGGGAGTTTCACAGTATAGAACAGTGAGAGTAGAGCAGGGATTTTCACAGTGTAAAACAGCGAGAAGGGAGGCAGGTTTTTCAGTGTGAAACTGAGGGCACAGCCGGGATTTTCATAGTGTATAACAGCGAGTAGGTTGCCGGGACATTCACAGCGTAAAACAGCGAGAGCAGAGCATTGGTTTTCACAGTGTAAAACTGAGAGTAGAGCCGCAATTTGCACAGTGTAAAACACTGATAGGAGAGCAGGGATTTTCACATTGCAAAACAATCGAGAGCAGAGCAGGAGTTTGCACAGTTCAAAACAGAGAGAGGACAGCCGGGATTTTCACAGTGTAAAACTGTGAGAGGCGAGCAGGGATTTTCACAGTGTAAAACAGCGAGATGGGACCAGTCATTTGCACAGTGTAAATCAGCGAAAGGAGAGCAGGGATTTGCTCAGTTGAAAACATTGAGAGTACAGATGGGAGTTTCACAGTGTAAAGCAGCGAGAGGAAAACTGAGATTTTCACAGTGTAAAACAGTGAGAGTAGAGCAGGGATTTTCACAGTGCAAAACAGCGAGAAGGGAGCAATGTTTTTCAGTGTGAAACTGAGAGGAGAGCCGGGATTTTCATAGTGTATAACAGCGAGAAGGGTGCCGGGACATTCACAGCGTAAACCAGCGAGACCAGAGCAGGGGTTTTCACAGTGTGATACTGTGAGAGTAGAGCTGCGATTTGCACAGTATAAAACAGTGAGAGGAGAGCAGGGATTTTCACAGTGTAAAACAGCAAGAGGAGAGCAAGGTTTTTCAGTGTGAAAATGAGAGGAGAGTCGAGATTTTCATAGTGTGAAACAGCGAGAGCAGAGCAGGGATTTGCAAAGTTTAAAACAGCGAGAGGACAGCGGGGATTTTCACAGTGTAAACAGCGAGAGGGGAGCAGGGATTTTCAGTGTCAAACAGCAAGAGAAGAGCCGGGGTTTTCACAGTGTCAAGCCGTGAGACGAGAATTAGGGTTTTCACATGTAAAACAGCGAGAGCAGTGCAGTGATTTTCACAGTGTAAAACAGCGAGAGCAGAGCAAGGATTTTCACCGTCTAAAATTATGAGAGGGGTGCAGAGATTTGCACAGTTCAAAACAGTGAGAGGAGAGCAGGGATTTTCAGTGTAAAACTGCGAGAGGAGAGCAGGGATTTTCACAGTGTAAAACAGCGAGAGGGGACCAGTCATTTGCACAGTGTAAGTCAGCGAGAGGAGAGCTGGGATTTGCTCAGTTTGAAAACATCGAGAGTACAGATGGGAGTTTCACAGTGTAAAACAGCGAGAGGAAAACTGAGATTTTCACAGTGTAAAACTGTGAGAGTAGAGCAGGGATTTTCACTGTGCAAAACAGCGAGAAGGGAGCAAGGTTTTTCAGTGTGAAACTGAGAGGAGAGCCGGGATTTTCATAGTGTATAACAGCGAGAAGGGTGCCGGGACATTCACAGTGTAAAACTGCGAGAGCAGAGCAGAGGTTTTCACAGTGTAATACTGTGAGAGTAGAGCTGCGATTTGCACAGTGTAAAACAGCGAGAGGAGACCAGGGATTTGCAAAGTTTAAAACAGCGAGAGGACAGCGGTGATTTTCACAGTGTAAACAGCGAGAGGAGAGCAGGGATTTTCACAGTGTAAAACAGCGAGAGCAGTGCAGGGATTTTCACAGTGTAAAATAGCGAGAGCAGAGCAAGGATTTTCACCGTCTAAAATTATGAGAGGGGAGCATGGATATTCACAGTGTAAAACAGCGAGAGGAGAGCAGGGATTTTCACAGTGTAAAACAGCGAGATGAGCGCAGGGCTTTGCACAGTGTAAAACAGCAAGAGGAGAGCAGGGATTTGCACAGTTGAAAACATCGAGAGGAAAGCCTGGAGTTTCAGAGTGTAAAACAGCAAGAGGAGAGCACGGATTTTCACTGTGTAAGACAGCGATAGGAGAGCAAAGATTTTCACAGTGTAAAATAGTGAGAGAAGAGCAGGGATTTTCACAGTATAAAACAGTGAGAGGAGAGCATGGTTTATCACAGTGTGAAACCAGTGTGAGCCAGAGCAGGGGTTTTCGCAGTGTAAAAGTGTAAGAGGAGAGCTGGGACTTTAACTGTCTAAAGCAGCGAGAAGAGAGTCGGGATTTTTACAGTGTAAAACAGTGAGAGGACAGCGGGGATTTTCACAGTTGAAAACAGTGTGAGGAAGGCAGGGAAGTTCACAGTCTAAAATTGTGAATGGAGAGCCGGTTTTTTCACAGTGTAAAAAAGCAAGAGGAGAGCCTAGATTTTGACATTGTAAAACAGTGAGAGTAGAGCAGGGATTTTCACAATGTAAAACAGTGAGAGGCGAGCAATGGTTTTCACAGTGTATAACTATGAGACAGAGCATGGATTTTCACAGTGTAAAAAAGCGAGAGGAGAGCAAGGATTTTCACAGTGTCAAACATCGAGATGAGTGCAGGGATTTTCACAGTGTAAATCAGCAAGAGAAGAGCCGGGGTTTTCACAGTGTCAAACCGTGAGACGAGAATGAGGTTTTTCACAGTGTAAAACAGCAAGAGGAGAGCAGGGATTTTCACAATGTAAAAAAGCGAGCGGAGAGCAGGGGTTTTCACAGTGCAAAACAGCAAGACGAGAGTAATGATTTGCACAGTGTAAAACAGCAAGAGGAGAGCCAGGATTTTCACAATGAAAAACAGCGAGAGTAGAGCAGGGATTTTCACAGAGTAAAACAGCAAGAGGAGAGCAAGAATTTTCACAGTGTAGAAGTATAAGAGGGGAGTATGGATTTTCACAGTGTAAAACAGCGAGAGGAGAGCAGGGGTTTTCACAGTGCAAAAAAGTGAGAGCAGAGCAGGGGTTTGCACAGCTCAAAACAGTGAGAGTGGATCAGGGATTTTCACAGTGTAAAACAGTGAGAGTAGAGCAGGGATTTTCACGGTGTAAAACAGCGAAAAGGGAGCAAGGTTTTTCAGTGTGAAACTGAGAGGAGAGCTGGGATTTTCATAGTGTATAACAGCAAGAAGGGTGCCGGGACATTTACAGCGTAAAACAGCGAGAGCAGAGCAGGGGTTTTCACAGTGTAAAACTGTGAGTGTAGAGCTGCGATTTGCACAGTATCAAACAGCGAGAGGAGAGCAGGGATTTGCACAGTTTAAAACAGTGAGAGGACAGCCGGGATTTTCACAGTGTAAAACAGCAAGAGGAGAGCAGGGACTTTCAGTGTAAAACAGCAAAATGTGTGCAGGGATTTTCACAGTCTAAAATTATGAGAGGGGAGCATGGATATTCACAGTGTAAAACAGCGAGAGGAGAGCCGGGATTTTCACAGTGTAAAGCCGTGAGACGAGAATACGGGTTTTCACAGTGTAAAACAGCGAGAGGAGAGCAAGGTTTTTCACAGTCTAAAATTATGAGAGGGGAGCATGGACATTCACAGTGTAAAACAGTGAGAGGAGAGCAGGGATTTTCACAGTGGAAAACAGCGAGAGGAGAGCAGGGATTTGCACAGTGTAAAACAGCAAGAGGAGAGCAGGGATTTGTGCAGTTGAAAACATTGAGAGGAGAGCCTGCAGTTTCACAGTGTAAAACAGCGATAGGAGAGCAGGGATTTTCACAGTGTAAAACAGCAAGAGAAGAGCAGCGATTTTCACAGTGTAAAACAGTGAGAGGAGAGCAGGGTTTTTCACAGTGTGAAACTGTGAGAGGAGAGCAGGGATTTTCACAGTGTGTAATAGCGAGAGTGGAGCCGGAATTTTCACAGTGCAAAACAGCAAGAGCAGAGCAGGGGTTTTCGCAGTGTAAAAGTGTAAGAGGAGAGCCGGGATTTTCACAGAGTAAATCAGTAAGAGGAGAGCAAGGATTTTCATAGTGTAAAAGTATAAGAGGGGAGCGTGGATTTTCAAAGTGTAAGAAAGCGAGAGGAGATCAGGGATTTTCACAGTGTAAAACAGTGAGAGGATAACAGAGATTTTCACAGTGTAAAACTGAGAGTGGAGAGCCTGGAATTTCACAGTGTTTAACAGCAAGAGGGGTGCCGGTATTTTCACAGTGCAAATCAGCAAGAGCGGAGCAGGGTTTTTCGCAGTGTAATAGTGTAAGAGGAGAGCAGGGACTTTAGCAGTTTAAAACAGTGTGAGGAGAGCAGGGATTTGCATACCGTAAAACTGCGAGAGGAGAGCAGGCGTTTTCACAGTGTAAAACACCAAGAGGTGACTTGGGATTTTCACCGTGTAAAACAGCGAGAGGAGAGCAGTGGTTTTCACAGTGCAAAAAAGCGAGAGCAGAGCAGGGGTTTGCACAGTTCATAACAGTGATAGGAGAGCAGGGATTTGCACAGTTCAAAACAGTGAGAGGAGAGCAGGGATTTTCACAGTGTAAAATACCGAGAGGGGACCAGGGATTTGCACAGTGTAAATCAGCGAGAGGAGAGCAGGAATTTGCTCAGTTGAAAACTTCGAGATTACTGATAGGAATTTCACAGTATAAAACAGTGAGAGGAAAACAGAGATTTTCACAGTGTAAATCAGATAGAATAGAGCAGGGATTTTCACGGTGTAAAACAGCGAGAAGGGAGCAAGGTTTTCCAGTGTGCAACTGAGAGGAGAGCTGGGATTTTCATAGTGTATAACAGTGAGAAGGTTGCTGGGACATTCACAGCGTAAAACAGCGAGAGCAGAGCAGGGGTTTTCACAGTGTAAAACTGTGAGAGTAGAGCTGCGATTTGCACAGTATCAAACAGCGAGAGGAGAGCAGGGATTTGCAAATTTTAAAACAGTGAGAGGACAGCGGGGATTTTCACAGTGTAAAACAGCGAAATGAATGCAGGGATTTCCACAATCTAAAATTATGGGAGGGGAGCATGGACATTCACAGTGTAAAACAGCAAGAGGAGAGCCGGGATTTTCGCAGTGTAAAGCCGTGAGACGAGAATAAGGGTTTTCACAGTGTAAAACTGGGAGAGGAGAGCACGGATTTTCACAGTCTAATATTATGAGAGGGGAGCATTGACATTCACAGTGTAAAACAGCGAGAGGAGAGCAGGGATTTTCACGGTGGAAAACAGCGAGAGGAGAGCAGGGGTTTTCGCAGTGTAAAACTGTGAGAGGGGAGCCAGCATTTTCAGTCTAAAGCAGCAAGTGTAGAGACGGGTTTTTCACAGTGTACAACAGCGACAGGAGAGCAGTTATTTTCACAATGTAAAACAGCGCGAGGAGAGCAGGGCTTTTCGCAGTGTAAAACAGCGAGAGTAGCGCAGCGATTTTCACAGAGTAAAACAGCAAGAGGAGAGCATGGATTTGCACAGCGTAAAACAGCGAGAGGAGAGCAGGGGTTTTCGCAGTGTAAAACTGTGAGAGGAGAGCCAGGATTTTCAGTCTAAAGCGGCAAGCGTAGAGTTGGGTTTTTCTCAGTGTACAACAGTGACAGGATAGCAGTTATTTTCACAGTGTAAAACAGCGCGAGGAAAGCAGGGCTTTTCGCAGTGTAAAACTGTGAGAGTAGTGCAGGGATTTTCACAGAGTAAAACAGCAAGAGGAGAGCATGGATTTGCACAGTGTAAATCAGCGAGAGGAGAGCAGGAATTTGCTCAGTTGAAAACTTCGAGATTACTGATAGGAATTTCACAGTATAAAACAGTGAGAGGAAAACAGAGATTTTCACAGTGTAAATCAGATAGAATAGAGCAGGGATTTTCACGGTGTAAAACAGCGAGAAGGGAGCAAGGTTTTCCAGTGTGCAACTGAGAGGAGAGCTGGGATTTTCATAGTGTATAACAGCGAGAAGGTTGCTGGGACATTCACAGCGTAAAACAGCGAGAGCAGAGCAGGGGTTTTCACAGTGTAAAACTGTGAGAGTAGAGCTGCGATTTGCACAGTATCAAACAGCGAGAGGAGAGCAGGCATTTGCAAATTTTAAAACAGTGAGAGGACAGCGGGGATTTTCACAGTGTAAAACAGCGAAATGAGTGCAGGGATTTCCACAATCTAAAATTATGGGAGGGGAGCATGGACATTCACAGTGTAAAACAGCAAGAGGAGAGCAGTGGTTTTCACAGTGCAAAAAAGCGAGAGCAGAGCAGGGGTTTGCACAGTTCATAACAGTGATAGGAGAGCAGGGATTTGCACAGTTCAAAACAGTGAGAGGAGAGCAGGGATTTTCACAGTGTAAAATACCGAGAGGGGACCAGGGATTTGCACAGTGTAAATCAGCGAGAGGAGAGCAGGAATTTGCTCAGTTGAAAACTTCGAGATTACTGATAGGAATTTCACAGTATAAAACAGTGAGAGGAAAACAGAGATTTTCACAGTGTAAATCAGATAGAATAGAGCAGGGATTTTCACGGTGTAAAACAGCGAGAAGGGAGCAAGGTTTTCCAGTGTGCAACTGAGAGGAGAGCTGGGATTTTCATAGTGTATAACAGTGAGAAGGTTGCTGGGACATTCACAGCGTAAAACAGCGAGAGCAGAGCAGGGGTTTTCACAGTGTAAAACTGTGAGAGTAGAGCTGCGATTTGCACAGTATCAAACAGCGAGAGGAGAGCAGGGATTTGCAAATTTTAAAACAGTGAGAGGACAGCGGGGATTTTCACAGTGTAAAACAGCGAAATGAATGCAGGGATTTCCACAATCTAAAATTATGGGAGGGGAGCATGGACATTCACAGTGTAAAACAGCAAGAGGAGAGCCGGGATTTTCGCAGTGTAAAGCCGTGAGACGAGAATAAGGGTTTTCACAGTGTAAAACTGGGAGAGGAGAGCACGGATTTTCACAGTCTAATATTATGAGAGGGGAGCATTGACATTCACAGTGTAAAACAGCGAGAGGAGAGCAGGGATTTTCACGGTGGAAAACAGCGAGAGGAGAGCAGGGGTTTTCGCAGTGTAAAACTGTGAGAGGGGAGCCAGCATTTTCAGTCTAAAGCAGCAAGTGTAGAGACGGGTTTTTCACAGTGTACAACAGCGACAGGAGAGCAGTTATTTTCACAATGTAAAACAGCGCGAGGAGAGCAGGGCTTTTCGCAGTGTAAAACAGCGAGAGTAGCGCAGCGATTTTCACAGAGTAAAACAGCAAGAGGAGAGCATGGATTTGCACAGCGTAAAACAGCGAGAGGAGAGCAGGGGTTTTCGCAGTGTAAAACTGTGAGAGGAGAGCCAGGATTTTCAGTCTAAAGCGGCAAGCGTAGAGTTGGGTTTTTCTCAGTGTACAACAGTGACAGGATAGCAGTTATTTTCACAGTGTAAAACAGCGCGAGGAAAGCAGGGCTTTTCGCAGTGTAAAACTGTGAGAGTAGTGCAGGGATTTTCACAGAGTAAAACAGCAAGAGGAGAGCATGGATTTGCACAGTGTAAATCAGCGAGAGGAGAGCAGGAATTTGCTCAGTTGAAAACTTCGAGATTACTGATAGGAATTTCACAGTATAAAACAGTGAGAGGAAAACAGAGATTTTCACAGTGTAAATCAGATAGAATAGAGCAGGGATTTTCACGGTGTAAAACAGCGAGAAGGGAGCAAGGTTTTCCAGTGTGCAACTGAGAGGAGAGCTGGGATTTTCATAGTGTATAACAGCGAGAAGGTTGCTGGGACATTCACAGCGTAAAACAGCGAGAGCAGAGCAGGGGTTTTCACAGTGTAAAACTGTGAGAGTAGAGCTGCGATTTGCACAGTATCAAACAGCGAGAGGAGAGCAGGCATTTGCAAATTTTAAAACAGTGAGAGGACAGCGGGGATTTTCACAGTGTAAAACAGCGAAATGAGTGCAGGGATTTCCACAATCTAAAATTATGGGAGGGGAGCATGGACATTCACAGTGTAAAACAGCAAGAGGAGAGCCGGGATTTTCGCAGTGTAAAGCCGTGAGACGAGAATAAGGGTTTTCACAGTGTAAAACTGGGAGAGGAGAGCACGGATTTTCACAGTCTAATATTATGAGAGGGGAGCATTGACATTCACAGTGTAAAACAGCGAGAGGAGAGCAGGGATTTTCACGGTGGAAAACAGCGAGAGGAGAGCAGGGGTTTTCGCAGTGTAAAACTGTGAGAGGGGAGCCAGCATTTTCAGTCTAAAGCAGCAAGTGTAGAGACGGGTTTTTCACAGTGTACAACAGCGACAGGAGAGCAGTTATTTTCACAATGTAAAACAGCGCGAGGAGAGCAGGGCTTTTCGCAGTGTAAAACAGCGAGAGTAGCGCAGCGATTTTCACAGAGTAAAACAGCAAGAGGAGAGCATGGATTTGCACAGCGTAAAACAGCGAGAGGAGAGCAGGGGTTTTCGCAGTGTAAAACTGTGAGAGGAGAGCCAGGATTTTCAGTCTAAAGCGGCAAGCGTAGAGTTGGGTTTTTCTCAGTGTACAACAGTGACAGGATAGCAGTTATTTTCACAGTGTAAAACAGCGCGAGGAAAGCAGGGCTTTTCGCAGTGTAAAACTGTGAGAGTAGTGCAGGGATTTTCACAGAGTAAAACAGCAAGAGGAGAGCATGGATTTGCACAGCGTAAAACAGCGAGAGGAGAGCAGGGGTTTTCGCAGTGTAAAACTGTGAGAGGAGAGCCAGGATTTTCAGTCTAAAGCGGCAAGCGTAGAGTTGGGTTTTTCTTAGTGTACAACAGTGACAGGATAGCAGTTATTTTCACAGTGTAAAACAGCGCGAGGAAAGCAGGGCTTTTCGCAGTGTAAAACTGTGAGAGTAGTGCAGGGATTTTCACAGAGTAAAACAGCAAGAGGAGAGCAAGGAGTTTCACAATGTAAAAGTATAAGAGGAGAGCATGGATTTTCACAGTGTAAAAAGCGAGAGGAGAGCAGGGATTTTTGCAGTGTAATAGTTTAAGAGGAGAGCAGGGACTTTAGCAGTTTAAAACAGTGTGAGGAGTCAGGGATTTGCATACCGTAAAACAGCGAGATGAGAGCAGGGGTTTTCACAGTGTAAAACAGCAAGAGGTGACATGGGATTTTCACAGTGTAAAACAGCGAGAGGAGAGCAGGGGTTTTCACAGTGCAAAAAAGTGAGAGCAGAGCAGGGGTTTGCACAGTTCAAAACAGTGATAGGAGAGCAGGGATTTGCACAGTTCAAAACAGTGAGTGTGGATCAGGGATTTTCACAGTGTAAAACTGCGAGAGGAGAGCAGGGATTTTCACAGTGCAAAATAGTGAGAGGAGAGCAGGGATTTGCACAGTGTAAATCAGCGAGAGGAGAGCAGGGATTTGCTCAGTTGAAAAACATCGAGAGTACAGATGGGAATTCCACTCTGTAAAACAGCGAGAGGAAAACAGAGATTTTCACAGTGTAAAACAGTGAGAAGGGAGCAAGGTTTTCCAGTGTGAAACTGAGAGGAGAGATGGGATTTTCATAGGGTATAACAGCAAGAAGCGTGACGGGACATTTACACCGTAAAACAGCGAGAGCAGAGCAGGGGTTTTCACAGTGTAAAACTGTGAGTGTAGAGCTGCGATTTGCACAGTATCAAACAGCGAGAGGAGAGCAGGGATTTGCACAGTTTAAAACAGTGAGAGGACAGCGGGGATTTTCACAGTGTAAAACAGCAAGAGGAGAACAGGGACTTTCAGTGTAAAACAGCGAAATGTGTGCAGGGATTTTCACAGTCTAAAATTATGAGAGGGGAGCATGGACATTCACAGTGTAAAACAGCGAGAGGAGAGCCGGGATTTTCACAGTGGAAAACAGCGAGAGGAGAGCAGGGATTTTCACAGTGTAAAACAGCGAGAGGAGAGCAGGGATTTGCAAAGTGTAAAACAGCAAGAGGAGAGCAGGGATTTGCACAGTTGAAAACATTGAGAGGAGAGCCTGCAGTTTCACCGTGTAAAACAGCGATAGGAGAGCAGGGATTTTCACAGTGTAAAACAGCGGGAGAAGAGCAGCGATTTTCACAGTATAAAACAGTGAGAGGAGAGCTGCGATTTGCACAGTATCAAACAGCAAGAGGAGAGCAGGGATTTGCAAATTTTAAAACAGTGAGATGACAGCGGGGATTTTCACAGTGTAAAACAGCGAAATGAGTGCAGGGATTTTCACAGTCTAAAATTATGAGAGGGGAGCATGGACATTCACAGTGTAAAACAGCGAGAGGAGAGCCGGGATTTTCACAGTGTAAAGCCGTGAGACGAGAATAAGGGGTTTCACAGTGTAAAACAGGGAGAGGAGAGCACGGATTTTCACAGTCTAATATTATGAGAGGGGAGCATTGACATTCACAGTGTAAAACAGCGAGAGGAGAGCAGGGATTTTCACGGTGGAAAACAGCGAGAGGAGAGCAGGGATTTTCACAGTGTAAAACAGTGAGAGGATAACAGAGATTTTCACAGTGTAAAACAGTGATAGTAGAGCAGGGATTTTCACGGTGTAAAACAGTGAGAAGGGAGCAAGGTTTTTCAGTGTGAACCTGAGAGGAGAGCCGGGCTTTTCATAGTGTATAACAGCGAGAAGTGTACCGGGACATTCACAACGTAAAACAGCGAGAGCAGAGCAGGGGTTTTCACAGTGTAAAACCGTGAGACGAGAATAAGGGTTTTCACAGTGTAAAATAGCGAGAGGAGTGCAGGGATTTGCACAGTTTAAAACAGTGAGAGGAGAGCGGGGATTTTCACAGTGTAAAACAGCAAGAGGAGAGCAGGGATTTTCACAGTGTAAAGCCGTGAGATGAGAATAAGGGTTTTTACAGTGTAAAATAGCGAGAGGAGAGCAAGGATTTTGACAGTGTAAAATTATAAAAGGGGAGCATGGATATTCACAGTTGAAAACATCGAGAGTACAGATGGGAATTTCACAGTGTAAATCAGATAGAGTAGAGCAGGGATTTTCACGGTGTAAAACAGCGATAAGGGAGCAAGGTTTTTCAGCGTGAAACTGAGAGGAGACCCGGGATTTTCATAGTGTATAACAACGTGAAGGGTGCAGGGACATTCACAGCGTAAAACAGCGAGAGCAGAGCAGGGGTTTTCACAGTGTAAAACTGTGAGAGTAGAGCTGCGATTTGCACAGTATCAAACAGCGAGAGGAGAGCAGGGATTTGCAAAGTTTAAAACAGAGAGAGGACAGCGGGGATTTTCACAGTGTAAAACAGCGAGAGGAGAGCAGGGATTTTCACAGTGTAAAACAGCGAAATGAGTGCAGGGATTTTCACAGTCTAAAATTATGAGAGGGGAGCATGGACATTCACAGTGTAAAACAGCGAGAGGAGAGCCGGGATTTTCACAGTGGAAAACAGCGAGAGGAGAGCAGGGATTTTCACAGTGTAAAACAGCGAGAGGAGAGCAGGGATTTGCAAAGTGTAAAACAGCAAGCGGAGAGCAGGGATTTGCACAGTTGAAAACATTGAGAGGAGAGCCTGCAGTTTCACCGTGTAAAACAGCGATAGGAGAGCAGGGATTTTCACAGTGTAAAACAGCGGGAGAAGAGCAGCGATTTTCACAGTATAAAACAGTGAGAGTAGAGCTGCGATTTGCACAGTATCAAACAGCAAGAGGAGAGCAGGGATTTGCAAATTTTAAAACAGTGAGATGACAGCGGGGATTTTCACAGTGTAAAACAGCGAAATGAGTGCAGGGATTTTCACAGTCTAAAATTATGAGAGGGGAGCATGGACATTCACAGTGTAAAACAGCGAGAGGAGAGCCGGGATTTTCACAGTGTAAAGCCGTGAGACGAGAATAAGGGGTTTCACAGTGTAAAACAGGGAGAGGAGAGCACGGATTTTCACAGTCTAATATTATGAGAGGGGAGCATTGACATTCACAGTGTAAAACAGCGAGAGGAGAGCAGGGATTTTCACGGTGGAAAACAGCGAGAGGAGAGCAGGGATTTTCACAGTGTAAAACAGTGAGAGGATAACAGAGATTTTCGCAGTGTAAAACTGTGAGAGGAGACCCAGGATTTTCAGTCTAAAGCGGCAAGCATAGAGACGGGTTTTTCACAGTGCACAACAGCGACAAGGGAGCAGTTATTTTCACAATGTAAAACAGCGAGAGGAGAGCAGGGATTTTCACAGTGCAAAACAGCAAGAGCAGAACAGGGGTTTTCGCAGTGTAAAAGTGTAAGAGGAGAGCCGGGATTTGCACAGTGTAAAGCAGCGAGAGCAGAGCAGGTATTTGCACAGTGTAAAACAGCGAGAGTAGAGAAGGTATATGCAGTGTAAAGCAGCAAGAGGAGAGCAGGGGTTTTCGCTGTTTAACACTGTGAGAGGAGAGCAGGGGTTTTCGCAGTGTAAAACTGTGAGAGGGAAGCCAGGATTTTCAGTCTAAAGCGGCAAGCGTAGAGACGGGTTTTTCACAGTGCACAACAGCGACAAGGGAGCAGTTATTTTCACAATGTAAAACAGCGCGAGGAAAGCAGGGCTTTTCGCAGTGTAAAACAGCGAGAGTAGTGCAGCGATTTTCACAGAGTAAAACAACAAGAGGAGAGCAAGGATTTTCACAGTGTAAAAGTATAAGAGGGGAGCATGGATTTTCACAGTGTAAAACAGCGAGAGGAGAGCAGGGATTTTCACAGTGTAAAACAGTGAGAGGAGAGCAGGGATTTTCACAGTGTAAAACAGTGAGAGGATAACAGAGATTTTCACAGTGTAAAACAGTGATAGTAGAGCAGGGATTTTCACGGTGTAAAACAGTGAGAAGGGAGCAAGGTTTTTCAGTGTGAACCTGAGAGGAGAGCCGGGCTTTTCATAGTGTATAACAGCGAGAAGGGTACCGGGACATTCACAACGTAAAACAGCGAGAGCAGAGCAGGGGTTTTCACAGTGTAAAACCGTGAGACGAGAATAAGGGTTTTCACAGTGTAAAATAGCGAGAGGAGTGCAGGGATTTGCACAGTTTAAAACAGTGAGAGGAGAGCGGGGATTTTCACAGTGTAAAACAGCAAGAGGAGAGCAGGGATTTTCACAGTGTAAAGCCGTGAGATGAGAATAAGGGTTTTTACAGTGTAAAATAGCGAGAGGAGAGCAAGGATTTTGACAGTGTAAAATTATAAAAGGGGAGCATGGATATTCACAGTTGAAAACATCGAGAGTACAGATGGGAATTTCACAGTGTAAATCAGATAGAGTAGAGCAGGGATTTTCACGGTGTAAAACAGCGATAAGGGAGCAAGGTTTTTCAGCGTGAAACTGAGAGGAGACCCGGGATTTTCATAGTGTATAACAACGTGAAGGGTGCAGGGACATTCACAGCGTAAAACAGCGAGAGCAGAGCAGGGGTTTTCACAGTGTAAAACTGTGAGAGTAGAGCTGCGATTTGCACAGTATCAAACAGCGAGAGGAGAGCAGGGATTTGCAAAGTTTAAAACAGAGAGAGGAGAGCAGGGATTTTCACAGTGTAAAACAGCGAAATGAGTGCAGGGATTTTCACAGTCTAAAATTATGAGAGAGGAGCATGGACATTCACAGTGTAAAAAAGCAATAGGAGAGCAGGGATTTGCACAGTGTAAAGCAGCGAGAGGAGAGCAGGTATTTGCACAGCGTAAAACAGCGAGAGGAGAGCAGGGATTTGCACAGCATAAAGCAGCGAGAGGAGAGCAGGTATTTGCACAGTGTAAAACAGCGACAGCAGAGCAGTTATTTTCACAATGTAAAACAGCGCGAGCAGAGCCAGGCTTTTCAGAGTGTAAAACAGCGAGAGTATTGCAGGGATTTTCACAGAGTAAAACAGCAAGACGAGAGCAAGGATTTTCACAGTGTAAAAGAATAAGAGGGGAGCATGGATTTTCACAGTGTAAAAAAGCGAGAGGAGAGCAGGGATTTGCACAGTGTAAAACAGCAAGAGGAGAGCAGGGGTTTTCGCAGTGTAAAACTGAGAGAGTGGAGCCAGGATTTTCATTCTAAAGTGGCAAGCATATAGAGGGGTTTTTAACAGTGTACAACAGCGACAGGAGAGTAGTTATTTTCACAATGTAAAATTGCACGAGGAGAGCAGGTTTTTTCACAGTGTAAATCAGCAAGAATAGTGCAGGGATTTTCACAGAGCAAAACAGCAAGAGGAGAGCATGGATTTTCACAGTGTAAAAAAGTGAGAGGAGAGCAGGGATTTGCACAGTGTAAAGCAGCGAAAGGAAGGCAGGTATTTGCACAGTGTAAAACAGCGAGAGGAGAGCAGGGCTTTTCACAGTGTAAAACAGCGAGAGTAGTGCAAGGATTTTCACACTGTAAAACAGCAAGGTGAGAGCTAGGATTTTCACAGTGTAAAAGTATAAGAGGGGATCATGGATTTTCACAGTGTAAAAAAGCGAGAGGAGAGCAGGGATTTGCAGTTTAAAGCAGCAAGAGGAGAGCAGGTATTTGCACAGTGTAAAACAACAAGAGTAGTGCATGGATTTTCACAGAGCAATACAGCAAGAGCAGAGCAGTGAAAAAGGTAAGAGGAGAGCAGGGATTTGCACAGTGTAAAACAGCGAGAGGAGAGCAGGGGTTTACGCAGTGTAAAACTGTGAGAGGGGAGCCAGGATTTTCAGTCTAAAGCAGCAAGTTTAGAGACGGGTTTTATCTCAGTGTACAACAGCGACAGGAGAGCAGTTATTTTCACAATGTAAAACAGCGCAAGGAGAGCAGGGCTTTTCACAGTGTAAAACAGTGAGAGTAGAGCAGGAATTTTCACAGTGCAAAACAGCGAGAGGAGGGCATTGATTTTCTCCGTGTAAAACAGTGAGACGGGAGCAGTGGTTTTCACAGTGTAAAACAGTGAGAGCGGAGCAGGGGTTTTCACAGTGTAAAACAGTGAGACGGGAGCAGTGGTTTTCACAGTGTAAAACAGTGAGAGCGGAGCAGGGGTTTTCACAGTGTGGAACTGTGAGAGGAGAGCTGGTTTTTTCACAGTGTAAAACAGCAAGAGGAGAGCCTGAGTTTTCAGTCGAAAACAGTGAGAGTAGAGCAGGAATTTTCACATTGTAAAACAGTGAGAGTAGAGCAGGAATTTTCACAGTGTAAAACAGCAAGAGGAGAGCCAGGATTTTCACTGTGAAAAAAAGCGAGAGTAGAGCAGGGATTTTCACATTGTAAAACAGCAAAAGGACAGCAAGGGGTTTCACAGTGTAAAACAGCGAGAGTGGAGTAGGGATTTGCACAGTGTATATCAGCGAGAGCTGAGCAGTGACTGCACAGTTGAAAACATCGAGAGGAGAGCCAGTAGTTTCACAGTGTAAAACAGCGAGAGGAGAGCAATTATTTGCACAGTGTAAAACAGTGAAAAGGGAGCAAGGTTTTTCAGTGTGAAACTGTGAGAGGAGAGCCGGGATTTTCACAGTGTATAATATTGAGAGCAGAGCAAGGGATTTCGCAGTGTAAAACTGTGAGAGTAGAGCTGCGATTTGCACAGTGTAAAACAGCGAGAGGAGAGCAGGGGTTTTTGCAGTGTAAAACAGTGAGAGGGGAGCCAGGATTTTCATTCTAAAGCGACAAGCGTAGAGACGGGTTTTTCACAGTGTACAACAGCGACAGGAGAGCAGTTATTTTCACAATGTAAAACAGCACGAGGAGAGCAGGGCTTTTCACAGTGTAAAACAGCGAGAGTAGTGCAGGGATTTTCACAGTGTAAAACAGCAAGAGGAGAGCATGGATTTACACAGTGTAAAAAAGCGAGAGGAGAGCAGGGATTTGCACAGTGTAAAGCTGGGAGAGGAGAGCAGGTATTTGCACAGTGTAAAACAGCGAGAAGAGAGCAGGGATTTGCACAGTGTAAAGCAGCGAGAGGAGAGCAGGGAATTGCACAGTGTAAAAAAGCAAGAGGAGAGCATGGATTTGCACAGTGTAAAACAGCGAGAGTAGAGCAGGGATTTGCACAGTGTAAAGCAGCGATAGGAGAGCAGGGATTTGCACAGTGTAAAACAGCGAGAGGAAAGCAGAGATTTTCACAGTGTATAACAGTGAGAAAAGAGCAGGGATTTTGACAGTGTAAAACAGCGAAAAGGGAGCAAGGTTTTTCAGTGTGAAACTGTGAGAGGAGAGCCGGGATTTTCACAGTGTATAATATCGAGAGCAGAGCAAGGGGTTTCGCAATGTAAAACTGTGAGTGGGGAGCCAGGATTTTCAGTCTAAAGCGACAAGCGTAGAGACGGGTTTTTCACAGTGTACAACAGCAACAGGAGAGCAGTTATTTTCACAATGTAAAACAGCGCAAGGAGAGCAGGGCTTTTCACAGTGTAAAACATCGAGAGTAGTGCAGGGATTTTCACAGTGTAAAACAGCAAGAGGGGAGCATGGATTTTCATAGTGTAAAATAGCGAGAGGAGAGCAGGGATTTGCAGTGTAAAGCAGCGAGAGGAGAGCAGCGGTTTTTGCAGTGTAACACTGTGAGAGGAGAGCAGGGTTTTTCGCAGTGTAAAACTGTGAGTGGGGAGCCAGGATTTTCAATCTAAAGCGCAAGCGTAGAGGCGGGTTTTCACAGTGTAAAACAGCGAGAGTAGTGCAGCGATTTTCACAATGTAAAACAGCAAGAGGAGAGCAAGGATTTTCACAGTGTAAAAGTATAAGAGGGGAGCATAGATTTTCACAGTGTAAAAACACGCGAGGAGCGCAGGGATTTTCACAGTGTAAAACAGCGAGAGGGGAGCGGGGATTTTCATGGTGTAAAACAGCGAGAAGGGAGCAAGGTTTTTCAGTGTGAAACTGAGAGGAGAGCCGGGATTTTCATAGTGTATAACAGCGAGAAGGGTGCCGGGACATTCACAGCGCAAAACAGTGAGAGCAGAGCAGGGGTTTTCACAGTGGAAAGCCGTGAGACGAGAATCAGGGTTTTCACAGTGTAAAATAGCGAGAGGAGAGCAGGGAAATGCACAGTTTAAAACAGTGAGAGGACAGTGGGGATTTTCACAGTGTAAAACAGCAAGAGGAGAGCAGGGATTTTTACAACGTAAAGCCGTGAGACGAGAATAAGGGTTTTCACAGTGTAAAACAGCGAGAGGAGAGGAAGGATTTTCACAGTGTAAAACAGTGAGAGGGGAGCAGGGGTTTTCACAGTGTAAAACAGTGAGAGGAGAGCAGGGGTTTTCACAGTGTGGAACTGTGAGAGGAGAGCTGGTTTTTTCACAGTGTAAAACAGCAAGAGGAGAGCCTGAATTTTCAGTCTAAAACAGTGAGAGTAGATCATGAATTTTCACAGTGTAAAACGGTAAGAGTAGAGCAGGAATTTTCACAGTGTAAAACAGCAAGAGGAGAGCCAGGATTTTCACAGTGAAAAAAAGCGAGAGTAGAGCAGGGATTTTCACAGTGTAAAACAGCGAATGGAGCGCAAGGGGTTTCACAGTGTAAAACAGCGAGAGTGGAGTAGGGATTTGCACAGTTTATATCAGCGAGAGGTGAGCAGTGATTGCACAGTTGAAAACATCGAGAGGAGAGCCAGGAGTTTCACAGCTTAAAACAGCGAGAGGAAAGCAGAGATTTTCACCGTGTAAGGCAGTGAGAGTAGAGCAGGGATTTTGACAGTGTAAGACAGCGAAAAGGGCGCAAGTTTTTTCAGTGTGAAACTATGAGAGGAGAGCCGGGATTTTCACAGTGTATAATATCGAGAGCAGAACAAGGGTTTTCGCAGTGTAAAACTGTGAGAGTAGAGCTGCGATTTGCACAGTATAAAACAGCGAGATGAGAGCAGGGATTTGCACAGTTTAAAACAGTGACAGGACAGCGGGGATTTTCACAGTGTAAAACAGTGAGACGAGAGCCTGGATTTTCACAGTTTAAAACAGCGAGATGAGTGCAGGGATTTTCGCAGTGTAAAACAGCTAGAGGAGAGCCGTGATTTTCACAGTGTAAAGCCGTGAGACGACAATAAGGGTTTTCACAGTGTAAAACAGCGAGAGGAGAGCAGGTCTTTGCACAGTGTAAAACAGCAAGACGAGAGCAGGGATTTTCACAGTGGAAAACAGTGAGAGGAGAGCAGGGTTTTTCACAGTGTAAAAGGTAAGTGGAGAGCCGGGATTTGCACAGTGTAAAGCAGCGAGAGGAGAGCATGGGTTTTCACAGTGTAAATCTCTGAGAGGGGTGCCAGGATTTTCATTCTAAAGCGGCAAGCGTATAGAAGGGTTTTTCACAGTGTACGACAGTGACAGGAGAGCAGTTATTTTCACAATGTAAAACAGCGCGAGGAGAGCAGGGCTTTTCACATTGTAAAACAGCAAGAGAAGTGCAGGGATTTTCACAGAGCAAAACAGCAAGAGGAGAGCATGGATTTTCACAGTGTAAAAAAGTGAGAGGAGAGCAGGGATTTGCACAGTGCAAAGCAGCGAGAGGAGAGCAGGGATTTGCACAGTGTAAAACAGCGAGAGGAGAGCAGGGCTTTTCACAGTGTAAAACCGCGTGAGTAGTGCAGGGATTTTCACACTGTAAAACAGCAAGAGGAGGGCAATGATTTTCACAGTGTAAAAGTATAAGAGGGGACAATGGATTTTCACAGTGTAAAAAAGCGAAAGGAGAGCAGGGATTTGCAGTGTAAAGCAGCCAGAGGAGAGCAGGGATTTTCACAGTGTAAAACAGCGAGAGGTGAGCAGGGATTAGCACAGTGTAAAGCAGTGAGAGGAGAGCAGGGATTTACACAGTGTAAAACAGCAAGAGGAGAGAGAGGGATTTGCACAGTTGAAAACATCGAGACGAGAGCCAGGATTTTCACAGTGCAACACAGCGAGAGGAGAGCAGGGATTTTCACAGTGTAAAACAGCAAGAGGAGAGCCTGAACTTTAACAGTGTAAAACAGTGAGAGTAGAGCAGGAATTTTCACAGTGTAAAACAGTGAGAGGAGCGCAAGGGTTTTCACAGTGTATAACTATGAGAGGGGAGCATGGATTTTTACAGTGTAAAAAAGCGAGAGGAGAGCAGCGGGTTTCACAGTGTGAAACGGTGAGAGCAGAGCCGGGAATTTCACAGTGTAAAACAACGAGAGTAGAGCAGGGATTTGTACAGTGTAAGAAAGCAAGAGGTGAGCAGGGATTTGTAAAGTTTAAAACAATGAGAGGAGAGCCGGGATTTTCACAGTGTAAAACAGTGAGAGGGGAGCAGGGGTTTTCACAGTGTAAAACAGTGAGAGGGGAGCAGGGGTTTTCACAGTGTGGAACTGTGAGAGGAGAGCTTGTTTTTTCACAGTGTTAAACAGCAAGAGGAGAGCCTAAATTTTCACAGTGTAAAACAGCAAGAGGAGAGCCAGGATTTTCACAATGAAAAACAGCGAGAGCGGAGCAGGGATTTTCACAGAGTAAAACAGCAGGAGGAGAGCAAGGATTTTCACAGTGTAGAAGTATAAGAGGGGAGTATGGATTTTCACAGTGTAAAACAGCGAGAGGAGAGCAGGGGTATTCGCAGTGTGAAACTGTGATAGGGGAGCCAGGTTTTTCACAGTGAATAAAAGCGAGAGTAGAGCAGGGATTTTCACAGTGTAAAACAGCGAATGGAGAGCAAGGGGTTTCACAGTGTAAAACAGCGAGAGGAGAGTAGGGATTTGCAAGTGTATATCAGCGAGAGGGGAGCAGTGATTGCACAGTTGAAAACATCGAGAGGAGAGCCAGGAGTTTCACAGTGTAAAACAGCGAGAGGAAAGCACAGATTTTCAGAATGTAAAAGAGTGAGACTAGAGCAGGGATTTTGACAGTGTAAAACAGCGAAAAGGGAGCAAGGTTTTTCAGTGTGAAACAGTGAGAGGAGAGCCGGGATTTTCACAGTGTATAATATTGAGAGCAGAGCAAGGGTTTTCGCAGTGTAAAACTGTGAGAGGGGAGCCAGGGTTTTCAGTCTAAAGCAGCAAGTGCAGCGTACAACAGCGACAGGAGAGCAGTTATTTTCACAACGTAAAACAGCGCGAGGAGAGCAGAGCTTTTCACAGTATAAAACAGCAAGAGGAGAGCAGGGATTTGCACAGCTCAAAACACTGAGAGGACAGCGGGGATTTTCACAGTGTAAAACAGCGAGAGGAGAGCAGGGATTTTCACAGTGTACAACAGCGAGATGAGTGCAGGGATTTTCGCAGTGTAAAACAGCTAGAGGATAACTGGGATTTTCACAGTGTAAAGCCGTGAGACGAGAGTTAGGGTTTTCACAGTGTAAAATAGCGAGAGGAGAGCAAGGATTTTCACAGTCTAAAATTATGAGACGGGAGCATGGATATTCACAACGCAAAACAGCGAGAGGAGAACAGGGATTTGCACAGTGTAAAACAGCAAGAGGAGAGCAGGGATTTTCACAGTGTATAATATCGAGAGCAGAGCAAGGGTTTTCACAGTGTAAAACTGTGAGAGTAGAGCTGCGACTTGCAGTGTATAAAACAGCAAGAGGAGAGCAGGGATTTGCACATTTTAAAACAGTGACAGGACAGCAGGGATTTTCACAGTGTAAAACAGCGAGAGGAGAGCAGGGTTTTTCACAGTGTACAACAGCGAGATGAGTACAGGGATTTTCGCAGTGTAAAACAGCTAGAGGATAACCGGGATTTTCACAGTGTAAAGCCGTGAGACGAGAGTTAGGGTTTTCACAGTGTAAAATAGCGAGAGGAGAGCAAGGATTTTCACAGCCTAAAATCATGAGAGGGGAGCATGGATATTCAGCAAGAGCGTAGCAGGGTTTTTCGCACTGTAATAGTTCAAGAGGAGAGCAGGGACTTTGGCAGTTTAAAACAGTGTGAGGAGTCAGGGATTTGCATACCGTAAAACAGCGAGATGAGAGCAGGGGTTTTCACAGTGTAAAACAGCAAGAGGTGACATGGGATTTTCACCGTGTAAAACAGCGAGAGGAGAGCAGGGGTTTTCACAGTTCAAAACAGTGAGAGGAGAGCAGGGATTTTCACAGTGTAAAACTGCGAGAGGAGAGCCTGGATTTTCACAGTGTAAAATAGCGAGAGGGGACCAGGGATTTGCACAGTGTAAATCAGCGAGAGGAGAGCAGGGATTTGCTCAGTGTTAAACAGTGAGAGTAGAGCAGGGATTTTCACGGTGTAAAACAGCGAGAAGGGAGCAAGGTTTTTCAGTGTGAAACTGAGAGGAGAGCCGGGATTTTCATAGTGTATAACAGCGAGAAGGGTGCCGGGACATTCACAGCGTAAACCAGCGAGACCAGAGCAGGGGTTTTCACAGTGTAATACTGTGAGAGTTGAGCTGCGATTTGCACAGTATAAAACAGCGAGAGGAGAGCAGGGATTTGCACAGTTTAAAACAGTGAGAGGACAGCGGGGATTTTCACAGTGTAAAACAGCGAGAGGAGATCAGGGATTTTCACAGTGTACACAGCGAGATGAGTGCAGGGATTTTCGCAGTGTAAAACAGCTAGAGGAGAGCCGGGATTTTCACAGTGTAAAGCCGTGAGATGAGAATAAGGGTTTTCACAGTGTAAAATAGCGAGAGGAGAGCAAGGATTTTCACAGTCTAAAATCATGAGAGGGGAGCACGGATATTCACAGTGTAAAACAGCGAGAGGAGAGCACGGATTTTCACAGTGTAAAACAGCGAGAGGAGAGCAGGTCTTTGCACAGTGTAAAACAGCAAGAGGAGAGCAGGGATTTGTACAATTGAAAACATCGACGGAGAGCCTGGAGTTTCACACTGTTATACAGCAAGAGTAGAGCAGGATTTTCACAGTGTAAAACAGCGAAAGGAGAGCAGGGATTTTCACAGTGGAAAACAGTGAGAGGAGAGCAGGGTTTTTCACAGTGTGAAACTGTGAGAGGGGACACGAGATTTTCACAGTGTGTAATAGCGAGAGTGGAGCTGGAATTTTCACAGCGCAAAACAGCAAGAGCAGAGCAGGGGTTTTCGCAGTGTAAAAGGTAAGTGGAGAGCCGGGATTTGCACAGTGTAAAGCAGCGAGAGGATAGCAGCTATCTGCACGGTGTAAAACAGCGAGAGGAGAGCAGGGGTTTTCGCAGTGTAAAAGGTAAGAGGAGAGCCGGGATTTGCACAGTGTAAAGCAGCGAGAGGAGAGCAGCTATTTGCACAGTGTAAAACAGCGAGAGGAGAGCAGGGGTTTTCGCAGTGTGAAACTGTGATAGGGGAGCCAGGTTTTTCACAGTGAATAAAAGCGAGAGTAGAGCAGGGATTTTCACAGTGTAAAACAGCGAATGCAGAGCAAGGGGTTTCACAGTGTAAAACAGCGAGAGGAGAGCAGGGATTTGCACAGTGTATATCAGCGAGAGGTGAGCAGTGATTGCACAGTTGAAAACATCGAGAAGAGAGCCAGGAGTTTCACAGCGTAAAACAGCGAGAGGAAAGCAGAGATTTTTAGAATGTAAAAGAGTGAGAGTAGAGCAGGGATTTTGACAGTGTAAAACAGCGAAAAGGGAGCAAGGTTTTTCAGTGTGAAACAGTGAGAGGAGAGCCGGGATTTTCACATTGTATAATATGGAGAGCAGAGCAAGGGTTTTCGCAGTGTAAAACTGTGAGAGTAGAGCGGCGATTTGCACAGTATAAAACAGCAAGAGGAGAGCAGGGATTTGCACAGTTGAAAACAGTGAGTGGACAGCGGGGATTTTCACAGTGTAAAACAGCGAGAGGAGAGCAGGGATTTGCACAGTGTAAAACAGTGAGAGGACGGGGGGATTTTCACTGTGTAAAACAGCGAGAGGAGAGCAGGGATTTTGACAGTGTAAAACAGCGAGATGAGTGCAGGGATTTTCACAGTGTAAAACAGCTAGAGGAGAGCCGGGATTTTCACAGTGTAAAGCCGTGAGACGAGAATAAGGGTTTTCACAGTGTAAAATAGCGAGAGGGGAGCAAGGATTTTCACAGTCTAAAATTATGAGAGGGGAGCATGGATATTCATAACGCAAAACAGCGAGAGGAGAACAGGGATTTGCACAGTGTAAAACAGCAAGAGGAGAGCAGGGATTTGCACAGTTGAAAACATCGAGAGGAGAGCCTGGAGTTTCACAGTGTAAAACAGCAAGTGTAGAGCAGGGATTTTCACAGTGTTAAACAGCAAGAGGTGAGCAGGGATTTTCTCAGTGTCAAAAAGCGAGATGAGTGCAGGGATTTTCGCAGTGTAAAACAGCTAGAGGAGAGCCGGGATTTTCACAGTGTAAAGCCGTGAGACGAGAGTAAGGGTTTTCACAGTGTAAAATAGCGAGAGGAGAGCAAGGATTTTCACAGTCTAAAATTATGAGAGGGGTGCATGGATATTCACAACGCAAAACAGCGAGAGGAGAGCAGGGATTTGCACAGTGTAAAACAGCAAAAGGAGAACAGGGCTTTTCACAGTGTAAAACAGCAAGAGTAGTGCAGGGATTTTCACAGTGTAAAACTATAAGAGGGGAGCATGGAATTTCGCAGTGTAAAAAAGCGAGGGGAGAGCAGGGATTTGCACAGTGTAAAACAGCGAGAGGAGAGCAGCGATTTTCACAGTGTAAAACAGCAAGAGGAGAGCAGGGATTTGCACAGTTGAAAACATCGACGGAGAGCCTGGAGTTTCACAGTGTGAAACAGCAAGAGGAGAGCAGGGATTTTCGCAGTGTAAAACAGCTAGAGGAGAGCCGGGATTTTCACAGTGTAAAGCCGTGAGATGAGAATAAGGGTTTTCACAGTGTAAAATAGCGAGAGGAGACCAGGTACTTTCACAGTGTGAAACAGTGAGTGGAGAGCAGGGATTTGCACAGTTGAAAACATCGAGAGGAGAGCCTGGAGCTTCACAGTGTAAATCAGCAAGAGGAGAGCAGGGATTTTCACAGTGTAAAGCAGCGAGAGGAGAGCAGGGATTTTCGCAGTGTAAAACTGTGAGTGGGGTGCCAGGATTTTCATTCTAAAGCGGCAACCGTAGTGACGGGTTTTTCACAGTGTACAACCGCGACGGGAGAGCAGTTATTTTCACAATGTAAAACAGATCGAGGAGAGCAGGGCTTTTCACAGTGTAAAACAACAAGAGTAGTGCAGGGATTATCACAGAGCAAAACAGCAAGAGGAGAGCAAGGATTTTCACAGTGTAAAACAGTGAGAGGAGAACAGGTATTTGCACAGTGTAAAACAGTGAGAGGAGAGCAGGGATTTGCACAGTGTAAAGCTGCGAGAGGAAAGCAGGGATTTGCACAGTGTAAAAAAGCAAGAGGAAAGCAGGGATTTGCACAGTGCAAAGCAGCGAGAGGAGAGCAGGTATTTGCATAGTGTAAAACAGCGAGAGGAGAGCAGGGATTTGCACAGTGTAAAGCAGCGAGAGGAGAGCAGGGATTTGCACAGTGTAAAACAGCGAGAGGAGAGCAGGTATTTTCACAGTGTGAAACAGTGAGTGGAGAGCAGGGATTTGCACAGTGTAAAACAGCAAGAGAACGGCAGGGATTTGCACAGTTGAAAACATCGAGACGAGAGCCCGGATTTTCACAGGGCAACAGCAAGAGGAGAGCAGGGATTTTCACAGTGTAAAACAGTGAGAGGGGAGCAGGGGTTTTCACAGTGTAAAACAGTGAGAGGGGAGCAGGGGTTTTCACAATGTGGAACTGTGAGAGGAGAGCTGGTTTTTTCACCGTGTAAAACTGCGAGAGGAGAGCAGGGTTTTTCACAGCGTCCAACAGTGTGGTGAGTACAGGGATTTTCGCAGTGTAAAACAGCTAGAGGAGAGCCGGGATTTTCAAAGTGTAAAGCCGTGAGACGAGAATAAGGGTTTTCACTGTGTAAATTAGCGAGAGGAGAGCAAGGATTTTCACAGTCTAAAATTATGAGAGGGGAGCATGGATATTCACAACGAAAAAGAGCGAGAAGATAGCAGGGATTTGCACAGTGTAAAACAGCAAAAGGAGAGCAGGGATTTGCACAGTTGAAAACATCGAGAGGAGAGCCTGGAGTTTCAAAGTGTAAAACAGCAAGAGGAGAGCAGGGATTTTCACAGTGTTAAACAGCAAGAGGAGAGCAGGGATTTTCTCAGTGTCAAAAAGCGAGATGAGTGCAGGGATTTTCGCAGTGTAAAACAGCTAGAGGAGAGCCGGGATTTTCACAGTGTAAAGCCGTGAGACGAGAGTAAGGGTTTTCACAGTGTAAAACAGCGAGAGGAGAGTAAGGGTTTTCACAGTGTAAAAAAGCAAGTGTAGAGCAGGGATTTTCACAGTGTAAAACAGCGATAGGAGAGCAGGAATTTTCACAGTCTAAAATCATGAGAGGAGAGCAAGGATATTCACAGTGTAAAACAGCGAGAGGGGAGCAGGGTTTTTCACAGTGTGAAACTGTGAGAGGAGACACGGGATTTTCACAGTGTGTAATAGCGAGAGTGGAGCTGGAATTTTCACAGTGCAAAACAGCAAGAGCAGAGCAGGGGTTTTCGCAGTGTAAAAGGTAAGTGGAGAGCCGGGATTTGCACAGTGTAAAGCAGCGAGAGGAGAGCAGCTATTTGCACAGTGTAAAACAGCGAGAGGAGAGCAGGGGTATTCGCAGTGTGAAACTGTGATAGGGAAGCCAGGTTTTTCACAGTGAATAAAAGCGAGAGTAGAGCAGGGATTTTCACAGTGTAAAACAGTGAATGGAGAGCAAGGGGTTACACAGTGTAAAACAGCGAGAGGAGAGCAGGGATTTGCACAGTGTATATCAGCGGGAGGTGAGCAGTGATTGCACAGTTGAAAACATCGAGAGGAGAGCCAGGAGTTTCACAGTGTAAAACAGCGAGAGGAAAGCAGAGATTTTTAGAATGTAAAAGAGTGAGAGTAGAGCAGGGATTTTGACAGTGTAAAACAGCGAAAAGGGAGCAAGGTTTTTCAGTGTGAAACAGTGAGAGGAGAGCCGGGATTTTCACAGTGTATAATATGGAGAGCAGAGCAAGGGTTTTCGCAGTGTAAAACTGTGAGAGTAGAGCTGCGATTTGCACAGTATAAAATTATGAGAGGCGAGCATTGATATTCACAGCGCAAAACAGCGAGAGGAGAGCAGGGATTTGCACAGTGTAAAACAGCAAAAGGAGAGCAGGGATTTGCACATGTTGAAAACATTGAGAGGAGAGCCTGGAGTTTCACAGTGTAAAACAGCAAGAGGAGAGCAGGGATTTTCGCTGTGTAAAACAGCGAGATGAGTGCAGGGATTTTCGCAGTGTAAAACAGCTAGAGGAGAGCCGGGATTTTCACAGTGTAAAGCCGTGAAACGAGAATAAGGGTTTTCACAGTGTAAAATAGCAAGAGGAGAGCAAGGATTTTCACAGTCTAAAATCATGAGAGGGGAGCATCGATATTCACAGTGTAAAACGGCGAGAGGAGAGCAGGGATTTTCACAGTGTGAAACAGCGAGAGGAGAGCAGGGTTTTTCACAGTGTACAACAGCGAGATGAGTACAGGGATTTTCGCAGTGTAAAACAGCTAGAGGAGAGCCGGGATTTTCACAGTGTAAAGCCGTGAAACGAGAATAAGGGTTTTCACAGTGTAAAATAGCAAGAGGAGAGCAAGGATTTTCACAGTCTAAAATCATGAGAGGGGAGCATCGATATTCACAGTGTAAAACGGCGAGAGGAGAGCAGGGATTTGCACAGTGTTAAACAGCAAGAGGAGAGCAGGGATTTTCACAGTGTCAAAAAGCGAGATGAGTGCAGGGATTTTCGCAGTGTAAAACAGCTAGAGGAGAGCCGGGATTTTCACAGTGTAAAGCCGTGAGACGAGAATAAGGGTTTTCACAGTGTAAAATAGCGAGAGGAGAGCAAGGATTTTCACAGTCTAAAATTATGAGAGGCGAGCATTGATATTCACAGCGCAAAACAGCGAGAGGAGAGCAGGGATTTGCACAGTGTAAAACAGCAAAAGGAGAGCAGGGATTTGCACAGTTGAAAACATTGAGAGGAGAGCCTGGAGTTTCACAGTGTAAAACAGCAAGAGGAGAGCAGGGATTTTCGCTGTGTAAAACAGCGAGATGAGTGCAGGGATTTTCGCAGTGTAAAACAGCTAGAGGAGAGCCGGGATTTTCACAGTGTAAAGCCGTGAAACGAGAATAAGGGTTTTCACAGTGTAAAATAGCAAGAGGAGAGCAAGGATTTTCACAGTCTAAAATCATGAGTGGGGAGCATCGATATTCACAGTGTAAAACGGCGAGAGGAGAGCAGGGATTTTCACAGTGTAAAACAGCGAGACGAGAGCCGGGATTTTCACAGTGTAAGCCGTGAGACGAGAATAAGGGTTTTCACAGTGTAAAATAGCGAGAGGAGAGCAAGGATTTTCACAGTCTAAAATTATGAGAGGGGAGCATGGATATTCACAACGCAAAAGAACGAGAGGATGCAGGGATTTGCCCAGTGTAAAACAGCAAAAGGAGAGCAGGGCTTTTCACAGTGTAAAACAGCGAGAGGAGTGCATGGATTTTCACAATGTAAAAGTATAAGAGGGGAGCATGGAATTTCACGGTGTAAAAAAGCGAGAGGAGAGCAGGGATTTTCACAGTGTAAAACAGCGAGAGGATAGCAGGTCTTTGCACAGTGTAAAACAGCAAGACGAGAGCAGGGATTTGCACAGTTGAAAACATCGACAGGAGTGCCTGGAGTTTCACAGTGTAAACCAGCGAGAGAAGAGCAGGGATTTTCACAGTGTAAAACAGTGAGAGGTGAGCAGGGTTTTTCACAGTGTAAAAGGTAAGTGGAGAGCCAGGATTTGCACAGTGTAAAGCAGCGAGAGGAGAGCATGGGTTTTCGCAGTATAAAACTGTGAGAGGGGTGCCAGGATTTTCATTCTAAGGTGGCAAGCGTATAGACGGATTTTTCACAGTGTACAACAGTGACAGGAGAGCAGTTATTTTCACAATGTAAAACAGCACGAGGAGAGCAGGGCTTTTCACATTGTAAAACAGCAAGAGTAACGCAGGGATTTTCACAGAGCAAAACAGCAAGAGGAGAGCAGGTATTTTCACAGTGTAAAAAAGTGAGAGGAGAGCAGGGATTTGCACAGTGTAAAGCAGCGAGAGGAGAGCAGGGCTCTTCACAGTGTAAAACCGCGTGAGTAGTGCAGGGATTTTCACAGTGTAAAAGTATAAGAGGGGAGCAGGGATTTTCACAGTGTAAAAAAGCGAGAGGAGAGCAGGGATTTTCACAGTGTAAAACAGCGAGAGGAGAGCAGGGTTTTTCAGAGTGTAAAACAGCGAGATGAGTGCAGGGATTTTCGCAGTGTAAAACAGCTAGAGGAGAGCCGGGATTTTCACACTGTAAAGCCATGAGACGAGAATAAGGGTTTTCACAGTATAAAATAGCGAGAGGAGAGCAAGGATTTTCACAGTCTAAAATCATGAGGGGGAGCATGGATATTCACAGTGTAAAACAGCGAGAGGAGAGCAGGGATTTTCGCAGTGTAAAACAGCAAAAGGAGAGCAGGGATTTGCACAGTTGAAAACACTGAGAGGAGAGCCTGCAGTTTCACAGTGTTAAACAGCAAGAGGAGAGCAGGGATTTTCACAGTGTCAAAAAGCGAGATGAGTGCAGGGATTTTCGCAGTGTAAAACAGCTAGAGGAGAGCCGGGATTTTCACAGTGTAAAGCCGTGAGACGAGAATAAGGGTTTTCACAGTGTAAAATAGCGAGAGGAGAGCAAGGATTTTCACAGTCTAAAATTATGAGAGGCGAGCATTGATATTCACAGCGCAAAACAGCGAGAGGAGAGCAGGGATTTGCACAGTTGAAAACATTGAGAGGAGAGCCTGGAGTTTCACAGTGTAAAACAGCAAGAGGAGAGCAGGGATTTTCGCTGTGTAAAACAACGAGATGAGTGCAGGGATTTTCGCAGTGTAAAACAGCTAGAGGAGAGCCGGGATTTTCACAGTGTAAAGCCGTGAAACGAGAATAAGGGTTTTCACAGTGTAAAATAGCAAGAGGAGAGCAAGGATTTTCACAGTCTAAAATCATGAGAGGGGAGCATCGATATTCACAGTGTAAAACGGCGAGAGGAGAGCAGGGATTTGCACAGTGTAAAACAGCAAGAGGAGAGCAGGGATTTTCGCAGTGTAAAACATCGATAGGAGAGCAGGGATTTTCACAGTGTGAAACAGCGAGAGAAGTGCAGGGATTTTCACAGTGGAAAACAGTGAGAGGAGAGCAGGGTTTGTCACAGTGTGAAACTGTGAGAGGAGACACAGGATTTTCACAGTGTGTAATAGCGAGAGTGGAGCCGGAATTTTCACAGTGCAAAACAGCAAGAGCAGAGCAGGGGTTTTCGCAGTGTAAAAGGTAAGTGGAGAGCCGGGATTTGCACAGTGTAAAGCAGCGAGAGGGGAGCAGCTATTTGCACAGTGTAAAACAGCGAGAGGAGAGCAGGGGTTTTCGCAGTGTGAAACTGTGATAGGGGAGCCAGGTTTTTCACAGTGAATAAAAGCGAGGTTAGAGCAGGGATTTTCACAGTGTAAAACAGTGAATGGAGAGCAAGGGGTTTCACAGTGTAAAACAGCGAGAGGGGAGTAGGGATTTGCACAGTGTATATCAGCGAGAGGAGAGCAGTGATTGCACAGTTGAAAACATCGAGAGGAGAGCCAGGAGTTTCACAGTGTAAAACATCGAGAGGAGAGCCAGGAGTTTCACAGTGTAAAAGAGTGAGAGTAGAGTAGGGATTTTGACAGTGCAAAACAACGAAAAGGGAGCAAGGTTTTTCAGTGTGAAACAGTGAGAGGAGAGCCGGGATTTTCACAGTGTATAATATTGAGAGCAGAGCAAGGGTTTTCGCAGTGTAAAACTGTGAGAGGAGAGCAGGGATTTTCACTGTGTGAAGCAGTGAGAGGAGAGCAGGTTTTTTCACAGTGTGAAACTGTGAGTGGAGAGCCTGGAATTTCACAGTATTTAACAGCAAGAGGGATGCCGGTATTTTCACAGTGCAAATCAGCAAAAGCGGAGCAGGGTTTTTCGCAGTGTAATAGTCTAAGAGGAGAGCAGGGACTTTAGCAGTTTAAAACAGAGTGAGGAGAGCCGGGATTTGCATACCGTAAAACAGCGAGATGAGAGCAGGGGTTTTCACAGTGTAAAACAGCAAGAGGTGACATGGGATTTTCACCGTGTAAAACAGCAAGAGGAGAGCAGGGGTTTTCACAGTGTGAAACAGCAAGAGGTGACATGGGATTTTCACCGTGTAAAACAGCGAGAGGAGAGCAGGGGTTTTCACAGTGCAAAAAAGCGAGAGCTGAGCAGGTGTTTGCACAGTTCAAATCAGTGATAGGAGAGCAGGGGTTTGCACAGTTCAAAACAGTGAGAGCAGAGCAGGGATTTTCACAGTGTAAAATAGCGAGAGGTGAGCAAGGATTTTCACAGTCTAAAATTATGAGAGGGGAGCATGGATATTCACAGCGCAAAACAGCGAGAGGAGAACAGGGATTTGCACAGTGTAAAACAGCAAGAGGAGAGCAGGGATTTTCACAGTGTATAATATCGAGAGCAGAGCAAGGGTTTTCGCAGTGTAAAACTGTGAGAGTAGAGCTGCGATTTGCACAGTATAAAACAGCAAGTGGAGAGCAGGGATTTGCGCAGTTTAAAACAGTGAGAGGACAGCAGGAATTTTCACAGTGTAAAACAGCGAGAGGAGAGCAAGGTTTTTCACAGTGTACAACAGCGAGATGAGTACAGGGATTTTCGCAGTGTAAAACAGCTAGAGGAGAGCCGGGATTTTCACAGTGTAAAGCCGTGAGACGAGAATAAGGGTTTTCACAGTGTAAAATAGTGAGAGAAGAGCAAGGATTTTCACAGTCTAAAATTATGAGAGGGGAGCATTGATATTCACAGCGCAAAACAGCGAGAAGAGAGCAGGGATTTGCACAGTGTAAAACAGCAAAAGGAGAGCAGGGATTTGCACAGTTGAAAACATTGAGAGGAGAGCCTGGAGGTTCACAGTGTAAAACAGCAAGAGGAGAGCAGGGATTTTCTCAGTGTCAAAAAGCGAGATGAGTGCAGGGATTTTCGCAGTGTAAAACAGCTAGAGGAGAGCCGGGATTTTCACAGTGTAAAGCCGTGAGACGAGAATAAGGGTTTTCACAGTGTAAAATAGCGAGAGGAGAGCAAGAATTTTCACAGTCTAAAATTATGAGAGGGGAGCATGGATATTCACAACGCAAAACAGCGAGAGGAGAGCAAAGATTTGCACAGTGTAAAACAGCAAAAGGAGAGCAGGGATTTGCACAGTTGAAAACATCGAGAGGAGAGCCTGGAGTTTCACAGTGTAAAACAGCAAGAGGAGAGCAGGGATTTTCACAGTGTTAAACAGCAAGAGGAGAGCAGGGATTTTCTCAGTGTCAAAAAGCGAGATGAGTGCAGGGATTTTCGCAGTGTAAAACAGCTAGAGGAGAGCCGGGATTTTCACAGCGTAAAGCTGTAAGATGAGAATAAGGGTTTTCACAGTGTAAAATAGCGAGAGGAGACCAGGTACTTTCACAGTATGAAACAGTGAGTGGAGAGCAGAGATTTGCACAGTGTAAAACAGCAAAAGGAGAGCAGGGATTTGCACAGTTGAAAACATCGAGAGGAGAGCCTGGAGTTTCACAGTGTAAAACAGCAAGAGGAGAGCAGGGATTTTCACAGTGTTAAACAGCAAGAGGAGAGCAGGGATTTTCTCAGTGTCAAAAAGCGAGATGAGTGCAGGGATTTTCGCAGTGTAAAACAGCTAGAGGAGAGCCGGGATTTTCACAGCGTAAAGCTGTGAGATGAGAATAAGGGTTTTCACAGTGTAAAATAGCGAGAGGAGACCAGGTACTTTCACAGTGTGAAACAGTGAGTGGAGAGCAGGGGTTTTCACAGTTCAAAACAGTGAGAGGAAAGCAGGGATTTGCATAGTGTAAAGCAGCGAGAGGAGCGCAGGTATTTGCATGGTGTAAAACAGCGAGAGGAGAGCAGGGATTTGCACAGTGTAAAGCAGCGAGAGGAGAGCCCGGATTTGCACAGTGTAAAACACCGAGAGGAGAGCAGGGATTTGCACAGTTGAAAACATCGAGACAAGAGCCTGGAGTTTCACAGTGTAAAACAGCAAGAGGAGAGCAGGGATTTTCACAGTGCAAAACAGTGAGAGGGGAGCAGGGGATTTCACAGTGTAAAACAGTGAGAGGGGAGCAGGGCTTTTCACAATGTGGAACTGTGAGAGGAGAGCTGGTTTTTTCACAGTGTAAAACAGCAAGAGGAGAGCCTGAATTTTCAGTCTAAAACAGTGAGAGTAGAGCAGGAATTTTCACAGTATAAAGCAGTGAGAGTGGAGCAGGAATTTTCACAGTGTGAAACAGCAAGAGGAGAGCCAGGATTTTCACTGTGAAAAAAAGCGAGAGGAGAGCAAGGATTTTCACAGTCTAAAATTATGAGAGGGGAGCATGGATATTCACAACGCAAAACAGCGAGACGAGAGCAGGGATTTGCACAGTGTAAAACAGCGAGAGGAGAGCAGGGATTTTGACAGTGTAAAACAGCGAGATGAGTGCAGGAATTTTCGCAGTGTAAAACAGCTAGAGGAGAGCCGGGATTTTCACAGTGTAAAGCCGTGAGACGAGAATAAGGGTTTTCACAGTGTAAAATAGCGAGAGGAGAGCAAGGATTTTCACAGTCTAAAATTATGAGAGGGGAGCATGGATATTCATAACGCAAAACAGCGAGAGGAGAGCAGGTCTTTGCACAGTGTAAAACAGCGAGAGGAGCGCAGGGATTTGCACAGTGTAAAACAGCAAGAGGAGAGCAGGGATTTGCACAGTTGAAAACATCGAGAGGAGAGCCTGGAGTTTCACAGTGTAAAACAGCAAGAGGAGAGCAGGGATTTTCACAGTGTTAAACAGCAAGAGGAGAGCAGGGATTTTCTCAGTGTCAAAAAGCGAGATGAGTGCAGGGATTTTCGCAGTGTAAAACAGCTAGAGGAGAGCCGGGATTTTCACAGCGTAAAGCTGTAAGATGAGAATAAGGGTTTTCACAGTGTAAAATAGCGAGAGGAGACCAGGTACTTTCACAGTGTGAAACAGTGAGTGGAGAGCAGAGATTTGCACAATGTAAAACAGCAAAAGGAGAGCAGGGATTTGCACAGTTGAAAACATCGAGAGGAGAGCCTGGAGTTTCACAGTGTAAAACAGCAAGAGGAGAGCAGGGATTTTCACAGTGTTAAACAGCAAGAGGAGAGCAGGGATTTTCTCAGTGTCAAAAAGCGAGATGAGTGCAGGGATTTTCGCAGTGTAAAACAGCTAGAGGAGAGCCGGGATTTTCACAGCGTAAAGCTGTGAGATGAGAATAAGGGTTTTCACAGTGTAAAATAGCGAGAGGAGACCAGGTACTTTCACAGTGTGAAACAGTGAGTGGAGAGCAGGGGTTTTCACAGTTCAAAACAGTGAGAGGAAAGCAGGGATTTGCATAGTGTAAAGCAGCGAGAGGAGCGCAGGTATTTGCACAGTGTAAAGCAGCGAGAGGAGAGCAGGGATTTGCACAGTGTAAAGCAGCGAGAGGAGAGCCCGGATTTGCACAGTGTAAAACACCGAGAGAAGAGCAGGGATTTGCACAGTTGAAAACATCGAGACAAGAGCCAGGATTTTCACAGTGCAAAACAGCAAGAGGAGAGCAGGGATTTTCACAGTGCAAAACAGTGAGAGGGGAGCAGGGGATTTCACAGTGTAAAACAGTGAGAGGGGAGCAGGGCTTTTCACAATGTGGAACTGTGAGAGGAGAGCTGGTTTTTTCACAGTGTAAAACAGCAAGAGGAGAGCCTGAATTTTCACAGTCTAAAACAGTGAGAGTAGAGCAGGAATTTTCACAGTATAAAGCAGTGAGAGTGGAGCAGGAATTTTCACAGTGTGAAACAGCAAGAGGAGAGCCAGGATTTTCACTGTGAAAAAAAGCGAGAGGAGAGCAAGGATTTTCACAGTCTAAAATTATGAGAGGGGAGCATGGATATTCACAACGCAAAACAGCGAGACGAGAGCAGGGATTTGCACAGTGTAAAACAGCGAGAGGAGAGCAGGGATTTTGACAGTGTAAAACAGCGAGATGAGTGCAGGAATTTTCGCAGTGTAAAACAGCTAGAGGAGAGCCGGATTTTCACAGTGTAAAGCCGTGAGACGAGAATAAGGGTTTTCACAGTGTAAAATAGCGAGAGGAGAGCAAGGATTTTCACAGTCTAAAATTATGAGAGGGGAGCATGGATATTCATAACGCAAAACAGCGAGAGGAGAGCAGGTCTTTGCACAGTGTAAAACAGCGAGAGGAGCGCAGGTCTTTGCACAGTTGAAAACATCGATAGGCGAGCAGGGATTTTCACAGTGTAAAACAGCGAGAGAAGAGCCGGGTTTTTCACAGTGTGAAACTGTGAGAGGAGACACGGGATTTTCACAGTGTGTAATAGCGAGAGTGGAGCCGGAATTTTCACAGTGCAAAACAGCAAGAGCAGAGCAGGGGTTTTCACAGTGTAAAAGGTAGGAGGAGAGCCGGGATTTGCACAGTGTAAAGCAGCGAGAGGAGAGCAGCTATTTGCACAGTGTAAAACAGCAAGAGGAGAGCAGGGGTTTTCGCAGTGTAAAACTGTGATAGGGGAGCCAGGATTTTCACAGTGAATAAAAGCGAGAGTAGAGCAGGGATTTTCACAGTGTAAAACAGTGAATGGAGAGCAAGGGGTTTCACAGTGTAAAACAGCGAGAGGAGAGCAGGGATTTGCACAGTGTATATCAGCGAGAGGTGAGCAGTGATTGCACAGTTGAAAACATCGAGAGGAGAGCCAGGAGTTTCACAGTGTAAAACAGCGAGAGGAAAGCAGAGATTTTTAGAATGTAAAAGAGTGAGAGTAGAGCAGGGATTTTGACAGTGTAAAACAGCGAAAAGGGAGCAAGGTTTTTCAGTGTGAAACAGTGAGAGGTGAGCCGGGATTTTCACAGTGTATAATATGGAGAGCAGAGCAAGGGTTTTCGCAGTGTAAAACTGTGAGAGTAGAGCTGCGATTTGCACAGTACAAAACATCATGAAGAGAGCAGGGATTTGCACAGTTTAAAACAGTGAGAGGACAGCAGGAATTTTCACAGTGTAAAACAGCAAGAGGAGAGCAGGGTTTTTCACAGTGAGATGAGTACAGGGATTTTCGCAGTGTAAAACAGCTAGATGAGAGCCAGGATTTTCACAGTGTAAAGCCGTGAGACGAGAATAAGGGTTTTCACGGTGTAAAATAGCGAGAGGAGAGCAAGGATTTTCACAGTCTAAAATTATGAGAGGGGAGCATTGATATTCACAACGCAAAACAGCGAGAGGAGAGCAGGGATTTGCACAGTGTAAAACAGCAAAAGGAGAGCAGGGATTTGCACAGTTGAAAACATCAAGAGGAGAGCCTGGAGGTTCACAGTGTTAAACAGCAAGAGGAGAGCAGGGATTTTCACAGTGTCAAAAAGCAAGATGAGTGCAGGGATTTTCGCAGTGTAAAACAGCTAGAGGAGAGCTGGGATTTTCACAGTGTAAAGCCGTGAGACGAGAATAAGGGTTTTCACAGTGTAAAATAGTGAGAGGAGAGCAAGTATTTTCACAGTGTAAAGCCGTGAGACGAGAATAAGGGTTTTCACGGTGTAAAATAGCGAGAGGAGAGCAGGGATTTTCACAGTCTAAAATTATGAGAGGGGAGCATGGATATTCACAACGCAAAAGAGCGAGAGGAGAGCAGGGATTTGCACAGTTGAAAACATCGAGAGGAGAGCCTGGAGTTTCACAGTGTAAAACAGCAAGAGGAGAGCAGGGATTTTCACAGTGTTAAACAGCAAGAGGAGAGCAGGGATTTTCTCAGTGTCAAAAAGCGTGATGAGTGCAGGGATTTTCGCAGTGTAAAACAGCTAGAGGAGAGCCGGGATTTTCACAGTGTAAAGCCGTGAGATGAGAATGATGGTTTTCACAGTGTAAAATAGCGAGAGGAGAGCAAGGATTTTCACATTCTAAAGTTATGAGAGGGGAGCATGGATATTCACAGTGTAAAACAGCTAGAGGAGAGCCGGGATTTTCACAGCGTAAAGCTGTGAGATGAGAATAAGGGTTTTCACAGTGTAAAATAGCGAGAGGAGACCAGGTACTTTCACAGTGTGAAACAGTGAGTGGAGAGCAGGGGTTTTCACAGTTCAAAACAGTGAGAGGAAAGCAGGGATTTGCATAGTGTAAAGCAGCGAGAGGAGCGCAGGTATTTGCACAGTGTAAAGCAGCGAGAGGAGAGCAGGGATTTGCACAGTGTAAAGCAGCGAGAGGAGAGCCCGGATTTGCACAGTGTAAAACACCGAGAGGAGAGCAGGGATTTGCACAGTTGAAAACATCGAGACAAGAGCCAGGATTTTCACAGTGCAAAACAGCAAGAGGAGAGCAGGGATTTTCACAGTGCAAAACAGTGAGAGGGGAGCAGGGGATTTCACACTGTAAAACAGTGAGAGGGGAGCAGGGCTTTTCACAATGTGGAACTGTGAGAGGAGAGCTGGTTTTTTCACAGTGTAAAACAGCAAGAGGAGAGCCTGAATTTTCACAGTCTAAAACAGTGAGAGTAGAGCAGGAATTTTCACAGTATAAAGCAGTGAGAGTGGAGCAGGAATTTTCACAGTGTGAAACAGCAAGAGGAGAGCCAGGATTTTCACTGTGAAAAAAAGCGAGAGGAGAGCAAGGATTTTCACAGTCTAAAATTATGAGAGGGGAGCATGGATATTCACAACGCAAAACAGCGAGACGAGAGCAGGGATTTGCACAGTGTAAAACAGCGAGAGGAGAGCAGGGATTTTGACAGTGTAAAACAGCGAGATGAGTGCAGGAATTTTCGCATTGTAAAACAGCTAGAGGAGAGCCGGGATTTTCACAGTGTAAAGCCGTGAGACGAGAATAAGGGTTTTCACAGTGTAAAATAGCGAGAGGAGAGCAAGGATTTTCACAGTCTAAAATTATGAGAGGGGAGCATGGATATTCATAACGCAAAACAGCGAGAGGAGAGCAGGGATTTGCACAGTGTAAAACAGTGAGAGGAGCGCAGGGATTTGCACAGTGTAAAACAGCAAGAGGAGAGCCAGGATTTTCACTGTGAAAAAAAGCGAGAGGAGAGCAAGGATTTTCACAGTCTAAATTTATGAGAGGGGAGCATGGATATTCACAACGCAAAACAGCGAGACGAGAGCAGGGATTTGCACAGTGTAAAACAGCGAGAGGAGAGCAGGGATTTTGACAGTGTAAAACAGCGAGATGAGTGCAGGAATTTTCGCAGTGTAAAACAGCTAGAGGAGAGCCGGGATTTTCACAGTATAAAGCCGTGAGACGAGAATAAGGGTTTTCACAGTGTAAAACAGCGAGAGGAGCGCAGGGATTTGCACAGTGTAAAACAGCAAGAGGAGAGCAGGGATTTGCACAGTTGAAAACATCGAGAGGAGAGCCTGGAGTTTCACAGTTTAAAACAGCAAGAGGAGAGCAGGCATTTTCTCAGTGTCAAAAAGCGGGATGAGTGCAGGGATTTTCGCAGTGTAAAACAGCTAGAGGAGAGCCGGGATTTTCACAGTGTAAAGCCATGAGACGAGAATAAGGGTTTTCACAGTGCTTAATTAGCGAGAGGAGAGCAAGGATTTTCACAGTCTAAAATTATGAGAGGGGAGCATGGATATACACAACGCAAAAGAGCGAGAGGAGAGCAGGGATTTGCACAGTGTAAAACAGCAAAAGGAGAGCAGGGATTTGCATAGTTGAAAACATCGAGAGGAGAGCCTGGAGTTTCACAGTGTAAAACAGCAAGAGGAGAGCAGGGATTTTCACAGTGTAAAACAGCAAGAGGAGAGCAGGTCTTTGCACAGTGTCAAAAAGCGAGATGAGTGCAGAGATTTTCGCAGTGTAAAACAGCTAGAGGAGAGCCGGGATTTTCACAGTGTAAAGCCGTGAGACGAGAATAAGGGTTTTCACAGTGTAAAATAGTGAAGGAAGAGCAAGGATTTTCACAGTCTAAAATTATGAGAGGGGGCATTGATATTCACAGCGCAAAACAGCGAGAGGAGAGCAGGGATTTGCACAGTGTAAAACAGCAAGAGGAGAGCAGGGATTTTCTCAGTGTAAAACAGCGAGATGAGTGCAGGGATTTTCGCAGTGTAAAACAGCGAGATGAGAGCCGGGATTTTCACAGTGTAAAACAGCAAGAGGTGACATGGGATTTTCACCGTGTAAAACAGCGAGAGGAGAGCAGGGGTTTTCACAGTTCAAAACAGTGAGAGGAGAGCAGGGATTTTCACAGTGTAAAACTGCGAGAGGAGAGCCGGGATTTTCACAGTGTAAAATAGCGAGAGGGGACCAGGGATTTGCACAGTGTAAATCAGCGAGAGGAGAGCCGGGATTTGCACAGTTGAAAACATCGAGAGGAGAGCCTGGAGTTTCACAGTGTAAAACAGCAAGAGGAGAGCAGGGATTTTTACAGTGTAAAACAGCAAGAGGAGAGCAGGGATTTTCTCAATGTCAAAATGCGAGATGAGTGCAGGGATTTTCGCAGTGTAAAACAGCTAGAGGAGAGCCGGGATTTTCACAGTGTAAAACCGTGAGATGAGAATAAGGGTTTTCACAGTGTAAAATAGCGAGAGGAGAGCAAGGATTTTCACAGTCTAAAATCATGAGAGGGGAGCATGGATATTCAGCAAGAGCGTAGCAGGGTTTTTCGCAGTGTAATAGTTTAAGAGGAGAGCAGGGACTTTAGCAGTTTAAAACAGTGTGAGGAGTCAGGGATTTGCATACCGTAAAACAGCGAGATGAGAGCAGGGGTTTTCACAGTGTAAAACAGCAAGAGGTGACATGGGATTTTCACCGTTTAAAACAGCGAGAGGAGAGCAGGGGTTTTCACAGTTCAAAACAGTGAGAGGAAAGCAGGGATTTGCATAGTGTAAAGCAGCGAGAGGAGCGCAGGTATTTGCATGGTGTAAAACAGCGAGAGGAGAGCAGGGATTTGCACAGTGTAAAGCAGCGAGAGGAGAGCCCGGATTTGCACAGTGTAAAACACCGAGAGGAGAGCAGCGATTTGCACAGTTGAAAACATCGAGACAAGAGCCAGGATTTTCACAGTGCAAAACAGCAAGAGGAGAGCAGGGATTTTCACAGTGCAAAACAGTGAGAGGGGAGCAGGGGATTTCACAGTGTAAAACAGTGAGAGGGGAGCAGGGCTTTTCACAATGTGGAACTGTGAGAGGAGAGCTGGTTTTTTCACAGTGTAAAACAGCAAGAGGAGAGCCTGAATTTTCACAGTCTAAAACAGTGAGAGTAGAGCAGGAATTTTCACAGTATAAAGCAGTGAGAGTGGAGCAGGAATTTTCACAGTGTGAAACAGCAAGAGGAGAGCCAGGATTTTCACTGTGAAAAAAAGCGAGAGGAGAGCAAGGATTTTCACAGTCTAAAATTATGAGAGGGGAGCATGGATATTCACAACGCAAAACAGCGAGACGAGAGCAGGGATTTGCACAGTGTAAAACAGCGAGAGGAGAGCAGGGATTTTGACAGTGTAAAACAGCGAGATGAGTGCAGGAATTTTCGCAGTGTAAAACAGCTAGAGGAGAGCCGGGATTTTCACAGTGTAAAGCCGTGAGACGAGAATAAGGGTTTTCACAGTGTAAAATAGCGAGAGGAGAGCAAGGATTTTCACAGTCTAAAATTATGAGAGGGGAGCATGGATATTCATAACGCAAAACAGCGAGAGGAGAGCAGGGATTTGCACAGTGTAAAACAGCGAGAGGAGCGCAGGGATTTGCACAGTGTAAAACAGCAAGAGGAGAGCAGGGATTTGCACAGTTGAAAACATCGAGAGGAGAGCCTGGAGTTTCACAGTTTAAAACAGCAAGAGGAGAGCAGGCATTTTCTCAGTGTCAAAAAGCGAGGTGAGTGCAGGGATTTTCGCAGTGTAAAACAGCTAGAGGAGAGCCGGGATTTTCACAGTGTTAAGCCGTGAGACGAGAATAAGGGATTTCACAGTGCTTAATTAGCGAGAGGAGAGCAAGGATTTTCACAGTCTAAAATTATGAGAGGGGAGCATGGATATTCACAACGCAAAAGAGCGAGAGGAGAGCAGGGATTTGCACAGTGTAAAACAGCAAAAGGAGAGCAGGGATTTGCATAGTTGAAAACATCGAGAGGAGAGCCTGGAGTTTCACAGTGTAAAACAGCAAGAGGAGAGCAGGGATTTTCACAGTGTAAAACAGCAAGAGGAGAGCAGGTCTTTGCACAGTGTCAAAAAGCGAGATGAGTGCAGGGATTTTCGCAGTGTAAAACAGCTAGAGGAGAGCCGGGATTTTCACAGTGTAAAGCCGTGAGACGAGAATAAGGGTTTTCACAGTGTAAAATAGTGAGAGAAGAGCAAGGATTTTCACAGTCTGAAATTATGAGAGGGGAGCATTGATATTCACAGCGCAAAACAGCGAGAGGAGAGCAGGGATTTGCACAGTGTAAAACAGCAAGAGGAGAGCAGGGATTTTCTCAGTGTAAAACAGCGAGATGAGTGCAGGGATTTTCGCAGTGTAAAACAGCGAGATGAGAGCTGGGATTTTCACAGTGTAAAACAGCAAGAGGTGACATGGGATTTTCACCGTGTAAAACAGCTAGAGGAGAGCAGGGGTTTTCACAGTTCAAAACAGTGAGAGGAGAGCAGGGATTTTCACAGTGTAAAACTGCGAGAGGAGAGCCGGGATTTTCACAGTGTAAAACACCGAGAGGAGAGCAGCGATTTGCACAGTTGAAAACATCGAGACAAGAGCCAGGATTTTCACAGTGCAAAACAGCAGGACGAGAGCAGGGATTTTCACAGTGCAAAACAGTGAGAGGGGAGCAGGGGATTTCACAGTGTAAAACAGTGAGAGGGGAGCAGGGCTTTTCACAATGTGGAACTGTGAGAGGAGAGCTGGTTTTTTCACAGTGTAAAACAGCAAGAGGAGAGCCTGAATTTTCACAGTCAAAAAACAGTGAGAGTAGAGCAGGAATTTTCACAGTATAAAGCAGTGAGAGTGGAGCAGGAATTTTCACAGTGTGAAACAGCAAGAGGAGAGCCAGGATTTTCACTGTGAAAAAAAGCGAGAGGAGAGCAAGGATTTTCACAGTCTAAATTTATGAGAGGGGAGCATGGATATTCACAACGCAAAACAGCGAGACGAGAGCAGGGATTTGCACAGTGTAAAACAGCGAGAGGAGAGCAGGGATTTTGACAGTGTAAAACAGCGAGATGAGTGCAGGAATTTTCGCAGTGTAAAACAGCTAGAGGAGAGCCGGGATTTTCACAGTGTAAAGCCGTGAGACGAGAATAAGGGTTTTCACAGTGTAAAATAGCGAGAGGAGAGCAAGGATTTTCACAGTCTAAAATTATGAGAGGGGAGCATGGATATTCATAACGCAAAACAGCGAGAGGAGAGCAGGGATTTGCACAGTGTAAAACAGCGAGAGGAGCGCAGGGATTTGCACAGTGTAAAACAGCAAGAGGAGAGCAGGGATTTGCACAGTTGAAAACATCGAGAGGAGAGCCTGGAGTTTCACAGTGTAAAACAGCAAGAGGAGAGCAGGGATTTGCACAGTTGAAAACATCGAGAGGAGAGCCTGGAGTTTCACAGTTTAAAACAGCAAGAGGAGAGCAGGCATTTTCTCAGTGTCAAAAAGCGAGATGAGTGCAGGGATTTTCGCAGTGTAAAACAGCGAGAGGAGAGCCGGGATTTTCACAGTGTAAAGCCGTGAGACGAGAATAAGGGTTTTCACAGTGCTTAATTAGCGAGAGGAGAGCAAGGATTTTCACAGTCTAAAATTATGAGAGGGGAGCATGGATATTCACAACGCAAAAGAGCGAGAGGAGAGCAGGGATTTGCACAGTGTAAAACAGCAAAAGGAGAGCAGGGATTTGCATAGTTGAAAACATCGAGAGGAGAGCCTGGAGTTTCACAGTGTAAAACAGCAAGAGGAGAGCAGGGATTTTCACAGTGTAAAACAGCAAGAGGAGAGCAGGTCTTTGCACAGTGTCAAAAAGCGAGATGAGTGCAGGGATTTTCGCAGTGTAAAACAGCTAGAGGAGAGCCGGGATTTTCACAGTGTAAAGCCGTGAGACGAGAATAAGGGTTTTCACAGTGTAAAATAGTGAGAGAAGAGCAAGGATTTTCACAGTCTGAAATTATGAGAGGGGAGCATTGATATTCACAGCGCAAAACAGCGAGAGGAGAGCAGGGATTTGCACAGTGTAAAACAGCAAGAGGAGAGCAGGGATTTTCTCAGTGTAAAACAGCGAGATGAGTGCAGGGATTTTCGCAGTGTAAAACAGCGAGATGAGAGCTGGGATTTTCACAGTGTAAAACAGCAAGAGGTGACATGGGATTTTCACCGTGTAAAACAGCGAGAGGAGAGCAGGGGTTTTCACAGTTCAAAACAGTGAGAGGAGAGCAGGGATTTTCACAGTGTAAAACTGCGAGAGGAGAGCCGGGATTTTCACAGTGTAAAATAGCGAGAGGGGACCAGGGATTTGCACAGTGTAAATCAGCGAGAGGAGAGCAGGGATTTGCACAGTTGAAAACATCGAGAGGAGAGCCTGGAGTTTCACTGTGTAAAACAGTAAGAGGTGAGCAGGGATTTTCTCAATGTCAAAAAGCGAGATGAGTGCAGGGATTTTCGCAGTGTAAAACAGCTAGAGGAGAGCCGGGATTTTCACAGTGTAAAGCCGTGAGATGAGAATAAGGGTTTTCACAGTGTAAAATAGCGAGAGGAGACCAGGTACTTTCACAGTGTGAAACAGCAAGAGGAGAGCAGGGATTTGCACAGTTGAAAACATCAAGAGGAGAGCCTGGAGTTTCACAGTGTAAATCAGCAAGAGGAGAGCAGGGATTTTCGCAGTGTAAAACTGGGAGTGGGGAGCCAGGATTTTCATTCCAAAGCGGCAAGCGTAGTGACGGGTTTTTCACAGTGTACAACAACGACAGGAGAGCAGTTATTTTCACAACGTAAAACAGAGCGAGGAGAGCAGTGCTTTTCACAGTGTAAAACATCAAGAGTAGCGCAGCGATTTTCACAGAGCAAAACAGGAAGAAGAGAGCATGGATTTTCACAGTGTAAAAAAGGTAGAGGAGAGCTGCGATTTGCACAGTGTAAAGCAGCGAGAGGAGAACAGGGATTTTCACCGTGTAAAACAGCGAGATGAGTGCAGGGATTTTCGCAGTGTAAAACAGCTAGAGGAAAGCCGGGATTTTCACAGTGTAAAGCCCTGAGACGAGTATAACGGTTTTCACAGTGTAAAATAGACGAGAGGAGAGCAAGGATTTTCACAGTCTAAAATCATGAGAGGGGAGCATGGATATTCACAGTGTAAAACAGTGAGAGGAGAGCAGGGTTTTTCACAGTGTGAAACTGTGAGAGGGGACACGGGATTTTCACAGTGTGTAATAGCGAGAGTGGAGCCGGAATTTTCACAGTGCAAAACAGCAAGAGCAGAGCAGGAGTTCTCGCAGTGTAAAAGGTAAGAGGAGAGCAGGGATTTGCACAGTGTAAAGCAGCGAGAGGAGAGCAGGGGTTTTCGCAGTGTGAAACTGATAGGGGAGCCAGGTTTTTCACAGTGAATAAAAGCGAGAGTAGAGCAGGGATTTTCACAGTGTAAAATAGCGAATGGAGAGCAAGGGGTTTCACAGTGTAAAACAGCGAGAGGAGAGCAGGGATTTGCACAGTGTATATCAGCGAGAGGTGAGCAGTGATTGCACAGTTGAAAACATCGAGAGGAGAGCCAGGAGTTTCACAGTGCAAAACAGCGAGAGGAAAGCAGAGATTTTTAGAATGTAAAAGAGTGAGAGTAGAGCAGGGATTTTGACAGTGTAAAACAGCGAAAAGGGAGCAAGGTTTTTCAGTGTGAAACAGTGAGAGGAGAGCCGGGATTTTCACAGTGTATAATATGGAGAGCAGAGCAAGGGTTTTCACAGTGTAAAACTGTGAGAGTAGAGCTGCGATTTGCACAGTGTAAAACAGCATGAAGAGAGCAGGGATTTGCACAATTTAAAACAGTGAGAGGACAGCAGGGATTTTCACAGTGTAAAACAGTGAGAGGAGAGCAGGGTTTTTCACAGTGTACAACAGAGAGATGAGTACATTGATTTTGACAGTGTAAAACAGCGAGATGAGTGCAGGGATTTTCGCAGTGTAAAATAGCTAGAGGAGAGCCAGGATTTTCACAGTGTAAAGCCGTGAGACGAGAATAAGGGTTTTCACAGTGTAAAATAGCGAGAGGACAGCAAGGATTTTCACAGTCTAAAATTATGAGAGGGGAGCATGGATATTCACAACGCAAAAGAGCGAGAGGAGAGCAGGGATTTGCACAGTGTAAAACAGCAAAAGGAGAGCAGGGATTTGCACAGTTGAAAACATCGAGAGGAGAGCCTGGAGTTTCACAGTGTAAAACAGCAAGAGGAGAGCAGGGATTTTTACAGTGTTAAACAGCAAGAGGAGAGCAGGGATTTTCTCAGTGTCAAAAAGCGAGATGAGTGCAGGGATTTTCGCAGTGTAAAACAGCTAGAGGAGAGCCGGGATTTTCACAGTGTAGAACCGTGAGATGAGAATGGTGGTTTTCACAATGCAAAACAGCGAGAGGACAGCAATGGGTTTCACAGTGTAAAACAGCGAGAGGGGAGTAGGGATTTGCACAGTGTATATCAGCAAGAGGCAGAGCAGTGATTGCACAGTTGAAAACATCGAGAGGAGAGCCAGGAGTTTCACAGTGTAAAACAGCGAGAGGAAAGCAGAGAGTTTCACAGTGTAAAACAGTGAGAGTAGAGCAGGGATTTTGACAGTGCAAAACAGCGAAAAGGGAGCAAGGTTTTTCAGTGTGAAGCAGTGAGAGGAGAGCCGGGATTTTCACAGTGTATAATATCGAGAGCAGAGCAAGGGTTTTCGCAGTGTAAAACTGTGAGAGGAGAGCAGGGATTTTCACTGTGTGAAGCAGTGAGAGGAGAGCAGGTTTTTTCACAGTGTGAAACTGTGAGTGGAGAGCCTGGAATTTCACAGTGTTTAACAGCGAGAGGGGAGCCGGTATTTTCACAGTGCAAATCAGCAAGAGCGGAGCAGGGTTTTTCGCAGTATACTAGTTTAAGAGGAGAGCAGGGACTTTAGCAGTTTAAAACAGTGTGAGGAGAGCCGGGATTTGCATACCGTAAAACAGCGAGATGAGAGCAGGGGTTTTCACAGTGTAAAACAGTGAGAGGATAACAGAGATTTTCACAGTGTAAAACTGAGAGTGGAGAGCCTGGAATTTCACAGTGTTTAACAGCGAGAGGGGAGCTGGTATTTTCACAGTGCAAATCAGCAAGAACGGAGCAGGGTTTTTCGCAGTGTAATAGTTTAAGAGGAGAGCAGGGACTTTAGCAGTTTAAAACAGTGTGAGGAGAGCCGGGATTTGCATACCGTAAAACAGCGAGAGGAGAGCAGGGGTTTTCACAGTGTAAAACAGCAAGAGGTGACATGGGATTTTCACCGTGTAAAACAGCAAGAGGAGAGCAGGGGTTTTCACAGTGCAAAAAAGCGAGAGCTGAGCAGGTGTTTGCACAGTTCAAATCAGTGATAGGAGAGCAGGGATTTGTACAGTGTAAAACAGCGAGAGGGGACCAGGGGTTTGCACAGTGTAAATCAGCGAGAGGTGAGCAGGGATTTGCTCAGTTGAAAACATCGAGAGTACAGATGGGAATTTCACAGTGTAAAACAGCGAGAGGAAAACAGATTGTCACAGTGTTAAACAGTGAGAGTAGAGCAGGGATTTTCACGGTGTAAAACAGCGAGAAGGGAGCAAGGTTTTTCAGTGTGAAACTGAGAGGAGAGCCGGGATTTTCATAGTGTATAACAGCGAGAAGGGTGCCGGGACATTCACAGCGTAAAACACCGAGACCAGAGCAGGGGTTTTCACAGTGTAAAACTGTGAGAGTAGAGCTGCAATTTGCACAGTATAAAACAGCGAAAGGAGAGCAGGGATTTTCACAGTGTAAAACAGCGAGAGGAGATCAGGGTTTTTCAGAGTGTAAAACAGCGAGATGAGTGCAGGGATTTTCACACTGTAAAGCCATGAGACGAGAATAAGGGTTTTCACAGTATAAAATAGCGAGAGGAGAGCAAGGATTTTCACAGTCTAAAATCATGAGGGGGAGCATGGATATTCACAGTGCAAAACAGCGAGAGGAGAGCAGGGATTTTCACAGTGTAAAACAGCAAAAGGAGAGCAGGGATTTGCACAGTTGAAAACACTGAGAGGAGAGCCTGCAGTTTCACAGTGTTAAACAGCAAGAGGAGAGCAGTGATTTTCACAGTGTCAAAAAGCGAGATGAGTGCAGGGATTTTCGCAGTGTAAAACAGCTAGAGGAGAGCCGGGATTTTCACAGTGTAAAGCTGTGAGACGAGAATAAGGGTTTTCACAGTGTAAAATAGCAAGAGGAGAGCAAGGATTTTCACAGTCTAAAATCATGAGAGGCGAGCATCGATATTCACAGTGTAAAACGGCGAGAGGAGAGCAGGGATTTGCATAGTGTAAAACAGCAAGAGGAGAGCAGGGATTTTCGCAGTGTAAAACATCGATAGGAGAGCAGGGATTTTCACAGCGTAAAACAGCGAGAGAAGTGCAGGGATTTTCACAGTGGAAAACAGTGAGAGGAGAGCAGGGTTTGTCACAGTGTGAAACTGTGAGAGGAGACACAGGATTTTCACAGTGTGTAATAGCGAGAGTGGAGCCGGAATTTTCACAGTGCAAAACAGCAAGAGCAGAGCAGGGGTTTTCGCAGTGTAAAAGGTAAGTGGAGAGCCGGGATTTGCACAGTGTAAAGCAGCGAGAGGGGAGCAGCTATTTGCACAGTGTAAAACAGCGAGAGGAGAGCAGGGGTTTTCGCAGTGTGAAACTGTGATAGGGGAGCCAGGTTTTTCACAGTGAATAAAAGCGAGGTTAGTGCAGGGATTTTCACAGTGTAAAACAGTGAATGGAGAGCAAGGGGTTTCACAGTGTAAAACAGCGAGAGGGGAGTAGGGATTTGCACAGTGTATATCAGCGAGAGGAGAGCAGTGATTGCACAGTTGAAAACATCGAGAGGAGAGCCAGGAGTTTCACAGTGTAAAACATCGAGAGGAGAGCCAGGAGTTTCACAGTGTAAAAGAGTGAGAGTAGAGTAGGGATTTTGACAGTGCAAAACAACGAAAAGGGAGCAAGGTTTTTCAGTGTGAAACAGTGAGAGGAGAGCCGGGATTTTCACAGTGTATAATATTGAGAGCAGAGCAAGGGTTTTCGCAGTGTAAAACTGTGAGAGGAGAGCAGGGATTTTCACTGTGTGAAGCAGTGAGAGGAGAGCAGGTTTTTTCACAGTGTGAAACTGTGAGTGGAGAGCCTGGAATTTCACAGTATTTAACAGCAAGAGGGATGCCGGTATTTTCACAGTGCAAATCAGCAAAAGCGGAGCAGGGTTTTTCGCAGTGTAATAGTCTAAGAGGAGAGCAGGGACTTTAGCAGTTTAAAACAGAGTGAGGAGAGCCGGGATTTGCATACCGTAAAACAGCGAGATGAGAGCAGGGGTTTTCACAGTGTAAAACAGCAAGAGGTGACATGGGATTTTCACCGTGTAAAACAGCAAGAGGAGAGCAGGGGTTTTCACAGTGTGAAACAGCAAGAGGTGACATGGGATTTTCACCGTGTAAAACAGCGAGAGGAGGGCAGGGGTTTTCACAGTGCAAAAAAGCGAGAGCTGAGCAGGTGTTTGCACAGTTCAAATCAGTGATAGGAGAGCAGGGGTTTGCACAGTTCAAAACAGTGAGAGCAGAGCAGGGATTTTCACAGTGTAAAATAGCGAGAGGTGAGCAAGGATTTTCACAGTCTAAAATTATGAGAGGGGAGCATGGATATTCACAGCGCAAAACAGCGAGAGGAGAACAGGGATTTGCACAGTGTAAAACAGCAAGAGGAGAGCAGGGATTTTCACAGTGTATAATATCGAGAGCAGAGCAAGGATTTTCGCAGTGTAAAACTGTGAGAGTAGAGCTGCGATTTGCACAGTATAAAACAGCAAGTGGAGAGCAGGGATTTGCGCAGTTTAAAACAGTGAGAGGACAGCAGGAATTTTCACAGTGTAAAACAGCGAGAGGAGAGCAAGGTTTTTCACAGTGTACAACAGCGAGATGAGTACAGGGATTTTCGCAGTGTTAAACAGCAAGAGGAGAGCAGGGATTTTCTCAGTGTCAAAAAGTGAGATGAGTGCAGGGATTTTCGCAGTGTAAAACAGCTAGAGGAGAGCCGGGATTTTCACAGTTTAAAGCCGTGAGGCGAGAATAAGGGTTTTCACAGTGTAAAATAGCGAGAGGAGAGCAAGAATTTTCACAGTCTAAAATTATGAGAGGGGAGCATGGATATTCACAACGCAAAACAGCGAGAGGAGAGCAAAGATTTGCACAGTGTAAAACAGCAAAAGGAGAGCAGGGATTTGCACAGTTGAAAACATCGAGAGGAGAGCCTGGAGTTTCACAGTGTAAAACAGCAAGAGGAGAGCAGGGATTTTCACAGTGTTAAACAGCAAGAGGAGAGCAGGGATTTTCTCAGTGTCAAAAAGCGTGATGAGTGCAGGGATTTTCGCAGTGTAAAACAGCTAGAGGAGAGCCGGGATTTTCACAGCGTAAAGCTGTGAGATGAGAATAAGGGTTTTCACAGTGTAAAATAGCGAGAGGAGACCAGGTACTTTCACAGTGTGAAACAGTGAGTGGAGAGCAGGGATTTGCACAGTGTAAAACAGCAAAAGGAGAGCAGGGATTTGCACAGTTGAAAAATTCAAGAGGAGAGCCTGGAGTTTCACAGTGTAAATCAGCAAGAGGAGAGCCTGGAGTTTCACAGTGTAAATCAGCAAGAGGAGAGCAGGGATTTTCACAGTATAAAACAGCGAGAGGAGAGCAGAGATTTTCGCAGTGTAAAACTGTGAGTGGGGAGCCAGGATTTTCATTCTAAAGCGGCAAGCGTAGTGATGGGTTTTTCACAGTGTACAACAGCGGCAGGAGAGCAGTTATTTTCACAACGTAAAACAGAGCGAGGAGAGCAGGGCTTTTCACAGTGTAAAACATCAAGAGTAGTGCAGGGATTTTCACAGAGCAAACAGGAAGAAGAGAGCATGGATTTTCACAGTGTTAAAAAGCGAGAGGAGAGCAGTGATTTGCACAGTGTAAAGCAGCGAGAGGAGAACAGGTATTTGCACAGTGTAAAACAGCGAGAGGAGAGCAGAGATTTGCACAGTGTAAAGCAGCGAGAGGAGAGCCGGGATTTGCACAGTGTAAAACAGCTAGAGGAGAGCCGGGATTTTCACAGTGTAAAGCCGTGAGATGAGAATAAGGGTTTTCACTGTGTAAAATAGCGAGAGGAGAGCATGGATTTTCACAGTCTAAAATCATGAGAGGGGAGCATGGATATTCAGCAAGAGCGTAGCAGGGTTTTTCGCAGTGTAATAGTTTAAGAGGAGAGCAGGGACTTTAGCAGTTTAAAACAGTGTGAGGAGTCAGGGATTTGCATTCCGTAAAACAGCGAGATGAGAGCAGGGGTTTTCACAGTGTAAAACAGCAAGAGGTGACATGGGATTTTCACCGTTTAAAACAGCGAGAGGAGAGCAGGGGTTTTCACAGTTCAAAACAGTGAGAGGAAAGCAGGGATTTGCATAGTGTAAAGCAGCGAGAGGAGCGCAGGTATTTGCATGGTGTAAAACAGCGAGAGGAGAGCAGGGATTTGCACAGTGTAAAGCAGCGAGAGGAGAGCCCGGATTTGCACAGTGTAAAACACCGAGAGGAGAGCAGCGATTTGCACAGTTGAAAACATCGAGACAAGAGCCAGGATTTTCACAGTGCAAAACAGCAAGAGGAGAGCAGGGATTTTCACAGTGCAAAACAGTGAGAGGGGAGCAGGGGATTTCACAGTGTAAAACAGTGAGAGGGGAGCAGGGCTTTTCACAATGTGGAACTGTGAGAGGAGAGCTGGTTTTTTCACAGTGTAAAACAGCAAGAGGAGAGCCTGAATTTTCACAGTCTAAAACAGTGAGAGTAGAGCAGGAATTTTCACAGTATAAAGCAGTGAGAGTGGAGCAGGAATTTTCACAGTGTGAAACAGCAAGAGGAGAGCCAGGATTTTCACTGTGAAAAAAAGCGAGAGGAGAGCAAGGATTTTCACAGTCTAAAATTATGAGAGGGGAGCATGGATATTCACAACGCAAAACAGCGAGACGAGAGCAGGGATTTGCACAGTGTAAAACAGCGAGAGGAGAGCAGGGATTTTGACAGTGTAAAACAGCGAGATGAGTGCAGGAATTTTCGCAGTGTAAAACAGCTAGAGGAGAGCCGGGATTTTCACAGTGTAAAGCCGTGAGACGAGAATAAGGGTTTTCACAGTGTAAAATAGCGAGAGGAGAGCAAGGATTTTCACAGTCTAAAATTATGAGAGGGGAGCATGGATATTCATAACGCAAAACAGCGAGAGGAGAGCAGGTCTTTGCACAGTGTAAAACAGCGAGAGGAGCGCAGGTCTTTGCACAGTTGAAAACATCGATAGGCGAGCAGGGATTTTCACAGTGTAAAACAGCGAGAGAAGAGCCGGGTTTTTCACAGTGTGAAACTGTGAGAGGAGACACGGGATTTTCACAGTGTGTAATAGCGAGAGTGGAGCCGGAATTTTCACAGTGCAAAACAGCAAGAGCAGAGCAGGGGTTTTCACAGTGTAAAAGGTAGGAGGAGAGCCGGGATTTGCACAGTGTAAAGCAGCGAGAGGAGAGCAGCTATTTGCACAGTGTAAAACAGCAAGAGGAGAGCAGGGGTTTTCGCAGTGTAAAACTGTGATAGGGGAGCCAGGATTTTCACAGTGAATAAAAGCGAGAGTAGAGCAGGGATTTTCACAGTGTAAAACAGTGAATGGAGAGCAAGGGGTTTCACAGTGTAAAACAGCGAGAGGAGAGCAGGGATTTGCACAGTGTATATCAGCGAGAGGTGAGCAGTGATTGCACAGTTGAAAACATCGAGAGGAGAGCCAGGAGTTTCACAGTGTAAAACAGCGAGAGGAAAGCAGAGATTTTTAGAATGTAAAAGAGTGAGAGTAGAGCAGGGATTTTGACAGTGTAAAACAGCGAAAAGGGAGCAAGGTTTTTCAGTGTGAAACAGTGAGAGGAGAGCCGGGATTTTCACAGTGTATAATATGGAGAGCAGAGCAAGGGTTTTCGCAGTGTAAAACTGTGAGAGTAGAGCTGCGATTTGCACAGTACAAAACATCATGAAGAGAGTAGGGATTTGCACAGTTTAAAACAGTGAGAGGACAGCAGGAATTTTCACAGTGTAAAACAGCAAGAGGAGAGCAGGGTTTTTCACAGTGAGATGAGTACAGGGATTTTCGCAGTGTAAAACAGCTAGAGGAGAGCCAGGATTTTCACAGTGTAAAGCCGTGAGACGAGAATAAGGGTTTTCACGGTGTAAAATAGCGAGAGGAGAGCAAGGATTTTCACAGTCTAAAATTATGAGAGGGGAGCATTGATATTCACAACGCAAAACAGCGAGAGGAGAGCAGGGATTTGCACAGTGTAAAACAGCAAAAGGAGAGCAGGGATTTGCACAGTTGAAAACATCAAGAGGAGAGCCTGGAGGTTCACAGTGTTAAACAGCAAGAGGAGAGCAGGGATTTTCACAGTGTCAAAAAGCAAGATGAGTGCAGGGATTTTCGCAGTGTAAAACAGCTAGAGGAGAGCTGGGATTTTCACAGTGTAAAGCCGTGAGACGAGAATAAGGGTTTTCACAGTGTAAAATAGTGAGAGGAGAGCAAGTATTTTCACAGTGTAAAGCCGTGAGACGAGAATAAGGGTTTTCACGGTGTAAAATAGCGAGAGGAGAGCAGGGATTTTCACAGTCTAAAATTATGAGAGGGGAGCATGGATATTCACAACGCAAAAGAGCGAGAGGAGAGCAGGGATTTGCACAGTTGAAAACATCGAGAGGAGAGCCTGGAGTTTCACAGTGTAAAACAGCAAGAGGAGAGCAGGGATTTTCACAGTGTTAAACAGCAAGAGGAGAGCAGGGATTTTCTCAGTGTAAAACAGCTAGAGGAGAGCCGGGATTTTCACAGTGTAAAGCCGTGAGATGAGAATGATGGTTTTCACAGTGTAAAATAGCGAGAGGAGAGCAAGGATTTTCACATTCTAAAGTTATGAGAGGGGAGCATGGATATTCACAGTGTAAAACAGTGAGAGGAGAGCAGGTATTTTCACAGTGTGAAACAGTGAGTGGAGAGCAGGGATTTGCACAGTGTAAAACAGCAAGAGGAGAGCAGGGATTTGCACAGTTGAAAACATCAAGAGGAGAGCCTGGAGTTTCACAGTGTAAAACAGCAAGAGGAGAGCAGGGATTTTCACAGTGTCAAAAAGCAAGATGAGTGCAGGGATGTTCGCAGTGTAAAACAGCTAGAGGAGAGCTGGGATTTTCACAGTGTAAAGCCGTGAGACGAGAATAAGGGTTTTCACGGTGTAAAATAGTGAGAGGAGAGCAGGGATTTTCACAGTCTAAAATTATGAGAGGGGAGCATGGATATTCACAACGCAAAAGAGCGAGAGGAGAGCAGGTATTTTCACAGTGTAAAACAGCGAGAGGAGAGCAGGGCTTTTCACAGTGTAAAACAGCGAGAGGAGAGCAGGGCTTTTCACAGTGTAAAACAGCGAGAGGAGAGCAGGGCTTTTCACAGTGTAAAACAGCGAGAGGAGAGCAGGGCTTTTCACAGTGTAAAACAGCGAGTGTAGTGCAGGGATTTTCACAGAGTAAAACAGCAAGAGGAGAGCAAGAATTTTCACAGTGTAAATGAATAAGAGGGGAGCATGGATTTTCACAATGTAAAACAGCGAGAGGAGAGCAGGAATTTTCACAATGTAAAACAGCGAGAGGAGAGCAGGGATTTTCACAGTGTAAAACAGCGAGAGGTGAGCAGGGATTTGCATAGTGTAAAACAGCGAGAGGAGAGCAGGGATTTTCACAGTGTAAATCAGCGAGAGGAGAGCAGGGATTTTCACAGTGTAAATCAGCGAGAGGAGAGCAGGGATTTTCACAGTGTAAAACAGCGAGAGGAGAGCAGGGATTTGCAACGTGTAAAACAGCGAGAGGAGAGCAGGAATTTGTATCATTTAAAACAATGAGAGGAGAGCAGGTATTTGTACAGTGTAAAACAGCGAGAGGAGAGCAGGGATTTTCATAGTGTATATCAGCGAGAGGAGAGCAGTGATTGCACAGTTGAAAACATCGAGAGGAGAGCCATGAGTTTCACAGCGTATAATATCGAGAGCAGAGCAAGAGTTTTCGCAGTGTAAAACTGAGAGGGGAGCCAGGGTTTTCAGTCTAAAGCAGCAAGTGCAGCGTACAACAGCGACAGGAGAGCAGTTATTTTCACCACGTAAAACAGTGCAAGGAGAGCAGTGCTTTTCACAGTGTAAAACAGCGAGAGTAGTGCAGGGATTTTCACAGAGTAAAACAGCAAGGTGAGAGCTAGGATTTTCACAGTGTAAAAGTATAAGAGGGGAGCATGGATTTTCACAGCGTAAAAAAGCGAGGGGAGAGCAGGGATTTGCAGTGTAAAGCAGCGAGATGAGAGCAGGTATTTGCACAGTGTAAAACAGCGAGAGGAGAGCAGGGCTTTTCACAGTGTAAAACAGCGAGAGTAGTGCAAGGATTTTCACAGTGTAAATGAATAAGAGGGGAGCATGGATTTTCGCAGTGTAAAAAAGCGAGAGGAGAGCAGGAATTTTCACAGTGTAAAACAGCGAGAGGAGAGCAGGGATTTTCACAGTGTAAAACAGCGAGAGGAGAGCAGGGTTTTGCAAAGTGTAAAACAGCGAGAGGAGAGCAGGGATTTGCACAGTTGAAAACATTGAGTCGAGAGCCAGGATTTTCACAGTGCAAAACAGCGAGAGGAGAGCAGGGATTTTCACAGTGTAAAACAGTGAGAGGGGAGCAGGTGTTTTCACAGTGTAAAACAGTGAGAGGGGAGCAGGGGTTTTCACAGTGTAAAACAGTAAGAGGGGAGCATGGGTTTTCACAGTGTGGAACTGTGAGAGGAGAGCTGGTTTTTTCACAGTGTAAAAGAGCAAGAGGAGAGCCTGAATTTTCACAGTGTAAAACAGTGAGAGGAGAGCCTGAATTTTCACAGTGTAAAAAAGCGAGTGGAGGGCAGTTATTTTCACAATGTAAAACAGCACGAGGCGAGGAGGGCTTTTCACAGTGTAAAACAGCGAGAGTAGTGCAGCGATTTTCACAGAGTAAAACAGCAAGAGGAGAGCAAGGATTTTCACAGTGTAAAAGTATAAGAGGGGAGCATGGATTTTCACAGTGTAAAAAAGCGAGAGGAGAGCAGAGATTTGCACAGTGTAAAACAGCGAGAGGAGAGCAGGGCTTTTCACAGTGTAAAACAATGAGAGTAGTGCAGGGATTTTCACAGAGTAAAACAGCTAGAGGAGAGCCGGGATTTTCACAGAGTAAAACAGCGAGAGGTGAGCAGGGATTTTTGCAGTGTAAAACAGCTAGAGGAAAGCCGGGATTTTGACAGTGTAAAGCCGTGAGACGAGAATAACGGTTTTCACAGTGTAAAATAGCGAGAGGAGAGCAAGGATTTTCACAGTCTAAAATCATGAGAGGGGAGCATGGATATTCACGGAGTAAAGCAGCGAGAGGAGAGCAGGGATTTTCACTGTGTAAAACAGCAAGAGGAGAGCAGGGATTTTCACAGTGGAAAACATCGATAGGCGAGCAGGGATTTTCACAGTGTAAAACAGCGAGAGAAGAGCAGGGATTTTCACAGTGTAAAACAGTGAGAGGGGAGCAGGGTTTTTCACAGTTGGAAACTGTGAGAGGATACATGGGATTTTCACAGTGTGTAATAGCGAGACTGGAGCCGGAATTTTCACAGTGTAAAACAGCAAGAGGAGAACAGGTGTTTTCGCAGTGTAGAAGGGAAGAGGAGAGCCGGGATTTGCACAGTGTAAAGCAGCGAGAGGAGAGCAGCTATTTGCACAGTGTAAAACAGCGAGAGGAGAGCAGGGGTTTTCACAGTGTAAAACAGCGAGATGAGTGCAGGGATTTTTGCAGTGTAAAACAGCAAGAGGAGAGCCGGGATTTTCACAGTGTAAAGCCGTGAGAAGAGAATAAGGGTTTTCACAGTGTAAAATAGCGAGAGGAGAGCAAGGATTTTCACAGTCTAAAATCATGAGAGGGGAGCATGGATTTTCACAGTGTAAAACAGTGAGAGGAGAGCAGGGATTTTCAGTGTAAAACAGCGAGAGGAGAGCAGGGATTTGCACAGTGTAAAACAGCAAGAGGAGAGCATGGATTTGCACAGTTGAAAACATTGAGAGGAGAGCCTGGAGTTTCACAGTGTAAAACAGCAAGAGGTGAGCAAGGATTTTCACAGTGTAAAACAGTGTGAGGAGAGCAGGGTTTTTCACAGTGTGAAACTGTGAGAGGAAACACAGGATTTTCACAGTGTGTAATAGCGAGAGTGGAGCCGGAATTTTCAGAGTGCAAAACAGCAAGAGCAGAGCAGGGATTTTCAGAGTGTAAAACAGCGAGATGAGTGCAGGGATTTTCGCAGTGTAAAGCAGCGAGAGGAGAGCAGGGCTTTTCACAGTGTAAAACAGCGAGTGTAGTGCAGGGATTTTCACAGAGTAAAACAGCAAGAGGAGAGCAAGAATTTTCACAGTGTAAATGAATAAGAGGGGAGCATGGATTTTCACAGTGTAAAACAGCGAGAGGAGAGCAGGAATTTTCACAATGTAAAACAGCGAGAGGAGAGCGGGGATTTTCACAGTGTAAAACAGCGAGAGGAGAGCAGGGATTTTCACAGTGTAAAAAAGCGAGAGGAGAGCAGGAATTTTCACAATGTAAAACAGCGAGAGGAGAGCGGGGATTTTCACAGTGTAAAACAGAGAGAGGAGAGCAGGGATTTGCACAGTTTAAAGCAGCGAGAGGCTGGCAGGGATTTGCAACGTGTAAAACAGCGAGAGGTGAGCAGGAATTTGTATCGTTTAAAACAATGAGAGGAGAGCAGGTATTTGTACAGTGTAAAACAGCGAGAGGATAGCAGGGATTTTCACAGTGTATATCAGCGAGAGGAGAGCAGTGATTGCACAGTTGAAAACATCGAGAGGAGAGCCATGAGTTTCACAGCGTATAATATCGAGAGCAGAGCAAGAGTTTTCGCAGTGTAAAATTGTGAGAGGGGAGCCAGGGTTTTCAGTCTAAAGCAGCAAGTGCAGCATACAACAGCGACAGGAGAGCAGTTATTTTCACCACGTAAAACAGTGCGAGGAGAGCAGTGCTTTTCACAGTGTAAAAGTATAAGAGGGGAACAGGGATTTTCACAGAGTAAAAAAGCGAGGGGAGAGCAGGGATTTGCAGTGTAAAGCAGCGAGATGAGAGCAGGTATTTGCACAGTGTAAAACAGCGAGAGGAGAGCTGGGCTTTTCACAGTGTAAAACAGCGAGAGTAGTGCAGGGATTTTCACAGACTAAAACAGCAAGAGGAGAGCAAGGATTTTCACAGTGTAAATGAAAAAGAGGGGAGCATGGATTTTCGCAGTGTAAAAAAGCGAGAGGAGAGCAGGAATTTTCACAGTGTAAAACAGCGAGAGGAGAGCAGGGATTTTCACAGTGTAAAACAGTGAGAGGAGAGCAGGGATTTTCACAGTGTAAAACAGCGAGAAGAGAGCAGGGATTTTCGCAGTGTAAAGCAGTGAGAGTAGAGCAGGGATTTGCACAGTGTAAAGCAGCGAGAGGAGAGCAGGTATTTGCATAGTGTAAAACAGCGAGAGGAGAGCAGGGATTTGCACAGTGTAAAACAGCGAGAGGAGAGCAGGGATTTGCACAGTGTGAAACAGCGAGAGGAGAGCAGGGATTTGCACAGTTGAAATCATCGAGACGAGAGCCTGGATTTTCACAGTGCAAAACAGCAAGAGGAGAGCTGGGATTTTCACAGTGTAAAACAGTGAGACATGAGCAGGGATTTTCACAGTGAAAAACAGTGAGAGGGGAGCAGGGGTTTTCACAATGTGGTACTGTGAGAGGAGAGCTGGTTTTTTCACAGTGAAAAACAGCAAGAGGAGAGCCTGAATTTTCACAGTCTACAACAGTGAGAGTAGAGCAGGAATTTTCACAGTGTAAAGCAGCGAGAGGAGTGCAGGGATTTTCACAGTGTAAAACAGCAAGAGGAGAGCAAGAATTTTCACAGTGTAAATGAATAAGAGGGGAGCATGGATTTTCACAGTGTAAAAAAGCGAGTGGAGAGCAGGAATTTTCACAGTGTAAAACAGCGAGAGGAGAGCAGGGATTTTCGCAGTGTAAAGCAGCGAGAGGAGAGCAGGTATTTGCATAGTGTAAAACAGCGAGAGGAGAGCAGGGATTTTCACAGTGTAAATCAGCGAGAGGAGAGCAGGGATTTGCACAGTTTAAAGCAGCGGTAGGAGAGCAGTTATTTGCATAGTGTAAAACAGCGAGAGGTGAGCAGGGATTTGCACAGTGTAAAGCAGCGAGACGATGGCAGGGATTTGCAACGTGTAAAACAGCGAGAGGAGAGAGGGATTTGTACAGTGTAAAAAAGTGAGAGGTGAGCAGGAATTTGTATCATTTAAAACAATGAGAGGAGAGCAGGTATTTGCACAGTGTAAAACAGCGAGAGGAGAGCAGGGATTTTCACAGTGTATATCAGCGAGAGGAGTGCAGTGATTGCACAGTTGAAAACATCGAGAGGAGAGCCATGAGTTTCACAGCGTATAATATCGAGAGCAGAGGAAGTGTTTTCGCAGTGTAAAACTGTGAGAGGGGAGCTAGGGTTTTCAGTCTAAAGCAGCAAGTGCAGCATACAACAGTGACAGGAGAGCAGTTATTTTCACCACGTAAAACAGCTCGAGGAGAGCAGGGCTTTTCACAGTGTAAAACAGCAAGAGTAGTGCAGGGATTTTCACAGAGTAAAACAGCAAGGTGAGAGCTAGGATTTTCACAGTGTAAAAGTATAAGAGGGGAGCATGGATTTTCACAGTGTAAAAAAGCGAGAGGAGAGCAGGGATTTGCAGTGTAAAGCAGCGAGATGAGAGCAGGTATTTTCACAGTGTAAAACAGTGAGAGGGGAGCAGGGGTTTTCACAATGTGGTACTGTGAAAGGAGAGCTGGTTTTTTCACAGTGAAAAACAGCAAGAGGATAGCCTGAATTTTCACAGTCTACAACAGTGAGAGTAGAGCAGGAATTTTCACAGTGTAAAGCAGCGAGAGGAGAGCAGGGATTTTCACAGTGTAAAACAGCGAGAGGAGAGCAGGGCTTTTCACAGTGTAAAACAGCGAGTGTAGTGCAGGGATTTGCACAGAGTAAAACAGCAAGAGGAGAGCAAGCATTTTCACAGTGTAAATGAATAAGAGGGGAGCATGGATTTTCACAGTGTAAAAAAGCGAGAGGAGAGCAGGAATTTTCACAGTGCAAAACAGCGAGAGGAGAGCAGGGATTTTCGCAGTGTAAAGCAGCGAGAGGAGAGCAGGTATTTGCATAGTGTAAAACAGCGAGAGGAGAGCAGGGATTTTCACAGTGTAAAACAGTGAGAGGGGAGCAGGTGTTTTCACAGTGTAAAACAGTGAGAGGGGAGCAGGGGTTTCACAGTGTAAAACAGTAAGAGGGGAGCAGGGGTTTTCATAGTGTGGAACTGTGAGAGGAGAGCTGGTTTTTTCACAGTGTAAAACAGCAAGAGGAGAGCCTGAATTTTCACAGTGTAAAAAAGCGAGTGGAGGGCAGTTATTTTCACAATGTAAAACAGCACGAGGCGAGGAGGGCTTTTCACAGTGTAAAACAGCGAGAGTAGTGCAGCGATTTTCACAGAGTAAAACAGCAAGAGGAGAGCAAGGATTTTCACAGTGTAAAAGTATAAGAGGGGAGCATGGATTTTCACAGTGTAAAAAAGCGAGAGGAGAGCAGAGATTTGCACAGTGTAAAACAGCGAGAGGAGAGCAGGGCTTTTCACAGTGTAAAACAGTGAGAGTAGTGCAGGGATTTTCACAGAGTAAAACAGCTAGAGGAGAGCCGGGATTTTCACAGTGTAAAGCCGTGAGACGAGAATAAGGGTTTTCACAGTGTAAAATAGCGAGAGGAGAGCAAGGATTTTCACAGTCTAAAATCATGAGAGGGGAGCATGGATATTCACAGAGTAAAGCAGCGAGAGGAGAGCAGGGATTTTCACTGTGTAAAACAGCGAGAGGAGAGCAGGTCTTTGCACAGTGTAAAACAGCAAGAGGAGAGCAGGGATTTTCACAGTGGAAAACATCGATAGGCGAGCAGGGATTTTCACAGTGTAAAACAGCGAGAGAAGAGCAGGGATTTTCACAGTGTAAAACAGTGAGAGGGGAGCAGGGTTTTTCACAGTTTGAAACTGTGAGAGGATACACGGGATTTTCACAGTGTGTAATAGCGAGAGTGGAGCCGGAATTTTCACAGTGTAAAACAGCAAGAGGAGAACAGGTGTTTTCGCAGTGTAAAAGGTAAGAGGAGAGCCAGGATTTGCACAGTGTAAAGCAGCGAGAGGAGAGCAGCTATTTGCACAGTGTAAAACAGTGAGAGGAGAGCGGGGGTTTTCACAGTGTAAAACTGTGAGTGGAGAGCAGGGGTTTTCACAGTGTAAAACAGCGAGATGAGTGCAGGGATTTTTGCAGTGTAAAACAGCAAGAGGAGAGCCGGGATTTTCAAAGTATAAAGCCGTGAGAAGAGAATAAGGGTTTTCACAGTGTAAAATAGCGAGAGGAGAGCAAGGATTTTCACAGTCTAAAATCATGAGAGGGGAGCATGGATTTTCACAGTTGTAAACAGTGAGAGGAGAGCAGGGATTTTCAGTGTAAAACAGCGAGAGGAGAGCAGGGATTTGCACAGTGTAAAACAGCAAGAGGAGAGCAGGGATTTGCACAGTTGAAAACATTGAGAGGAGAGCCTGGAGTTTCACAGTGTCAAACAGCAAGAGGAGAGCAGGGATTTTCACAGTGTAAAACAGTGTGAGGAGAGCAGGGTTTTTCACAGTGTGAAACTGTGAGAGGAAACACAGGATTTTCACAGTGTGTAATAGCGAGAGTGGAGCCGGAATTTTCAGAGTGCAAAACAGCAAGAGCAGAGCAGGTATTTTCACAGTGTAAAACAGCGAGTGTAGTGCAGGGATTTTCACAGAGTAAAACAGCAAGAGGAGAGCAAGAATTTTCACAGTGTAAATGAATAAGAGGGGAGCATGGATTTTCACAGTGTAAAAAAGCGAGTGGAGAGCAGGAATTTTCACAGTGTAAAACAGCGAGAGGAGAGCAGGGATTTTCGCAGTGTAAAGCAGCGAGAGGAGAGCAGGTATTTGCATAGTGTAAAACAGCGAGAGGAGAGCAGGGATTTTCACAGTGTAAATCAGCGAGAGGAGAGCAGGGATTTGCACAGTTTAAAGCAGCGATAGGAGAGCAGTTATTTGCATAGTGTAAAACAGCGAGAGGTGAGCAGGGATTTGCACAGTGTAAAGCAGCGAGAGGATGGCAGGGATTTGCAACGTGTAAAACACCGAGAGGAGAGCAGGGATTTGTACAGTGTAAAAAAGCGAGAGGTGAGCAGGAATTTGTATCATTTAAAACAATGAGAGGAGAGCAGGTATTTGCACAGTGTAAAACAGCGAGAGGAGAGCATGGATTTTCACAGTGTATATCAGCGAGAGGAGTGCAGTGATTGCACAGTTGAAAACATCGAGAGGAGAGCCATGAGTTTCACAGCGTATAATATCGAGAGCAGAGGAAGTGTTTTCGCAGTGTAAAACTGTGAGAGGGGAGCCAGGGTTTTCAGTCTAAAGCAGCAAGTGCAGCATACAACAGCGACAGGAGAGCAGTTATTTTCACCACGTAAAACAGCTCGAGGAGAGCAGGGCTTTTCTCAGTGTAAAACAGCAAGAGTAGTGCAGGGATTTTCACAGAGTAAAACAGCAAGGTGAGAGCTAGGATTTTCACAGTGTAAAAGTATAAGAGGGGAGCATGGATTTTCACAGTGTAAAAAAGCGAGAGGAGAGCAGGGATTTGCAGTGTAAAGCAGTGAGATGAGAGCAGGTATTTTCACAGTGTAAAACAGTGAGAGGGGAGCAGGGGTTTTCACAATGTGGTACTGTGAAAGGAGAGCTGGTTTTTTCACAGTGAAAAACAGCAAGAGGAGAGCCTGAATTTTCACAGTCTACAACAGTGAGAGTAGAGCAGGAATTTTCACAGTGTAAAGCAGCGAGATGAGAGCAGGTATTTGCACAGTGTAAAACAGCGAGAGGAGAGCAGGGCTTTTCACAGTGTAAAACAGCGAGTGTAGTGCAGGGATTTGCACAGAGTAAAACAGCAAGAGGAGAGCAAGCATTTTCACAGTGTAAATGAATAAGAGGGGAGCATGGATTTTCACAGTGTAAAAAAGCGAGAGGAGAGCAGGAATTTTCACAGTGCAAAACAGCGAGAGGAGAGCAGGGATTTTCGCAGTGTAAAGCAGCGAGAGGAGAGCAGGTATTTGCATAGTGTAAAACAGCGAGAGGAAGGCAGGGATTTTCACAGTGTAAATCAGCGAGAGGAGAGCAGGGATTTGCACAGTTTAAAGCAGCGAGAGGAGAGCAGTTATTTGCATAGTGTAAAACAGCGAGAGGTGAGCAGGGATTTGCACAGTGTAAAACAGCGAGAGGATGGCAGGGATTTGCAACGTGTAAAACACCGAGAGGAGAGCAGGGATTTGTACAGTGTAAAAAAGCGAGAGGTGAGCAGGAATTTGTATCATTTAAAACAATGAGAGGAGAGCTGTTTTTTTCACAGTGAAAAACAGCAAGAGGAGAGCCTGAATTTTCACAGTCTACAACAGTGAGAGTAGAGCAGGAATTTTCACAGTGTAAAGCAGCAAGAGGAGAGCAGGTATTTTCACAGTGTAAAACAGCGAGTGTAGTGCAGGGATTTTCACAGAGTAAAACAACAAGAGGAGAGCAAGAATTTTCACAGTGTAAATGAATAAGAGGGGAGCATGGATTTTCACAGTGTAAAAAAGCGAGAGGAGAGCAGGAATTTTCACAGTGTAAAACAGCGAGAGGAGAGCAGGGATTTTCACAGTGTAAAGCAGCGAGAGGAGAGCAGGTATTTGCATAGTGTAAAACAGCGAGAGGAGAGCAGGGATTTTCACAGTGTAAATCAGCGAGAGGAGTGCAGGGATTTGCACAGTTTAGAGCAGCGATAGGAGAGCAGTTATTTGCATAGTGTAAAACAGCGAGAGGTGAGCAGGGATTTGCACAGTGTAAAGCAGCGAGAGGGTGCCAGGGATTTGCAACGTGTAAAACAGCGAGAGGAGAGCAGGGATTTGTACAGTGTAAAAAAGCGAGAGGTGAGCAGGAATTTGTATCATTTAAAACAATGAGAGGAGAGCAGGTATTTGCACAGTGTAAAACAGCGAGAGGAGAGCAGGGATTTTCACAGTGTATATCAGCGAGAGGAGTGCAGTGATTGCACAGTTGAAAACATCGAGAGGAGAGCCATGAGTTTCACAGCGTATAATATCGAGAGCAGAGGAAGTGTTTTTGCAGTGTAAAACTGTGAGAGGGGAGCCAGGGTTTTCAGTCTAAAGCAGCAAGTGCAGCATACAACAGCGACAGGAGAGCAGTTATTTTCACCACGTAAAACAGCTCGAGGAGAGCAGGGCTTTTCACAGTGTAAAACAGCGAGAGTAGTGCAGGGATTTTCACAGAGTAAAACAGCAAGGTGAGAGCTAGGATTTTCACAGTGTAAAAGTATAAGAGGGGAGCATGGATTTTCACAGTGCAAAAAAGCGAGAGGAGAGCAGGGATTTGCAGTGTAAAGCAGCGAGATGAGAGCAGGTATTTGCACAGTGTAAAACAGCGAGAGGAGAGCAGGGCTTTTCACAGTGTAAAACAGCGAGTGTAGTGCAGGGATTTTCACAGAGTAAAACAGCAAGAGGAGAGCAAGGATTTTCACAGTGTAAATGAATAAGAGGGGAGCATGGATTTTCACAGTGTAAAAAAGCGAGAGGAGAGCAGGAATTTTCGCAGTGTAAAACAGCGAGAGGAGAGCAGGGATTTTCACAGTGTAAAACAGTGAGAGGAAAGCAGGGATTTTCACAGTGTAAAGCAGCGAGAGGAGAGCAGCTATTTGCATAGTGTAAAACAGCGAGAGGAGAGCAGGGATTTGCCAAGTGTAAAGCAGCGAGAGGAGAGCAGGTATTTTCACAGTGTAAAACAGCAAGAGGAGAGCAGAGCTTTTCACAGTGTAAAACAGCGAGTGTAGTGCAGGGATTTTCACAGTGTAAAGCAGCGAGAGGAGAGCAGGGATTTGCACAGTGTAAAACAGCGAGAGGAGAGCAGGGATTTGCACAGTTGAAAACATCGAGACGAGAGCCAGGATTTTCACAGTGCAAAACAGCAAGAGGAGAGCTGGGATTTTCACAGTGTAAAACAGTGAGACATGAGCAGGGATTTTCACAGTGTAAAACAGTGAGAGGGGAGCAGGGGTTTTCACAATGTGGTACTGTGAGAGGAGAGCTGGTTTTTTCACAGTGAAAAACAGCAAGAGGAGAGCCTGAATTTTCACAGTCTACAACAGTGAGAGTAGAGCAGGAATTTTCACAGTGTAAAACAGCAAGAGGAGAGCAGGGGTTTTCACAGTGTAAATGAATAAGAGGGGAGCATGGATTTTCACAGTGTAAAAAAGCGAGAGGAGAGCAGGAATTTTCACAGTGTAAAACAGCGAGAGGAGAGCAGGGATTTTCACAGTGTAAAACAGCGAGAGGATTTTCACAGTGTAAAACAGCGAGAGGAGAGCAGGGTTTTGCAAAGTGTAAAACAGCGAGAGGAGAGCAGGGATTTGCACAGTTGAAAACATTGAGTCGAGAGCCAGGATTTTCACAGTGCAAAACAGCGAGAGGAGAGCAGGGATTTTCACAGTGTAAAACAGTGAGAGGGGAGCAGGTGTTTTCACAGTGTAAAACAGTGAGAGGGGAGCAGGGGTTTTCACAGTGTAAAACAGTAAGAGGGGAGCAGGGGTTTTCACAGTGTGGAACTGTGAGAGGAGAGCTGGTTTTTTCACAGTGTAAAACAGCAAGAGGAGAGCCTGAATTTTCACAGTGTAAAAAAGCGAGTGGAGGGCAGTTATTTTCACAATGTAAAACAGCACGAGGCGAGGAGGGCTTTTCACAGTGTAAAACAGCGAGAGTAGTGCAGCGATTTTCACAGAGTAAAACAGCAAGAGGAGAGCAAGGATTTTCACAGTGTAAAAGTATAAGAGGGGAGCATGGATTTTCACAGTGTAAAAAAGCGAGAGGAGAGCAGAGATTTGCACAGTGTAAAACAGCGAGAGGAGAGCAGGGCTTTTCACAGTGTAAAACAGTGAGAGTAGTGCCGGGATTTTCACAGAGTAAAACAGCTAGAGGAGAGCCGGGATTTTCACAGTGTAAAGCCGTGAGACGAGAATAAGGGTTTTCACAGTGTAAAATAGCGAGAGGAGAGCAAGGATTTTCACAGTCTAAAATCATGAGAGGGGAGCATGGATATTCACAGAGTAAAGCAGCGAGAGGAGAGCAGGGATTTTCACTGTGTAAAACAGCGAGAGGAGAGCAGGTCTTTGCACAGTGTAAAACAGCAAGAGGAGAGCAGGGATTTTCACAGTGGAAAACATCGATAGGCGAGCAGGGATTTTCACAGTGTAAAACAGCGAGAGAAGAGCAGGGATTTTCACAGTGTAAAACAGTGAGAGGGGAGCAGGGTTTTTCACAGTTTGAAACTGTGAGAGGATACACGGGATTTTCACAGTGTGTAATAGCGAGAGTGGAGCCGCAATTTTCACAGTGTAAAACAGCAAGAGGAGAACAGGTGTTTTCGCAGTGTAAAAGGGAAGAGGAGAGCCGGGATTTGCACAGTGTAAAGCAGCGAGAGGAGAGCAGCTATTTGCACAGTGTAAAACAGCGAGAGGAGAGCGGGGGTTTTCACAGTGTAAAACTGTGAGTGGAGAGCAGGGGTTTTCACAGTGTAAAACAGCGAGATGAGTGCAGGGATTTTTGCAGTGTAAAACAGCAAGAGGAGAGCCGGGATTTTCAAAGTATAAAGCCGTGAGAAGAGAATAAGGGTTTTCACAGTGTAAAATAGCGAGAGGAGAGCAAGGATTTTCACAGTCTAAAATCATGAGAGGGGAGCATGGATTTTCACAGTGTAAAACAGTGAGAGGAGAGCAGGAATTTTCAGTGTAAAACAGTGAGTGGAGAGCAGGGATTTGCACAGTGTAAAACAGCGAGAGGAGAGCAGGGATTTGCACAGTGTAAAACAGCAAGAGGAGAGCAGGGATTTGCACAGTTGAAAACATTGAGAGGAGAGCCTGGAGTTTCACAGTGTAAAACAGTGTGAGGAGAGCAGGGATTTTCACAGTGTAAAACAGTGTGAGGAGAGCAGGGTTTTTCACAGTGTGAAACTGTGAGAGGAAACACAGGATTTTCACAGTGTGTAGTAGCGAGAGTGGAGCCGGAATTTTCAGAGTGCAAAACAGCAAGAGCAGAGCAGGGATTTTCGCAGTGTAAAGCAGCGAGAGGAGAGCAGGTATTTGCATAGTGTAAAACAGCGAGAGGAGAGCAGGGATTTGCAAAGTGTAAAGCTGCGAGAGGAGAGCAGGGATTTGCACAGTGTAAAACAGCGAGAGGAGAGCAGGGATTTGCACAGTTGAAAACATCGAGACGAGAGCCAGGATTTTCACAGTGCAAATCAGCAAGAGGAGAGTTGGGATTTTCACAGTGTAAAACAGTGAGACATGAGCAGGGGTTTTCACAATGTAAAACAGTGAGAGGGGAGCAGGGCTTTTCACAATGTGGTACTGTGAGAGGAGAGCTGGTTTTTTCACAGTGTAAAACAGCAAGAGGAGAGCCTGAATTTTCACAGTCCACAACAACGAGAGTAGAGCAGGTATTTTCACAGTGTAAAGCAGCGAGAGGAGAGCAGGTATTTTCACAGTGTAAAACAGCGAGAGGAGAGCAGGGCTTTTCACAGTGTAAAACAGCGAGTGTAGTGCAGGGATTTTCACAGAGTAAAACAGCAAGAGGAGAGCAAGAATTTTCACAGTGTAAATGAATAAGAGGGGAGCATGGATTTTCACAGTGTAAAAAAGCGAGAGGAGAGCAGGAATTTTCACAATGTAAAACAGCGAGAGGAGAGCCGGGATTTTCACAGTGTAAAACAGCGAGAGGAGAGCAGGGATTTGCACAGTGTAAAGCAGCGAGAGGCTGGCAGGGATTTGCAACGTGTAAAACAGCGAGAGGAGAGCAGGAATTTGTATCGTTTAAAACAATGAGAGGAGAGCAGGTATTTGTACAGTGTAAAACAGCGAGAGGAGTGCAGGGATTTTCACAGTGTATATCAGCGAGAGGAGAGCAGTGATTGCACAGTTGAAAACATCGAGAGGAGAGCCATGAGTTTCACAGCGTATAATATCGAGAGCAGAGCAACAGTTTTCGCAGTGTAAAACTGTGAGAGGGGAGCCAGGGTTTTCAGTCTAAAGCAGCAAGTGCAGCGTACAACAGCGACAGGAGAGCAGTTATTTTCACCACGTAAAACAGTGCGAGGAGAGCAGTGCTTTTCACAGTGTAAAACAGCGACAGTAGTGCAGGGATTTTCACAGAGTAAAACAGCAAGGTGAGAGCCAGGATTTTCACAGTGTAAAAGTATAAGAGGGGAGCATGGATTTTCACAGCGTAAAAAAGCGAGGGGAGAGCAGGGATTTGCAGTGTAAAGCAGCGAGATGAGAGCAGGTATTTGCACAGTGTAAAACAGCGAGAGGAGAGCAGGGCTTTTCACAGTGTAAAACAGCGAGTGTAGTGCAGGGATTTTCACAGAGTAAAACAGCAAGAGGAGAGCAAGGATTTTCACAGTGTAAATGAATAAGAGGGGAGCATGGATTTTCGCAGTGTAAAAAAGCCAGAGGAGAGCAGGAATTTTCACAGTGTAAAACAGCGAGAGGAGAGCAGGGATTTTCACAGTGTAAAACAGTGAGAGGAGAGCAGGGATTTTCACAGTGTAAAACAGCGAGAAGAGAGCAGGGATTTTCGCAGTGTAAAGCAGTGAGAGTAGAGCAGGGATTTGCACAGTGTAAAGCAGCGAGAGGAGAGCAGGTATTTGCATAGTGTAAAACAGCGAGAGGAGAGCAGGGATTTGCACAGTGTAAAACAGCGAGAGGAGAGCAGGGATTTGCACAGTGTAAAACAGCGAGAGGAGAGCAGGGATTTGCACAGTTGAAAACATCGAGACGAGAGCCTGGATTTTCACAGTGCAAAACAGCAAGAGGAGAGCTGGGATTTTCACAGTGTAAAACAGTGAGACATGAGCAGGGATTTTCACAGTGTAAAACAGTGAGAGGGGAGCAGGGGTTTTCACAGTGTGGTACTTGAGAGGAGAGCTGTTTTTTTCACAGTGAAAAACAGCAAGAGGAGAGCCTGAATTTTCACAGTCTACAACAGTGAGAGTAGAGCAGGAATTTTCACAGTGTAAAGCAGCGAGAGGAGAGCAGGTATTTTCACAGTGTAAAACAGCGAGTGTAGTGCAGGGATTTTCACAGAGTAAAACAACAAGAGGAGAGCAAGAATTTTCACAGTGTAAATGAATAAGAGGGGAGCATGGATTTTCACAGTGTAAAAAAGCGAGAGGAGAGCAGGGATTTTCGCAGTGTAAAGCAGCGAGAGGAGAGCAGGTATTTGCATAGTGTAAAACAGCGAGAGGAGAGCAGGGATTTTCACAGTGTAAATCAGCGAGAGGAGTGCAGGGATTTGCACAGTTTAAAGCAGCGATAGGAGAGCAGTTATTTGCATAGTGTAAAACAGCGAGAGGTGAGCAGGGATTTGCACAGTGTAAAGCAGCGAGAGGGTGCCAGGGATTTGCAACGTGTAAAACAGCGAGAGGAGAGCAGGGATTTGTACAGTGTAAAAAAGCGAGAGGTGAGCAGGAATTTGTATCATTTAAAACAATGAGAGGAGAGCAGGTATTTGCACAGTGTAAAACAGCGAGAGGAGAGCAGGGATTTTCACAGTGTATATCAGCGAGAGGAGTGCAGTGATTGCACAGTTGAAAACATCGAGAGGAGAGCCATGAGTTTCACAGCGTATAATATCGAGAGCAGAGGAAGTGTTTTTGCAGTGTAAAACTGTGAGAGGGGAGCCAGGGTTTTCAGTCTAAAGCAGCAAGTGCAGCATACAACAGCGACAGGAGAGCAGTTATTTTCACCACGTAAAACAGCTCGAGGAGAGCAGGGCTTTTCACAGTGTAAAACAGCGAGAGTAGTGCAGGGATTTTCACAGAGTAAAACAGCAAGGTGAGAGCTAGGATTTTCACAGTGTAAAAGTATAAGAGGGGAGCATGGATTTTCACAGTGCAAAAAAGCGAGAGGAGAGCAGGGATTTGCAGTGTAAAGCAGCGAGATGAGAGCAGGTATTTGCACAGTGTAAAACAGCGAGAGGAGAGCAGGGCTTTTCACAGTGTAAAACAGCGAGTGTAGTGCAGGGATTTTCACAGAGTAAAACAGCAAGAGGAGAGCAAGGATTTTCACAGTGTAAATGAATAAGAGGGGAGCATGGATTTTCACAGTGTAAAAAAGCGAGAGGAGAGCAGGAATTTTCGCAGTGTAAAACAGCGAGAGGAGAGCAGGGATTTTCACAGTGTAAAACAGTGAGAGGAAAGCAGGGATTTTCACAGTGTAAAGCAGCGAGAGGAGAGCAGCTATTTGCATAGTGTAAAACAGCGAGAGGAGAGCAGGGATTTGCCAAGTGTAAAGCAGCGAGAGGAGAGCAGGTATTTTCACAGTGTAAAACAGCAAGAGGAGAGCAGAGCTTTGCACAGTGTAAAACAGCGAGTGTAGTGCAGGGATTTTCACAGTGTAAAGCAGCGAGAGGAGAGCAGGGATTTGCACAGTGTAAAACAGCGAGAGGAGAGCAGGGATTTGCACAGTTGAAAACATCGAGACGAGAGCCAGGATTTTCACAGTGCAAAACAGCAAGAGGAGAGCTGGGATTTTCACAGTGTAAAACAGTGAGACATGAGCAGGGATTTTCACAGTGTAAAACAGTGAGAGGGGAGCAGGGGTTTTCACAATGTGGTACTGTGAGAGGAGAGCTGGTTTTTTCACAGTGAAAAACAGCAAGAGGAGAGCCTGAATTTTCACAGTCTACAACAGTGAGAGTAGAGCAGGAATTTTCACAGTGTAAAACAGCAAGAGGAGAGCAGGGCTTTTCACAGTGTAAAAAAGCGAGTGTAGTGCAGGGATTTTCACAGAGTAAAACAGCAAGAGGAGAGCAAGAATTTTCACAGTGTAAATGAATAAGAGGGGAGCATGGATTTTCACAGAGTAATAAAGCGAGAGGAGAGCAGGAATTTTCACAATGTAAAACAGCGAGAGGAGAGCAGGGATTTTCACAGTGTAAAACAGCGAGAGGAGAGCAGGGATTTTCACAGTGTAAAACAGCGAGAGGAGAGCAGGGATTTGCACAGTGTAAAGCAGCGAGAGGAGAGCAGGTATTTGCACAGTGTAAAGCAGCGAGAGGATGGCAGGGATTTGCAACGTGTAAAACAGCAAGAGGAGAGCAGGGATTTGTACAGTGTAAAAAAGCGAGAGGTGAGCAGGAATTTGTATCGTTTAAAACAATGAGAGGAGAGCAGGTATTTGCACAGTGTAAAACAGCGAGAGGAGAGCAGGGATTTTCACAGTGTATATCAGTGAGAGGAGAGCAGTGATTGCACAGTTGAAAACATCGAGAGGAGAGCCATGAGCTTCACAGCGTATAATATCGAGAGCAGAGCAAGGGTTTTCGCAGTGTAAAACTGTGAGAGGGGAGCCAGGGTTTTCAGTCTAAAGCAGCAAGTGCAGCGTACAACAGCGACAGGAGAGCAGTTATTTTCACAACGTAAAACAGCGCGAGGAGAGCAGGGCTTTTCACAGTGTAAAACAGCAAGGTGAGAGCTAGGATTTTCACAGTGTTAAAGTATAAGAGGGGAGCATGGATTTTCACAGTGTAAAAAAGCGAGAGGAGAGCAGGGATTTGCAGTGTAAAGCAGCGAGATGAGAGCAGGTATTTGCACAGTGTAAAACAGCGAGAGGAGAGCAGGGCTTTTCACAGTGTAAAACAGCGAGTGTAGTGCAGGGATTTTCACAGAGTAAAACAGCAAGAGGAGAGCAAGGATTTTCACAGTGTAAATGAATAAGAGGGGAGCATGGATTTTCACAGTGTAAAAAAGCGAGAGGAGAGCAGGAATTTTCACAGTGTAAAACAGCGAGAGGAGAGCAGGAATTTTCACAGTGTAAAACAGTGAGAGGAGAGCAGGGTTTTTCACAGTGTAAAACAGCAAGAGGAGAGCAAGGATTTTCACAGTGTAAATGAATAAGAGGGGAGCATGGATTTTCACAGTGTAAAAAAGCGAGAGGAGAGCAGGAATTTTCACAGTGTAAAACAGCGAGAGGAGAGCAGGAATTTTCACAGTGTAAAATAGCGAGAGGATAGCAAGGATTTTCACAGTCTAAAATCATGAAGGGGAGCATGGATTTTCACAGTGTAAAACATTGAGAGGAGAGCACAGATTTTCAGTGTAAAACAGCGAGAGGAGAGCAGTGGTTTGCACAGTGTAAAACAGCAAGTGGAGAGCAGGGATTTGCACAGTTGAAAACATTGAGAGGAGAGCCTGGAGTTTCACAGTTTAATACAGCAAGAGGAGAGCAGGGATTTGCACAGTTGAAAACATTGAGAGGAGAGCCTGGAGTTTCACAGTTTAATACAGCAAGAGGAGAGCAGGGATTTTCAAAGTGTAAAACAGTGTGAGGAGAGCAGGGTTTTTCACAGAGTGAAACTTGAGAGGAAACACAGGATTTTCACAGTGTGTAATACCGAGAGTGGAGCCGGAATTTTCACAGTGCAAAACAGCAAGAGCCGAGCAGGGATTTTCACAGTGTAAAACAGCGAGAGGAGAGCAGGGATTTTCGCAGTGTAAAGCAGCGAGAGGAGAGCAGGGATTTGCACAGTGTAAAGCAGCGAGAGGAGAGCAGGTATTTGCATAGTGTAAAACAGCGAGAGGAGAGCAGGGATTTGCACCGTGTAAAGCAGCGAGAGGAGAGCAGATATTTGCATAGTGTAAAACAGCGAGAGGAGGGCAGTTATTTTCACAGTGTAAAACAGCGCGAGGAAAGCAGGGCTTTTAACAGTGTAAAACAGTGAGTGTAGTGCAGGGATTTTCACAGAGTTAAACAGCAAGAGGAGAGCAAGGATTTTCACAGTGTAAATGAATAAGAGGGGAGCATGGATTTTCACAGTGTAAAACAGCAAGAGGAGAGCAGGGATTTTCACAGTGTAAAACAGCGCGAGGAGAGCAGGGCTTTTCACAGTGTAAAAAAGCAAGAGTAATGCAGGGATATTCACAGAGTAAAACAGCAAGAGGAGAGCAAGGATTTTCACAGTGTAAAAGTATAAGAGGGGAGCATGGATTTTCACAGTGTAAAAAAGCGAGAGGAGAGCAGAGATTTGCAGTGTAAAGCAGTGAGAGGAGAGCAGGTTTTTGCACAGTGTAAAACAACGAGAGGAGAGCAGGGCTTTTCACAGTGTAAAACAGTGAGAGTAGTGCAGGGATTTTCACAGAGTAAAACAGCTAGAGGAGAGCCGGGATTTTCACAGTGTAAAACAGCTAGAGGAGAGTCGGGATTTTCACAGTGTAAAGCCGTGAGACGAGAATAAGGGTTTTCACAGTTTAACATAGCGAGAGGTGAGCAAGGATTTTCACAGTCTAAAATCATGAGAGGGGAGCATGGATATTCACACTGTAAAGCAGCGAGAGGAGAGCAGGGATTTTCACAGTGTAAAGCAGCGAGAGGAGAGCAGGGATTTTCACAGTTGAAAACATCGAGAGGAGAGCCTGGAGTTTCACAGTGTAAAACAGCAAGAGGAGAGCAGGGATTTTCACAGTGTAAAACAGCGAGAGGAGAGCAAGTCTTTGCACAGTGTTAAAACAGCAAGAGGAGAGCAGGGATTTGCACAGTTGAAAACATCAAGAGGAGAGCCATGAGTTTCACAGCGTATAATATCGAGAGCAGAGCAAGCTTTTTCGCAGTGCAAAACTGTGAGAGGGGAGCCAGGGTTTTCAGTCTAAAGCAGCAAGTGCAGCGTACAACAGCGACAGGAGAGCAGTTATTTTCACAATGTAAAACAGCTCGAGGAGAGCAGGGCTTTTCACAGTGTAAAACAGCAAGAGGAGAGCAGGGATTTTCACAGTGCAAAACAGCGATAGGAGAGCTGGGATTTTCACAGTGTAAAATAGTGAGAGGAGAGCAGGTATTTGCACAGTGTAAAACAGTGAGACGGGAGCAGGGTTTTTCACAGTGTAAAACAGCGGGAGAAGAGCAGCGATTTTCACAGTGTAACACAGTGAGAGAAGAGCAGGGTTTTTCACAGTGTGAAACTGTGAGAGGAAACACGGGATTTTCACAGTGTGTAATAGCGAGAGTGGAGCCGGAATTTTCACAGTGCAAAACAGCAAGAGCAGAGCAGGGATTTTCACAGTGTAAAACAGCGAGATGAGTGCAGGGATTTTCACAGAGTAAAACAGCAAGAGGAGAGCAGGGATTTGCACAGTGTAAAACAGCGAGAGGACGGCAGGGATTTGCACAGTTGAAAACATCGAGACGAGAGCCAGGATTTTCACAGTGCAAAACAGCAAGAGGAGAGCTGGGGTTTTCACAGTGTAAAACAGTGACAGGGGAGCAGGGGTTTTCACAGTGTAAAACAGTGAGTGGGGAGCAGGGGTTTTCACAATGTGGTACTGTGAGAGGAGAGCTGGTTTTTTCACAGTGTAAAACAGCAAGAGGAGAGCCTGAATTTTCACAGTCTACAACAGTGAGAGTAGAGCAGGGATTTTCACAGTGTAAAACAGCGAGAGAAGAGCAGGGATTTTCACAGTTTGAAACTGTGAGAGGAGACACGGGATGTTCACAGTGTGTAATAGCGAGAGTGGAGCCGGAATTTTCACAGTGCAAAACAGCAAGAGCAGAGCAGGGGTGCTCGCACTGTAAAAGGTAAGAGGACATCCGGGATTTGCACAGTGTAAAGCAGCGAGAGGAGAGCAGCTATTTGCACAGTCTAAAACAGCGAGAGGAGAGCAGGGGTTTTCACAGTGTAAAACAGCAAGAGTAATGCAGGGATTTGCACAGAGTAAAACAGCAAGAGGAGAGCAAGGATTTTCACAGTGTAAAAGTATAAGAGGGGAGCTTGGATTTTCACAGTGTAAAAAAGCAAGAGGAGAGCAGGGATTTGCATAGTGTAAAACAGCGAGAGGAGAGCAGGTATTTGCACAGTGTAAAACAGCGAGAGAAGAGCAGGGGTTCTCGCAGTGTAAAAGGTAAGAGGACAGCCGGGATTTGCACAGTGTAAAGCAGCGAGAGGAGAGCAGCTATATACACAGTCTAAAATAGCGAGAGGAGAGCAGGGGTTTTCGCAGTGTAAAACTGTGAGAGGGCAGCCAGGATTTTCATTCTAAAGCGGCAAGCGTAGAGACTGGTTTTTCACATTGTACAACAGCGACAGGAGAGCAGTTATTTTCACCATGTAAAACAGCGCGAGGAGAGCAGGGCTTTTCACAGTGTAAAAAAGCAAGAGTAATGCAGGGATTTTCACAGAGTAAAACAGCAAGAGTAGAGCAAGGATTTTCACAGTGTAAAAGTATAAGAGGGGAACTTAGATTTTCACAGAGTAAAAAAGCAAGAGGAGAGCAGGAACTGCACAGTGTAAAACAGCGAGAGGAGAGCAGGTATTTGCACAGTGTAAAACAGTGAGAGGTGAGCAGGGATTTGCACAGTGTAAAGCAGCGAGAGGAGAGCAGGGATTTGCAAAGTGTAAAAAAGCGAGAGGTGAGCAGGGATTTGTATCGTTTAAAACAATGAGAGGAGACCAGGTATTTGCAAAGTGTAAAATAGCCAGAGGAGAGCAGGGCTTTTCACAGTGTTAAACAGCGAAAGTAGTGCAGGGACTTTCACAGTGTATATCAGCGAGAGGAGAGCAGTGATTGCACAGTTGAAAACATCGAGAGGAGAGCCATGAGTTTCACAGCGTATAATATCGAGAGCAGAGCAAGGGTTTTCGCAGTGTAAAACTGTGAGAGGGGAGCCAAGATTTTCAGTCTTAAGCAGCAAGTGCAGCGTACAACAGCGACAGGAGAGCAGTTATTTTCACAACGTAAAACAGCGCGAGGAGAGCAGGGCTTTTCACAGTGTAAAACAGTGAGAGTAGTGCAGGGATTTTCACAGAGTAAAACAGCAAGAGGAGAGCAAGGATTTTCACAGTGTAAAAGTATAAGAGGGGAGCATGGATTTTCACAGTGTAAAAAAGCGAGAGGAGAGCAGAGATTTGCAGTGTAAAGCAGCAAGAGGAGAGCAGGTATTAGCACAGTGTAAAACAGCGAGAGGAGAGCAGGGATTTGACAGTGTAAAACAGCGAGATGAGTGCAGGAATTTTCGCAGTGTAAAACAGCTAGAGGAGAGTCGGGATTTTCACAGTGTAAAGCCGTGAGACGAGAATAAGGGTTTTCACAGTTTAACATAGCGAGAGGTGAGCAAGGATTTTCACAGTCTAAAATCATGAGAGGGGAGCATGGATATTCACATTGTAAAGCAGCGAGAGGAGAGCTGGGATTTTCACGGTGTAAAACAGCGAGAGGAGAGCAGGGATTTTCAGTTGAAAACATCGAGAGGAGAGCCTGGAGTTTCACAGTGTAAAACAGCAAGAGGAGAGCAGGGATTTTCACAGTGTAAAACAGCGAGAGGAGAGCAAGTCTTTGCACAGTGTAAAACAGCAAGAGGAGAGCAGGGATTTGCACAGTTGAAAACATCGAGAGGAGAGCCTGGAGTTTCACAGCGTAAAACAGCGAGAGGAGAGCAGGTCTTTGCACAGTGTAAAACAGCAAGAGGAGAGCAGTGATTGCACAGTTGAAAACATCAAGAGGAGAGCCATGAGTTTCACAGCGTATAATATCGAGAGCAGAGCAAGGGTTTTCGCAGTGCAAAACTGTGAGAGGGGAGCCAGGGTTTTCAGTCTAAAGCAGCAAGTGCAGCGTACAACAGCGACAGGAGAGCAGTTATTTTCACAATGTAAAACAGCTCGAGGAGAGCAGAGCTTTTCACAGTGTAAAACAGCGAGAGTAGTGCAGGGATTTTCACAATGTAAAACAGCAAGAGGAGAGCAGGGATTTGCACAGTGTAAAACAGCGAGTGTAGTGCAGGGATTTTCACAGTGTAAAACAGCAAGAGGAGAGCAGGGATTTGCACAGTTGAAAACATTGAGAGGAGAGCCTGGAGTTTCACAGTGTAAAACAGCAAGAGGAGAGCAGGGATTTTCACAGTGCAAAACAGCGATAGGAGAGCAGGGATTTTCACAGTGTAAAGCAGCGAGAGGAGAGCAGGGATTTGCACAGTGTAAAGCAGCGAGAGGAGAGCAGCTATTTCCATAGTGTAAAACAGCGAGAGGAGAGCAGGGATTTGCACAGTGTAAAGCAGTGAGAGGAGAGCAGGGATTTTCACAGTGTAAAACAGCGAGATGAGTGCAGGGATTTTCGCAGTGTAAAGCAGCGAGAGGAGAGCAGGGATTTGCACAGTGTAAAGCAGCGAGAGGAGAGCAGGTATTTGCATAGTGTAAAACAGCGAGAGGAGAGCAGGGATTTGCACAGTGTAAAGCAGCGAGAGGAGAGCAGGGATTTGCACAGTGTAAAACAGCGAGAGGACGGCAGGGATTTGCACAGTTGAAAACATCGAGACGAGAGCCAGGATTTTCACAGTGCAAAACAGCAAGAGGAGAGCTGGGGTTTTCACAGTGTAAAACAGTGACAGGGGAGCAGGGGTTTTCACAGTGTAAAACAGTGAGTGGGGAGCAGGGGTTTTCACAATGTGGTACTGTGAGAGGAGAGCTGGTTTTTTCACAGTGTAAAACAGCAAGAGGAGAGCCTGAATTTTCACAGTCTACAACAGTGAGAGTAGAGCAGGGATTTTCACAGTGTAAAACAGCGAGAGAAGAGCAGGGATTTTCACAGTTTGAAACTGTGAGAGGAGACACGGGATGTTCACAGTGTGTAATAGCGAGAGTGGAGCCGGAATTTTCACAGTGCAAAACAGCAAGAGCAGAGCAGGGGTGCTCGCACTGTAAAAGGTAAGAGGACATCCGGGATTTGCACAGTGTAAAGCAGCGAGAGGAGAGCAGCTATTTGCACAGTCTAAAACAGCGAGAGGAGAGCAGGGGTTTTCACAGTGTAAAACAGCAAGAGTAATGCAGGGATTTGCACAGAGTAAAACAGCAAGAGGAGAGCAAGGATTTTCACAGTGTAAAAGTATAAGAGGGGAGCTTGGATTTTCACAGTGTAAAAAAGCAAGAGGAGAGCAGGGATTTGCATAGTGTAAAACAGCGAGAGGAGAGCAGGTATTTGCACAGTGTAAAACAGCGAGAGAAGAGCAGGGGTTCTCGCAGTGTAAAAGGTAAGAGGACAGCCGGGATTTGCACAGTGTAAAGCAGCGAGAGGAGAGCAGCTATATACACAGTCTAAAATAGCGAGAGGAGAGCAGGGGTTTTCGCAGTGTAAAACTGTGAGAGGGCAGCCAGGATTTTCATTCTAAAGCGGCAAGCGTAGAGACTGGTTTTTCACATTGTACAACAGCGACAGGAGAGCAGTTATTTTCACCATGTAAAACAGCGCGAGGAGAGCAGGGCTTTTCACAGTGTAAAAAAGCAAGAGTAATGCAGGGATTTTCACAGAGTAAAACAGCAAGAGTAGAGCAAGGATTTTCACAGTGTAAAAGTATAAGAGGGGAACTTAGATTTTCACAGAGTAAAAAAGCAAGAGGAGAGCAGGGATCTGCACAGTGTAAAACAGCGAGAGGAGAGCAGGTATTTGCACAGTGTAAAACAGTGAGAGGTGAGCAGGGATTTGCACAGTGTAAAACAGCGAGAGGAGAGCAGGGATTTTCAGTTGAAAACATCGAGAGGAGAGCCTGGAGTTTCACAGTGTAAAACAGCAAGAGGAGAGCAGGGATTTTCACAGTGTAAAACAGCGAGAGGAGAGCAAGTCTTTGCACAGTGTAAAACAGCAAGAGGAGAGCAGGGATTTGCACAGTTGAAAACATCGAGAGGAGAGCCTGGAGTTTCACAGCGTAAAACAGCGAGAGGAGAGCAGGTCTTTGCACAGTGTAAAACAGCAAGAGGAGAGCAGTGATTGCACAGTTGAAAACATCAAGAGGAGAGCCATGAGTTTCACAGCGTATAATATCGAGAGCAGAGCAAGGGTTTTCGCAGTGCAAAACTGTGAGAGGGGAGCCAGGGTTTTCAGTCTAAAGCAGCAAGTGCAGCGTACAACAGCGACAGGAGAGCAGTTATTTTCACAATGTAAAACAGCTCGAGGAGAGCAGAGCTTTTCACAGTGTAAAACAGCGAGAGTAGTGCAGGGATTTTCACAATGTAAAACAGCAAGAGGAGAGCAGGGATTTGCACAGTGTAAAACAGCGAGTGTAGTGCAGGGATTTTCACAGTGTAAAACAGCAAGAGGAGAGCAGGGATTTGCACAGTTGAAAACATTGAGAGGAGAGCCTGGAGTTTCACAGTGTAAAACAGCAAGAGGAGAGCAGGGATTTTCACAGTGCAAAACAGCGATAGGAGAGCAGGGATTTTCACAGTGTAAAGCAGCGAGAGGAGAGCAGGGATTTGCACAGTGTAAAGCAGCGAGAGGAGAGCAGCTATTTCCATAGTGTAAAACAGCGAGAGGAGAGCAGGGATTTGCACAGTGTAAAGCAGCGAGAGGAGAGCAGGGATTTGCACAGTGTAAAACAGCAAGAGGACGGCAGGGATTTGCACAGTTGAAAACATCGAGACGAGAGCCAGGATTTTCACAGTGCAAAACAGCAAGAGGAGAGCTGGGATTTTCACAGTGTAAAACAGCAAGAGGGGAGCAGTGGTTTTCACAGTGTAAAACAGTGAGAGGGGAGCAGGGGTTTTCACAATGTGGTACTGTGAGAGGAGAGCTGGTTTTTTCACAGTGTAAAATAGCAAGAGGAGAGCCTGAATTTTCAGTCTACAACAGTGAGAGTAGAGCAGGAATTTTCACAGTGTAAAGCAGTGAGAGTAGAGCAGTAATTTTCACAGTGTAAAACAGCAAGAGAAGAGCAGGGATTTTCACAGGGTAAAACAGTGAGACGGGAGCAGGGTTTTCACAGTGTGAAACTGTGAGAGGAGACACGGGATGTTCACAGTGTGTAATAGCGAGAGTGGAGCCGGAATTTTCACAGTGCAAAACAGCAAGAGCAGAGCAGGGGTGCTCGCACTGTAAAAGGTAAGAGGACATCCGGGATTTGCACAGTGTAAAGCAGCGAGAGGAGAGCAGCTATTTGCACAGTGTAAAACAGCGAGAGGAGAGCAGGGGTTTTCGCAGTGTAAAACTGTGAGAGGGGAGCCAGGATTTTCATTCTAAAGCGGCAAGCATAGAGAATGGTTTTTCAGTGTACAACAGCGACAGGAGAGCAGTTATTTTCACAATGTAAAACAGCGCAAGGAGAGCAGGGCTTTTCACAGTGTAAAACAGCGAGAGTAATGCAGGGATTTTCACAGAGTAAAACAGAAAGAGGAGAGCAAGGATTTTCACAGTGTAAAAGTATAAGAGGAGAGCTTGGATTTTCACAGTGTAAAAAAGCAAGCGGAGAGCAGGGATTTGCACAGTGTAAAACAGCGAGAGAAGAGCAGGGGTTTTCGCAGTATAAAACTGTGAGAGGAGAGCAAGGATTTTCACTGTGTAAAACAATGAGAGGAGAGCAGGTTTTTTCACAGGGTAAAACTGAGAGTGGAGAGCCTGGAATTTCACAGTGTTTAACAGCGAGAGGGGAGCCGGTATTTTCACAGTGCAAATCAGCAAGAGTGGAGCAGGGTTTTTCGCAGTGTAATAGCATAAGAGGAGAGCAGGGACTTTAGCAGTTTAAAACAGTGTGAGGAGAGCAGTGATTTGCATACCATAAAACAGCAAGAGGAGAGCAGGGGTTTTCACAGTGTAAAACACCAAGAGGTGACATGGGATTTTCACCGTGTCAAACAGTGAAAGGAGAGCAGGTGTTTTCACAGTGCAAAAAAGCGAGAGCAGAGCAGGGATTTGCACAGTTCAAAACAGTGATAGGAGAGCAGGGATTTGCACAGTTCAGAACAGTGAGAGGAGAGCAGGGATTTTCACACTGTAAAACTGCGAGAGGAGAGCAGGGATTTTCACATTGTAAAATACTGAGAGGGGACCAGGGATTTGCATAGTTGAAAACATTGAGAGTACAGATGGGAATTTCACAGTGTAAAACAGCAAGAGGTAAACAGAGATTTTCACAGTGTAAAACAGTGAGAGTAGAGCAGGGATTTTCACGGTGTAAAACAGCGAGAAGGGAGCAAGGTTTTTCAGTGTGAAACTGAGAGGAGAGCCGGGATTTTCATAGTGTATAACAGCGAGAAGGGTGCCGGGACATTCACAGCGTAAAACAGCGAGAGCAGAGCAGAGGTTTTCACAGTGTAAAACTGTGAGAGTAGAGTTGCGATTTGCACAGTACAAAACAGCGAGAGGAGAGCAGGCATTTGCAAAGTTTAAAACAGTGAGAGGACAGCGGGGATTTTCGCAGTGTAACACAGCTAGAGCAGAGCCGGGATTTTCACAGTGTAAAGCCGTGAGACGAGAATAAGGGTTTTCACAGTGTAAAATAGCAAGAGCAGAGCAAGGATTTTCTCAGTGTAAATGTATAAGAGGGGAGCATGGATTTTCACAGTGTAAAAAAGCGAGAGGAGAGCAGGGGTTTTCGCAGTGTAAAACTGTGAGAGGTGTGCCAGGATTTTCAGTCTAAAGCGGCAAGTGTAGAGACGGGTTTTTCTCAGTGTACAACAGCGAGAGGAGAGCAGTTATATTCACAATGTATAACAGCGCGAGGAGAGCAGGGCATTTCACTGTGTAAAACTGTGAGAGTAGTGCAAGGATTTTCACAGTGTAAAAGTGTAAGAGGAAAGCATGGATTTTCACAGTGTAAAAAAGCGAGAGGAGAGCAGGGATTTTCACAGTGTAAAACAGCGAGAGGAGAGCAGCGATTTTCACTGTGTAAAACAGTGAGAGGAGAACAGTTTTTTTCACAGTGTGAAACTGAGAGTGGAGAGCCTGGAATTTCACAGTGTTTAACAGCGAGAGGGGAGCCGCTATTTTCACATTGCAAATCAGCAAGAGCGGAGCAGGGTTTTTCGCAGTGTAATAGTGTAAGAGGAGAGCAGGGACTTTAGCAGTTTAAAACAGTGTGAGGAGAGCAGGGATTTGCATACCGTAAAACAGCGAGAGGAGAGCAGGGGTTTTCACAGTGTAAAACACCAAGAGGTGACATGGGATTTTCACCGTGTAAAACAGCAAGAGGAGAGCAGGAGTTTTCACAGTGCAAAAAAGCGAGAGCAGAGCAGGAATTTGCACAGTTCAAAACAGTGATAGGAGAGCAGGGATTTGCACAGTTCAAAACAGTGAGAGGAGAGCAGGGATTTTCACACTGTAAAACTGCGAGAGGACAGCAGGGATTTTCACAGTGTAAAATAGCGAGAGGGGACCAGGGATTTGCACAGTGTAAATCAGCGAGAGGAGAGCAGGTATTTGCTCAGTTGAAAACATCGAGAGTACAGAAGGGAATTTCACAGTGTAAAACAGTGAGAGGGGAGCAGGGGTTTTCGCAGTGTAAAACAGTGAGAGGGGAGCAGGGGTTTTCACAGTGTATAACTATGAGAGGGGAGCATTGATTTTTACAGTGTAAAAAAGCGAGAGGAGAGCAGCGGGTTTCACAGTGTGAAACTGTGAGAGCAGAGCCGGGATTTTCACAGTGTAAAACAGTGAGAGTAGAGCAGGAATTTTCACAGTGTTAAACAGTGAGAGGAGCGCAAAGGTTTTCACAATGTATAACTATGAGAGGGGAGCATTGATTTTTACAGTGTAAAAAAGCGAGAGGAGAGCAGCGGGTTTCACAGTGTGAAACTGTGAGAGCAGAGCCGGGATTTGTACAGTGTTAAAAAGCGAGAGGTGAGCAGGGATTTGTAACGTTTAAAACAATGAGAGGAGAGCAGGTATTTGCACAGTGTAAAACAGCGAGAGGTGAGCCATGAGTTTCACAGCGTATAATATCGAGAGCAGAGCAAGGGTTTTCGCAGTGTAAAACTGTGAGAGGGGAGCCAGGATTTTCAGTCTAAAGCAGCAAGTGCAGCGTACAACAGCGACAGGAGAGCAGTTATTTTCACCACGTAAAACAGCGCGAGGAGAGCAGGGCCTTTCGCAGTGTAAAACAGCGAGAGTAGTGCAGGGATTTTCACAGAGTAAAACAGCAAGGCGAGAGCAAGGATTTTCACAGTGTAAAAGTATAAGAGGGGAGCATGGATTTTCACAGTGTAAAAAAGCGAGAGGAGAGCTGGGATTTGCAGTGTAAAGCAGCGACAGGAGAGCAGGTATTTGCACAGTGTAAAACAGCGAGAGGAGAGCAGGGATTTGCACAGTTGAAAACATTGAGACGAGAGCAAGGATTTTCACAGTGCAAACCAGCGAGAGGAGAGCAGGGATTTTTACAGTTTAAAACAGTGAGAGGGGAGCAGGAGTTTTCACAGTGTAAAACAGTGAGAGGGGAGCGGGGGTTTTCACAATGTGGAACTGTGCGAGGAGAGCTGGTTTTTTCACAGTGTAAAACAGCAAGACGAGAGCCTGAATTTTCACAGTGCAAAACAGTGAGAGGAGAGCAAGTGTTTTCACAGTGTATAACTATGAGAGAAGAGCACAGATTTTCACAGTGTAAAACAGCGTCAGGAATGCAGGGATTTTCAATGTGCAAAACAGCAAGATGAGAGTAATGATTTTCACAGTGTAAAATATCCAGAGGGGACCTGGGATTTGCACAGTGTAAATCAGTGAGAGGAGAGCAGGGATTTGCTCAGTTGAAAACATCGGGAGTACAGATGGGAATTTCACACTGTAAAACAGCAAGAGGTAAACTGAGATTTTCACAGTGTAAAACAGTGAGAGTAGAGTTGGGATTTTCACGGTGTAAAACAGCGAGAAGGGAGCTAGGTTTTTCAGTGTGAAACTGAGAGGAGAGCCGGGATTTTCATAGTGTATAACAGCGAGTAGGGTGCCGGGACATTCACAGCGTAAAACAGCGAGAGCCACGCAGGGGTTTTCACAGTGTAAAACTGTGAGAGTAGAGCTGCGATTTGCACAGTATAAAACAGTGAGAGGGGAGTAGAGTTTTCGCAGTATAAAACTGTGAGAGGGGAGCCAGGATTTCCATTCTCAATCGGCAAGCGTATAGACGGGTTTTTCACAGTGTACAACAGCGACAGGAGAGCACGGCTTTTCACAGTGTAAAACAGCAAGAGTAGTGCAGGGATTTTCACAGAGCAAAACAGCAAGAGCAGAGCAGGGGTTTTCACAGTGTAAAACTATAAGAGGGGAGCATTGATTTTCACAGTGTAAAATAGTGAGAGGAGAGCAGGGATTTGCGCAGTGTAAAGCAGTGAGAGGAGAGCAGGGATTTGTACAGTGTAAAACAGCGAGAAGAGAGCAGGGATTTGCACAGTTGAAAACATCGAGACGAGAGCAGGGATTTTCACAGTGCAAACCAGCGAGAGGAGAGCAGGGATTTTTACAGTTTAAAACAGTGAGAGGGGAGCAGGAGTTTTCACAGTGTAAAACAGTGAGAAGGGAGCGGGGGTTTTCACAATGTGGAACTGTGCGAAGAGAGCTGGTTTTTTCACAGTGTAAAACAGCAAGAGGAGAGCCTGAATTTTCACAGTGTAAAATGTGAGAGTAGAGCAGGAATTTTCACAGTGTAAAACAGTGAGATGAGAGCAAGGGTTTTCACAGTGTATAACTATGAGAGGAGAGCACAGATTTTCACAGTGTAAAACTGCGAGAGGAATGTAGAGATTTTCACAGTGTAAAACAGCAATAGGAGAGCCAGGATTTTCACAGTGAAATAAAGCGAGAGTGGAGCAGGGATTTTCACAGTGTAAAACAGCGAAAGGAGAGCAAGGTGTTTCACAGTGTAAAACAGCGAGAGGAGAGTAGGGATTTGCACAGTGTATATCAGCGAGAGGAGTGCAGGGATTTGCAAAGTGTAAAACAGCGAGAGGAGAGCAGGGATTTTTACAGTTTAAAACAGTGATGGGGAGCAGGAGTTTTCACAGTGTAAAACAGTGAGAGGGGAGCGGGGTTTTCACAATGTGGAACTGTGCGAGGAGAGCTGGTTTTTTCACAGTGTAAAACAGCAAGAGGAGAGCCTGAATTTTCACAGTGTAAAATGTGAGAGTAGAGCAGGAATTTTCACAGTGTAAAACAGTGAGATGAGAGCAAGGGTTTTCACAGTGTATAACTATGAGAGGAGAGCACAGATTTTCACAGTGTAAAACTGCGAGAGGAATGTAGAGATTTTCACAGTGTAAAACAGCAATAGGAGAGCCAGGATTTTCACAGTGAAATAAAGCGAGAGTGGAGCAGGGATTTTCACAGTGTAAAACAGCGAAAGGAGAGCAAGGTGTTTCACAGTGTAAAACAGCGAGAGGAGAGTAGGGATTTGCACAGTGTATATCAGCGAGAGGAGAGCAGTGATTGCACAGTTGAAAACATCGAGAGGAGAGCCAGGAGTTTCACAGTGTAAAACAGCGAGAGGAAAGCAGAGATTTTCACAGTGTAAATCAGTGAGAGTAGAGCAGGGATTTTGACAGTGTAAAACAGCGAAAAGGGAGCTAGGTTTTTCAGTGTGAAACTGTGAGAGGAGCGCCGGGATTTTCACAGTGTATAATATCGGGAGCAGAGCAAGGGTTTTCGCAGTGTAAAACTGTGAGAGGGAGCCAGGATTTTCAGTCTAAAGCAGCAAGTGTAGAGACGGTTTTTTCACAGAGTACAACAGCGACAGGAGAGCAGTTATTTTCACAATGTAAAACAGCGCGAGGAGAGCAGGGGTTTTCACAGTGTAAAACAGCGAGAGGAATGCAGGGATTTTCAATGTGCAAAACAGCAAGATGAGAGTTATGATTTTCACAGTGCAAAATATCGAGAGGGGACCAGGGATTTTCACAGTGTAATTCAGTGAGAGGAGAGCAGGGATTTGCTCAGTTAAAAACATCGAGAGTACAGATGGGAATTTCACAGTGTAAAACAGCGAGAGCAAAACAGAGATTTTCACAGTGTGAAACAGTGAGAGTAGAGCAGGGATTTTCACAGTGTAAAACAGCGAGAAGGGTGCCGGGACATTCACAGCGTAAAACAGCGAGAGCAGAGCGTCGTTTTGACAGTGTAAAACTGTGAGAGTAGAGCTGCGATTTGCACAGTATAAAACAGCGAGAGGAGAGCAGGGGTTTTCGCAGAGTAAAACAGCAAGAGCAGAGCAAGGATTTTCACAGTGTAAAAGTATAAGAGGGGAGCATGGATTTTCACAGTGTAAAAAAGCGAGAGGAGAGCAGGGGTTTTCGCAGTGTAAAACTGTGAGAGGGGTGCCAGGATTTTCAGTCTAAAGCGGCAAGCGTAGAGACGGATTTTTCACAGTGTACAACAGCGAGAGGAGAGCAGTTATTTTCACAATGTAAAACAGCGCGAGGAGAGCAGGGCATTTCACAGTGTAAAACTGTGAGAGTAGTGCAGGGATTTTCACAGAGTAAAACAGCAAGAGGAGAGCAAGGATTTTCACAGTGTAAAAGTGTAAGAGGGGAGCATGGATTTTCACAGTGTAAAAAAGTGAGAGGTGAGCAGGGATTTTCACAGTGTAAAACAGCGAGAGGAGAGCAGCGATTTTCACAGTGTAAAACAGTGAGAGGAGAACAGTTTTCTTCACAGTGTGAAACTGAGTGTGGAGAGGCTGGAATTTCACAGTGTTTAACAGCGAGAGGGGAGCCGGTATTTTCACAGTGCAAATCAGCGAGAGCGGAGCAGGGTTTTTCGCAGTGTAATAGTGTAAGAGGAGAGCAGGGGCTTTAGCAGTTTAAAACAGTGTGAGAAGAGCAGTGATTTGCATACCGTAAAACAGCGAGAGGAGAGCAGGGGTTTTCACAGTGCAAAAAAGCAAGAGCAGAGCAGGCATTTGCACAGTTCAAAACAGTGATAGGAGAGCAGGGATTTGCACAGTTCAAAACAGTGAGAGGAGAGCAGGGATTTTCACACTGTAAAACAGCGAGAGGAGAGCAGGGATTTTCACAGTGTAAAATACCGAGAGGGGACCAGGGATTTGCACAGTGTAAATCAGTGAGAGTAGAGCAGGGATTTGCTCAGTTGAAAACATCGAGAGTACAGATGGGAATTTCAGTGTAAAACAGCAAGAGGTAAACAGAGATTTTCACAGTGTAAAACAGTGAGAGTAGAGCAGGGGTTTTCGCAGCGTAAAAGGTAAGAGGAGAGCCGGGATTTGCACAGTGTAAAGCAGCGAGAGGAGAGCAGGTATTTGCACAGTGTAAAACAGCAAGAGGAGAGCAGGGGTTTTCGCAGTATAAAACTGTGAGAGGGGAGCCAGCGTTTCCATTCTAAAGCGGCAAGCCTAGAGACTAATTTTTCACAGTGTACAACAGCGACAGTAGAGCAATTATTTTCACAATGTAAAACAGCGTGAGGAGAGCAGGGCTTTTCACAGTGTAAAAGAGCAGGAGTAGTGCAGGGATTTTCACAGAGTAAAACAGCAAGAGGAGAGCAAGTATTTTCACAGTGTAAAATACCGAGAGGGGACCAGGGATTTGCACAGTTGAAATCAGTGAGAGGAGAGCAGGGATTTGCTCAGTTGAAAACATCGAGAGTACAGATGGGAATTTCACAGTGTAAAACAGCAAGAGGTAAACAGAGATTTTCACAGTGTAAAACAGTGAGAGTAGAGCAGGGGTTTTCGCAGCGTAAAAGGTAAGAGGAGAGCCGGGATTTGCACAGTGTAAAGCAGCGAGAGGAGAGCAGGGGTTTTCGCAGTATAAAACTGTGAGAGGGGAGCCAGGGTTTCCATTCTAAAGCGGCAAGCCTAGAGATGAATTTTTCACAGTGTACAGGTCTTTGCACAGTGCAAAACAGCGAGAGGAAGAGCAGGGATTTTCACAGTTTAAAACAGTGAGAGGGGAGCAGGGGTTTTCACAGTGTGGAACTGTGCGAGGAGAGCTGGTTTTTTCACAGTGTAAAACAGCAAGAGGAGAGCCTGAATTTTCACAGTGTAAAACAGTGAGAGTAGAGCAGGAATTTTCACAGTGTATAACTATGAGAGGAGAGCACAGATTTTCACAGTGTAAAACAGCGTGAGGAATGCAGGGATTTTCAATGTGCAAAACAGCAAGATGAGAGTAATGATTTTCACAGTGTAAAACAGCAAGAGGAGTGCCTTGATTTTCACAGTGAAAAAAAGCAAGAGTAGAGCAGGGATTTTCACAGTGTAAAACAGCGAAAGGAGAGCAAGGGGATTCACAGTGTAAAACAGCGAGAGGAGAGTAGGGATTTGCGCAGTGTATATCAGTGAGAGGAGAGCAGTGATTGCACTGTTGAAAACATCGAGAGGAGAGCCATGAGTTTCACAGTGTAAAACAGCGAGAGGAAAGCAGAGATTTTCTCAGTGTAAAACAGTGAGAGTAGAGCAGGGATTTGACAGTGTAAAACAGCGAAAAGGGAGATAGGTTTTTCAGTGTGAAACTGTGAGAGGAGCGTCGGGATTTTCACAGTGTATAATATCGAGAGCAGAGCAAGGGTTTTCGCAGTGTAAAACTGTGAGAGGGGAATCAGGATTTTCAGTCTAAAGCAGCAAGTGTAGAGACGGTTTTTTCACAGAGTACAACAGCGACAGGAGAGCAGTTATTTTCACAATGTAAAACAGCGCGAGGAGAGCAGGGCTTTTCACAGTGTAAAACAGCGAGAGTAGTGCAGGGATTTTCACAGAGTAAAACAGCAAGAGCAGAGCAAGGATTTTCACAGTGTAAAAAAGCGAGAGGAGAGCAGGGATTGTCACAGTGTAAAACAGCGAGAGGAGAGCAGCGATTTTCACAGTGTAAAACAGTGAGAGGAGAGCAGGTTTTTTCACAGTGTGAGCCTGAGAGTAGAGAGCCTGGAATTTCACAGTGTTTAACAGCGAGAGGGGAGCCGGTATTTTCACAGTGCAAATCAGCAAGAGCGGAGCAGGGTTTTTCGCAGTGAAATAATGTAAGAGGAGAGCAGGGACTTTAGCAGTTTAAAACAGTGTGAGGAGAGCAGTGATTTGCATATGGTAAAACAGCGAGAGGAGAGCAGGGGTTTTCACAGTGTAAAGCACCAAGAGGTGGCATTGTATTTTAACCGTGTAAAACAGCGAGAGGAGAGCAGGGGTTTTCACAGTGCAAAAAAGCGAGAGCAGAGCAGGGATTTGCACAATTCAAAACAGTGATAGGAGAGCAGGGATTTGCACAGTTCAAAACAGTGAGAGGAGAGCAGGGATTTTCACACTGTAAAACTGCGAGAGGAGAGCAGGGATTTTCACAGTGTAAAATACCGAGAGGGGACCAGGAATCTGCACAGTGTAAAACAGTGAGAGTAGAGCAGGAATTTTCACAGTGTAAAACAGTGAGAGGTGAGCAAGGGTTTTCACAGTGTGTAACTATGAGAAGAGATCACAGATTTTCACAGTGTAAAACAGCGAGAGGAATGCAGGGATTTTCAATGTGCAACACAGCAAGATGAGAGTAATGATTTTCACAGTGTGAAATATCGAGAGGGGACCTAGGATTTGCACAGTGGAAATCAGTGAGTGGAGAGCAGGGATTTGCTCAGTTGAAAACATCGGGAGTACAGATGGGAATTTCACAGTGTAAAACAGCGAGAGGAAAACAGAGATTTTCACAGTGTGAAACAGTTAGAATAAAGCAGGGATTTTCACGGTGTAAAACAGCGAGATGGGAGCAAGGTTTTTCAGTGTGAAACTGAGAGGAATGCAGGGATTTTCATAGTGTATAATAGCGAGAAGGGTGCCGGGACATTCACAGCGTAAAACAGCGAGAGCCGAGCAGAGGTTTTCACAGTGTAAAACTGTGAGAGTAGAGCTGCGATTTGCACAGTATAAAACAGCGAGAGGAGAGCAGGGGTTTTTGCAGTATAAAACTGTGAGAGGGGAGCCAGGATTTCCATTCTAAAGCAGCAAGCGTAGAGATGGGTTTTTCACAGTGTACAACAGCGAGAGGAGAGCAGTTATTTTCACAATGTAAAACAGCGCGAGGAGAGCAGGGCTTTTCACAGTGTAAAACAGCAAGAGGAGAGCCTGAATTTTCACAGTGTAAAACAGTGAGAGTAGAGCAGGATTTTTCCCAGTGTAAAACAGTGAGAGGAGAGCAAGGGTTTTCACAGTGTATAACTATGAGAGGAGAGCACAGATTTTCACAGTGTAAAACAGCGTGAGGAATGCAGGGATTTACAATGTGCAAAACAGCAAGATGAGAGTAATGATTTTCACAGTGTAAAACAGCAAGAGGAGTGCCAGGATTTTCACAGTGATAAAAAGCAAGAGTAGAGCAGGGATTTTCACAGTGTAAAACAGCGAAAGGAGAGCAAGGGGTTTCACAGTGTAAAACAGCGAGAAGAGAGTAGGGATTTGCGCAGTGTATATCAGCGAGAGTAGAGCAGGGATTTTCACAGTGTAAAACAATGAGAGGACAGCAATGGGTTTCACAGTGTAAAACAGCGAGAGGAGAGTAGGGATTTGCAAGTGTATATCTGCGAGAGGAGAGCAGTATTGCACAGTTGAAAACATCGAGAGGAGAGCCAGGAGTTTCACAGTGTAAAACAGCGAGAGGAAAGCAGAGATTTTCTCAGTGTAAAACAGTGAGAGCAGAGCAGGGATTTTGACAGTGTAAAACAGCGAAAAGGGAGCTAGGTTTTTCAGTGTGAAACTGTGAGAGGAGCACCGGGATATTCACAGTGTAAAAAAGCAAGAGGAGAGCAGGGGTTTTCACAATGTAAAACTGTGAGAGGGAAGCCAGGATTTTCAGTCTAAAGCGGCAAGCGTAGAGATGGGTTTTTCACAGTGTACAGCAGGGACAGGAGAGCAGTTATTTTCACAATGTAAAACAGCAAGAGGAGAGCAAGGATTTTCACAGTGTAAAAGTATAAGAGGGGAGCATGGATTTTCACAGTGTAAAAAAGCGAGAGGAGAGCAGGGAATTTCACAGTGTAAAAGAGCGAGAGGAGAGCAGGGATTTTCACAGTGTAAAACACCAAGAGGTGACATGGGATTTTCACAGTGCAAAAAAGCGAGAGCAGAGCAGGGATTTGCACAGTTGAAAACAGTGATAGGAGAGCAGGGATTTTCGCACTGTAAAACTGCGAGAGGAGAGCAGGCATTTTCACAGTGTAAAATACCGAAAGGGGACCAGGGATTTGCATGGTGTAAATCAGTGAGAGGAGAGCAGGGATTTGCTCAGCAGAAAACATCGAGAGTACAGAATGGAATTTCACAGTGTGAAACAGCAAGAGGAAAACAGAGATTTTCGCAGTGTAAATCAGTGAGAGTAGAGCTGCGATTTGCACAGTATAAAACAGCAAGAGGAGTGCAGGGATTTGCAAAGTTTAAAACAGTGAGAGGACAGCGGGGATTTTCACAGTGTAAAACAGCGAGAGGAGAGCAGGGATTTTGACAATGTAAAACAGCGAGATGAGTGCAGGGATTCTCGCAATGTAAAACAGCTAGAGGAGAGCCGGGATTTTCACAGTGTAAAGCCGTGAGACGAGAATAAGGGTTTTCACAGTGTAAAATAGCGAGAGGAGAGCAAGGATTTTCACAGTCTAAAATCATGAGAGGAGAGCAGGGATTTTCACAGTGTAAAAAAGCGAGAGGAGAGCAGGGATTTGCACAGTGTAAAACAGCAAGAGGAGAGCAGGGATTTGCACAGTTGAAAACATCGAGAGGAGAGCCTGGAGTTTCACAGTGTAAAACAGCAAGAGGAGAGCAGGGATTTTCACAGTGTAAAACAGCCATAGGAGAGCCGGGATTTTTACAGTGTAAAACAGCAAGAGTAGAGCAGGGATTTTCACAGTGTAAAACAGTGAGAGAAGAGCAGCGTTTTTCACAGTGTGAAACTGTGAGAGGAGACACGGGATTTTCACAGTGTGTAATAGCGAGAGTGGAGCCGGAATTTTCACAGTGCAAAACAGCAAGAGCAGAGCAGGGGTTTTCGCAGCGTAAAAGGTGAGACGAGAGCTGGGACTTGCACAGTGTAAAGCAGCAAGAGGAGAGCAGGTATTTGCACAGTGTAAAACAGCGAGAGAAGAGCAGGGGTTTTCGCAGTATAAAACTGTGAGAGGGGAGCCAGGATTTTCATTCTAAAGCGGCAAGCGTAGAGACAGGTTTTTCACAGTGTACAACAGCGACAGGAGAGCAATTATTTTCACAATGTAAAACAGCGAGAGGAGAGCAGGGATTTTCACTGTCTAAAACAGTGAGAGGAGAGCAGGTTTTTTCACAAGGTAAAACTAAGAGTGGAGAGCCTGGAATTTCACAGTGTTTAACAGCGAGAGGGGTGCCGGTATTTTCACAGTGCAAATCAGCAAGAGCGGAGCAGGGTTTTTCGCAGTGTAATAGCGTAAGAGGAGAGCAGGGACTTTAGCAGTTTAAAACAGTGTGAGGAGAGCAGTGATTTGCATACCGTAAAACAGCGAGAGGAGAGCAGGGGTTTTCACAGTGTAAAACACCAAGAGGTGGAATGGGATTTTCACTGCGTAAAACAGCGAGAGGAGAGCAGGGGTTTTCACAGTGCAAAAATGCGAGAGCAGAGCAGGGATTTGCACAGTTCAAAACAGTGATAGGAGAGCAGGGATTTGCGCAGTTCAAAACAGTGAGAGGAGAGCAGGGATTTTCACACTGTAAAACTGCGAGAAGAGAGCAGGGATTTTCACAGTGTATAACTATGAGAAGAGAGCACAGATTTTCACAGTGTAAAACAGCGAGAGGAATGCAGGGATTTTCAATGTGCAACACAGCAAGATGAGAGTAATGATTTTCACAGTGTAAAATATCGAGAGGGGACCTGGGATTTGCACAGTGGAAATCAGTGAGAGGAGAGCAGGGATTTGCTCAGTTGAAAACATCGAGAGTACAGATGGGAATTTCACAGTGTAAAACAGCGAGAGGAAAACAGAGATTTTCACAGTGTGAAACAGTGAGAGTAAAGCAGGGATTTTCACGGTGTAAAACAGCGAGATGGGTGCAAGGTTTTTCAGTGTGAAACTGAGAGGAGAGCCGGGATTTTCATAGTGTATAACAGCGAGAAGGGTGCCGGGACATTCACAGCGTAAAACAGCGAGAGCCGAGCAGAGGTTTTCACAGTGTAAAACTGTGAGAGTAGAGCTGCGGTTTGCACAGTATAAAACAGTGAGAGGAGAGCAGGGGTTTTTGCAGTATAAAACTGTGAGAGGGGAGCCAGGATTTCCATTCTAAAGCAGCAAGCGTAGAGATGGGTTTTTCACAGTGTACAACAGCGAGAGGAGAGCAGTTATTTTCACAATGTAAAACAGCGCGAGGAGAGCAGGGCTTTTCACAGTGTAAAACAGCAAGAGTAGTGCAGGGATTTGCACAGTGTAAAACAGCAAGAGGAGAGCAAGGATTTTCACAGTGTAAAAGTATAAGAGGGAAGCATGGATTTTCACAGTGTAAAATAGCAAGAGGAGAGCATGGATTTTCACAGTGTAAAACAGTGAGAGGGGAGCAGGGGTTTTCACAGTGTGAAACAGTGAGAGGGGAGCAGGGGTTTTCACAGTGTGCAACTGTGCGAGGAGAGCTGGTTTTTTCACAGTGTAAAACAGCAAGAGGAGAGCCTGAATTTTCACAGTGTAAAACAGTGAGAGTAGAGCAGGATTATTCACAGTGTAAAACAGTGAGAGGAGAGCACAGATTTTCACAGTGTAAAACAGCGTGAGGAATGCAGGGATTTTCAATGTGCAAAACAGCAAGATGAGAGTAATGATTTTCACAGTGTAAAAAAGCAAGAGGAGAGCCAGGATTTTCACAGTGATAAAAAGCAAGAGTAGAGCAGGGATTTTCACAGTGTAAAACAGCGAAAGGAGAGCAAGGGGTTTCACGGTGTAAAACAGCGAGTGGAGAGTAGGGATTTGCACAGTGTATATCAGCGAGAGGAGAGCAGTGATTGCACAGTTGAAAACATCGAGAGGAGAGCCATGAGTTTCACAGTGTAAAACAGCGAGAGGAAAGCAGAGATTTTGACAGTGTACAACAGTGAGAGCAGAGCAGGGATTTTGACAGTGTAAAACAGCGAAAAGGGAGCTAGGTTTTTCAGTGTGAAACTGTGAGAGGAGCACCGGGATATTCACAGTGTAAAAAAGCAAGAGGAGAGCAGGGGTTTTCACAGTGTAAAACTGTGAGAGGGGAGCCAGGATTTTCAGTCTAAAGCGGCAAGCGTTGAGATGGGTTTTTCACAGTGTACAGCAGGGACAGGAGAGCAGTTATTTTCACAATGTAAAACAGCGAGAGGAGAGCAGGGCTTTTCACAGTGTAAAACAGTGAGAATAGTGCAGGGATTTGCACAGAGTAGAACAGCAAGAGGAGAGCAAGGATTTTCACAGTGTAAAAGTATAAGACGGGAGCATGGATTTTCACAGTGTAAAAAAGCGAGAGGAGAGCAGGGATTTTCACAGTGCAAAACACCAAGAGGTGACATGGGATTTTCACAGTGTAAAACAGCGAGAGGAGAGCAGGGGTTTTCACAGTGCAAAAAAGTGAGAGCAGAGCAGGGATTTGCACAGTTGAAAACAGTGATAGGAGAGCAGGGATTTGCACAGTTCAAAACTGTGAGAGGAGAGCAGGGATTTTCACACTGTAAAAGTGCGAGAGGAGAGCAGGGATTTTCACAGTGTAAAATACCGAGAGGGGACCAGGGATTTGCACGGTGTAAATCAGTGAGAGGAGAGCAGGGATTTGCTCAGCAGAAAACATCGAGAGTACAGATGGGAATTTCACAGTGTAAAACAGCAAGAGGAAAACAGAGATTTTCACAGTGTAAAACTGTGAGAGTAGAGCTGCGATTTGCACAGTATAAAACAGCAAGAGGAGAGCAGGGATTTGCAAAGTTTAAAACAGTGAGAGGACAGCGGGGATTTTCACAGTGTAAAACAGCGAGAGGAGAGCAGGGATTTTGACAGTGTAAAACAGCGAGATGAGTGCAGGGATTCTCGCAATGTAAAACAGCGGGAGAAGAGCAGCGATTTTCACAGTGTAAAACAGTGAGAGAAGAGCAGGGTTTTTCACAGTGTGAAACTGTGAGAGGAGACACGGGATTTTCACAGTGTGTAATAGCGAGAGTGGAGCCGGAATTTTCACCGTGCAAAACAGCAAGAGCAGAGCAGGGGTTTTCGCAGCGTAAAAGGTGAGACAAGAGCCGGGACTTGCACAGTGTAAAACAGCGAGAGGAGAGCAGGTATTTGCACAGTGTAAAACAGCAAGAGGAGAGCCTGAATTTTCACAGTGTAAAACAGTGAGAGTAGAGCAGGAATTTTCACAGTGTAAAACAGTGAGAGGAGAGCACAGATTTTCACAGTGTAAAACAGCGTGAGGAATGCAGGGATTTTCAATGTGCAAAACAGCAAGATGAGAGTAATGATTTTCACAGTGTAAAAAAGCAAGAGGAGAGCCAGGATTTTCACAGTGATAAAAAGCAAGAGTAGAGCAGGGATTTTCACAGTGTAAAACAGCGAAAGGAGAGCAAGGGGTTTCACGGTGTAAAACAGCGAGTGGAGAGTAGGGATTTGCACAGTGTATATCAGCGAGAGGAGAGCAGTGATTGCACAGTTGAAAACATCGAGAGGAGAGCCATGAGTTTCACAGTGTAAAACAGCGAGAGGAAAGCAGAGATTTTGACAGTGTACAACAGTGAGAGCAGAGCAGGGATTTTGACAGTGTAAAACAGCGAAAAGGGAGCTAGGTTTTTCAGTGTGAAACTGTGAGAGGAGCACCGGGATATTCACAGTGTAAAAAAGCAAGAGGAGAGCAGGGGTTTTCACAGTGTAAAACTGTGAGAGGGGAGCCAGGATTTTCAGTCTAAAGCGGCAAGCGTTGAGATGGGTTTTTCACAGTGTACAGCAGGGACAGGAGAGCAGTTATTTTCACAATGTAAAACAGCGAGAGGAGAGCAGGGCTTTTCACAGTGTAAAACAGTGAGAATAGTGCAGGGATTTGCACAGAGTAGAACAGCAAGAGGAGAGCAAGGATTTTCACAGTGTAAAAGTATAAGACGGGAGCATGGATTTTCACAGTGTAAAAAAGCGAGAGGAGAGCAGGGATTTTCACAGTGCAAAACACCAAGAGGTGACATGGGATTTTCACAGTGTAAAACAGCGAGAGGAGAGCAGGGGTTTTCACAGTGCAAAAAAGTGAGAGCAGAGCAGGGATTTGCACAGTTGAAAACAGTGATAGGAGAGCAGGGATTTGCACAGTTCAAAACTGTGAGAGGAGAGCAGGGATTTTCACACTGTAAAAGTGCGAGAGGAGAGCAGGGATTTTCACAGTGTAAAATACCGAGAGGGGACCAGGGATTTGCACGGTGTAAATCAGTGAGAGGAGAGCAGGGATTTGCTCAGCAGAAAACATCGAGAGTACAGATGGGAATTTCACAGTGTAAAACAGCAAGAGGAAAACAGAGATTTTCACAGTGTAAAACTGTGAGAGTAGAGCTGCGATTTGCACAGTATAAAACAGCAAGAGGAGAGCAGGGATTTGCAAAGTTTAAAACAGTGAGAGGACAGCGGGGATTTTCACAGTGTAAAACAGCGAGAGGAGAGCAGGGATTTTGACAGTGTAAAACAGCGAGATGAGTGCAGGGATTCTCGCAATGTAAAACAGCGGGAGAAGAGCAGCGATTTTCACAGTGTAAAACAGTGAGAGAAGAGCAGGGTTTTTCACAGTGTGAAACTGTGAGAGGAGACACGGGATTTTCACAGTGTGTAATAGCGAGAGTGGAGCCGGAATTTTCACCGTGCAAAACAGCAAGAGCAGAGCAGGGGTTTTCGCAGCGTAAAAGGTGAGACAAGAGCCGGGACTTGCACAGTGTAAAACAGCGAGAGGAGAGCAGGTATTTGCACAGTGTAAAGCAGCAAGAGGAGAGCAGGTATTTGCACAGTGTAAAACAGCGAGAGAAGAGCAGGGGTTTTCACAGTGTAAAACAGCAAGAGGAGAGCAAGGATTTTCACTGTCTAAAACAGTGAGTGGAGAGCAGGTTTTTTCACAGGGTAAAACTGAGAGTGGAGAGCCTGGAATTTCACAGTGTTTAACAGCGAGAGGGGAGCCGGTATTTTCACAGTGCAAATCAGCAAGAGCGGAGCAGTGTTTTTCTCAGTGTAATAGCGTAAGAAGAGAGCAGGGACTTTAGCAGTTTAAAACAGTGTGAGGAGAGCAGTGATTTGCATACCGTAAAACAGCGAGAGGAGAGCAGGGGTTTTCACAGTGTAAAACACCAAGAGGTGACATGGGATTTTCACCGTGTAAAACAGCGAGAGGAGAGCAGGGGTTTTCACAGTGCAAAAATGCGAGAGCAGAGCAGGGATTTGCACAGTTCAAAACAGTGATAGGAGAGCAGGGATTTTCACAGTTCAAAACAGTGAGAGGAGAGCAGGGATTTTCACACTGTAAAACTTCGAGAGGAGAGCAGGGATTTTCACAGTGTAAAATACTGAGAGGGGACCAGGGATTTGCACAGTTGAAAACATCGAGAGTACAGATGGGAATTTCACAGTGTAAAACAGCAAGAGGTAAACAGAGATTTTCACAGTGTAAAACAGTGAGAGTAGAGCAGGGATTTTCACGGTGTAAAACAGCGAGAAGGGAGCAAGGTTTTTCAGTGTGAAACTGAGATGAGAGCCGGGATTTTCATAGTGCATAACAACGAGAAGGTTGCCGGGACATTCACAGCGTAAAACAGTGAGAGCAGAGCAGAGGTTTTCACAGAGTAAAACTGTGAGAGGAGAGCTGCGATTTGCACAGTACAAAACAGCGAGAGGAGAGCAGGCATTTGCAAAGTTTAAAACAGTGAGAGGACAGCGGGGATTTTCACAGTGTAAAACAGCGAGATGAGTGCAGGGATTTTCGCAGTGTAACACAGCTAGAGGAGAGCTGGGATTTTCACAGTGTAAAGCCGTGAGACGAGAATAAGGGTTTTCACAGTGTAAAATAGCAAGAGCAGAGCAAGGATTTTCACAGTGTAAAAGTATAAGAGGGGAGCATGGATTTTCACAGTGTAAAAAAGCGAGAGGAGAGCAGGGGTTTTTGCAGTGTAAAACTGTGAGAGGGGAGCCAGGATTTCCATTCTAAAGCAGCAAGCGTAGAGATGGGTTTTTCATAGTGTACAACAGCGAGAGGAGAGCAGTTATTTTCACAATGTAAAACAGCGCGAGGAGAGCAGGGCTTTTCACAGTGTAAAACAGCAAGAGTAATGCAGGGATTTTCACAGAGTAAAACAGCAAGAGGAGAGCAAGGATTTTCACAGTGTAAAACTATAAGAGGGGAGCATGGATTTTCACAGTGTAAAATAGCAAGAGGAGAGCATGGATTTTCACAGTTTAAAACAGTGAGAGGGGAGCAGGGGTTTTCACAGTGTAAAACAGTGAGAGGGGAGCAGGGGTTTTCACAGTGTGCAACTGTGCGAGGAGAGCTGGTTTTTTCACAGTGTAAAACAGCAAGAGGAGAGCCTGAATTTTCACAGTGTAAAACAGTGAGAGGAGAGCAAGGGTTTTCACAGTGTAAAACAGCGTGAGGAATGCAGGGATTTTCAATGTGCAAAACAGCAAGATGAGAGTAATGATTTTCACAGTGTAAAATATCGAGAGGGGACCTGGGATTTGCACAGTGGAAATCAGTGAGAGGAGAGCAGGGATTTGCTCAGTTGAAAACATCGAGAGTACAGATGGGAATTTCACAGTGTAAAACAGCGAGAGGAAAACAGAGATTTTCACAGTGTGAAACAGTGAGAGTAAAGCAGGGATTTTCACGGTGTAAAACAGCGAGATGGGTGCAAGGTTTTTCAGTGTGAAACTGAGAGGAGAGCCGGGATTTTCATAGTGTATAACAGCGAGAAGGGTGCCGGGACATTCACAGCGTAAAGCAGCGAGAGCCGAGCAGAGGTTTTCACAGTGTAAAACTGTGAGAGTAGAGCTGCGGTTTGCACAGTATAAAACAGCGAGAGGAGAGCAGGGGTTTTTGCAGTATAAAACTGTGAGAGGGGAGCCAGGATTTCCATTCTAAAGCAGCAAGCGTAGAGATGGGTTTTTCACAGTGTACAACAGCGAGAGGAGAGCAGTTATTTTCACAATGTAAAACAGCGCGAGGAGAGCAGGGCTTTTCACAGTGTAAAACAGCAAGAGTAGTGCAGGGATTTGCACAGTGTAAAACAGCAAGAGGAGAGCAAGGATTTTCACAGTGTAAAAGTATAAGAGGGAAGCATGGATTTTCACAGTGTAAAATAGCAAGAGGAGAGCAGGGATTTTCACAGTGTAAAACAGTGAGAGGGGAGCAGGGGTTTTCACAGTGTGAAACAGTGAGAGGGGAGCAGGGGTTTTCACAGTGTGCAACTGTGCGAGGAGAGCTGGTTTTTTCACAGTGTAAAACAGCAAGAGGAGAGCCTGAATTTTCACAGTGTAAAACAGTGAGAGTAGAGCAGGATTATTCACAGTGTAAAACAGTGAGAGGAGAGCACAGATTTTCACAGTGTAAAACAGCGTGAGGAATGCAGGGATTTTCAATGTGCAAAACAGCAAGATGAGAGTAATGATTTTCACAGTGTAAAAAAGCAAGAGGAGAGCCAGGATTTTCACAGTGATAAAAAGCAAGAGTAGAGCAGGGATTTTCACAGTGTAAAACAGCGAAAGGAGAGCAAGGGGTTTCACGGTGTAAAACAGCGAGTGGAGAGTAGGGATTTGCACAGTGTATATCAGCGAGAGGAGAGCAGTGATTGCACAGTTGAAAACATCGAGAGGAGAGCCATGAGTTTCACAGTGTAAAACAGCGAGAGGAAAGCAGAGATTTTGACAGTGTACAACAGTGAGAGCAGAGCAGGGATTTTGACAGTGTAAAACAGCGAAAAGGGAGCTAGGTTTTTCAGTGTGAAACTGTGAGAGGAGCACCGGGATATTCACAGTGTAAAAAAGCAAGAGGAGAGCAGGGGTTTTCACAGTGTAAAACTGTGAGAGGGGAGCCAGGATTTTCAGTCTAAAGCGGCAAGCGTTGAGATGGGTTTTTCACAGTGTACAGCAGGGACAGGAGAGCAGTTATTTTCACAATGTAAAACAGCGAGAGGAGAGCAGGGCTTTTCACAGTGTAAAACAGTGAGAATAGTGCAGGGATTTGCACAGAGTAGAACAGCAAGAGGAGAGCAAGGATTTTCACAGTGTAAAAGTATAAGACGGGAGCATGGATTTTCACAGTGTAAAAAAGCGAGAGGAGAGCAGGGATTTTCACAGTGCAAAACACCAAGAGGTGACATGGGATTTTCACAGTGTAAAACAGCGAGAGGAGAGCAGGGGTTTTCACAGTGCAAAAAAGTGAGAGCAGAGCAGGGATTTGCACAGTTGAAAACAGTGATAGGAGAGCAGGGATTTGCACAGTTCAAAACTGTGAGAGGAGAGCAGGGATTTTCACACTGTAAAAGTGCGAGAGGAGAGCAGGGATTTTCACAGTGTAAAATACCGAGAGGGGACCAGGGATTTGCACGGTGTAAATCAGTGAGAGGAGAGCAGGGATTTGCTCAGCAGAAAACATCGAGAGTACAGATGGGAATTTCACAGTGTAAAACAGCAAGAGGAAAACAGAGATTTTCACAGTGTAAAACTGTGAGAGTAGAGCTGCGATTTGCACAGTATAAAACAGCAAGAGGAGAGCAGGGATTTGCAAAGTTTAAAACAGTGAGAGGACAGCGGGGATTTTCACAGTGTAAAACAGCGAGAGGAGAGCAGGGATTTTGACAGTGTAAAACAGCGAGATGAGTGCAGGGATTCTCGCAATGTAAAACAGCGGGAGAAGAGCAGCGATTTTCACAGTGTAAAACAGTGAGAGAAGAGCAGGGTTTTTCACAGTGTGAAACTGTGAGAGGAGACACGGGATTTTCACAGTGTGTAATAGCGAGAGTGGAGCCGGAATTTTCACCGTGCAAAACAGCAAGAGCAGAGCAGGGGTTTTCGCAGCGTAAAAGGTGAGACAAGAGCCGGGACTTGCACAGTGTAAAACAGCGAGAGGAGAGCAGGTATTTGCACAGTGTAAAGCAGCAAGAGGAGAGCAGGTATTTGCACAGTGTAAAACAGCGAGAGAAGAGCAGGGGTTTTCACAGTGTAAAACAGCAAGAGGAGAGCAAGGATTTTCACTGTCTAAAACAGTGAGTGGAGAGCAGGTTTTTTCACAGGGTAAAACTGAGAGTGGAGAGCCTGGAATTTCACAGTGTTTAACAGCGAGAGGGGAGCCGGTATTTTCACAGTGCAAATCAGCAAGAGCGGAGCAGTGTTTTTCTCAGTGTAATAGCGTAAGAAGAGAGCAGGGACTTTAGCAGTTTAAAACAGTGTGAGGAGAGCAGTGATTTGCATACCGTAAAACAGCGAGAGGAGAGCAGGGGTTTTCACAGTGTAAAACACCAAGAGGTGACATGGGATTTTCACCGTGTAAAACAGCGAGAGGAGAGCAGGGGTTTTCACAGTGCAAAAATGCGAGAGCAGAGCAGGGATTTGCACAGTTCAAAACAGTGATAGGAGAGCAGGGATTTTCACAGTTCAAAACAGTGAGAGGAGAGCAGGGATTTTCACACTGTAAAACTTCGAGAGGAGAGCAGGGATTTTCACAGTGTAAAATACTGAGAGGGGACCAGGGATTTGCACAGTTGAAAACATCGAGAGTACAGATGGGAATTTCACAGTGTAAAACAGCAAGAGGTAAACAGAGATTTTCACAGTGTAAAACAGTGAGAGTAGAGCAGGGATTTTCACGGTGTAAAACAGCGAGAAGGGAGCAAGGTTTTTCAGTGTGAAACTGAGATGAGAGCCGGGATTTTCATAGTGCATAACAACGAGAAGGTTGCCGGGACATTCACAGCGTAAAACAGTGAGAGCAGAGCAGAGGTTTTCACAGAGTAAAACTGTGAGAGGAGAGCTGCGATTTGCACAGTACAAAACAGCGAGAGGAGAGCAGGCATTTGCAAAGTTTAAAACAGTGAGAGGACAGCGGGGATTTTCACAGTGTAAAACAGCGAGATGAGTGCAGGGATTTTCGCAGTGTAACACAGCTAGAGGAGAGCTGGGATTTTCACAGTGTAAAGCCGTGAGACGAGAATAAGGGTTTTCACAGTGTAAAATAGCAAGAGCAGAGCAAGGATTTTCACAGTGTAAAAGTATAAGAGGGGAGCATGGATTTTCACAGTGTAAAAAAGCGAGAGGAGAGCAGGGGTTTTTGCAGTGTAAAACTGTGAGAGGGGAGCCAGGATTTCCATTCTAAAGCAGCAAGCGTAGAGATGGGTTTTTCATAGTGTACAACAGCGAGAGGAGAGCAGTTATTTTCACAATGTAAAACAGCGCGAGGAGAGCAGGGCTTTTCACAGTGTAAAACAGCAAGAGTAATGCAGGGATTTTCACAGAGTAAAACAGCAAGAGGAGAGCAAGGATTTTCACAGTGTAAAACTATAAGAGGGGAGCATGGATTTTCACAGTGTAAAATAGCAAGAGGAGAGCATGGATTTTCACAGTTTAAAACAGTGAGAGGGGAGCAGGGGTTTTCACAGTGTAAAACAGTGAGAGGGGAGCAGGGGTTTTCACAGTGTGCAACTGTGCGAGGAGAGCTGGTTTTTTCACAGTGTAAAACAGCAAGAGGAGAGCCTGAATTTTCACAGTGTAAAACAGTGAGAGTAGAGCAGGAATTTTCACAGTGTAAAACAGTGAGAGGAGAGCAAGGGTTTTCACAGTGTAAAACAGCGTGAGGAATGCAGGGATTTTCAATGTGCAAAACAGCAAGATGAGAGTAATGATTTTCACAGTGTAAAACAGCAATAGGAGAGCCAGGATTTTCACAGTGAAAAAAAGCAAGAATAGAGCAGGGATTTTCACAGTGTAAAACAGCGAAAGGAGAGCAAGCGGTTTCACAGTGTAAAACAGCGAGAGGAGAGTAGGGATTTGCGCAGTGTATATCAGCGAGAGGAGAGCAGTGATTGCACAGTTGAAAACATCGAGAGGAGAGCCAGGAGTTTCACAGTGTAAAACAGCGAGAGGAAAGCAGAGATTTTCTCAGTGTAAAACAGTGAGAGCAGAGCAGGGATTTTGACAGTGTAAAACAGCGAAAATGGAGCTAGGTTTTTCAGTGTGAAACAGTGAGAGGAGCGCCGGGATTTTCACAGTGTAAAAAAGCGAGAGCAGAGCAGGGGTTTTCACAGTGTAAAACTGTGAGAGGGGAGCCAGGATTTTCAGTCTAAAGCTGCAAGTGTAGAGATGGGTTTTTCACAGTGTACAACAGCGACAGGAGAGCAGTTATTTTCACAATGTAAACAGCGAGAGGAGAGCAGGGCTTTTCACAGTGTAAAACAGCGCGAGGAGAGCAGGGCTTTTCACAGTGTAAAACTGTGAGAGTAGTGCAGGGATTTGCACAGAGTAAAACAGCAAGAGGAGAGCAAGGATTTTCACAGTGTAAAAGTATAAGAGGGGAGCATGGATTTTCAGAGGGTATAAAAGCACGAGGAGAGCAGGGATTTTCACAGTGCAAAAGTGCGAGAGGAGAGCAGGGATTTTCACAGTGTAAAACAGCGAGAGCAGAGCAGCGATTTTCACTGTGTAAAACAGTGAGAGGAGAGCAGGTTTTTTCACAGTGTGAAACTGAGAGTGGAGAGCCTGGAATTTCACAGTGTTTAACAGCGAGAGTGGAGCCGGTATTTTCACAGTGCAAATCAGCAAGAGCGGAGCAGGGTTTTTCGCAGTGTAATAGTGTAAGAGGAGAGCAGGGACTTTAGCAATTTAAAACAGTGTGAGGAGAGCAGGGATTTGCATACCGTAAAACAGCGAGAGGAGAGCAGGGGTTTTCACAGTGTAAAACACCAAGAGGTGACATGGGATTTTCACCGTGTAAAACAGTGAGAGGAGAGCAGGGGTTTTCACAGTGCAAAAAAGCGAGAGCAGAGCAGGGATTTTCACACTGTAAAACTGCGAGAGGAGAGCAGGGATTTGCTCAGTTGAAAACATCGAGAGTACAGATGGAAATTTCACAGTGTAAAACAGCAAGAGGAAAACAGAGATTTTCACAATGTAAAACAGCAAGAAGGGAGCAGGGATTTTCACGGTGTAAAACAGCGAGAAGGGAGCAAGCTTTTTCAGTGTGAAACTGAGAGGAGAGCCGGGATTTTCATAGTGTATAACAGCGAGAAGGGTGCCGGGACATTCACAGCGTAAACCAGCGAGAGCAGAGCAGGGGTTTTCACAGTGTAAAACTGTGAGAGTAGAGCTGCAATTTGCACAGTATAAAACAGCGAGAGGAGAGCAAGGGTTTTCGCAGTACAAAACTGTGAGAGGGGAGCCAGGATTTCCATTCTAAAGCAGCAAGCGTAGAGATGGGTTTTTCACAGTGTACAACAGCGAGAGGAGAGCAGTTATTTTCACAATGTAAAACAGCGCGAGGAGAGCAGGGCTTTTCACAGTGTAAAACAGCAAGAATAGTGCAGGGATTTGCACAGTGTAAAACTATAAGAGGGGAGCATGGATTTTCACAGTGTAAAATAGCAAGAGGAGAGCATGGATTTTCACAGTTTAAAACAGTGAGAGGGGAGCAGGGGTTTTCACAGTGTAAAACAGTGAGAGGGGAGCAGGGGTTTTCACAGTGTGCAACTGTGCGAGGAGAGCTGGTTTTTTCACAGTGTAAAACAGCAAGAGGAGAGCCTGAATTTTCACAGTGTAAAACAGTGCGAGTAGAGCAGGAATTTTCACAGTGTAAAACAGTGAGAGCAGAGGAAGGGTTTTCAGAGTGTATAACTATGAGAGGAGAGCACAGATTTTCACAGTGTAAAACAGCGTGAGGAATGCAGGGATTTTCACAGTGCAAAACAGCGAGAGGAGAGCAGGGATTTTCACGGTATAAAACAGCGAGAGGAATGCAGGGATTTTCAATGTGCAAAACAGCAAGATGAGAGTAATGATTTTCACAGTGTAAAACAGCAAGAGGAGAGCCAGGATTTTCACAGTGAAAAAAAGCAAGAATAGAGCAGGGATTTTCACAGTGTAAAACAGCGAAAGGAGAGCAAGCGGTTTCACAGTGTAAAACAGCGAGAGGAGAGTAGGGATTTGCGCAGTGTATATCAGCGAGAGGAGGGCACTGATTGCACAGTTGAAAACATCGAGAGGAGAGCCAGGAGTTTCACAGTGTAAAACAGCGAGAGGAAAGCAGAGATTTTGACAGTGTAAAACAGTGAGAGCAGAGCAGGGATTTTGACAGTGTAAAACAGCGAAAAGGGAGCTAGGTTTTTCAGTGTGAAACAGTGAGAGGATTTTCACAGTGTAAAAAAGCGAGAGGAGAGCAGGGGTTTTCACAGTGTAAAACTGTGAGAGGGGAGCCAGGATTTTCAGTCTAAAGCTGCAAGCGTAGAGATGGGTTTTTCACAGTGTACAACAGCGACAGGAGAGCATTTATTTTCACAATGTAAACAGCGCGAGGAGAGCAGGGCTTTTCACAGTGTAAAACAGTGAGAGTAGTGCAGGGATTTGCACAGAGTAAAGCAGCAAGAGGAGAGCAAGGATTTTCACAGTGTAAAAGTATAAGAGGGGAGCATGGATTTTCACAGGGTATAAAAGCACGAGGAGAGCAGTTATTTGCACAGTGCAAAAAAGCGAGAGCAGAGCAGGGATTTGCACAGTTCAAAACATTGAGAGGAGAGCAGGGATTTTCACACTGTAAAACTGCGAGAGGAGAGCAGGTTTTTTCACAGTGTAAAATACCGAGAGGGGACCAGGTATTTGCACAGTGTAAATCAGCGAGAGGAGAGCAGTGATTTGCTCAGTTGAAAACATCGAGAGTACAGATGGGAATTTCACAATGTAAAACAGCAAGAGGAAAACAGAGATTTTCACAGTGTAAAACAGCGAGAAGGGAGCAGAGATTTTCACGGTGTAAAACAGCGAGAAGGGAGCAAGGTTTTTCAATGCGAAACTGAGAGGAGAGCCGGGATTTTCATAGTGTATAACAGCGAGAAGGGTGCCGGGACATTCACAGCGTAAAACAGCGAGACCAGAGCAGAGGTTTTCACAGTGTAAAACTGTGAGAGTAGAGCTGCGATTTGCACAGTATAAAACAGCAAGAGGAGAGCAGGGATTTGCAAAGTTTAAAACAGTGAGAGGACAGCGGGGATTTTCACAGTGTAAAACAGTGAGAGGAGAGCAGGGATTTTGACAGTGTAAAACAGCGAGATGAGTGCAGGGATTTTCGCAGTGTAAAATAGCTAGAGGAGAGCCGGGATTTTCACAGTGTAAAGCCGTGAGACGAGAATAAGGGTTTTCACAGTGCAAAATAGCGAGAGGAGAGCAAGGATTTTCACAGTCTAAAATCATGAGAGGGGAGCATGGATATTCACAGTGTAAAATAGCGAGAGGAGAGCAGGGATTTGCACAGTGTAAAACAGCAAGAGGAGAGCAGGGATTTGCACATTTGAAAACATCGAGAGGAGAGCCTGGAGTTTCACAGTGTAAAACATTAAGAGGCCATTCAGCCATGACGTTGTTGAATGGTGGGGCAGGTTTGAGGAGCTGAGTGGTCTTCTTCTGCTCCTATTTCTTATGTTCTTATGTTGAACTCACATCACTCAGTGGGCCATTGACAAGTGTCGCAACAGCGAATCACAGCCCTGAATTTCTTACGGGTATGTTGAACTTTTTAAAGGAAGCTATGTCTTTTTTAAAAACACAAAGAAGCAAAAGCTGAGAATGTAAAGTTACCACTTTATTGAAAATTTCCTATATCAATTACACTTTACCTTCTATTCGAGAGAGAACATGGAATGTCAAACCTCAAAAGGTAAGGCCTACTTCAGACAGAGACACTTGAAAGGAGGAATGCACTGCAAAAGACTGACCTTTAATCTTATGTGGTTGCGGAGACAATGGAGACTGATTACCATATCTCAGCAGAAACCATCTCCTTTTGAGTTATATTTCGGAATGTGGAAATGGTCTGAGTTGAAAGAAAGCAGATTCTGGGCAAAAGGCATGCTTGTTTTCTTCCCTTCCAAGAGTACACAAGAAAATGGGTTAAAAATTTAGCTTCAAGCCTGATCTGTGTGTTCTTGTTCTGGTGTGCTAGTGTCTGCTGTGAGGATCACAGCAGGAGAACATCAACTAGGCAACCCTGCAACTTGCAGGTAAATGTCGCTATATCTTTCCCTCTCTCTTGCTGGAGGGATGTCTGCAAAGCCACAGTCAAAAAGGAAATAGGACAGCTCCTTCAGCTAACCTGCAGTACCAAGTGTCTTCAAACCAACTGTTCAACTGCAAAAGTCAGCTCTCCCGGAATCACCCAACTTCATGGCTGCAACGTTTCAGCATCTACTCCTCATGGACAAGCCAAAGACTAATTTGTTTTATTAACAGAGAGGCAGTGGCGTAGTGGTATTGTTGTTGGACTGGTAGTCCTTACTAACATCTGGGGGCTTGTGGCAAACTTGGGAGAGCTGTCTCACAGACTAGTCAAGCACCATGTACTCTGGGTGGGGGACTTCAATGTCCATCACCAAGAGTGGCACAGTAGCACCACCACAGACCAAACAGGCCGAGTACTAAAGGACACAGCTGCTAGACTGGGTCTGTCACAGGTGGTGAGGGAATCAACAAGAGGAAAAAACATACTTGACTTCATCCTCACCAGCCTGTCTGCCGCAGATGCATCTGTCCATCTACCGACAGTGTCGGTAGGAGTGACCACCGCACAGTTCTTGTGGAGACAAAGTGCCATCTTCACATTGAGAATACACTCCACTTTGTTGTGTGGCACTACTGCCATGCTAAATTCCAAACAGCTCTAGCAACTCAAGGCTGGCAGCCATGATGCACTTTGGGCCATCAGCAGCAGCAGAATTTTATACGAACAAACACCTCATGGCCCAGCATTGCAACCCAACCAGGGGATCAACTCTGGTTCAATGAAGAGTGCAGGAGGGCATGCCAGGAGCAGCACCAGGCATGCCTAAAAATGAGGTGTCAACCTGGTAAAGCTACAACACAGGACTACTTGTGTGCCAAACAGCACAAGCCGCAAGTGATAAACAGGGCTAAGCAATTCCACAGCCAACAGATCAGATCTAAGCTCAGCATTTCTGCCACAATCAGCTGTGAATAGTGGTGGACAATTAAACAACTCACTGGAGGAGGAGGCTCCATAAGTACCCCAAACCTCAAAGATGGGGGAGCTCAGCATGACAGTGCAAAAGATTAGGCTGAAGCATTTGCTACAATGTTCAGCCAGAAGTGCAGAGTGGATGATCCATCTCGGCCTTCTCCAGAAATCTCCGGCAACACAGATGCCAGTCTACAACCAATTTGAATCACTCTAAGTGATATCAAGAAATGGCTGAAGGCACTGGATACTGCAAAGGCAATATTCTGGCAATAGTACTGAAGATCTGTGCTCCAGAACTTGCCGTGCCCCTAGCCAAGCTGTTCCAGTACAGCTACAACACTGGCATCTATCGGTTATGTGGAAAATTTCCTAGGTATGTCCTATACACAAAAAGCAGGACAAATCCAACCTGGCCAATTATGCCTCATCAGTCTACTGTCGATCATCGGTAAAGTAATGGGAGGGATCATCAACAGTGCTATCAAGCAGTACTTGCTTAGCAATAACCTGCTCACTGACGCTCAGTTTGAGTTTTGCCAGGGCCACTCAGCTCCTGACCTCATTACAGCCTTGGTTCAAACATGGACAAAAGAGCTGAAATCCAGAGGTGAGGTGAGAGTGACTGCCATTGACATCAAGTTTGACCAAGTGTAGCATGAAAGAGCCCTAGCAAAACTGGAGTCAATGAGAATCGGGGAAAACTCTTCCACTGGTTAGAGTCATACTTAGCAGAAAGATTGTTGTGATTATTGAAGGGCAGTCACCTCAGCTCCAGGACATCACTGCAGGAATTCATCAGGGTAGTGTCCTAGGCCCAACCTTCTTCAGCTGCTTCATCAATGACCTTCCTTCCATCATAAGATAAGAAGCCCATGGTGTTAGAGGCAAGGTACTAGCATGGATAGAAGATTGGTTGTCTGGCAGGAAGCAGAGACTGGGTATAAGGGGGTCCTCCTCAGGATGGCTACCGGTGACTAGTGGAGTACCGCAGGGGTCAGTGTTGGGACCACAACTTTTCACTTTATACATTAATGATGTAGATGAAGAAACTGAGGGCATTCTGGCTAAGTTTGCAGATGATACAAAGATAGGTGGAGGGACAGGTAGTATTGAGGGAGGCTGCAGAAGGAGTTAGACAGGTTAGGAGAATGGGCAAAGAAGTGGCAGATGGAATACAATGTGCGCAAGTGTGAGATCATGCACTTTGGTAGGAAGAATAGACTATTTTCTAAATGGGGAGAGAATTCAGAAATCTGGAGTGCAAAGGGACTTGGGAGTCCTAGTCCAGGATTTTCTTAAGGTTAACTTGCAGGTTGAATCAGTAGTTAGGAAGGCAAATGCAATGTTGGCATTTATTTCGAGAGGACTAGAATATAAAAGCAGAGATGTGCTGCTGAGGCTTTATAAGGCTCTGGTCAGACCACATTTAGAATATTGTGAGCAATCAGGGAGGATGTGCTGGCCCTGGAGAGGATCCAGAGGAGGTTCACAAGAATGATCCCAAAAATGAAAGGCTTAACTTATGAGGAATGTTTGAGGACTCTGGGTCTATACTCGATGGAAAAACAGAATTATCTGGAAAAACTCAGCAGGTCTGGCAGCATCGGCGGACAAGAAAAGAGTTGATGTTTCGAGTCCTCATGACCCTTCAACAGAACTAGGTGAATCCAAGGAAGGGGTGAAATATAAGCTGGTTTAAGTTGTGTGTGTGTGTGTGTGTGTGTGTGTGTGTGTGTGTGGGGTGGGGGGGGGTGGTTTGGGTTGGGGGGAGAGAAGTGGAGGGGGGTGGTGTGGTTGTAGGGACAAACAAGCAGTGATAGAAGCAGATCATCAAAAGATGTCACAGACAACAGAACAAAAGAACACAGAGGTGTTGAAGTTGGTGATATTATCTAAACGAATGTGCTAATTAAGAATGGATGGTAGAGCACTCAAGGTATAGCTCTAGTAGGGGTGGGGGGAGCATAAAAGATTTAAAAATATTTAAAAATAATGGAAATAGGTGGGAAAAGAAAAATCTATATAGTTTATTGGAAAAAACAAAAGGAAGGGGGAAGAAACAGAAAGGGGATGGGGATGGAGGAGGGAGTTCAAGACCTAAAGTTGTTGAATTCAATATTCAGTCTGGAAGGCTGTAAAGTGCCTAGTCGGAAGATGAGGTGTTGTTCCTCCAGTTTGCGTTGGGCTTCGCTGGAACAATGCAGCAAGCCAAGGACCCCCCACCCCCACGAGAGCTATACCTTGAGTGCCCTACCATCCATTCTTAATTAGCACATTCGTTTAGATAATATCACCAACTTCAACACCTATGTGTTCTTTTGTTCTGTTATCTGTGACATCTTTTGATGATCTGCTTCTATCACTACTTGTTGTTCCTACAACCACACCACCTCCCTCCACTTCTCTCCCCCCACCCAAACCACCACGCCGGCCCCCCCACCCCCCCACACACACACCTTAAACCAGCTTATATTTCACCCTTCCTTGGATTCACCTAGTTCTGTTGAAGGGTCATGAGGACTCGAAACGTCAACTCTTTTCTTCTCCGCCGATGCTGCCAGACCTGCTGAGTTTTTCCAGGTAATTGTTTTTGTTTTGGATTTCCAGCATCCGCAGTTTTTTTGTTTCTATACTCGATGGAATTTGGAAGGATGAGGGGGGATCTGATTGAAACTTACAGAATACTGAAAGGCCTGGATAGAGTGGACATGGGGAAGATGTTTCCATTAGTAGGAGAGACTAGGACCCAAGGGCACAACCTCAGAGTAAAGGGAAGACCTTTTAGAACAGAGATGAGGAGAAACTCCTTTAGCCACAGAGTGATGAATCTATGGAATTCATTGCCACAGAAGGCTGTGGAGGCCAGGTCATTGAGTGTATTTAAGACCGAGATAGGTTCTTGATTGTTAAGGGGATCAAAGGTTACAGGGAGAAGGCGGGAGAATGGGGTTGAGAAACTTATCAGCCATGATTGAATGGCAGAGCAGACTTGATGGGCCGAATGGCCTAATTGCTGCTCCTATGTCTTATGGTCTTATGTTCACTAATGATTGCACAATGTTCAGTGCCTTTCACAACTCCTCAGGTGCTGAAGCAGTCCATGTCCAAATGCAGCAAGACCTGGACAATATCCAGGCTTGGGCTGACAAGTGGCAAGTAACATTCGCGCCACACAAATGCCAGGCAATGACCATCTCCAACAAGAGAGAATCTAACCATCGCTCCTTGACATTCCATTATTGAATCCCCACGATCAACATCCTGGGGGCTACCATTGACCAGAAACTGGACTGGACTAGCCATATAAATTCTGTGGCTATAAGAGCAGGTCAGAGGCTAGGAACCCTACAGTGAATAACTCACCTCCTGACTCCCAAAGCCTGTCCACAACCTATAAGGATAGAGTGTGATGGAATACCCTCCACTTGCCTGGGTGAGTGCAGCTCCAACAACACTCAAGAAACTTGACACCATCCAGGACAACGCAGCCTGCTTGATTGGCACCCCATCCACAAATATTCATTTTTTGCACCACCGGCACACAGTAGCAGCAGTGTGTATCATCTACAAGATGCACAAGTAACATGCCAAGGCTCCCTGGACAGCACCTTCTAAACGCACGACCACTACCATCTAGAAGGACAATGGCAGCAGACACATGGGAACACTAGCACCTGGAAGTTCCCCTCCAAACCATTCACCATCCTGACTTATATACATCCTGAAATATATCACTGTTCCTTCATTGTTGCTGGGTCAAAATCCTGGAACTCCCTTCCTAACAGCACTGTAGGTGTATTTACACTGCATGGATTGCAGTGGTTCAAGAAGGCAGCTCACCACCCACCTTCTCAAGGGCAGTTATGGATGAGCAAAAAATGCTGCCCTAGCCAGCGATGCCCACATCCCTTGAATGAATAAAGAAAATCTTTTTAACTTTTATTTTTGGATTCAACTTCTCATTTCTGATATGTGTCTTGTGTTTATATTATTTTTTCTGGGTTTTTTAGTAACCAATAAACTTACTCTTTCTTTAACTCAAGGAAGCCTATCTCCTCCTAAAACATAAATACATTTGAACTGAGACAAGGTATCCACATGGGAAGGGATCCTTTTTAAATTAACCTTATTTTGACCAACCGAGGGTGTTGAGTAAAGAATGGGAGCCAGCTCATAGCAAATTGGGGGGATCTCACCTGGGGACTGGCCGTAATAAATTGGGAGCTCGATGCCAGAATAGTTCCCACAGACAAAACAAAATAATTAGAGTAGGGAAAGCAAATTGTTCCTTTGAAACCAATTTTTTAAATTGCAAAAAGGATTTCTTGAGTCTATACTAAGAAATATCCACATTTGATGCCAATGCTTTTTGAGGAGAATTAGGAGAAGTTACTTTTGAGGATTTAAAAGTTCTGTCCCTCGAACAGTTAAAAGAGCTAGTGAGGGACTTAGGTTTAGAATTTCGCCTGAAAGCCAGAAAAAACTTAAGTTTTAAAAGGGGTGGCCAACAAGGGGTGGTTTACAGGGTGGTTTTTGAGGAGGATGAAATGGATAGAGTGGCAGTAGAGAGCAGCAGAAATTAGAGTTGCAGGAAAAAGGAAAGGAAAGGGGAGGAGAAAGAGGGAAAGAGAGAAGCCAGGAGAGAAGAGAGAGAATTTCAGGACAGAGAGAGGGAAAGTGAGTTTAAACTAAAATAACGTGAGCTGATGAGCAGGAATCCTACTGTGTCCCTGAAGACACCACTAGCTCAGACTTAAGGGCTGAGGCAAACTGATTTGTTCATTTTATCCCAAAGTTTGATGAAGCAGAGGTGGAAGCCTTCTTTATCTCTTTTGAGTGGCTACTACAGTGGTTAAAGTGGCCAGTTCAACATTGCTCCCTAGTACTAGAGTAAGTTTTCCAGGAAAAGCTCTCAAGGTTTACTCTCTCTTGCCTGAGAAAAGTGCCATTGATTATGAGGCGGCAAAAAGGGCTATTTTAAGTGCTTACTAGTTAGTGCCGGAGGTGTACCATCAGAAATTCCATACCCTTAGGAAATGGCCTGATCAGACGTACCTGGAACTTGAAAGGCTTAAGCAAATTGCTTTTGACCAATGGGTGCATGCACTTAAAACAGAAGCCACTTACGAAAACCTCTGTGAAATAATTCTCCTTGAGGAGTTTAAAAGCTCCATACCCTTCCCAATAAGAATATACCTAGGGGAACAGAGGGTAAGAGGAGCCAGGCAGGCAGTTACATTGGCAGATGATTATGTGCTGATCCACAAACCCTTGTCCCAGAAGAGACCCTCCCCTAGTCACCTCCAACCAACTGGGAGGATAGAGGTGGAGAGAGTGATAGGAAACTGAGCACCCATTGGAGAGAAGGAAATGCTGGAGGTCATCCTCAGGACAGAAAGAGTAGTGCTGAAACTAAAAGTAAGGCCAAGAAGCTTGTGTGTTTTAACTGCTGAAAGGTAGGGCACCTCCAGGCCAAATGCTGGAGGTTACGGGATTCACCAGGGCACATGCACCCTGTGCAGAGAATGGGAGTCAGAGAGCATAGCAGACCAGGCTATGGCTCTGACTGAGGCTGCGAATCCCTGTAGATGCACTTCTGAGTGCGTGGATGAGATTAAACAAATCTTTGAGAGTTACAAGGATTTTGTATCTGAAGCAAGCATTGCCACATTTCTCCAGGGTGAGGCAAGTAAGCCTGAAATGATACTGAGGGATACCGAGGCCAGCCAAACACTACTGCTGGCAAAAGGCATTACCTTCCCACCAGAGTGTGCAGTAAATGCCAAGGTGTTGGTAAAGGGGATTGAAGGAGGATACACGAACATCCCCTTATACTGGGTGCATCTGGAGTGAGACCTTGTTTCAGGACCAGTGATCGTGGGAGTCAACCCAATTTGCCTATGGACGGGTCATCCTGCTCCTCGGCAATGACCTGCCAAGATCAAAGATAATAGCATCCCCGGTGGTCTCAGAGAAGCCCACTGAGGTCAGGGAGATAGAACAGCTGCAGGAGAAAGTGCCTGGCATTTTCCCTGATTGTGTGGTAACACAGTCTATGGCCAGATAAGCTCCATAAATGGAGGCTGAAGTGGCACTACAGGCAGAAGACCCTACAGTCTGGTTATCGAAAACCTCTTTCGGGAGTCAATAAATAAATAAATCTTCCTTGGTAGTGGCCTAGCAAGCTGACCCATTGTTATAAACATTAGCTCAGACTGCACACACTAAGCTGAGGCAGAAGCAGTTCCTGAATGCTACTACATTAAAAATGAGGTGCTAATGAGGAAACAGAGACTCTTCACAGACCTGCAAAGGTAGTGTTGGACGGAGAAATGCCAGACAGCTTTCGAAAGGCTGTAAGCTATTTTAATAGGCGAAACTGTGCTTGCAGCACTGAACTTTGACCAAGAATTTAAAGTAGTCATTAATGCAAGTGCTATTGGGGTCAGGGCTGTCCTCCTCCAGGAAGACGAATCAGGAAGAGAGACGCCAATCGGGTACTTCTCCAAAACACTAAACAAGCATCAGAAATGGTGTTCCACAATGGAGTTTATTACTGGCTCTCAAACACTTTGAGATATATGTCTGAAATAAATACAGAGAGACCCCAATCTGTACTGATCACAACTCATTAACCTTTGTGGAAAAGTTTATGACACAGAATGCCGGGTTATTTCATTGGTGTTTGTTTCACCCACATTGCCAGGAAATCAAATGTGATTGCATATGCCCTGTCCAGAGCTTAAACAGACCTGGTTAGAACTAAAGAGATAATATCGACCAAGGATAGGAGAATGAAGGTGTGTGTGAGCGTGTTTGTTGTTTTATAAATTTTTTCCCACTTTGTAATGGAATGTGAATGAATTTCCTTTTATTTGTTGTGTGGGGGAAGTGTCACAACAGCAGATCACAGCCCTGAATTACTTATGGGCATATTGAACTTTTTAAAGGAAGATATGTATTTTTTAAAAAGACATACAAGCAAAAGCTGGCTGAGGATGTAAAGCAACCACTTCCTGGAAAATTCATGTATCGATTATACTTGATGAACTATTTCAAAGAGAACATGGAATGTCACACCGAAAAAGGTGTCAAGGCCTACTTCAGACAGAGACACTTGAAAGGAAGGGATGCAATGCTGATCTTTAATCTCCTGTGGCTGCTGAGCGAATGGAGACTGATTACCACATCTCAGCAGAAACCATCTCCTGTTGAGTGATATCTCAGAATGTGGAAATGATCTGAGTTGAAAGAAGGCAGATTCTGGGCAAAAGGCAGGTTTTTTCTTCCCTTCCAGGAATACACAAGAAAATGGGTCAAAAAGCCAGCTTCAAACCTGATCTGTGTGGTTTTGTTCTGGTGTGCTGTGAGGGTCACAGCAGAAGGACATCAACTAGGCAGCCCTGCAGCTTGCAGGTAAAAGTGTCTATGTTTCTCTCTCTTGCTGGAGGGATGTCAGAAAAGCCACTGTCAAAAAGGAAACAGAACAGCTCCTTCAGCTAAAACAAAAATAAGAATACCTGGAAAAACTCAGCAGGTCTAGCAGCATCTGCGGGGAGGAACACAGTTAATCATCCAACTTAATGGCCACAACGTTTCATCATCTACTTCTCACAGACAAGCCAAAGACTGATTTGTATACAAAAACAGCAAATGCTGGAAAAACTCAGCAGGTTTAGCAGCATCTGTGGAGAGAGTTAACGTTTCAAGTCCCATATGACTCTTCTTCAGAGGGTTATACGGACTCGAAATGTTAACTCTGTTTCTCTCTCCATAGATGCTGCGTGACCTGCTGAGCTTTTCCAGCCTTTTCTGTTTTTGTTTCAGATTTCCAGCAGCCACAGTATTTTGCTTTTATCTTACTGATTTGTATATCTTTTTTAACTTTTATTTTTGGACTCAAGTTCTCATTTCTGATCTGTGTACATGTGTCTTGTGTTTTTATTACTTTGTCTCTGGTTTTTAGTAACTAATAAACTTACTCTTTCTTTTGCTCAAGGAAGCCTGGTTAAATTGGCTCCTTCTGAAACATAAATACATTTGGATTAGGAAAAGGTATCATAGGGGAAGGGATCCCTTTAAAATTAACCTTGTTGTGACCAACCAAGGGGGTTGAATAAAGAAGGGGAGCCAGCTCATTCCTCCTCACCTGGGAACATGACAAAATTGGGGGCCTGTTCAAGAAGTTAACAATTTGGGGTATCTTGCCTGAGATCATAACAAATTGGGGGATTTCGCCCGGGGACTGTTCGTAACACAAGCAGGCAGGCTCCCCCTACTTACCCAGATAAATAGCTGGGATAGGCTCACATTGAAATTCCATGGCCTGCTCCTCACTCCCCCCCCATGCCCTCCACAAGATTTACCCCTCCTAATCATCTTAAACACAAATAGATCTTAATCTTCTATATTCAAAGGAATACAAGCCTATTCTATGCAATCTACCTTCATTATTTAACCTTTTTAGCTCTGGTATCATTCTAAATCTACAATGCACCTCATCCAAGATCTTTATAACCTTTCTGAAGTGGAATGCCCAGAACTGAACCCAATATGGTCTGACCAAGGCTCTGTACAATTTATATTCTCCCTATTTCTATGCATTATGCTTTACTTATTCTGAATGGGTGCTGTTACATTTCAGGGAATACTTTATGCAGGGTGACTCCCCTCATCACTGCATTGACTAATTGTTTATTTTGGATTTTATATGAATCTCAATGTCAAGTCATAAGTGCAAACTTAAAACTGGTGTGTTTTTCATTTTTTCAATTTTTACTTCCAGGAGAGATGGTGGAAGCAGCTGCATTGGACCTTTCAGAAACTACCGTTCTTGCAACATTCAGGTACAGTGAAATGTTCCTGTACATATTGGACAGGAGCAGAGTGTAAATGGGTTCCCTGATCGGCTGGTATATCTGCACGCCAGGAAGATGGTGCTTAGACTGGTCGGCTATGTGGACTGGGCTGATCCTGAGTTTCAGTAAGGATGCTGCAATTAACTGCAGTGTCTCATTAATGGTGGTGGGATATGGAAATTATCCCTCCTCTTTGCTATTGAATAAGTTCAGTGGAAATACATGTGTGGGTTAAGAACAGGATGGGATTTGACTATGAACATTCCCATATTGGAATGTTGAAATAGTTCAGCAACATCTGGGCAAACAATGCAAGAGTGTTAATTTCATGGGTGTGATCGCCCTTCGAGCTATATCCCAACATCACTCCCAAAAGAGGAAAAGGGTGGGGGGAAATCTAACTTCTGATAGAAATCACCTTTTCAATCAGAGTTTCAACATTAGTCCTCTGATTTGAGAAGTGTTGCATTCACTCTTTATATGTAGAGATGAGCCTGAGTCAAGTCCCCTGTGCTGATGTACATTTGCAGATGGTGGAGGCCAGCAGCTCATCTGTACACAGCAGCGCCCTCAGGGAGGTGGTGGCTGCTGCCTGTACAACACCAACCTGAGACTCGAGTGGAGGAGGGACTGAGGCCAGAGGTAAGTGATGGAGGGAGAGGGTTCATAAGGAAGAGGTAGAGAGCAGGGTCAGCAGCAAGGGCAGAGTGGTGACTCTCAGCTGGCCAACCTCCTGCTCCACTTCCCGATGCTAGGTCCCTTGATCAGATACTGAGTGCCTTTGAATGAATGGGCACGCCCCTGGGAGCCTGCAAGCAAACCGGCCAGGATTAGCTTGTCAACACCTTCAACACCTCTTTGTCCATTTGTCTATGAGATCTTTTGACTATCTCCACCTATCACTGGCCCTCTATCCAGCTCTACCTGTCCCACCACCACCCCTCTCCCCTCCTTAAACCAGCTTATTTTTCATCTCTTTTCTATTTTTCCTTAGTTCTGTTGAAGAGTCATTCGGACTTGAAACGTTAACTGTGTTCCTCTCCGCAGATGCTATCAGACGTGCTGAGTTTTTCCAGGCATTTTTATTTTTGTTTTAGCTTGTCATGTTCCCCACATGGCAAGCCCCATACCCGCTGCTAGATTAAGAGGCCACTAAAAGCCTCAATTGAAGGCAGGGTGGGAAGGCTGTCCATGGGACTTCCTGCTATGGATTTAATTGGGGTAGAGGCAGGAAGGTGGTGGGAATCCCCACCTGCAACCCTTCTGCTTAATTAAATGCCCCCATCACTAAATTGGCCATGGTAGAGGGTACAAAATTCCATCCTATAGCTCTAATGTATCCTTATGTGCTTTGCTGTCACATTTAGTCTGATAATGCTCCTGGGAAGTGCCTTGGATTTTCTTACAATATTCGAGGCGTTATGTAAATGCAAATTGTTGTATAGTATATAAAGGACAAGCAACAGAGGATTAAAAGCAATAATTAATCAAAACTTAGACAACAAGTCAATTAAAGGTTTGTTATCATATTAATGAAATGGTCTGAACTCCCGTCATACCTTATCAACTTCACCGAACATTGGAATGGGAGACCATTCAGCCCCTCAAGCCTGTTCCACTATTCAATTGGATCATGGCTGACCTATGACTTGACTCCATCTAAGGTTGATAGCACTCTCGTCTCTAAGTCAGAAGGTTGTGGGTCCAAGTGCCACTCCAGGACTTGAGCAGAAAAATCTAGCTGACACTTCAGTGTTGTACTGAGGGAGGGCTGTGCACTATTGGAGATATTTCAGATAAGACGTTAAACATAGGCCCTGTCTCCTCTCTCATGTGGATGTAAAAGATCCTATGTTCACTATTTCGAAGAGTAAGGGTATCCAGGCCAATATTTATTCCTCAATCAACATCACAAGAACAGATTATTTGGTCATTATTACATTGCTGTTTGTGGGAGTTTGCCGTGTGCAATTTGGCTGCTGTTTCTCCTGCATCACAACAGTGGCTACACTTCAAAAATACTTCAGTGGCTGAGGTTGTGAAAGATGCTGGAGAAAGTCAAACCTATCTTTCTTTTCTTTTACTTGTATTGATTCCATATCCTTCAAAATCTTTGCTGAACAAGAACCCATCAATCTCTTTAATATCCCGACTCTAAATTTAATTTTAAAGTTAATTCTAATTTTAAGGTTATGCCCCTTTGTTCTTTACTCTCCCACTGGAAAGGCATTAGGAACTGGGAGAGGAACAGCATCGGAGAGATGGGGATTGAGGCCATGGATGGGAGGAGGGCATAGGAAAGGGAGGAATGCCCTGGGAGATGTGGAATGTAGCATGGGGATGGAATTGCATGGGAGGGATGGAATGGGAATTTAAAGGACTACTTTTGCAATTAAGATATTAATTTACAGCACAAATCTTCTGCGGATCTGGTAGTATTACATAATCAGGAGTGAAGGATTGGAGAATATTTTCTCCCCCATGCCCTTTTTAGGTTCTCTACGAAGAGACAGGCTGTGGAGAGTGATTTACTCCCGGATATTCATCAACCCAGCTCCTTCCATAGTAACACACACTTCCTTTCCTGTGGGGCCTACTTTGCCCTCGTTGTGTTAAAGACGGGACAGTTTGAACAGTCTTGTATTTCACAGCATTTTTACAGTGCAGAAGGAGTCTGTACTGGCTCTCTGAAAGAGCATTCCACCTAGTCCTTTTCCCCTGTCTTATCCCCAACAATCAGGTCAATTGGATGGTCGTTTTGTCGAACACTATGTGACCCTGAGCTTCTGATCAGTTGCCTGTCCCACTCCATCATTGAGCTTCATTACAGTAATGGAGCCAATGGAAGTTCGAGGAATTATCATTTCTCTTTCAAATATTAGGCATCTTACAATCTTCCAGACTCACCAAGTTCAACAATTTCAGATCATAACCATTGCTCCCATACTTTTTTTTTAGAAAAACATAAAGTAGGTGCTAGTAATGTTCCTGGTCTTGCAATTCACACCTCTTCTAGACCCATCTTTTGTTTCTTGACTTGTCCCATTACCATTCACTTTTGCTTTTCCCCATTATCCCTTTTGTCATTTAAACTTTCCTGCCTTCCACACACTCAAGGGCATCTCTAGACTGACACTTTAATACAGTACATGAGGAAGAGTCAAAGAAATAATCTTTCAACCAAGACATTAAATTGAAGCTCCATCTTCCCTCTCAGGTGGATGTAAAAAAAAATCCCATTACACAATTTTGAAGAAGAGCATGGGGGTCACCCCTGGTGCCCTGGCCAATAATTTTTTCGCTCAATCGACACCATAAAAGCTGATGATCTGGGCATTATCACATTGGTGTTTGTGCAAGCTTGTTGTGCACAAACTGGCTACCTTTCTTTCATTAGCACAGTGACTACACTTCAAAAGTGCTTCATTACTGTAAAGCAGTTTGGAACATCCTGAGGTCTTGAAAGGTGCTATATAAATGCAAGCTTATCTTTTCCCCTCTTCTCTCCTTCCCTGCCTCTGTACTTGCTTAAAACCTGTTAAATTTCAAGTTTTTCCAGTTTTGATGAACTGACATCAACTTGAAATCTTAACTCTGTTTCTCTCAACTGATGCTACGTGATTTGCTAAGTATTGCCAGAATTTTTTGTTTGTGTATGTGAAATTCTCTCACTTAACAAATAGTACATGTTTCTACAGAGAACCTTCACAACCTCAGGAATACCTAAAGCGCTTTACAGCCAACTGAACAGTTTTGGAGTATAGTCAATTGTTGTAATGTAGGAAATGTAGACAGCTGACTTGTACAATACAAGATCTCACAAACAGCAATGAAATTAATGACCAGATAATCTGTTTTTCAGTGATGGTGGTTGAGGGATAAATATTGACCAGGACACAGGGAATAACTCCCCTCTTCTTTAACATAATGCAGCAGGAACTTTCATATACCTCTCCAATATTCTTCCTTCCTCTCACACGAGTGATGGCTGATCTCCATAACTTGACCAAGTGGTCCTACAGCTGTAAACCTAGAGAGCTAGAGAGGAATCATAGTCTGTTTGCCTGAAAGGGAGAACACACATCATTATGCAATGTCCAAACAACACTACTTTCCAGCAGAGGTCAGTGTCTAGGGAGCAGAAACTGGTACCCCAGCTAATCTTTCCTGGCTCTAACTCTAAGGGTGCCAAGTCCAATGGCGTCAACTGTATTGCTAACCAAGGACAAACTGGGAATTGTACCTCTGAGATTGTTGCAGCGCAGAATCTGTATCAAAATTATGAGGACTGCTTGCACAGACTAGGCTTGTATTCCCTTGAGTGATCTAATCAAGGTGTTTAAAATGCTAACAGGATTTGATAGGATAGATAAAGAGGCACCCTTTCCTATGGTGGAGGCACGCAGACAACCTTAAAATTAAAGCCAGGTTTTCAGAGGTGATGTCAAAGAACACTTCTCACACAGGGGTGGTGGAAATTCAGAACACTCTCCCCCAATATGTTGTAGTTTTTAGAGGTAAATTGAAAATTTCAAAACTGAAATTTATAGATCTTTGTTAGATAAGAGTATTAATGGTTATGGATGGGAACAAGGTGAGTAAATGGAGTTAAGGTACAGGTCAGTAATAATCTGATTAAATGGCTGAACAGGCTTGAGGGGCTAAATGGACACCTGTTCTAGAACGAAAACAAAAATACCTGGAAAAACTCAGCTGGGCTGACAGCATCTGCGGTGAGGAATACAGTTGACGTTTCGAGTCCATATGACCCTTCATCAGAACTAAGGAAATAAAGAAATGGGGTGAAATATAAGCTGGTAGAGGGGGTAGGACAGTAAGATAGGACAGATAGGGGTGATAGGTGGAGGCAAAGAAGAGACTGCCAAAGATGTCGTAGACAAAAGGACCAAAGGGGTGTTGACGGTGGTGATATTATCTAAGGAATATGCTAATGGGGACATTAAGGGTAGCAAGCAGGATGAGCTAGTGGCAGATGGCCCTAGTGGGGGTGGGGTGGGGGGAAGGGATCGAAATGATCTAAAAGGTGGAGATAAAACAATAGATTGAAATAAATTTTAAAATAGGTGGGAAAAGAAAAACATATTTGTAAAAAAATTATAAATTATTGAAAAAGGGGGATCAGAAAGGGGGTGGGGATAGAGGAGAGAGTTCATGATCTAAAATTATTGAACTCAATATTAAGTCCGGAAGGCTGTAAAGTGCCTAGTCGGAAGATGAGGTGCTGTTCCTCCAGTTTGCATTGAGCTTCACTAGAACAGTGCAGCAGGCCAAGGATGGACATATGGGCATGAGAGCAGGGTGGTGTGCTGAAGTGGCAAGTGACAGGGAGGTCTGGGTCATGCTAGTGGACAGACCGAAGCTGTTCCGCAAAGCGGTCACCCAGTCTGCATTTGGTCTCTCCAATGTAAAGGAGATCACGAATGCAGTAGACTAAATTGAAGGAAGTGCAAGTGAAATGCTGCTTCACTTGAAAAGAGCGTTTGGGCCCTAGGACCGTGAGGAGGGGGGAAGTAAAGGGGCAAGTGTTGCACCTTCTGCGATTGCATTGGAAGGTGCTGTGGGAGGGGGTTGAGGTGTAGGGGGTGATGGAGGAGTGAACCAGGGTGTCCCAGAGGGAACGATCCCTGTGGAAAGCCGCAGGGGGGCCGGTGGGGGGGTGAAGGGAAGATGTGTTTGGTGGTGGCATCATGCTGGAGTTGGCAGAAATGGTGGAGGATGATCCTTTGAACGCGGAGGCTGGTGCGGTGATAAGTGAGGACAAGGGGGACCTTATCATGGTTCTGGGAGGGAGAGGAAGGTGTGAGGGCGGATACACAGGAAATGGGCTGAACATGGTTGAGGGCCCTGTCAACCACCATGGGTGGAAAACCTCGGTTAAGGAAGAAGGAAGACATGTCAGAGAAACTGTTTTGGAAAGTGGCATCATCAGAACCAATGCGATGGAGGCGAAGGAACTGAGAGAATGGGATGGAGTCCTTACAGGAAGCGGGGTGTGAGGAGCTGTAGTCGAGATAACTGTGGGAGTCGGTAGGCTTGCAATGAATATTGGTGGACTGTCTATCACCAGAAACTGAGACAGAGAGGTCAAGAAAGGGAAGGGAAGTGTCAGTGGTGGACCATGTGAAAATGATGGAGGGGTGGAATTGGAAGCAAAATTAATAAGTTTTTCCAGATCCAGATGAAAGCATAAAGCGGCACCGAAGCAGTCATCAATGTACCGGAGAAAGAGTTGTGGGAGGGGGCCTGAGTAGGACTGGAACAAGGAATGGCCTCCTGTTCTATGTCTGTTTGACTTGGCTACACACAGCTTTCGTTAGTTAGGCCATAGGAACAGCTCCTGTAGTTTTTTTTTGTTCCCAGTTTATTCCAATAATACTTGGTTAAAGGAGGATCTATCCAGGACACTAGAAAATTCCTGCTATTGTTTGAGTTGTCCAGTGGAATCTTTTAACATCCACTGGAGCAGGTAAACAGGACCTCTGCTACACAAAGAAAAAGCGCACTGCTCCCTGAGGCAAAGTGCTGTCTCAGGGAACTTACTGACAGGTCAGAAAAAGTCAAAAGATAGAGAAATATTAAAATTATTAACATGTCCCCCTCATGTGCCATTGTCACACGAGATGGGACATGTTAATAAGAAACACATAAAGTTTATTAAATTTTTTAAAAATGGACATGAAACTTCATCCCGCCAGTGGATGAAGTTTCATGAATAATCTGGAGCCCACTGGGGCTCCTGGCCTGCCCGCCAGCCTTAAGCTTGGACGGGCAGAGTCTTTAACAAGGTTACTTAGCCTGTCAATGGCTTTAATTGGCCATTGACAGGTTGGTGGGCGGACAGCTGATTTTGGTCTCTGCCCGCCTTCCTGAAGATTTAAATGTACTGGGATGATGTCGGGGATTCCTCCCAACGTCATCCCATGTCATTTTCCCCTCGGCGAGTGGGCCCTGCCCCAAAATCGCCGAGGGGAAAATCCTGGTGAAAGACTGTGGGCGGAACTTTTTGTGCCTGTTGGCGGTGGGCATGTTCAGCGGCACGAGCATACAATATAGTGTGAAGGCCAAAACTCAGTTTCATGATGCCGTGAAACCAGTTTACAATCATCCGCTCTGCCTGTCAATGGCGGTCCGCGTTTCCCAGCGTCGGAAATCAGGATTCTCGTTGTAATACATCTGCATATCATTATAAGTCCAGCTAGTAAGAATCATCCTCCCCATGCTGGATCATTGGAGCACGTCAACGGGTTGTACACCGACGTGTTTCACACATACGTAAGTGACGTGCACCTGGTGAATTGCACTTTGCTTGGGACATGAGGTTTGGCAGGTAAGGCCTACCTTGCTTTGGGCAGCATGGTCATCAGTGCCAGGCTTCACAGACAGCACCACATCATTTTTAGCAGGGCTCATGGGCAGGTCTCTCCCTACCTGACCATCCATAAGGCAGGGGTGCCTTTTCAGTGGCTGCAGGACTAGGGCTTCCTTGGGGAAAGGGGAGAATTGGCCTCAGGCAAGGGAAGAGGCTGCAGGGCAAGGGCTGTACTGGGGAAGGGGGGGGTATCCCAGGGTGTGTGTGAGGGCACAAGTTGATCTGTGCAAGTGGCCTCAAGGTGGTGAGGGCTGTGGAGGCAGTCTCCAGAGGAGATGAGGCCAGATGGAGATGTGAGGGTTTGTGTGAGAGTGAGTGGTGATGTCCCTTGAGCTGGCAGTGAGTGAGATGCCAGTGAATATGTGATGGGCTTGAGTATGTATGTTTAGAGTGATGAGATGGTTATCTGACAGCACAGATAAGATCATTCATCCTGTACCTTCATTGGATGGCCAACCTCTTCTGTGCAGCATTGGCACTGACCACCTCTGCCATTGCCTACCAAGCCAGAATTATAATTTTGCTGCCCTTCCTGTGGCCAGAGTGGGTGTAGAGGACATCATGGCAGGTCTCCACAGCATTCAAAATGTGTTCGAGGGCTGCGTTACTTAACTGGGGGGCTGCAGTCCTCTTGCCTTTCGGGGCTATGTTTGCTTTGCAGCAGTCCTAGGCTGGAAGCAGTGAGAGGTGCCCATGGCTGCACTTTAAATGTGGCACCCGGCTTGATGAAGTGGCGAGGTGATGGCATGGCAGGAAAATGAGAGCAAAATTGCGGGTATCCTGGGAATGCATGATAAATGAGGTGGGATTAGGATGATACGGCATGAAAAGTCGCCAGAGAGTAAAACGTCATTTTTCCTGCCCACTATCACATTTAGTGCAAATCTGGGATGATTCCGCCCTGTGACTTTCCCAAAATGACTAAGACGGTGCTTTACTACCGATTCTGTCAGGGTGGACTTTAATTGACTGAACGATTCCTCAGTAGCTACGTGGTTTTATGTTTTCTATTCAGTCTTACTTTAGTCCTGGCAATCTTGTCTGTGCTAGATCCACTGATCTCTAATACCTAATTCTTATTGAAATCCTTGGCTCTATGCCCAGTTACGTTAGTCACTAACTAAGCCTAATACTGGGTTCCTATGGCAATCACTCAACCTGCGACAAATACCCGTTGACTAGCAACATCCTTCACAAATGTCAACTTCCTAGCAATACCCTACCACTGGCAAGTAATTTACCACCAAGTACACTACTCCTAACTCGCTCTCCAGACAAATGCCCCCCAGCAAGTGTCCTGTGACAAATGTTAACTCTTGGCAAGTACAAAGACCTCAGTGATGCATCCCTATACCCTTTTTGTTCGTAGCTTTGCAACATTTAGCCCAAGTATGTGCACCTGGATCAACACAACTAACAACTTCTAACCCAAGATTTGCAACTCTTGACCAATAGGAAGAGTGCTCCTAGTGTCCCCATTTATGTAGGGAATTACATGTTAGTCCCAGTTAACAAATTACCTTCTACATGTAGTTGCTGGTATATAGAATGGTCCTTCACAGGAAGAAAATTAATAAAGAAATAGAACTGGATTGGATTCTTGTTTCTCAGAGACATCAGTAAGGGTTCATTGTTATTGTGGAATCTAGCAACCCATTTTCGATTCTTTCCCTAGTGTCTGGTGCTGGGATATGTGAGAATTTCCTGTGTGCTTGTGGGTAATTTTCCTGTGCTGTGTGAGAAAGACCTGTACACATGTAAGGGACTTCCTGTAGGTGTGGGGAATTTCCTGTGTCTAGGTGGGGAATTCCCTGTGTGGTTATGAGGAAATATCCTGGGCGCCTGTGAGGAATTAATGCCTCTGGACATCAGCTGTGAGAACTTGCTGTCTCTGGTTTCCTCTCTCAGCTCACTGCTTGTTCTGTAAAAGACCAGAAACAGCATCTCTTCCCTCACTGCACTGAATTCTCCACTTACTAAATTCCCCAAATTAAGCTCTCTGCCTGTCAGAGCTGGACTTTATGCTACTTACTTTGGGCATTAGCAAGACATTCTATATATATATATATATATATATATTAATTGGAATGCCAGAGACCTGAGAAAGGCCCTGCTGATTAGGGAGCCAGTTCTAACTAGCTACCTAATTAACTATCCAAGCAACTACCTCTAGTAGGGAGCTTGGCCTAAATAGCCAAGTGATTATGGTACTGGGTTTGTAACCCCAAGATTAAGAGTTCAAATCTCACAATGGCAAACTATGAAACATTGTAACTTCATCTGAAACAGATGGAAATGGGTTTGTGCTCGAAAGAGTATCAAGAGTTCAAATCTCACAATAGCAAACTATGAAACAATGTAACTTCATCTGAAACAGATGGAAACGGGTTTGTACTCGAAAGAGTATCAAGAGTTCAAATCTCACAATAGCAAACAATGTAACGTCATCTGAAACAGATGGAAATGGGTTTGTACTCAAAAGAGTATCAAGAGTTCAAATCTCACAATGGCAAACTATGAAACAATGTAACTTCATCTGAAACAGATGGAAACGGGTTTGTACTCGAAAGAGTTACTCTGATTGGGATTGGACACTCTCATTTAAGCTTGGCCTAAATAGCCAAGTGGTTATGTACTGGGTTTGTAATCCCAAGATCAAGAGTTCAAAATCTCACAATGGCAATCTTGCATCCGATAAAATGGCCAGTGGCAGCGCCTCTATTTAGCTTGGCCTAAATAGCCAAGTGGTTATGGTACTGGGTTTGTAACCCCAAGATCAAAAGTTCAAATCTCACAATGGCAAACTATGAAACAATATAACTTCATCTGAAACAGATGGAAATGGGTTTGTACTCAAAAGAGTTACTTCTAGCAGGAAACTTGTTTGTCACTTGTTGTGTTCTCAGTGAAAACCAGTAACTTTTAAAAAGAAGTTTGAACTCCCAATTATTAACAGACAGAATTATGCCACACATTCTCACATTTTGAAAAAAATATTTTATTATACAAGAGTTAAACAAGGCAAATATTACTAACTTAACACTATGTTTCGTAAACACTTACGTTTAACACCAGTAAATCTCAACAGCCCACTCCTTGTTCTACTTTTATCTCCACCCAAGAGTTCCCCTATACTTGACAGGATCTTGAGAGTTCTTTCATTTCTCCTGGGAGTAAACCAAGGTGTGCCACAGCTCTCAGGGATTCAATTTGATCCTCCTCAGTGTTACCACTATTCTCTGAGATATGAGATTTCTTGGAGTCCTTCCATCAGCGTCAGATTCGACAACTCTCCAACTCTTCACAATTGTGGACACTCTAGCTCAAGCAGGGCCTCATCGCATTCTTGCTTAGTGAGTCCAATTCAGAAACAACTTTTGCTACTGGTCCACAGGTCCTGAGAGATTCTGTCTTTGCTTGTCTGAAAGTCGCTTCCAGGCTTCATCTGAATGCCACTGTGAGAAATCACACAGCTAAACCCAGTACCAAGAAGAGAGAAAAAAAACCTCTTGGGAATCTATCATCACGGCAACGTGGCATTCCTTGGATGTCCCAGATAGAGATTTAAACCGATTATCTCCAATTCCCAAACGTTTCCTTAGTTCTGGAAATCATATGAATAATTTAAATGGAATGAAACCAAATGGACCACCCAACATTGACCTAGCACCAGAAACAAACAACAACAAACTCAGCCCTGTCGACCTTGCAAAGTCCTCCTTACTAACATCTGGGGGCTAGTGCCAAAATTGGGAGAGCTGTCTCAAAGATTAGTATAGTAAAGCAATAGCCTGACATAGTCAAACTCATGGAATCATACCTTACGGACAATGTTCCAGACACCACCATCACCATCCCTGGGTATGTCCTGTCCCACCGGCAGGACAGACCCAGCAGAGGTGGCAGCACAGTGGTATGCAGTTGGGAGGGAGTTGCCCTGGGAGTCCTCAACATCGACTCTGGATCACTTAAGTCTCATAGCATCAGTTCAAACATGGGCAAGGGAACCTCCTGCTGATTACCACATACTTCCCCTCCCCCCCTCCACTCCACTTATGAATCAGTACTGTTGAGCACCACTTGGAGAAAGCACTGAGGCTGGCAAGGGTGCAGAATGTACTCTGGATGGGGGATTTCAATGTCTATCACCAAGAGTGGCTCAGTAGCACTACTATTGACCGAGCTGGCCAATTCCTAAAGGACACAGCTGCTAGACAGATGGTGAGGGAATCAGCAAGAGGGAAAAACATACTTGACCTCATCCTCATCAACCTGCCTGCTGCAGATGCATCTGTCCATGACAGTATCAGTAGGAGTGATCACCACACAGTCCTTGCAGAGGTAAAGTCCTATCTTCACACTGAGGATACCCTCCATCGTGTTGTGTGGCACTACCACTGTGCTAAATGGGATAGATTTTGCATAGATCTAACAATTCCAGTCTGGGCATCCATGATTGTGGGCTATCAGCAGCAGCAGAATTGTACTCAACCACAATCTGTAAACTCAGGCCCGCATATTCCCCCACTCCACCATTACCACTAAACCGGGGCATCAACCCTGCTTCAATGAAGAGAGCAGGAGGGCATGCCAGGAGCAACACCAGGCATACCTAAAACTGAGGTGTCAACCTGGTGAAGCTATAACACAGGATAGCATAAGCAGCAAATGATAGACAGATCTAAGCCCTGCAGGCCTACCACATCCAACTGTGAATGGTGGTGGACAATTAAACACCTTATTGGAGGAGGAGGCTCCACAAATATCCCCATCCTCAATAACTTGGGAGCCCAGTACATCTTAGAAAAGATAAGGCTGAAGCATTTGCAAGAATGTTCAGCCAGAAGTGCTGAGTGGAGGATCCATCTCGGCCTCCTCCGGAGGTCCCCAGCATCACAGATGCCAATCATCAGCCAATTTGATTCACTCCATTTGAAGTCAAGAAACGGCTGAAGGCACTGGATACTGCAAAGGCTATGGGTGCTGACGATATTCCAGCAATAGTACTGGAGACTTTTGCTCCAGAAATTGCCGCGCCCCTAGCTAAACTGTTCCAAAACAGCAACAACTCTGGCTTCTACCCGGCTATGTGGAAAATTGCCCAGGTATGTCCTGTACACAAAAAGCAGGACAAATCCAACCTGGCCAATCACAATCAGTCTACTCTCGATCATCAGTAAAGTAATGGAAGGGGTCATCAACAGTTCTATCAAGCGGCACTTGCTTAGCAATAACCTGCTCACTGGCTTTCAGTTTGGGTTCCGACTGGGTTACTTGACTCCTGACCTCATTACAGCCTTTGGTTCGAACATGGACAAAAGAGCTGAACTCCCGAGGTGAGGTGAGAGTGACTACCCTTGACATCAAGGCAGCATTTGACCGAGTGTGACAAGACGGAGCTCTATCAAAATTGGGATCAGTGGGAATCAGGGGAAAACTCTTCGCTGTTTGGAGTTATACCTAGCACAAAGGAAGATGGTTATGTTTGTTGGAGGTCAGTCATCTCAGTTCCTTGACATCACTGCAGGAGTTCCTCAGGGTCGTGTCCTCAGGTCCAACCATCTTCAGCTGCTTCATCAATGACCTTCCTTCCATCATAAGGTCAGAAATGGGGATGTTTGCTGATGATTGCACAATGTTCAGCACCATTCGCAACTCCTCAGATACTGAAGGAGTCCATGTCCAAATGCAGCAAGATCCTGGACAATATCCAGGCTTGGGCTGACAAGTAGTAAGTAACATTCGTGCCACATAAGTGCCAGGCAATGACCATCCCCAAACAAGAGAGAATCTAACCATCACCCCTTGACATTCAATGCATTACCCGCATCACTGAATCCCCCACTATCAACATCCTGGGGGTTATCATTGTCCAGAAACTGACTGGACTAGCCATATAAATACCATGGCTACAGGAGAAAGTCAGAGGCTAGGAATCGTGTGACGAGTAACTCACGTCCTGACTCCCCAAAGTCTGTCCACCATCTTCAAGGCACAAATCAGGACTGTGATGGAATATTCCCCGCTTGCCTGGATGAGTGCAGCTCCAACAACACTCAAGGAGCTTAACACCGTCCAGGACAAAGCAGCCCCTTGATTGGCACCCCATCCAGAAATATTCATTTTTTCCACCACCGAAGCACAGTGGCAGCAGTGTGTAGTATCTACAAGATGCACTGCAAGAACTCACCAAGCCTCCTTTAGAAATCACCTTTAAAACCCATTACCACTACCATCTAGAAGGACAAGGGAAGCACATATATGGGAGCACCACCACCTGGAAGTTCCCTCTAAGCCGCTCACCATCCTGACTTGGAAATATATTGCCGTGCCTTCACTGTTGCTGGGTCAAAATCCTGGAACTCCCTCCCTAACAGCACGTGGGTGTACCTGCACCACATAGACTGCAGCAGTTCAAGAAGGCAGTTCACTACCACCTTCTTAAGGGTAAGTGGCAATGGACAATTAATGCTGGTATTAATTCTGATCTAGGCAGCGATGCCCACATGTCATCAACAAATAAAGGAAAAGAAACCCTTTTTGAGAGATCTATAGGCATCTCGTCAACACTAAGAAAATCAGAAAGGGGTCACCCATTGTGTAGTTTTTTTCCCACTGCCAACTCTGATCTTATTAAATAAACACAGGCCACCCTTTGAATTACAATTACTCTAGGTTTGTTTATAAGCTTCTCAAACCAGGAGCCTTCATTTATCTTACATTAAAACAATTCAATCCCCAAACTAAAAGTTATATTCCTAAAACATATGAATCATGAAATGTCACATTCCTATTGCCTTCCCCCAGGGAAAAATGAAAATTCATCACCATCATGGTGTGTTTTCATTTATACCATGAAAAATACTATATATAATATTAGTACTATAAAAATATACTATAATAAAATGTTATACATTTTAACAACTATCTAATCACATGCAATGCAGATAACAGTACCCGCCCCCCCCCCCCTCCGTGGTCTACATACAAACCTATCTTGACAACATTATGTTGTTGAATCTGTAACCATCCAATTATGTTTCTTCTGTGGTACTTCCTAAACATTCTCTTCTCACAATAATTGTAATTCAAAGTTTTTCCTGTAGAAGTAGACTCATCATTTTTGTCCACATGTGAAGTTTCAAGAACAATCCCGGAATCAATCTGTTGACAGTTTACCTCTGAACTTTACTGTCCTCCATGTTATAAGTTTTTCATGTTTAAGTCTGAAATGAATGCCCCAATTAATTCCACAGTTAAACCATCTTCCTCTTGCTCAATTGCAGACATATCTTGATTTTTAAGCCCATTTTCCAGACTTAAATACTTTTGATTCTCTTTTTAAGTTAGCAAGTCCAAAATGGCTTCTTATTGTGCAAACAAGTTGTTCCTTTGTTGGTCACAATCTTCCTTAGCCACTTCAAGAATATCATTTAAATGTTTTTTTTTATATTGGAGCAGAATGGCTTGATATTCCTGTTTGGTCTGTTCTTTAAACAGTTTGTAGTCCTTCAGTTTTTCTTGATCCTAATCAGAGTAAGTCTTATTTAATTATTTTTGAGTGGTGTTGATAGCTTCTTCATTTTTGGACCATCACTTTAATTTCCAACACTGAGTATTTCAAACACCTCACAAATAACATCATCCCAATCACTTTGGGGTTTTGTAATGGCCTTTTTAATTTGTCCATTTTTCCTGTATTCCCACTGCTGCATTCTGTGTGTCAACACCAGCAGGCATTTTTAATTCAGTTCAGGTGTCAATCAACCTTCTGGGTTTCTTTGAGGTTTTAGTTCTTCCTGGGGAAAGATTTCAATTTGAAACAATTTGAAATTAGGCTCTTTTGTTGATTCTGCTGCAGGTGTTGGCAAAACCCTAACCCCGCAGTGATATCATTCCCCAATGTAAAAGCGACATGATTAGTTGGGAATTTAGACACAGCACCAACAATAATAGATCCCTTCATTAAAACACAGTCTAAATTCACTCTACACAATGCGATAGGCAGACACCTCCCATCAATACCCTGTATCAATACATTTTTATTCAGAGAGCTTTTTGAAGAAAAGTCTAAACTTTTTTACTAACACCAGGCTTCGCGTTGAACCGGTATCTCTCAGGAAACCAATCTTTTTGGGCCCTTCCTTGGAAAAGTAATGAAATGATAGCCCCTTCAACTATAAAACCTTCATAATCCCTCAAGTCCCCACTAACCCCCATGGTAAATATATTAGATGGTTGTGGTAATCTGAGGTGCAATACACCTTTAAGAGAATGTGAGCAGATTGACCACATGACTGTATTACCCAATTGCTGTGTAGCGCGGGCTACAATGTTAATCAGTAGTTTGGAATAGGGTCTGGTTTGAGAAGCGCACATGTATTAATGCTCTGTGACTTGTGTAAATAAACAACATGGGCTTCATCTTATATTGGTCTCGGCGTCTGCAGTATATTATTTGCCCACTCACCCACCAGTAGATAACCATGTTCACGAGCAAAGCGACCCAACAGAAGGAACATAACAACTAGTAATGAAGCAAAACATGACCAGTCAACAACACCAAGGAATGCCATGAAAATTCCACTGAAGCGAAGCAGCCGTGCCTTGCAGGCCAAATGTAAGTACAGCCTTCACCATAGCCATCAAAGTTATCTCCCTCCAGTATGCCACAGTTTGGCCTTATCGAACCGTCTGATGAGACCACCAATGATTGGTCGCATTATACTGAACACCTTACATTCTTCTCTTTGGACAATAACATATTGGGGAAGGAGAAGAAGCGAGCGATTCTCTTATTGACGTGTGGCCGTAAAACATACAACCTGATTCGTAGTTTAATGGCACCCAATACCCTAGATTCCAGGAGCTTTGATGACTTGGTTAATCTTGTGAAAAGCCACTTTCAGCTGAAACGCTTGGTAGCAATGTAGCATTTTAAATTTATTACGAGGTGTCACACCCCTGGAGAGACAGTTGCTTGCTATGTAGCAGCCTTAAAACAATTGACAGAGCACTGTGAGTTCGGGATATCAATTAACGACATGTTAAGAGACCGATTAGTTTGTGGGATCAACGAAGACACCACTCAAAAAAGGTTGTTGTCAGAAATGGATTTAGACTTCAGAAAGGCATTGGAGTTGGCATTCGCAATGGCAAGCATAGTCAGGGATTCAGAAGCAATCAAGGGAGCACAAAATGGCACTGTCCATCACGTCGAGAGGGAAGCACCAATTGGAAATGGTGTGGAAACCCTGGGCTCCGCAGAAAGGCAGGAAACAGCCACCATTAACAGACCAGAAAAAAGCAATGGTTTAACAGAGGAAACCAACATTAGTAATGGCAGAAATGGAACCAGACAGACTGCAAACGAATGACAATTTAAAAGAATCGAGTGTTTCTACTGCCATCGCAATGGGCATATTATTGTAAAGACAGATTGATACAAAATTTTAAACTAAAAGATAGTAATCATGAAATCCACATAATAGTGGAACCAGAAGAAGCAGGGTCAGATATTTACTCACTACACAACTTAAAAATGAGTAAAACAGAGCCAACCTACGTGACAGTGGAAGTCAACGAGAAACCCAGCCCAATGGAAGTGGACACAGGGGCATCCACGCCAGTTATAGCGGAACATACGTTCAAATATCTGAATGGAGGAGGCCACTCACTAAATCTGGAAAATTAGATGCTAAATTAAAGACATATACTGCTGAAGACATATGAGTTAGAGGCATATGCAAGGTTCCAGTACAGGATGGAAGCCAATCTGTTAATTTACCCCTGATAATGGTAGCAGGGGAGGGTCCAAGTTTTCTTGGTTGGAATTGCCTTAAAGAAATAACGTTGGAGTGGACCGAGATTGCCCAACTCGGAATGAAAGATCTGCAAGAATTATTACAGAAATATGCCTCTGTGTTCAGGAAAGAGCTTGGGAAGATTCAGGGGCTACAAGCTAAAATCCATGTGGATCCTGGGGCAACCACTAGAAACTTGAAGGTGAGACCAGTCCCCAATGCGTTATGAGAGAAAGTTGATGTTGAATTAGACAGGCTGGAAAGGTTAGGAGCCTTACAACCTGTACAATTTTCTGAATGGGCAGCACCAATAGTTCCAGTACTAAAGCCTGACCAGAGTGTGAAAATATGCAGAGGCTACAAGTTGACTGTTAACAAAGTGGCCAGACTTGACAGGCATCCTATACCAAAAATTGTACTCCAAGCTGGCAGGGGGAATGGCATATATGAAACTCGGCATGAGACATACTCTTCAGCAAGTTGAGGTAGGAAAGGCCTCTCAGGATTTTGTGACTATCAAGGCACATAGGGGTTTACAACAGTATACCAGGTTATCCTTCAGAGTCTCATTGGCTTGTGCCATTTTCCAACAGACAATAGAAAATTTACTTCAAGGTCTACCCGGTGTTGTGGTTTGTCTCAATGATGTCCTAGTAACAGGACTAACTGATGAATAACACCTGGCTAATCTGGAATAGGTATTGAAGCATTTTTCACTAGCCAGAGTACATTTGAAAAGAGAAAAATGTACCTTCCAAGCAAAAGAAGTGGTTTACCTGGATCATAGGTTCGACTCGCAGGGCCTTCAACCAGTAGAAGACAAGGTGAGAGCTATTCGTGAGGTGCCAGCACCAAAAAATGCCACAGAATTCAAGGCCTTCATTGGAATGATTAACTATTATGGCCGTTTTCTCCCAAATTTGTTGGCTCCATTATATGGGTTACTCAAGAAAAACCACAGGTGGACATGGCAAGCTCCACAACAACAGGTTTTTAACCACAGTAAAGTAGTTGTTACATTGGCCCTGTTAGTACATTTCAACCCAAAGACAGAATTAATTTTAACCTGCAATGCATCCCCTTACTGAGTAGGGACAGTACCCTCCCATCGGATGGCTCTGAATGGCACATTGGTTATGTTTCAAGAGCACTCAGTGAGGCTGAACGAAGACACTCACAAATAGAGATAAAAGGCTTATCCATTGTATTTGACATTTAAGAAGTTCCACCAATACATCCATGGTCACCACTTCACCATTGTATTCGATCACAAGCCACTACTAGGCTTGTTCAGGGAAGATAAGGCAATATCCCCAATTGCCTCAGCATACATCCAAAGGTGGGCACTGATTCTAGCTGCTTACAAATATACTTTTATCCACCTGCCCGGGAGCCAGATTACAAATGCTGACACACTGAACTGATTACTTCTAAAAGACAGCACTGTGAATGCCCCAATTCCTCAAGAACTTGTCTTGTTATTAAACTATCTGGATTTGTCACCAGCACATGCCAAGCAGATCAGAGAGTGGACAGACTGTGATCTAGCTTTGTCTCACATCAGGGATCAAGTCTTGCAGGGATGGTCTAACAAGCCAAAGTCTGACAAAATGAAGCCCTACTTTAATGGGAGATACAAGCTCACCTCCCAAAATGGCATCTTGCTGTGGGGAGTGAGAGTCATTGTGCCTCTGAGAGGAAGACAGCCAATATTGATTAAATTGCATAGTGCTCACCCTGGCACTTCTAGAATGAAAATGTTGGTGCATAGTTACTTATGGTGGCCAGGGATGGACACAGAAATCGAAAGCTTAATCAAGAGCTGCATACCGGTACAGAAATTGCCGCCTTTGGCTCCACTGCATCCCTGGGAATGACCAGGAAGCCATGGGTCCACCTCCACGTTGACTACGTGGGGATTTTTATTTGGGAACAACATTGTTTCATTCCTCTTCATTATAGACGCTCACTCGAAGTGGACGGATGTGTATGAGGTGAGATCACCCACCTCTGCCGTCACCATAGACAGATTGTGTCAGAGTTTTGTGATACACGGGTTACCTGAGATAATAGTGCCTGATAATGGAACCGCATTCGCTAGCGGAGGATTCCAAAGATTTACAAGTCTCAATGGTATAACACACGTTAAGACCTCGCCATACCACCCTGCATCCAATGGTTTAGCCGAGAGGGCAGTCCAGACCTTCAAGTTCAGAATGAGAAAACTGAATGGAGACTCTGTTGCAACTAGATTATTATGTTTCCTACTCAGCTATAGAAATATGCCACACACGACCACCAGTATTGCCCTCGCACAATTATTACTGAAGAGACATTTCAGCACACGTTTGAGTCTCATAAGGCTGAATTTAGGAGGGCGGGTAGAGAGAAGCCAGGAGGCCCAGAAAAATGGACATGATTACCACAGTTGTTGGACTCACAGTTTTTGCAAAGAACTTTGGAGATATGCCCAAATGGCTATTAGATGAAGTTAGTGCTGTGACAGGACCCCTGTCCTATCATTTATCAGTCGAAGGTTGGATAATTAGGAGACACGTAGATCACCTCAAGAGAAAGGAAACAGATCTACAAGAAAGGATGCGCCAAGCGTTTCCGTTGGAGTCTACACCACATATGGAAGGAACTCCACTTGGTTTGGAAGTACCTGTAAGATCCGTTGAGCGTGAGGGAGTCGAAGAGACAAACTAATTTACAGATTCCTACTGGAAAGCCTAGCGGACAGATGACTGCTGAGAGGGAGGCCGCGGATAAACCATCTGATGTTTGACATATTTGTAGAAGCCTCTGGAGAGATGGAATTTGTAAATAGTTTATTTATGTAAATAGATGATACATTGTAAAGATTGTAAATTGTACTTTTGAATAAAGGGGAAGGAATATGCTAACCTGAGGTGCAATACACCTTTAAGAGAATGTGAGCATATTGACCACATGACTGTATTACCCAATTGCTGTGTAGCGCAGGCTAATGTTAATCAGTAGTTTGGACCTGATTTGAGAAGCAAACACTGTGTTAATGCTCTGTGACTTGTGTAAATAAACAGCATATGCTTCATCTTATATTGGTCTCTGTGTCTGTAGTATATTGTTTACCAACTCACCCACCGGTAGATAGGCGTGCAACCGTGTTCGCGAGCAAAGCAACCCGACAGAAGGAACATAACAACAGTATTGGTTTCTAACAAGCTTCCTTCCCTGATGTGGCATTCTCTTGAGAAAACCTAGTCAACCTTACTAAGGCTACCTGTTTTGATTTCAATTTCCAAAAATGTGCTTTTAAATGTCCAAAGTTATGATAATGAAAACATGTTGTTCTCTTCCTACCCTCTACAATATCTTTTGACCACCTTGGAGAGCATCTGCCTCTTCAATTTTGCTATCTCCTCCGCTTGCTCATTACCAGTTTCTCTGTCTCTTCAGCTCCTGTGTGGATTTACAAACAATGCTTTGTTGCTACCAAGGTATTTGTGAGTTAAATCATAACTATCAGCCAAAACGGTGGCTTCCTTTATATTAGAGACTTTATGGTCCTCTAGGTGTGATCCACTTCCTACTGGAATATTATTTTTAAACTCCCCCATTAACAACATCTCCCTCACATTTTCAAAATTCTGTTCAATTTTCATTGAATGAGACGAACAGTCAAAAATCATTTCCTTTCCCTAAATTCTACAAACATTTGATTCTGTCTTTTCCTCAGATATTTTTAATCTACAACTTCTAGGATCAGCTCATTTGCGTTAAGTACCACAGTCTTAACAGTATCATAATTTGCAGATTGTTCATTCGAAAGGCTTAAATAAACATCCAATGTGTTTTCTACCAAAACACTTTGTGACAGAATGTCCATGCCTCTTGTGGCCAAGCTAGCTTTAGCAATTTTATCAAAGGAGGCAAAATATCTTTCAATTCCTACATCACTGAATTTAAGTACTAGGTGAATCTTACTGACAGAATAAAAACTAGGAGCTAAATTCAAATCATCATCCAATCTGCCTGTGTTTTTTTTCATTTTTTTCACAGGCTGGGCCAGTATTTATTGCCTATCCCTAATTGTACTTGAAAAGGCAGTGGTGAGCTGCCTTCTTGAACCGCTGGAGTCCATGTGGTGTAGGTACACCCACAGTGCTGTTAGGAAGAGAGATCCAGGATCTTTATCCAGCGACAGTGAAGGAACAGCGATATGGTTCCAAATCAAGATGATGTGTGCCATGGAGGGGAACTTGCAGGTGATGGTCTTCCCATGCATCTATATCTTTCTTAGTGGTAGAGGTCATGGGTTTGGAAGGTTCTGTCAAAGGAACCTTGGTGAATTGCTGCAGTGAATCTTGTATATGGTACACATTGCTGCCACTGAGCATCCATGGTGGAGGGATTGAGTGTTGAATGTGGTGCAAGGGGTGCCAATCAAGCGGGCTGCTTTGTCCTAGATGATGTTGGCCTTTGTGAGTGTTGTTGGAACTACACTCATCCAGGCAACTATTCCACCACACTTCTGACTTGGGCCTTGTGGTTGGTGGAGATAAGGAGCAGAATTTTCAGTGCCCGTTGGCATTGGGCATGTTTGGCGGTGTGAGCGGACAATATGGCAAGAAGGACAAAAATCGGTTTCATGACATCGGCAAACCAGTTTGCAATCGTCCACTCTGCCTGTCAATGGTGGACCGCTTTTCTCTCTATTGGACATCAGGAACCTCACTGTAATACATCTGCTTATCATTATAAGCCCAGCTTGCTGGAATCATCACCCCCGCACTGGATCATCTGAGCATGTCAGCAGGATTGTACAACGACATGTTTCACAACTGTACATAAGCGACGTGCACCTGGCAAGCTGCACTTTGCGCAGGACTTTGAGGTTTGTTTGCCTACCTTGCTTCGGGCAGCACTCATGGTTATCAGCGCTAGGCTTTGCAGACATCACCACCTCACTTTTAGGTGGCGGGGGGGCAGTTCACGGACAGGCCTCTACCTACCAGACCAGCCATAAGGCGACTTTTCAACGGCTGCAGGGCTAGGGCTTGCTTGGGGAAGGGGGAGAAGTGGCCTCAGGCAAGGGAAGAGGCTGCAGGGCAATGGCAGTACTGGCAAAGGAAGGTATCCTAGGGTGTGTGGGGGGGCACAAGTTGATCTGTGCGAGTGACCTCAAGGTGGTAAGGGCTGAGAGTGCAATCTCCAGAGGAGATGAGGCCAGATGGAGATGTGAGGGTGAGTGTGAGAGAGTGAGTGGTGTTGCCCCTTGAGTTGGCAGTGAGTGAGATGCCAGTGCATATATGATGGGGTTGTAAGTGTGTCAGTTTGGAGTGATGAGATGGTTGCTTGACCCTGGCAAAATGGATGAGATCATTCATCCTCTATCTGCATTGGATGGCTGACCTCTTCTGTGCAGAACTGGCACTGATCGCCACTGCCATCACCTACCAAGCTGGAGTGGTGATGTTGCTGCCCCTCCTGCAGCCACAGCTGGGATAAAGGACATCACGGCCAGCCTCCACGGCATCCAAAAGGCACTCAAGGGACACATCACTTAATCATGGGGCTGCAGCCTTCTTGCCTTTCAGGGCCATGTTTCCTTTGCAGCAGTCCTGGGCTAGAAGCACTTCAAGGTGTGCGTGCAGATGCACATTAAGTATGGCACCCGGCGTAAGGATGCGGCTAGGAAATGGCGTGGAAAGTAATGAAAGCCAGCCAGCCATCGAGACAGCGTTTTTCCCAAGAATGCATAATTCATGCAGCGGGATTGGGATAATACGACGTGAGAAGCTGCCTTTGCGGCCAGCGGGTAAAACATTGTTTTTCCTGCCCACTACCGCACTTATTGCAAATCTAGGATGAATTCGCCACATAATTCCCAGCCTCTGACCTGCTCTTGTAGCCACAGTATTTATATGACTGGTCCAGCTCAGTTTCTGGTCAATGGTAACCGCAAGGACGTTGATAGTGGGGAATTCAGCGATGGTTCCTGTTCACGTAAACAAATTTTTTCCTTACCCCATTCAAAGTTTCTGGCTTCTTTATCCATTTGAAACTGTCTGTCTCTTTCCTTGACCCTTTCCTCCCTTTCCAAAAAGTCCCCAAGGGGAGTGGGGGTTGGAGAGGGAGTGTAGGGAGGAAAAGGTGGGTGAGGAGAAGGGGAAGCGGGGAAAGGAGGGGGCCTGGGGAGTGGAGGGGGTGGGGAGAGGAGGAGGAATAGAGGGAGAGAGAGAGCGGTGAATGGGAAAAAAGAGAAAGTCAGGGGTGTGGGGAAAGTAACGGGGGGGGGGAGTATGGACAGATGGGGGGAGTAGTGAGACAAGAGTAGGGAGAGAGGGAAGAAATAGTGAGGTGAGAGGAGAGAGATGTGGGGAGTAGCAAGAGGGGAGTAGGGGGAGTTATCTGTCCTGCCTGACTTTTCTCTGACCTGCTAGTGCGTGACTCTTGCCAATGAGCAGTGAAAGTTGGGTCATTTTCCATCTCCATCACACTGACTTTCCTCTGATCGTCCTCCAGTGAAATTTATTCCTCATCATATAACATTAGTGAATTGTGCTGGTTTGGTGTTTCAACAGGACTGCCCCGAGGGTTCGAGAGATTTCAGAGAAGAGCAGTGTTCTGTGTTTGATGGAACTGATTTCCAGGGGAAGAGATTCAAATGGCTGCCTTATTATGGAGGTAAACAGATCTCAAGAAATTATTCTGTACTGTCCAATGGCTGCAGTTTTTCCTCAACCCTCCCCTTTACCAGCAAACTTTCTTAGACTGTTGCCTTCATATATCTCCAGTTTATCGTTGACGTTCTTGTTCAGACAGGATAATATTGGGGACAAAAATGGAACTTGTCCACTCAGTGACGTGCTTTCTTCCATGGAAGTTTAAATTGATTCTTTGTCTTCCCTCCAAGCTGGTGTAAAAGACCCCATGGCACTATTTGCAGCTCCCTGATGTCCAGGCCAATATTTATCCCACTATCAGTTTTACTGGTCACATTGCTGCATGAGGGATCTTTCTGTGCTCAAATTGCCTGCCATGCTTCCTACATTACAACAGAAAGTACTTCAGAGGTTGTAAAGCACTTTGAGATGTCCTGAAGTTGTGAAAGGCACTAAGTGCAATTTTTTTCTCTGCCTTTATATAAACTCCTAATGTTCCATTGTCTGTACTTGATTCACTTCCATCCTACCAAGTATTCCAGACAGGATTGCATTCCTTACTCCTAGTCATTTTATATTATGGAGAGATTTATTGGAGGTGTTCAAAATTATGAAGGGTTTTGATAAAAAAGGAGAAACTGTTTCCGTTGGCAGGGGCATTGGCTTCCATGGGACACAGCCCTAAGATAATTACCAAAATAACCAGAGGGGGAGATAAGGACAATTTTTAAACAGCAATCTAGAATGTACTGCCTCAAAGGGTGATTGAAGCTGATTCAATCATAACTTAGATAAATACTTAATGGCAAAATATTCAAAGGCAGCGGGAGCAGGAGAGTGGAAGTAATTGTACGGATCTCGAATGGAGCTAACACGGGCACAATGGGTCAAATGGCCCTTTTCTACTTTGTTAAATTCTCAGAAAACCAACAATAGTTTGTGTCCTTGCTTTGCAGGGCAATAAGTGGACTAGGTGGATTCTATGATGGGGCGGGTTGGGTTGCAGAGCAGTGAACAGTGGGGGCTACTTGAGCCAATTGGCTTTTTTGTGGCAGGGCTACTCACAGTGAAGTAATAAGATGACAACAACAAGGTCTCCATCTTCCCACAGCTTCAAATAAGTGTGAGCTGAACTGCATTCCCCAAGGTGAAAACTTTTATTATCGGCATAAAGAAGCGGTTAAGGATGGGACACTGTGCGAACCTGGAAGCCGCAACATCTGCATAGACGGTGTGTGCAAGGTGAGTTCACTCATTGGCTGAGGTATGGTAAAGGAGCAGAGGACTCAGGGAGCTGCCATCTGGTGATTGCTTCTTCCACCCATCAGCCACAACTAATGTTCCCTCATTTCAGAAAGATGGTCCTGGCTGTGGACACCTTTACATGTCAAACCATTTGGAGACAATGGACAATATCTATGGAAAACTGTCATGAGAGGAAGTTCTAGTTATTTCTTGGCCTTTCCTTGTCCTCCTATTTCCACCTCCCCTCCCCACACATTTTCTCTCCATATTCCTGGGATCAGACCATTCTCTGACCCTTGATCTAGTCATTATTATTCATGAAATAGCCAAGACATACTTTCACTCATTCCTTCACTTGGAGAAAGATAATGAGTGAATCTTTGTTGAAAGTTATCCACCCCTTTCGCTAACCAGCGGGATAGAGATGTGTTTTAGTAGCCCCACTAGTACATGGGAGGCAAGTAGCTTACCCAGTGCAGGCCAATGAGGTGGGATCTTCCTGTTCTGCAATCAAGACTGTGCTGACCACCTGAAACAGTGGCTCATCCTAACTGGTTCTTTATTCATCCTTGAATTTTATATTTCCCTCTAAATTTAGGTAATTGCATCAAATTTACCATCAAAATCAATATCACTGTGACCAACTAAACCTTGGGGGGTCAGTGCCAATGGTGCCAACCTGTGCCCATGTATCTTAGTGCTGCTGAAGTCACTCTACCAAGGACCATTGGTGTTTGATGGTATCCATGTGCATTCGCTCTCATTTGTGGAAGAGCAAAGCTTCACCACATGCCAGGAAGGAGATCAGTCTTCAGATGGCATTAGTAAAGAGGAATGACGCAAAAAATAAAATGCAGAAAAAAGAACAAGATGATTCAACTGATGGGTGAAAGAGGCTGAAATACAAAAGGCAGCAAGCCTGATACAAAAGGCAAGGCACAAAGGCCTTTGAGGTCGAATAAAGAGGAATACGACTAGATTTAGTGACTGAGTGAAAGCTTGGTTCTTACTCAGTTTCAAACTCCGCCTCATATCAAGGGTCTTCAGATTGGCTTCATGCAGTCAGTGCCTATCCAGAAGAATTCACTTACCTGCAAAGAGCCCCTAATTTGATTACTGAGCAAATTACTTGGACAAACACCCAACCCTCCCCCTGACACCCCCCCCCCCCCCCCCCCCCCCCCCCCCCAACTAAAAGTAAGCATCGGCTGATCTATAGTCACTGATCTTGTTTGTAATCTGATATCCTTCCAGAAATATGTTAACAAGTACACTTAAAATATAATGGTTCTGAGCATTCCAGTAACATTTTTTTTCCTTGATTCTAGACAGTTGGTTGTGACAACACACTGGAATCATCACAAGTTGAAGATAAATGTCTCGAATGTGGAGGAGATGGAAGCACCTGTTATGAAGTCAAAGGGACATTTAGTGTTGTTGATTTGCCAATAGGTGCAGTTCTGTGTTCCATTAGCAGTTCTGTGTTCCATTATTACTTTTGATGTAATTTGTTGTCTGACTGTGAATGCTGGAGATTTGCTGCGTCACCAAATATCCGCTCCTTATTTGCAGGTTACAATCAAATTCACATCATTCCCATCGGGGCCACAAGTATTCGGATCCAAGAAGTATTACCCACACGGAATTTCCTTGGTAAATCATTCACTTCCTTTCTTAATTTCTGATTCTTTTTTTAATCTGTGAGTGAAGTTCACTTGGCACAGTTACACTTTAGTCTGTCTCTATGTGACTGGAGGTTACTCACCCCAATAAATAACTGCTGGCCTAGCCAGTGACACCACAATTCAGGAGCAAATAAAAAAAAAATGCACCTTAGCCTGTGTCTGTTTGAGTGGAGTTTACTGGTCCCAGTCACACCTTGGCCTATCTCTGTGTGAGTGGAGTTCACTCGGCCTAGTTGAACCTTGGTCTGTGTCATTACTTGTTGAGTCATTAGGGGAACGCTAGTATTTGTTAAATGCCATACACTGTTTACAACAACTTTAAAGATAGAGAACCTTTGTCACATTCTGCACGTAGCAGTATGCAGTTCTGACAATTTCTTGTTGTACATTGGTTTCATGTAATCTTTCCCCTCAGCCCACTGCACATGTTCTTTATTTGGAGACTGGTGTTTCTGTTATTTCCAGAATAATGGGTAATTGGTCGGAGAATTCCACAAAATAGGTAAACAGTTGGGCCTTTAACAAGTTTGCTGTTAATTTTGCAGTGATCAAGTGTTGGGAACGAGATGTATATATTACCATTATTGTAACACCACTGCAGCTAATAGCGTGTACACTATACACTGAAAGACTCTGCCTACTATTGTCTCTCTGAGAAACAGGTGAGGAGTAGGTGGGTGGATAACAGGCAGGCCACTCGTTTCATTTTACGAACCCCACCCCAGCCTTCAAATATGCTGTCGGGGCCATAAAATTCACCCCTACTTCCCTGCTCCTAGGCCCGAAGCTCACATTACTCCCCTCTCTTCACCACCCTGTCACGATATCTGGATCCTGGTCACTCCTCTCCTCAGCCCATAGCAAACCCAAAGGAGTGCTGCACTGTCAAAGGGCAGCGCCAATTGGAGTGCTGCACTATCAAAGGGTCAGTATTCAGGGAGTGCTGCAATGTCAAAGGGGCATTACTGAGGGAGTGCTGTACTGTCAGAGAGGCGGTATTGAGGGTGTGCTACATTACCAAAGGGGAAGTACTGAGGGAGTGCTGGACTGTCTTAGGAGCAGTATTGGCAGAGTACTGTACTGTCAGAGGGGCAGTATTGAAGACATGCTACACTGTCAAAAGGCAGCATTGAGGGAGTGCTGTACTGTCAGAAGGGCATGATTGAGGGTGGCTGCTCTGTCAGAGGGGCAGTATTGAGGGAGTGCTGCACTGTCAGAAGGGCAATATCGAGGGAGTGTTGTACTGTCAGAGGGGCAGGATTGAGGGTACACTGTACTGTCAGAGGGGCAGCATTGAGGGAGTATTGCAGCAAAATAGTAATATGACAAATGGCGGTCAGAGAGTGGCAGGAGAGGACAGAGAGAAAAGATCAAGAATACATCAACAGTCAAAACTAGAGGTAACAAAAGGACAAAACTGAAGGCTCACTGCCTGAATGCATTTAACATTCATAAAGTAAAAGAATTGATGGCCCACATTGAAGTAAATAAATATGATCTGATAGCAATTACAGAGACATGGCTGCAGGATGACAAAGATTGGGTCCTTAATTTATGACATTCAAGAAGAATAGGCAGCTAGGTAAAGGTGGAGGGGTAGCACTGTTAATCAAAGAGGGCATTGGTGCAATAGTTAGCGTTGACCTTGGTTCAGGAGATCAGGATGTAGAATTGCTTTGGATGGAGATGAGGAATAGTAGAGGAAACATGTTGTTAGTGGGAGTGGTCTACAGGCCCCCTAACAGTAGTCACAGTGTAGGACAAAGTATTCAAGAGAAAATAATGTGTGTTTATAATAGAGGGGTGGCAATAATCATGGGAGATTTTAATCCACACATAACTGGAAAAATCAGATTGGCAGTAATAGCCTGGATGAAGAATTCTTAGAAACTTTCTCAAAAGCATTCTTAGAGCAGCATATTCCAGAACCAGCCAGAGAGCAGGTTATATTAGATTTGATATTGTGTAACATGACAGGATTAATTAATGGCCTCAGAGTAAAGGCACCCCTAGGTAGCAGTGACCACAATATGATTGAAAGGGAGAAGAATGGGTCTAAACTTAAATAAGGGCAACTATGTGGGGATGAAAACTGAGCTAGCTGAAATGAACTGGGAAACTAGGCTAGAGGATAGATTGATAGAGAAACAGTGGCAGACATTTAAGACATATTTCAGCATATTCAGAATAAGTACATACCTACTATAAAGAAAAATTCTAAGGGGAGGGCCTACCATCCGTGGTTAACTAGAGATGTTAAGGAAAGCATCAAACTTAAGGAAAAAGCATACAGCTCCACAAAGGTGAATGGCAAGACAGGTGACTGGACAGAACATAAAGAATGGCAGAGAATGACTAAAAGGTTAATCAGGAAAAAGAAATTAGAGTATGAAAGGAAGCTAGCTAGAAATGTGAAAACGGATAGCAAGAGGTTCTACAGGTACTTAAAAAGGAAAAGAGTAAGTAAAGTGAGTGTTGGTCATCTAGAGAGTGACAGTGGGGAGCTAATAGGATAATAAGGAAATGGCGGAAGAAATGAATAAATATTTTGCTTCTGTGTTCACTATAGAGGACACAAAAAAACATTCCAGTAATAGCTGCAAATCAGGAGGTGAACAGGAGAAAGGAACTTGGTGAAATTAAAATCACTAGGGAAACAGTACTGAGCAAATAGATAGAGCTGCAGGATGGCAAGTCTCTGGTTCCCAATGGACTGCATCCTAGAATCTTAAAAGACGTGGGGTAGTCAATGCGCTGGTGTTAATTTCCCAAAATTCGCTAGATTCTGGAAAGGTTCCATCAGATTGGAAAGTAGTAAATATAATCACTCTATTCAAGAAGGGAGGGAGGCAGAAAACAGGAAACTATAGGGCAGTTAGCTTGACATCTGCCGTGGGGAAGTTATTAGAATCGATCATTGAGGAGGTTATAGCTGGACACTTAGAAGAGCTCAAGGCAATTGGGAAGATTCAGCATGGTTTTGTGAAAGGAAAATCATGTTTAATCAATTTATATGAGTTTTTTGAAGGAGTAACATGCGCAGTGGATAAAGGGGAGTCTATAGACATACTGTACTTGGATTTCCAGAAGGCATTTGATAAGGTGCCACATCAAAGATTATTATGGAAAATAAAAGCACATAGTGTAGTGGGTAACATATCAGCATGGATAGAAGATTGGCTGGCTGGCAGAAAGCAGAGAGCATGCATAAAGGGGTCATTTTCTGATTGGCAGGATGTGATGAGTGGAATCCCACAGGCATCTGTGCTGAGGCCTCAACTTTTTACGATTTACATCAATGACTTAGATGAGCGGAGTAAAGATATGGTAGCTAAATTTGCAGATGACACAAAGATAGGTAGGAAAGTATTTTGTGAAGAGGACATGAGGTTGCAGTTGGATATAGATAGGCTGAGTGAGTGGGCAAAGATCTGGCAGATGGAGTTGGATGTGGGAAAATGAAGTTGTTCACTTTGGCAGGAAGAACAAAAAAGCAGAGTATTATTTAAATGGCAAATGCCTGCATAATTTTGAGGTACAGAGGGATCTGTGTGTTCTAGTACATGAGTCACAAAAAGCTAGTTTGCAGGTACAGCAAGTAATTAAGAAGGCCAATGGAATACTATCTTTATGAGAGGGATTGAACACATAAGTAAGGATGTTATGCTTCAGTTATACAGGGCATTGGTGAGGCCGCATCTCGAACACAGTGTGCAGTTTTGGACTCCTTATTTAAGGAAGGATGTAAATGCATTGGAGGCGGTTCAGAGGAGGTTTACTCGATTAATACCTGCAATGAGTGGGTTGTTTTATGAGGAAAGATTGGACAGACTGGGCTTGTTTCCACTGGAGTTTAGAAGAGTGAGGGGTGATTTGATTGAAGTACACAAGATCCTGAATGGTCTTGACAAGGTGGATGTCAAAAGGATGTTTCCTCTTGTGGGCAAGTCCAGAACTAGGCGACAATGATTTAAAATTAGGGATCGCCCTTTTAGGACAGAGATGAGGAGCATTTTTTTCTCTCAGGGGGTTGTGCGACTTTGAAACTCTCTGCCTCAGAAGGTGGTGGAGGCGGAGTCATCGAATATTTTTAAGGCAGAGGTAGATTGATTCCTTTGCCTAATAAAAATCTAAGGTTATTGGGGTTAGATGATAATGTGGAAAACTAAACACAAGAGTCTCTTATTGAATGGTGGAGCAGACTTGAGGGGCCGAATGGTTTACTCCTGTTCCTATTTCATTTTTTTTTAATACTGTAAGAGGGGCAGTGTTGAGGCAGTGCTGTACTGAAAGAGGGGCAGTATTGAGGGAGTGCAGCACTGTCAAGGGGCAGCACTGAAAGAGTGCTGCATTCTCAGAGGGTCAATATTAAGGGAGTGCCGCACCGTCAGGAGGGCAGTATTGAGGGCGTGCTGCACCGTCAGGAGGGCAGTATTGAGGGAGTCCAAAACAAAAACAGAATTATCTGGAAAAACTCAGCAGGTCTAGCAGCATCGGCGGAGAAGAAAAGAGTTGACGTTTCGAGTCCTCATGACCCTTTGACAGAACTTGATTTCGAGTGAGGGAGTGCCGCACCGTCAGGAGGGCAGTGTTGAGGGAGTGCCGCACCATCAGGAAGGCAGTGTTGAGGGACCGCCGCACCGTCAGGAGGCAAATATTGAGGGAGTGCCGCTCCGTCGGGAGGGCAGTATCGAGGGAGTGCCGCACCGTCAACAGGGCAGTATTGAGGGAGTGCCGCACTGTCAGGAGGGCAGTATTGAGGGAGTGCCACACGTAAAAGGGACAGTACTGAGCAAACGCAGGCAGTTGAAGGGTCAGTGTAGAGGGGATGCTGTACTATCAGAGTGGCAGTATTGAGGGAGTGCTGTATTGTCAGAGGGGCAGTATTGAGGGAGTGCTGCACTGTCAGAGGGGCAGTAATGATGAGTGCTGCACTGTCATGAGGGCAGTAATGGGGGAGTGCTGCACTGTCATGAGGGCAGTAATGAGGGAGTGCTGCACTGTCAACAGGGCAGTATTGAGGGAGGGCTGCGCTGTCAACAGGGCAGTATTGAGGGAGGGCTGCGCTGTCAACAGGGCAGTATTGAGGGATTGCTGCACTGTCAAGAGGGCATTATTGAGGGAGTGCTGCATGTCGGGAAGGCAGTATTGAGGGAGTGCTACACTTTTAAAGGAACAGTACTGAGCAAGCGCAACCTCTTGAAGGGTCAGTGTTGAGGGGTTGCTGTACATTCAGAGTGGCAGTATTGAGGGAGTGCTGTACTGTCAGAGGGGCAGCATTGAGGGAGTGTTGTGCTGTCAGAGGGGTAGTATTGAGGGAGTGCCACATTGTCAAAGGGTCAGTGTTGAGGGTTTGCTGTACTATCATAGGGGCAGTAATGAGGGAGTGCTGCACTGTCATGAGGGCAGTAATGAGGGAGTGCTGCACTGTCATGAGGGCAGTAATGAGGGAGTGCAGCACTGTCAGGAGGGCAGTAATGAGGGAGTGCTGCACTGTCATGAGGGCAGTATTGAGGGAGTGCTGCAGTTATAAAGGGACAGTACTGAGCAAGCGCAGCCTGTTGAAGGGTCAGTGTTGAAGGCTTGCTGTATATTCAGAGTTGCAGTATTGAGGGAATGCTGTACTGTCAGAGGGGCAGTATTGAGGGAGTGCTGTACTGTCAGATGGGCAGTATTGAGGGAGTGCCACATTGTCAAAGGGTCAGTGTTGAGGGTTTGCTGTACTCTCAGAGTTGCAGTAATAATGAGTGCTGCACTGTCATGAGGGCAGTAATGAGGGAGTGCTGCACTGTCAGGAGGGCAGTATTGAGGGAGTGCCACACATTTAAAGGGACAGTACTGAGCAAGCGCAGCCAGTTGAAGGGTCAGTGTAGAGGGGATGCTGTACTATCAGAGTGGCAGTATTGAGGGAGTGCTGTATTGTCAGAGGGGCAGTATTGAGGGAGTGCTGTACTGTCAGATGGGCAGTATTGAGGGAGTGCCACATTGTCATAGGGTCAGTGTTGAGGATTTGCTGTACTGTCAGAGTTGCAGTAATAATGAGTGCTGCATTGTCATGAGGGCAGTAATGAGGGAGTGCTGCACTATCATGAGGGCAGTAATGAGGGAGTGCTGCACTGTCATGAGGGCTGTAATGAGGGAGTGCTGCACTGTCATGAGGGCAGTAATGAGGGAGTGCTGCACTGTCATGAGGGCAGTAATGAGGGAGTGCTGCACTGTCATGAGGGCAGTAATGAGGATGTGCTGCACTGTCAACAGAGCAGTATTGATGGAGTGCTGCATTGTCATGAGAGCAGTAATGAGGGAATGCTGCACTGTCAGGAGGGCAGTATTGAGGGAGTGCTGCACTGTCAACAGGGCAGTATTGAGGGCATGCTTCACTGTCAAGAGGGCATTATTGAGGGAGTGCTGCACTGTTAAAGGGACAGTACTGAGCAAGTGCAGCCTGTTGAAGGGTCAATGTTCAGGGTTTGCTGTACTGTCAGAGTGGCAGTATTGAGGGAGTGCCACACCGTCAAAAGGGCAGTATTGAGGGAGTGCCGCACTTTTAAAGGGACAGTACTGAGCAAGCACAGCCTGTTGAAGGGTCAGTGTTGAGGGGTTGCTGTTCTGTCAGATTGTCAGTATTGAGGGTGTGCTGTACTGTCAGAGGGGCGGTATTGAGGGAGTGCTGCAAGGTCAGAGGGGTAGAATGTGGGAGTGCTGCACTGTCAGAGTGGTAGTATTGAGGGAGTGCCAGATTGCCAAAGGGTCAGTGTTGAGTGAGTGTTGCACTGTCATGAGGGCAGTATGAGGGAGTGTTGCACTGTCATGAGGGCAGTAATGTGGGAGTGCTGCACTGTCATGAGGGCAGTAATGAGGGAGTGCTGCTCTGTCATGAGGGCAGTAATGAGGGAGTGCTGCACTGTCAAGAGGGCATTATTGAGGGAGTGCTGCATGTCAGGAAGGCAGTATTGAGGGAGTGCTACACTTTTAAAGGAATAGTACTGAGCAAGCGCAACCTCTTGAAGGATCAGTGTTGAGGGGTTGCTGTACATTCAGAGTGGCAGTATTGAGGGAGTGCTGTACTGTCAGAGGGGCAGTATTGAGGGAGTGCTGCGCTGTCAGAGGGGTAGTATTGAGGGAGTGCCACATTGTCAAAGGGTCAGTGTTGAGGGTTTGCTGTACTATCATAGGGGCAGTAATGAGGGAGTGCTGCACTGTCATGAGGGCAGTAATGAGGGAGTGCAGCACTGTCAGGAGGGCAGTATTGAGGGAGTGCCTCACTGTCAGGAGGGCAGTATTGAGGGAAGTGCCGCACTGTCAGGAGGGCAGTAATGAGGGAGTGCTGCACTGTCATGAGGGCAGTAATGAGGGAGTGCTGCACTGTCATGAGGGCAGTATTGAGGGAGTGCTGCACTTATAAAGGGACAGTACTGAGCAAGCGCAACCTCTTGAAGGGTCAGTGTTGAGGGGTTGCTGTTCTGTCAGATTGTCAGTATTGAGGGAGTGCTGTACTGTCAGAGGGGCAGTATTGAGGGAGTGCTGCAATGTCAGAGGGGTAGAATGTGGGAGAGCTGCACTGTCAGAGGGGTAGTATTGAGGGAGTGCCACATTGCCAAAGGGTCAGTGTTGAGTGAGTGCTGCACTGTCATGAGGGCAGTATGAGGGAGTGCTGCACTGTCATGAGGGCAGTAATGAGGGAGTGCTGCATTGTCATGAGGGCAGTATTGAGGGAGTGGCACTGTCAGGTTGGCAGTATTCAGGGAGTGCTGCACAGTCATGAGGGCAGTAATGAGGGAGTGCTGCACTGTCATGAGGGCAGTAATGAGGGAGTGCTGCACTGTCATGAGGGCAGTAATGAGGGAGTGATGCACTGTTAAAGGGACAGTACTGAGCAAGTGTAGCCTGTTGAAGGGTCAGTGTTCAGGGTTTGCTGTACTGTCAGAGTGGCAGTATTGAGGGAGTGCCACACCGTCAAAAGGGCAGTATTGAGGGAGTGCCGCACTTTTAAAGGGACAGTACTGAGCAAGCACAGCCTGTTGAAGGGTCAGTGTTGAGGGGTTGCTGTTCTGTCAGATTGTCAGTATTGAGGGAGTGCTGTACTGTCAGAGGGGCAGTATTGAGGGAGTGCTGTAATGTCAGAGGGGTGGAATGTGGGAGTGCTGCACTGTCAGAGGGGTAGTATTGAGGGAGTGCCACATTGCCAAAGGGTCAGTGTTGAGTGAGTGCTGCACTGTCATGAGGACAGTATGAGGGAGTGCTGCACTGTCATGAGGGCAGTAATGAGGGAGTGCTGCATTGTCATGAGGGCAGTATTGAGGGAGTGGCACTGTCAGGTGGGCAGTATTGAGGGAGTGCTGCACAGTCATGAGGGCAGTAATGAGGGAGTGCTGCACTGTCATGAGGGCAGTAATGAGGGAGTGCTGCACTGTCATGAGGGCTGTAATGAGGGAGTGCTGCACTGTCATGAGGGCAGTAATGAGGGAGTGCTGCACTGTCATGAGGGCAGTAATGAGGGAGTGCTGCACTGTCATGAGGGCAGTAATGAGGATGTGCTGCACTGTCTACAGAGCAGTATTGATGGTGGCTGCATTGTCATGAGGGCAGTAATGAGGGAATGCTGCACTGTCAGGAGGGCAGTATTGAGGGAGTGCTGCACTGTCAACTAGGGCAGTATTGAGGGCTTGCTTCACTGTCAAGAGGGCAGTAATGAGGGAGTGCTGCACTGTTAAAGGGACAGTACTGAGCAAGTGCAGCCTGTTGAAGGGTCAGTGTTCAGGGTTTGCTGTACTGTCAGAGTGACAGTATTGAGGGAGTGTCACACCGTCAAAAGGGCAGTATTGAGGGAGTGCCGCACTTTTAAAGGGACAGTACTGAGCAAGCACAGCCTGTTGAAGGGTCAGTGTTGAGGGGTTGCTGTTCTGTCAGATCGTCAGTATTGAGGGAGTGCTGTACTGTCAGAGGGGCAGTATTGAGGGAGTGCTGCAATGTCAGAGGGGTGGAATGTGGGAGTGCAGCACTGTCAGAGGGGTAGTATTGAGGGAGTGCCACATTGCCAAAGGGTCAGTGTTGAGTGAGTGCTGCACTGTCATGAGGGCAGTATGAGGGAGTGCTGCACTGTCATGAGGGCAGTAATGAGGGAGTGCTGCATTGTCATGAGGGCAGTATTGAGGGAGTGGCACTGTCAGGTGGGCAGTATTGAGGGAGTGCTGCACAGTCATGAGGGCAGTAATGAGGGAGTGCTGCACTGTCATGAGGGCAGTAATGAGGGAGTGCTGCACTGTCATGAGGGCAGTAATGAGGGAGTGCTGCACTGTCATGAGGGCAGTAATGAGGGAGTGCTGCACTGTCAAGAGGGCATTATTGAGGGAGTGCTGTACTGTCAGATGGACAGTATTGAGGGAGTGCCACATTGTCAAAGGGTCAGTGTTGAGGGTTTGCTGTACTGTCAGAGTTGCAGTAATAATGAGTGCTGCACTGTCATGAGGGCTGTAATGAGGGAGTGCTGCACTGTCAGGAGGGCAGTATTGCGGGAGTGCCACACATTTAAAGGGACAGTACTGAGCAAGCGCAGCCAGTTGAAGGGTCAGTGTAGAGGGGATGCTGTACTATCAGAGTGGCAGTATTGAGGGAGTGCTGTATTGTCAGAGGGGCAGTATTGAGGGAGTGCTGCACTGTCAGAGTGGCAGTAATGATGAGTGCTGCACTGTCATGAGGGCAGTAATGTGGGAGTGCTGCACTGTCATGAGGGCAGTAATGAGGGAGTGCTGCTCTGTCATGAGGGCAGTAATGAGGGAGTGCTGCACTGTCAAGAGGGCATTATTGAGGGAGTGCTGCATGTCAGGAAGGCAGTATTGAGGGAGTGCTACACTTTTAAAGGAATAGTACTGAGCAAGCGCAACCTCTTGAAGGATCAGTGTTGAGGGGTTGCTGTACATTCAGAGTGGCAGTATTGAGGGAGTGCTGTACTGTCAGAGGGGCAGTATTGAGGGAGTGCTGCGCTGTCAGAGGGGTAGTATTGAGGGAGTGCCACATTGTCAAAGTGTCAGTGTTGAGGGTTTGCTGTACTATCATAGGGGCAGTAATGAGGGAGTGCAGCACTGTCAGGAGGGCAGTATTGAGGGAGTGCCTCACTGTCAGGAGGGCAGTATTGAGGGAGTGCCGCACTGTCAGGAGGGCTGTAATGAGGGAGTGCTGCACTGTCATGAGGGCAGTAATGAGGGAGTGCTGCACTGTCATGAGGGCAGTATTGAGGGAGTGCTGCACTTATAAAGGGACAGTACTGAGCAAGCGCAGCCTGTTGAAGGGTCAATGTTGAAGGCTTGCTGTACATTCAGAGTTGCAGTATTGAGGGAGTGCTGTACTGTCAGAGGGGCAGTATTGAGGGAGTGCTGTACTGTCAGATGGGCAGTATTGAGGGAGTGCCACATTGTCAAAGGGTCAGTGTTGAGGATTTGCTGTACTGTCAGAGTTGCAGTAATAATGAGTGCTGCATTGTCATGAGGGCAGTAATGAGGGAGTGCTGCACTATCATGAGGGCAGTCATGAGGGAGTGCTGCACTGTCATGAGGGCTGTAATGAGGGAGTGCTGCGCTGTCATGAGGGCAGTAATGAGGGAGTGCTGCACTGTCATGAGGGCAGTAATGAGGGAGTGCTGCACTGTCATGAGGGCAGTAATGAGGATGTGCTGCACTGTCAACAGAGCAGTATTGATGGAGTGCTGCATTGTCATGAGAGCAGTAATGAGGGAATGCTGCACTGTCAGGAGGGCAGTATTGAGGGAGTGCTGCACTGTCAACAGGGCAGTATTGAGGGCATGCTTCACTGTCAAGAGGGCATTATTGAGGGAGTGCTGCACTGTTAAAGGGACAGTACTGAGCAAGTGCAGCCTGTTGAAGGGTCAGTGTTCAGGGTTTGCTGTACTGTCAGAGTGGCAGTATTGAGGGAGTGCCACACCGTCAAAAGGGCAGTATTGAGGGAGTGCTACACTTTTAAAGGGACAGTACTGAGCAAGCACAGCCTGTTGAAGGGTCAGTGTTGAGGGGTTGCTGTTCTGTCAGATTGTCAGTATTGAGGGAGTGCTGTACTGTCAGAGGGGCAGTATTGAGGGAGTGCTGCAATGTCAGAGGGGTAGAATGTGGGAGTGCTGCACTGTCAGAGGGGTAGTATTGAGGGAGTGCCACATTGCCAAAGGGTCAGTGTTGAGTGAGTGCTGCACTGTCATGAGGGCAGTATGAGGGAGTGCTGCACTGTCATGAGGGCAGTAATGAGGGTGTGCTGCATTGTCATGAGGGCAGTATTGAGGGAGTGGCACTGTCAGGTGGGCAGTATTGAGGGAGTGCTGCACAGTCATGAGGGCAGTAATGAGGGAGTGCTGCACTGTCATGAGGGCAGTAATGAGGGAGTGCTGCACTGTCATGAGGGCAGTAATGAGGGAGTGCTGAACTGTCATGAGGGCAGTAATGAGGGAGTGCTGCACTGTCAAGAGGGCATTATTGAGGGAGTGCTGCATGTCAGGAAGGCAGTATTGAGCGAGTGCTACACTTTTAAAGGAACAGTACTGAGCAAGCGCAATCTCTTGAAGGGTCAGTGTTGAGGGGTTGCTGTACATTCAGAGTGGCAGTATTGAGGGAGTGCTGTACTGTCAGAGGGGCAGTATTGAGGGAGTGCTGCTCTGTCAGAGGGGTAATATTGAGGGAGTGCCACATTGTTAAAGGGTCAGTGTTGAGGGTTTGCTGTACTATCATAGGGGCAGTGATGAGGGATTGCTGCACTGTCATGAGGGCAGTAATGAGGGAGTGCAGCACTGTCAGGAGGGCAGTATTGAGGGAGTGCCTCACTGTCAGGAGAGCAGTATTGAGGGAGTGCCGCACTGTCAGGAGGGCAGTAATGAGGGAGTGCTGCACTGTCAACAGGGCAGTAAAGAGGGCTTGCTTCACTGTCAAGAGGTCATTATTGAGGGAGTGCTGCACGGTTAAAGGGACAGTACTGAGCAAGCACAGCCTGTTGAAGGGTCAGTGTTGAGGGGTTGCTGTTCTGTCAGAAAGTCAGTATTGAGGGAGTGCTGTACTGTCAGAGGGGCAGTATTGAGGGAGTGCTGCAATGTCAGAGGGGTTGAATGTGGGAGTGCTGCACTGTCAGAGGGGTAGAATTGAGGGAGTGCCACATTGCCAAAGGGTCAGTGTTGAGTGAGTGCTGCACTGTCATGAGGGCAGTATGAGGGAGTGCTGCACTGTCATGAGGGCAGTAATGAGGGAGTGCTGCATTGTCATGAGGGCAGTATTGAGGGAGTGGCACTGTCAGGTGGGCAGTATTGAGCGAGTGCTGCACAGTCATGAGGGCAGTAATGAGGGAGTGCTGCACTGTCATGAGGGCAGAAATGAGGGAGTGCTGCACTGTCATGAGGGCAGTAATGAGGGAGTGCTGCACTGTCATGAGGGCAGTAATGAGGGAGTGCTGCACTGTCAAGAGGGCATCAATGAGGGAGTGCTGTACTGTCAGATGGACAGTATTGAGGGAGTGCCACATTGTCAAAGGGTCAGTGTTGAGGGTTTGCTGTACTGTCAGAGTTGCAGTAATAATGAGTGCTGCACTGTCATGAGGGCTCTAATGAGGGAGTGCTGCACTGTCAGGAGGGCAGTATTGAGGGAGTGCCACACATTTAAAGGGACAATACTGAGCAAGCGCAGCCAGTTGAAGGGTCAGTGTAGAGGGGATGCTGTACTATCAGAGTGGCAGTATTGAGGGAGTGCTGTATTGTCAGAGGGGCAGTATTGAGGGAGTGCTGCACTGTCAGAGCGGCAGTAATGATGAGTGCTGCACTGTCATGAGGGCAGTAATGTGGGAGTGCTGCACTGTCATGAGGGCAGTAATGAGGGAGTGCTGCACTATCATGAGGGCAGTAATGAGGGAGTGCTGCACTGTCATGAGGGCTGTAATGAGGGAGTGCTGCACTGTCATGTGGGCAGTAATGAGGGAGTCCTGCACTGTCATGAGGGCAGTAATGAGGATGTGCTGCACTGTCAACAGGGCAGTATTGAGGGAGTGCTGCATTGTCATGAGGGCAGTAATGAGGGAGTGCTGCACTGTCAGGAGGGCAGTATTGAGGGAGTGCTGCACTGTCAACAGGGCAGTAATGAGGGCTTGCTTCACTGTCAAGAGGTCATTATTGAGGGAGTGCCGCACTTTTAAAGGGACAGTACTGAGCAAGCACAGCCTGTTGAAGGTTCAGTGTTGAGGGGTTGCTGTTCTGTCAGATTGTCAGTATTGAGGGAGTGCTGTACTGTCAGAGGGGCAGTATTAAGGGAGTGCTGCAAGGTCAGAGGGGTAGAATGTGGGAGTGCTGCACTGTCAGAGGGGTAGTATTGAGGGAGTGCCAGATTGCCAAAGGGTCAGTGTTGAGTGAGTGTTGCACTGTCATGAGGGCAGTATGAGGGAGTGCTGCACTGTCATGAGGGCAGTAATGAGGAAGTGCTGCACTGTCATGAGGGCAGTAATGAGGGAGTGCTGCACTGTCATGAGGGCAGTAATGAGGGCGTGCTGCACTGTCAAGAGGGCATTATTGAGGGAGTGCTGTACTGTCAGATGGACAGTATTAAGGGAGTGCCACATTGTCAAAGGGTCAGTGTTGAGGGTTTGCTGTACTGTCAGAGTTGCAGTAATAATGAGTGCTGCACTGTCATGAGGGCTGTAATGAGGGAGTGCTGCACTGTCAGGAGGGCAGTATTGAGGGAGTGCCACACATTTAAAGGGACAGTACTGAGCAAGTGCAGCCAGTTGAAGGGTCAGTGTAGAGGGGCAGTATTAAGGGAGTGCTGCAAGGTCAGAGGGGTAGAATGTGGGAGTGCTGTACTATCAGAGTGGCAGTATTGAGGGAGTGCTGCGCTGTCAGAGGGGTAGTATTGAGGGAGTGCCACATTGTCAAAGGGTCAGTGTTGAGGGTTTGCTGTACTATCATAGGGGCAGTAATGAGGGAGTGCTGCACTGTCATGAGGGCAGTAATGAGGGAATGCAGCACTGTCAGGAGGGCAGTATTGAGGGAGTGCCTCACTGTCAGGAGGGCAGTAATGAGGGAGTGCTGCACTGTCAGGAGGGCAGTAATGAGGGAGTGCTGCACTGTCATGAGGGCAGTATTGAGGGAGTGCTGCACTTATAAAGGGACAGTACTGAGCAAGCGCAGGTTGTTGAAGGGTCAGTGTTGAAGGCTTGCTGTACATTCAGAGTTGCAGTATTGAGGGAGTGCTGTACTGTCAGAGGGGCAGTATTGAGGGAGTGCTGTACTGTCAGATGGGCAGTACTGAGGGAGTGCTGCGCTGTCAGAGGGGTGGTATTGAGGGAGTGCCACATTGTCAAAGGGTCAGTGTTGAGGGTTTGCTTTACTATCATAGGGGCAGTAATGAGGGAGTGCTGCACTGTCATGAGGGCAGTAATGAGGGAGTGCAGCACTGTCAGGAGGGCAGTATTGAGGGAGTGCCTCACTGTCAGGAGGGCAGTATTGAGGGAGTGCCGCACTGTCAGGAGGGTTGTAATCAGGGAGTGCTGCACTGTCATGAGGGCAGTAATGAGGGAGTGCTGCACTGTCATGAGGGCAGTATTGAGGGAGTGCTGCACTTATAAAGGGACAGTACTGAGCAAGCGCAGCCTGTTGAAGGGTTAATGTTGAAGGCTTGCTGTACATTCAGAGTTGCAGTATTGAGGGAGTGCTGTACTGTCAGAGGGGCAGTATTGAGGGAGTGCTGTACTGTCAGATGGGCAGTATTGAGGGAGTGCCACATTGTCAAAGGGTCAGTGTTGAGGATTTGCTGTACTGTCAGAGTTGCAGTAATAATGAGTGCTGCATTGTCATGAGGGCAGTAATGAGGGAGTGCTGCACTGTCATGAGGGCAGTCATGAGGGAGTGCTGCACTGTCATGAGGGCTGTAATGAGGGCGTGCTGCGCTGTCATGTGGGCAGTAATGAGGGAGTGCTGCACTGTCATGAGGGCAGTATGAGGGAGTGCTGCACTGTCATGAGGGCAGTAATGAGGATGTGCTGCACTGTCAACAGAGCAGTATTGATGGAGTGCTGCATTGTCACGAGAGCAGTAATGAGGGAATGCTGCACTGTCAGGAGGGCAGTATTGAGGGAGTGCTGCACTGTGAACAGGGCAGTATTGAGGGCTTGCTTCACTGTCAAGAAGGCATTATTGAGGCAGTGCTGCACTGTTAAAGGGACAGTACTGAACAAGTGCAGCCTGTTGAAGGGTCAGTGTTCAGGGTTTGCTGTACTGTCAGAGTGGCCGTATTGAGGGAGTGCCACACCGTCAAAAGGGCAGTATTGAGGGAGTGCCGCACTTTTAAAGGGACAGTACTGAGCAAGCACAGCCTGTTGAAGGGTCAGTGTTGAGGGGTTGCTGTTCTGTCAGATTGTCAGTATTGAGGGAGTGCTGTACTGTCAGAGGGGCAGTATTGAGGGGTTGCTGTACATTCAGAGTGGCAGTATTGAGGGAGTGCTGTACTGTCAGAGGGGCAGTATTGAGGGAGTGCTGCGCTGTCAGAGGGGTAGTATTGAGGGAGTGCCACATTGTTAAAGGGTCAGTGTTGAGGGTTTGCTGTACTATCATAGGGGCAGTAATGAGAGAGTGCTGCACTGTCATGAGGGCAGTAATGAGGGAGTGCAGCACTGTCAGGAGGGCAGTATTGAGGGAGTGCCTCACTGTCAGGAGGGCAGTATTGAGGGAGTGCCGCACTGTCAGGAGGGCAGTAATGAGGGAGTGCTGCACTGTCATGAGGGCAGTAATGAGGGAGTGCTGCACTGTCATGAGGGCAGTATTGAGGGAGTGCTGCACTTATAAAGGGACAGTACTGAGCAAGCGCAGCCTGTTGAAGGGTCAGTGTTGAAGGCTTGCTGTACATTCAGAGTTGCAGTATTGAGGGAGTGCTGTACTGTCAGAGGGGCAGTATTGAGGGAGTGCTGTACTGTCAGAGGGGCAGTATTGAGGGAGTGCTGTACTGTCAGATGGGCAGTATTGAGGGAGTGCCACATTGTCAAAGGGTCAGTGTTGAGGGTTTGCTGTACTGTCAGAGTTGCTGTAATAATGAGTGCTGCATTGTCATGAGGGCAGTAATGAGGGAGTGCTGCACTATCATGAGGGCAGTAATGAGGGAGTGCTGCACTGTCATGAGGGCTGTAATGAGGGAGTGCTGCACTGTCATGTGGGCAGTAATGAGGGAGTGCTGCACTGTCATGAGGGCAGTAATGAGGGAGTGCTGCACTGTCATGAGGGCAGTAATGAGGATGTGCTGCACTGTCAACAGGGCAGTATTGAGGGAGTGCTGCATTGTCATGAGGGCAGTAATGAGGGAGTGCTGCACTGTCAGGAGGGCAGTTTTGAGGGAGTGCTGCACTGTCAACAGGGCAGTATTGAGGGCATGCTTCACTGTCAAGAGGTCATTATTGAGGGAGTGCTGCACTGTTAAAGGGACAGTACAGAGCAAGCACAGCCTGTTGAAGGGTCAGTGTTGAGGGGTTGCTCTTCTGTCAGAAAGTCAGTATTGAGGGAATGCTGTACTGTCAGAGGGGCAGTATTGAGGGAGTGCTGCATAGTCAGAGGGGTAGAATGTGGGAGTGCTGCACTGTCAGAGGGGTAGTATTGAGGGAGTGCCACATTGCCAAAGGGTCAGTGTTGAGTGAGTGCTGCACTGTCATGAGGGCAATATGAGGGAGTGCTGCACTGTCATGAGGTCAGTAATGAGGGAATGCTGCATTTTCATGAGGGCAGTATTGAGGGAGTGGCACTGTCAGGTTGGCAGTATTGAGGGAGTGCTGCACAGTCATGAGGGCAGTAATGAGGGAGTGCTGCACTGTCATGAGGGCAGTAATGAGGGAGTGCTGCACTGCCATGAGGGCAGTAATGAGGGAGTGCTGCACTGTTAAAGGGACAGTACTGAGCAAGTGCAGCCTGTTGAAGGGTCAGTGTTCAGGGTTTGCTGTACTGTCAGAGTGGCAGTATTGAGGGAGTGCCACACCGTCAAAAGGGCAGTATTGAGGGAGTGCCGCACTTTTAAAGGGACAGTACTGAGCAAGCACAGCCTGTTGAAGGGTCAGTGTTGAGGGGTTGCTGTTCTGTCAGATTGTCAGTATTGAGGGAGTGCTGTACTGTCAGAGGGGCAGTATTGAGGGAGTGCTGCAATGTCAGAGGGGTGGAATGTGGGAGTGCTGCACTGTCAGAGGGGTAGTATTGAGGGAGTGCCACATTGCCAAAGGGTCAGTGTTGAGTTAGTGCTGCACTGTCATGAGGGCAGTATGAGGGCGTGCTGCACTGTCATGAGGGCAGTAATGAGGGAGTGCTGCATTGTCATGAGGGCAGTATTGAGGGAGTGGCACTGTCAGGTGGGCAGTATTGAGGGAGTGCTGCACAGTCATGAGGGCAGTAATGAGGGAGTGTTGCACTGTCATGAGGGCAGTAATGAGGGAGTGCTGCACTGTCATGAGGGCAGTAATGAGGGAGTGCTGCACTGTCATGAGGGCAGTAATGAGGTAGTGCTGCACTGTCAATAGGGCATCATTGAGGGAGTGCTGTACTGTCAGATGGACAGTATTGAGGGAGTGCCACATTGTCAAAGGGTCAGTGTTGAGGGTTTGCTGTACTGTCAGAGTTACAGTAATAATGAGTGCTGCACTGTCATGAGGGCTGTAATGAGGGAGTGCTGCACTGTCAGGAGGGCAGTATTGAGGGAGTGCCACACATTTAAAGGGACAGTACTGAGCAAGCGCAGCCAGTTGAAGGGTCAGTGTAGAGGGGATGCTGTACTATCAGAGTGGCAGTATTGAGGGAGTGCTGTATTGTCAGAGGGGCAGTATTGAGGGAGTGCTGCACTGTCAGAGCGGCAGTAATGATGAGTGCTGCACTGTCATGAGGGCAGTAATGTGGGAGTGCTGCACTGTCATGAGGGCAGTAATGAGGGAGTGCTGCACTGTCATGTGGGCAGTAATGAGGGAGTGCTGCACTGTCAAGAGGGCATTATTGAGGGAGTGCTGCATGTCAGGAAGGCAGTATTGAGGGAGTGCTACACTTTTAAAGGAATAGTACTGAGCAAGCGCAACCTCTTGAAGGGTCAGTGTTGAGGGGTTGCTGTACATTCAGAGTGGCAGTATTGAGGGAGTGCTGTACTGTCAGAGGGGCAGTATTGAGGGAATGCTGCGCTGTCAGAGGGGTAGTATTGAGGGAGTGCCACATTGTCAAAGGGTCAGTGTTGAGGGTTTGCTGTACTATCATAGGGGCAGTAATGAGGGAGTGCTGCACTGTCATGAGGGCAGTAATGAGGGAGTGCAGAACTGTCATGAGGGCAGTATTGAGGGAGTGCCTCACTGTCAGGAGGGCAGTATTGAGGGAGTGCCGCACTGTCAGGAGGGCAGTATTGAGGGAGTGCTACACTTTTAAAGGAACATTACTGAGCAAGCGCAACCTCTTGAAGGGTCAGTGTTGAGGGGTTGCTGTACATTCAGAGTGGCAGTATTGAGGGAGTGCTGTACTGTCAGAGGGGCAGTATTGAGGGAGTGCTGCGCTGTCAGAGGGGTAGTATTGAGGGAGTGCCACATTGTCAAAGGGTCAGTGTTGAGGGTTTGCTGTACTATCATAGGGGCAGTAATGAGGGAGTGCTGCACTGTCATGAGGGCAGTAATGAGGGAGTGCAGCACTGTCAGGAGGGCAGTATTGAGGGAGTGCCTCACTGTCAGGAGGGCAGTATTGAGGGAGTGCCGCACTGTCAGGAGGGCAGTATTGAGGGAGTGCTGCACTGTCATGAGGGCAGTAATGAGGGAGTACTGCACTGTCATGAGGGCAGTAATGAGGGAGTGCTGCACAGTCATGAGGGCAGTAATGAGGGAGTGCTGCACTGTCATGAGGGCAGTAATGAGGGAGTGCTGCACTGTCATGAGGGCAGTAATGAGGGAGTGCTGCACTGTTAAATGGACAGTACTGAGCAAGTGCAGCCTGTTGAAGGGTCAGTGTTCAAGGTTTGCTGTACTGTCAGAGTGGCAGTATTGAGGGAGTGCCACACCGTCAAAAGGGCAGTATTGAGGGAGTGCCGCACTTTTAAAGGGACAGTACTGAGCATGCACAGCCTGTTGAAGGGTCAGTGTTGAGGGGTTGCTGTTCTGTCAGATTGTCAGTATTGAGGGAGTGCTGTACTGTCAGAGGGGCAGTATTGAGGGAGTGCTGCAATGTCAGAGGGGTGGAATTGGGGAGTGCTGCACCGTCAGAGGGGTAGTATTGAGGGAGTGCCACATTGCCAAAGGGTTAGTGTTGAGTGAGTGCTGCACTGTCATGAGGGCAGTATGAGGGAGTGCTGCACTGTCATGAGGGCAGTAATGAGGGAGTGCTGCATTGTCATGAGGGCAGTATTGAGGGAGTGGCACTGTCAGGTGGGCAGTATTGAGGGAGTGCTGCACAGTCATGAGGGCAGTAATGAGGGAGTGCTGCACTGTCATGAGGGCAGTAATGAGGGAGTGCTGCACTGTCAAGAGGGCATTATTGAGGGAGTGCTGTACTGTCAGATGGACAGTATTGAGGGAGTGCCACATTGTCAAAGGGTCAGTGTTGAGGGTTTGCTGTACTGTCAGAGTTGCAGTAATAATGAGTGCTGCACTGTCATGAGGGCTGTAATGAGGGAGTGCTGCACTGTCAGGAGGGCAGTATTGAGGGAGTGCCACACATTTAAAGGGACAGTACTGAGCAAGCGCAGCCAGTTGAAGGGTCAGTGTAGGGGGGATGCTGTACTATCAGAGTGGCAGTATTGAGGGAGTGCTGTATTGTCAGAGGGGCAGTATTGAGGGAGTGCTGCACTGTCAGAGCGGCAGTAATGATGAGTGCTGCACTGTCATGAGGGCAGTAATGTGGGAGTGCTGCACTGTCATGAGGGCAGTAATGAGGGAGTGCTGCACTGTCATGTGGGCAGTAATGAGGGAGTGCTGCACTGTCAAGAGGGCATTATTGAGGGAGTGCTGCATGTCAGGAAGGCAGTATTGAGGGAGTGCTACACTTTTAAAGGAATTGTACTGAGCAAGCGCAACCTCTTGAAGGATCAGTTTTGAGGGGTTGCTGTACATTCAGAGTGGCAGTATTGAGGGAGTGCTGTACTGTCAGAGGGGCAGTATTGAGGGAGTGCTGCGCTGTCAGAGGGGTAGTATTGAGGGAGTGCCACATTGTCAAAGGGTCAGTGTTGAGGGTTTGCTGTACTATCATAGGGGCAGTAATGAGGGAGTGCTGCACTGTCATGAGGGCAGTAATGAGGGAGTGCAGCACTGTCAGGAGGGCAGTATTGAGGGAGTGCCTCACTGTCAGGAGGGCATTATTGAGGGAGTGCTGCATGTCAGGAAGGCAGTATTGAGGGAGTGCTACACTTTTAAAGGAATTGTACTGAGCAAGCGCAACCTCTTGAAGGATCAGTGTTGAGGGGTTGCTGTACATTCAGAGTGGCAGTATTGAGGGAGTGCTGTACTGTCAGAGGGGCAGTATTGAGGGAGTGCTGCGCTGTCAGAGGGGTAGTATTGAGGGAGTGCCACATTGTCAAAGGGTCAGTGTTGAGGGTTTGCTGTACTATCATCGGGGCAGTAATGAGGGAGTGCTGCACTGTCATGAGGGCAGTAATGAGGGAGTGCAGCACTGTCAGGAGGGCAGTATTGAGGGAGTGCCTCACTGTCAGGAGGGCAGTATTGAGGGAGTGCCGCACTGTCAGGAGGGCAGTATTGAGGGAGTGCTACACTTTTGAAGGAACATTACTGAGCAAGCGCAACCTCTTGAAGGGTCAGTGTTGAGGGGTTGCTGTACATTCAGAGTGGCAGTATTGAGGGAGTGCTGTACTGTCAGAGGGGCAGTATTGAGGGAGTGCTGCGCTGTCAGAGGGGCAGTATTGAGGGAGTGCCACATTGTCAAAGGGTCAGTGTTGAGGGTTTGCTGTACTATCATAGGGGCAGTAATGAGGGAGTGCTGCACTGTCATGAGGGCAGTAATGAGGGAGTGCAGCACTGTCAGGAGGGCAGTATTGAGGGAGTGCCTCACTGTCAGGAGGGCAGTATTGAGGGAGTGCCGCACTGTCAGGAGGGCAGTATTGAGGGAGTGCTGCACTGTCATGAGGGCAGTAATGAGGGAGTGCTGCACTGTCATGAGGGCAGTAATGAGGGAGTGCTGCACTGTCATGAGGGCAGTAATGAGGGAGTGCTGCACTGTCATGAGGGCAGTAATGAGGGAGTGCTGCACTGTTAAAGGGACAGTACTGAGCAAGTGCAGCCTGTTGAAGGGTCAGTGTTCAAGGTTTGCTGTACTGTCAGAGTGGCAGTATTGAGGGAGTGCCACACCGTCAAAAGGGCAGTATTGAGGGAGTGCCGCACTTTTAAAGGGACAGTACTGAGCATGCACAGCCTGTTGAAGGGTCAGTGTTGAGGGGTTGCTGTTCTGTCAGATTGTCAGTATTGAGGGAGTGCTGTACTGTCAGAGGGGCAGTATTGAGGGAGTGCTGCAATGTCAGAGGGGTAGAATGTGGGAGTGCTGCACCGTAGAGGGGTAGTTTTCAGGGAGTGCCACATTGCCAAAGGGTCAGTGTTGAGTGAGTGCTGCACTGTCATGAGGGCAGTATGAGGGAGTGCTGCACTGTCATGAGGGCAGTAATGAGGGAGTGCTGCATTGTCATGAGGGCAGTATTGAGGGAGTGGCACTGTCAGGTGGGCAGTATTGAGGGAGTGCTGCACAGTCATGAGGGCAGTAATGAGGGAGTGCTGCACTGTCATGAGGGCAGTAATGAGGGAGTGCTGCACTGTCAAGAGGGCATTATTGAGGGAGTGCTGTACTGTCAGATGGACAGTATTGAGGGAGTGCCACATTGTCAAAGGGTCAGTGTTGAGGGTTTGCTGTACTGTCAGAGTTGCAGTAATAATGAGTGCTGCACTGTCATGAGGGCTGTAATGAGGGAGTGCTGCACTGTCAGGAGGGCAGTATTGAGGGAGTGCCACACATTTAAAGGGACAGTACTGAGCAAGCGCAGCCAGTTGAAGGGTCAGTGTAGAGGGGATGCTGTACTATCAGAGTGGTAGTATTGAGGGAGTGCTGTATTGTCAGAGGGGCAGTATTGAGGGAGTGCTGCACTGTCAGAGCGGCAGTAATGATGAGTGCTGCACTGTCATGAGGGCAGTAATGTGGGAGTGCTGCACTGTCATGAGGGCTGTAATGAGGGAGTGCTGCACTGTCATGTGGGTAAGTAATGAGGGAGTGCTGCACTGTCAAGAGGGCATTATTGAGGGAGTGCTGCATGTCAGGAAGGCAGTATTGAGGGAGTGCTACACTTTTAAAGGAATAGTACTGAGCAAGTGCAACCTCTTGAAGGGTCAGTGTTGAGGGGTTGCTTTACATTCAGAGTGGCAGTATTGAGGGAGTGTTGTACTGTCAGAGGGGCAGTATTGAGGGAGTGCTGCGCTGTCAGAGGGGTAGTATTGAGGGAGTGCCACATTGTCAAAGGGTCAGTGTTGAGGGTTTGCTGTACTATCATAGGGGCAGTAATGAGGGAGTGCTGCACTGTCATGAGGGCAGTAATGAGGGAGTGCAGAACTGTCAGGAGGGCAGTATTGAGGGAGTGCCTCACTGTCAGGAGGGCAGTATTGAGGGAGTGCTGCACTGTCAGGAGGGCAGTATTGAGGGAGTGCTACACTTTTAAAGGAACAGTACTGAGCAAGCGCAACCTCTTGAAGGGTCAGTGTTGAGGGGTTGCTGTACATTCAGAGTGGCAGTATTGAGGGAGTGCTGTACTGTCAGAGGGGCAGTATTGAGGGAGTGCTGCGCTGTCAGAGGGGTAGTATTGAGGGAGTGCCACATTGTCAAAGGGTCAGTGTTGAGGGTTTGCTGTACTATCATAGGGGCAGTAATGAGGGAGTGCTGCACTGTCATGAGGGCAGTAATGAGGGAGTGCAGCACTGTCAGGAGGGCAGTATTGAGGGAGTGCCTCACTGTCAGGAGGGCAGTATTGAGGGAGTGCCGCACTCTCAGGAGGGCAGTATTGAGGGAGTGCTGCACTGTCATGAGGGCAGTAATGAGGGAGTGCTGCACTGTCATGAGGACAGTAATGAGGGAGTGCTGCACAGTCATGAGGGCTTAATGAGGGAGTGCTGCACTGTCATGAGGGCAGTAATGAGGGAGTGCTGCACTGTTAAAGGGACAGTACTGAGCAAGTGCAGCCTGTTGAAGGGTCAGTGTTCAAGGTTTGCTGTACTGTCAGAGTGGCAGTATTGAGGGAGTGCCACACCGTCAAAAGGGCAGTATTGAGGGAGTGCCGCACTTTTAAAGGGACAGTACTGAGCATGCACAGCCTGTTGAAGGGTCAGTGTTGAGGGGTTGCTGTTCTGTCAGATTGTCAGTATTGAGGGAGTGCTGTACTGTCAGAGGGGCAGTATTGAGGGAGTGCTGCAATGTCAGAGGGGTGGAATGTGGGAGTGCTGCACCGTCAGAGGGGTAGTATTGAGGGAGTGCCACATTGCCAAAGGGTCAGTGTTGAGTGAGTGCTGCACTGTCATGAGGGCAGTATGAGGGAGTGCTGCACTGTCATGAGGGCAGTAATGAGGGAGTGCTGCATTGTCATGAGGGCAGTATTGAGGGAGTGGCACTGTCAGGTGGGCAGTATTGAGGGAGTGCTGCACAGTCATGAGGGCAGTAATGAGGTAGTGCTGCACTGTCATGAGGGCAGTAATGAGGGAGTGCTGCACTGTCAAGAGGGCATTATTGAGGGAGTGCTGTACTGTCAGATGGACAGTATTGAGGGAGTGCCACATTGTCAAAGGGTCAGTGTTGAGGGTTTGCTGTACTGTCAGAGTTGCAGTAATAATGAGTGCTGCACTGTCATGAGGGTTGTAATGAGGGAGTGCTGCACTGTCAGGAGGGCAGTATTGAGGGAGTGCCACACATTTAAAGGGACAGTACTGAGCAAGCGCAGCCAGTTGAAGGGTCAGTGTAGAGGGGATGCTGTACTATCAGAGTGGTAGTATTGAGGGAGTGCTGTATTGTCAGAGGGGCAGTATTGAGGGAGTGCTGCACTGTCAGAGCGGCAGTAATGATGAGTGCTGCACTGTCATGAGGGCAGTAATGTGGGAGTGCTGCACTGTCATGAGGGCAGTAATGAGGGAGTGCTGCACTGTCATGTGGGCAGTAATGAGGGAGTGCTGCACTGTCAAGAGGGCATTATTGAGGGAGTGCTGCATGTCAGGAAGGCAGTATTGAGGGAGTGCTACACTTTTAAAGGAATAGTACTGAGCAAGCGCAACCTCTTGAAGGGTCAGTGTTGAGGGGTTGCTGTACATTCAGAGTGGCAGTATTGAGGGAGTGCTGTACTGTCAGAGGGGCAGTATTGAGGGAGTGCTGCGCTGTCAGAGGGGTAGTATTGAGGGAGTGCCACATTGTCAAAGGGTCAGTGTTGAGAGTTTGCTGTACTATCATAGGGGCAGTAATGATGGAGTGCTGTACTGTCATGTGGGCAGTAATGAGGGAGTGCAGCACTGTCAGGAGGGCAGTATTGAGGGAGTGCCTCACTGTCAGGAGGGCAGTTTAGAGGGAGTGCCGCACTGTCAGGAGGGCAGTATTGAGGGAGTGCTGCACTGTCATGAGGGCATTAATGAGGGAGTGCTGCACTCTCATGAGGGCAGTAATGAGGGAGTGCTGCACTGTCATGAGGGCAGTAATGAGGGAGTGCTGCACTGTTAAAGCGACAGTACTGAGCAAGTGCAGCCTGTTGAAGGGTCAGTGTTCAAGGTTTGCTGTACTGTCAGAGTGGCAGTATTGAGGGAGTGCCACACCGTCAAAAGGGCAGTATTGAGGGAGTGCCGCACTTTTAAAGGGACAGTACTGAGCATGCACAGCCTGTTGAAGGGTCAGTGTTGAGGGGTTGCTGTTCTGTCAGATTGTCAGTATTGAGGGAGTGCTGTACTGTCAGAGGGGCAGTATTGAGGGAGTGCTGCAATGTCAGAGGGGTGGAATGTGGGAGTGCCGCACCGTCAGAGGGGTAGTATTGAGGGAGTGCCACATTGCCAAAGGGTCAGTGTTGAGTGAGTGCTGCACTGTCATGAGGGCAGTATGAGGGAGTGCTGCACTGTCATGAGGGCAGTAATGAGGGAGTGCTGCATTGTCATGAGGGCAGTATTGAGGGAGTGGCACTGTCAGGTGGGCAGTATTGAGGGAGTGCTGCACAGTCATGAGGGCAGTAATGAGGGAGTGCTGCACTGTCATGAGGGCTGTAATGAGGGAGTGCTGCACTGTCAGGAGGGCAGTATTGAGGGAGTGCCACACATTTAAAGGGACAGTACTGAGCAAGCGCAGCCAGTTGAAGGGTCAGTGTAGAGGGGATGCTGTACTATCAGAGTGGCAGTATTGAGGGAGTGCTGTATTGTCAGAGGGGCAGTATTGAGGGAGTGCTGCACTGTCAGAGCGGCAGTAATGATGAGTGCTGCACTGTCATGAGGGCAGTAATGTGGGAGTGCTGCACTGTCATGAGGGCAGTAATGAGGGAGTGCTGCACTGTCATGTGGGCAGTAATGAGGGAGTGCTGCACTGTCAAGAGGGCATTATTGAGGGAGTGCTGCATGTCAGGAAGGCAGTATTGAGGGAGTGCTACACTTTTAAAGGAATAGTACTGAGCAAGTGCAACCTCTTGAAGGGTCAGTGTTGAGGGGTTGCTGTACATTCAGAGTGGCAGTATTGAGGGAGTGCTGTACTGTCAGAGGGGCAGTATTGAGGGAGTGCTGCGCTGTCAGAGGGGTAGTATTGAGGGAGTGCCACATTGTCAAAGGGTCAGTGTTGAGGGTTTGCTGTACTATCATAGGGGCAGTAATGAGGGAGTGCTGCACTGTCATGAGGGCAGTAATGAGGGAGTGCAGAACTGTCAGGAGGGCAGTATTGAGGGAGTGCCTCACTGTCCGGAGGGCAGTATTGAGGGAGTGCCGCACTGTCAGGAGGGCAGTATTGAGGGAGTGCTGCACTGTCAGGAGGGCAGTAATGAGGGAGTGCTGCACTGTCATGAGGGCAGTAATGAGGGAGTGCTGCACAGTCATGAGGGCAGTAATGAGGGAGTGCTGCACTGTCATGAGGGCAGTAATGAGGGAGTGCTGCACTGTCAAGAGGGCATTATTGAGGGGGTGCTGTATTGTCAGAGGGGCAGTATTGAGGGAGTGCTGCACTGTCAGAGCGGCAGTAATGATGAGTGCTGCACTGTCATGAGGGCAGTAATGTGGGAGTGCTGCACTGTCATGAGGGCAGTAATGAGGGAGTGCTGCACTGTCATGTGGGCAGTAATGAGGGAGTGCTGCACTGTCAAGAGGGCATTATTGAGGGAGTGCTGCATGTCAGGAAGGCAGTATTGAGGGAGTGCTACACTTTTAAAGGAATAGTACTGAGCAAGCGCAACCTCTTGAAGGGTCAGTGTTGAGGGGTGCTGTACATTCAGAGTGGCAGTATTGAGGGAGTGCTGTACTGTCAGAGGGGCAGTATTGAGGGAGTGCTGCGCTGTCAGAGGGGTAGTATTGAGGGAGTGCCACATTGTCAAAGGGTCAGTGTTGAGGGTTTGCTGTACTATCATAGGGGCAGTAATGAGGGAGTGCTGCACTGTCATGAGGGCAGTAATGAGGGAGTGCAGCACTGTCAGGAGGGCAGTATTGAGGGAGTGCCTCACTGTCAGGAGGGCAGTATTGAGGGAGTGCCGCACTGTTAGGAGGGCAGTATTGAGGGAGTGCTACACTTTTGAAGGAACATTACTGAGCAAGCGCAGGCTTTTGAAGGGTCAGTGTTGAGGGGTTGCTGTACATTCAGAGTGGCAGTATTGAGGGAGTGCTGTACTGTCAGAGGGGCAGTATTGAGGGAGTGCTGTGCTGTCAGAGGGGCAGTATTGAGGGAGTGCCACATTGTCAAAGGGTCAGTGTTGAGGGTTTGCTGTACTATCATAGGGGCAGTAATGAGGGAGTGCTGCACTGTCCTGAGGGCAGTAATGAGGGAGTGCAGCACTGTCAGGAGGGCAGTATTGAGGGAGTGCCTCACTGTCAGGAGGGCAGTATTGAGGGAGTGCCGCACTGTCAGGAGGGCAGTATTGAGGGAGTGCTGCGCTGTCATGAGGGCATTAATGAGGGAGTGCTGCACTGTCATGAGGGCAGTAATGAGGGAGTGCTGCACTGTCATGAGGGCAGTAATGAGGGAGTGCTGCACTGTTAAAGGGACAGTACTGAGCAAGTGCAGCCTGTTGAAGGGTCAGTGTTCAAGGTTTGCTGTACTGTCAGAGTGGCAGTATTGAGGGAGTGCCACACCGTCAAAAGGGCAGTATTGAGGGAGTGCCGCACTTTTAAAGGGACAGTACTGAGCATGCACAGCCTGTTGAAGGGTCAGTGTTGAGGGGTTGCTGTTCTGCCAGATTGTCAGTATTGAGGGAGTGCTGTACTGTCAGAGGGGCAGTATTGAGGGAGTGCTGCAATGTCAGAGGGGTGGAATGTGGGAGTGCTGCACCGTCAGAGGGGTAGTATTGAGGGAGTGCCACATTGCCAAAGGGTCAGTGTTGAGTGAGTGCTGCACTGTCATGAGGGCAGTATGAGGGAGTGCTGCACTGTCATGAGGGCAGTAATGAGGGAGTGCTGCATTGTCATGAGGGCAGTATTGAGGGAGTGGCACTGTCAGGTGGGCAGTATTGAGGGAGTGCTGCACAGTCATGAGGGCAGTAATGAGGGAGTGCTGCACTGTCATGAGGGCAGTAATGAGGGAGTGCTGCACTGTCAAGAGGGCATTATTGAGGGAGTGCTGTACTGTCAGATGGACAGTATTGAGGGAGTGCCACATTGTCAAAGGGTCAGTGTTGAGGGTTTGCTGTACTGTCAGAGTTGCAGTAATAATGAGTGCTGCACTGTCATGAGGGCTGTAATGAGGGAGTGCTGCACTGTCAGGAGGGCAGTATTGAGGGAGTGCCACACATTTAAAGGGACAGTACTGAGCAAGCGCAGCCAGTTGAAGGGTCAGTGTAGAGGGGATGCTGTACTATCAGAGTGGCAGTATTGAGGGAGTGCTGTATTGTCAGAGGGGCAGTATTGAGGGAGTGCTGCACTGTCAGAGCGGCAGTAATGATGAGTGCTGCACTGTCATGAGGGCAGTAATGTGGGAGTGCTGCACTGTAATGAGGGCAGTAATGAGGGAGTGCTGCACTGTCATGTGGGCAGTAATGAGGGAGTGCTGCACTGTCAAGAGGGCATTATTGAGGGAGTGCTGCATGTCAGGAAGGCAGTATTGAGGGAGTGCTACACTTTTAAAGGAATAGTACTGAGCAAGTGCAACCTCTTGAAGGGTCAGTGTTGAGGGGTTGCTGTACATTCAGAGTGGCAGTATTGAGGGAGTGCTGTACTGTCAGAGCGGCAGTATTGAGGGAGTGCTGCGCTGTCAGAGGGGTAGTATTGAGGGAGTGCCACATTGTCAAAGGGTCAGTGTTGAGGGTTTGCTGTACTATCATAGGGGCAGTAATGAGGGAGTGCTGCACTGTCATGAGGGCAGTAATGAGGGAGTGCAGAACTGTCAGGAGGGCAGTATTGAGGGAGTGCCTCACTGTCAGGAGGGCAGTATTGAGGGAGTGCCGCACTGTCAGGAGGGCAGTATTGAGGGAGTGCTACACTTTTAAAGGAACAGTACTGAGCAAGCGCAACCTCTTGAAGGGTCAGTGTTGAGGGGTTGCTGTACATTCAGAGTGGCAGTATTGAGGGAGTGCTGTACTGTCAGAGGGGCAGTATTGAGGGAGTGCTGCGCTGTCAGAGGGGTAGTATTGAGGGAGTGCCACATTGTCAAAGGGTCAGTGTTGAGGGTTTGCTGTACTATCATAGGGGCAGTAATGAGGGAGTGCTGCACTGTCATGAGGGCAGTAATGAGGGAGTGCCACTGTCAGGTGGGCAGTATTGAGGGAGTGCTGCACAGTCATGAGGGCAGTAATGAGGGAGTGCTGCACTGTCATGAGGGCTGTAATGAGGGAGTGCTGCACTGTCAGGAGGGCAGTATTGAGGGAGTGCCACACATTTAAAGGGACAGTACTGAGCAAGCGCAGCCAGTTGAAGGGTCAGTGTAGAGGGGATGCTGTACTATCAGAGTGGCAGTATTGAGGGAGTGCTGTATTGTCAGAGGGGCAGTATTGAGGGAGTGCTGCACTGTCAGAGCGGCAGTAATGATGAGTGCTGCACTGTCATGAGGGCAGTAATGTGGGAGTGCTGCACTGTCATGAGGGCAGTAATGAGGGAGTGCTGCACTGTCATGTGGGCAGTAATGAGGGAGTGCTGCACTGTCAAGAGGGCATTATTGAGGGAGTGCTGCATGTCAGGAAGGCAGTATTGAGGGAGTGCTACACTTTTAAAGGAATAGTACTGAGCAAGTGCAACCTCTTGAAGGGTCAGTGTTGAGGGGTTGCTGTACATTCAGAGTGGCAGTATTGAGGGAGTGCTGTACTGTCAGAGGGGCAGTATTGAGGGAGTGCTGCGCTGTCAGAGGGGTAGTATTGAGGGAGTGCCACATTGTCAAAGGGTCAGTGTTGAGGGTTTGCTGTACTATCATAGGGGCAGTAATGAGGGAGTGCTGCACTGTCATGAGGGCAGTAATGAGGGAGTGCAGAACTGTCAGGAGGGCAGTATTGAGGGAGTGCCTCACTGTCAGGAGGGCAGTATTGAGGGAGTGCCGCACTGTCAGGAGGGCAGTATTGAGGGAGTGCTGCACTGTCAGGAGGGCAGTAATGAGGGAGTGCTGCACTGTCATGAGGGCAGTAATGAGGGAGTGCTGCACAGTCATGAGGGCAGTAATGAGGGAGTGCTGCACTGTCATGAGGGCAGTAATGAGGGAGTGCTGCACTGTCAAGAGGGCATTATTGAGGGGGTGCTGTATTGTCAGAGGGGCAGTATTGAGGGAGTGCTGCACTGTCAGAGCGGCAGTAATGATGAGTGCTGCACTGTCATGAGGGCAGTAATGTGGGAGTGCTGCACTGTCATGAGGGCAGTAATGAGGGAGTGCTGCACTGTCATGTGGGCAGTAATGAGGGAGTGCTGCACTGTCAAGAGGGCATTATTGAGGGAGTGCTGCATGTCAGGAAGGCAGTATTGAGGGAGTGCTACACTTTTAAAGGAATAGTACTGAGCAAGCGCAACCTCTTGAAGGGTCAGTGTTGAGGGGTGCTGTACATTCAGAGTGGCAGTATTGAGGGAGTGCTGTACTGTCAGAGGGGCAGTATTGAGGGAGTGCTGCGCTGTCAGAGGGGTAGTATTGAGGGAGTGCCACATTGTCAAAGGGTCAGTGTTGAGGGTTTGCTGTACTATCATAGGGGCAGTAATGAGGGAGTGCTGCACTGTCATGAGGGCAGTAATGAGGGAGTGCAGCACTGTCAGGAGGGCAGTATTGAGGGAGTGCCTCACTGTCAGGAGGGCAGTATTGAGGGAGTGCCGCACTGTTAGGAGGGCAGTATTGAGGGAGTGCTACACTTTTGAAGGAACATTACTGAGCAAGCGCAGGCTTTTGAAGGGTCAGTGTTGAGGGGTTGCTGTACATTCAGAGTGGCAGTATTGAGGGAGTGCTGTACTGTCAGAGGGGCAGTATTGAGGGAGTGCTGTGCTGTCAGAGGGGCAGTATTGAGGGAGTGCCACATTGTCAAAGGGTCAGTGTTGAGGGTTTGCTGTACTATCATAGGGGCAGTAATGAGGGAGTGCTGCACTGTCCTGAGGGCAGTAATGAGGGAGTGCAGCACTGTCAGGAGGGCAGTATTGAGGGAGTGCCTCACTGTCAGGAGGGCAGTATTGAGGGAGTGCCGCACTGTCAGGAGGGCAGTATTGAGGGAGTGCTGCGCTGTCATGAGGGCATTAATGAGGGAGTGCTGCACTGTCATGAGGGCAGTAATGAGGGAGTGCTGCACTGTCATGAGGGCAGTAATGAGGGAGTGCTGCACTGTTAAAGGGACAGTACTGAGCAAGTGCAGCCTGTTGAAGGGTCAGTGTTCAAGGTTTGCTGTACTGTCAGAGTGGCAGTATTGAGGGAGTGCCACACCGTCAAAAGGGCAGTATTGAGGGAGTGCCGCACTTTTAAAGGGACAGTACTGAGCATGCACAGCCTGTTGAAGGGTCAGTGTTGAGGGGTTGCTGTTCTGCCAGATTGTCAGTATTGAGGGAGTGCTGTACTGTCAGAGGGGCAGTATTGAGGGAGTGCTGCAATGTCAGAGGGGTGGAATGTGGGAGTGCTGCACCGTCAGAGGGGTAGTATTGAGGGAGTGCCACATTGCCAAAGGGTCAGTGTTGAGTGAGTGCTGCACTGTCATGAGGGCAGTATGAGGGAGTGCTGCACTGTCATGAGGGCAGTAATGAGGGAGTGCTGCATTGTCATGAGGGCAGTATTGAGGGAGTGGCACTGTCAGGTGGGCAGTATTGAGGGAGTGCTGCACAGTCATGAGGGCAGTAATGAGGGAGTGCTGCACTGTCATGAGGGCAGTAATGAGGGAGTGCTGCACTGTCAAGAGGGCATTATTGAGGGAGTGCTGTACTGTCAGATGGACAGTATTGAGGGAGTGCCACATTGTCAAAGGGTCAGTGTTGAGGGTTTGCTGTACTGTCAGAGTTGCAGTAATAATGAGTGCTGCACTGTCATGAGGGCTGTAATGAGGGAGTGCTGCACTGTCAGGAGGGCAGTATTGAGGGAGTGCCACACATTTAAAGGGACAGTACTGAGCAAGCGCAGCCAGTTGAAGGGTCAGTGTAGAGGGGATGCTGTACTATCAGAGTGGCAGTATTGAGGGAGTGCTGTATTGTCAGAGGGGCAGTATTGAGGGAGTGCTGCACTGTCAGAGCGGCAGTAATGATGAGTGCTGCACTGTCATGAGGGCAGTAATGTGGGAGTGCTGCACTGTAATGAGGGCAGTAATGAGGGAGTGCTGCACTGTCATGTGGGCAGTAATGAGGGAGTGCTGCACTGTCAAGAGGGCATTATTGAGGGAGTGCTGCATGTCAGGAAGGCAGTATTGAGGGAGTGCTACACTTTTAAAGGAATAGTACTGAGCAAGTGCAACCTCTTGAAGGGTCAGTGTTGAGGGGTTGCTGTACATTCAGAGTGGCAGTATTGAGGGAGTGCTGTACTGTCAGAGGGGCAGTATTGAGGGAGTGCTGCGCTGTCAGAGGGGTAGTATTGAGGGAGTGCCACATTGTCAAAGGGTCAGTGTTGAGGGTTTGCTGTACTATCATAGGGGCAGTAATGAGGGAGTGCTGCACTGTCATGAGGGCAGTAATGAGGGAGTGCAGAACTGTCAGGAGGGCAGTATTGAGGGAGTGCCTCACTGTCAGGAGGGCAGTATTGAGGGAGTGCCGCACTGTCAGGAGGGCAGTATTGAGGGAGTGCTACACTTTTAAAGGAACAGTACTGAGCAAGCGCAACCTCTTGAAGGGTCAGTGTTGAGGGGTTGCTGTACATTCAGAGTGGCAGTATTGAGGGAGTGCTGTACTGTCAGAGGGGCAGTATTGAGGGAGTGCTGCGCTGTCAGAGGGGTAGTATTGAGGGAGTGCCACATTGTCAAAGGGTCAGTGTTGAGGGTTTGCTGTACTATCATAGGGGCAGTAATGAGGGAGTGCTGCACTGTCATGAGGGCAGTAATGAGGGAGTGCCACTGTCAGGTGGGCAGTATTGAGGGAGTGCTGCACAGTCATGAGGGCAGTAATGAGGGAGTGCTGCACTGTCATGAGGGCTGTAATGAGGGAGTGCTGCACTGTCAGGAGGGCAGTATTGAGGGAGTGCCACACATTTAAAGGGACAGTACTGAGCAAGCGCAGCCAGTTGAAGGGTCAGTGTAGAGGGGATGCTGTACTATCAGAGTGGCAGTATTGAGGGAGTGCTGTATTGTCAGAGGGGCAGTATTGAGGGAGTGCTGCACTGTCAGAGCGGCAGTAATGTGGGAGTGCTGCACTGTCATGAGCGCAGTAATGAGGGAGTGCTGCACTGTCATGTGGGCAGTAATGAGGGAGTGCTGCACTGTCAAGAGGGCATTATTGAGGGAGTGCTGCATGTCAGGAAGGCAGTATTGAGGGAGTGCTACACTTTTAAAGGAATAGTACTGAGCAAGTGCAACCTCTTGAAGGGTCAGTGTTGAGGGGTTGCTGTACATTCAGAGTGGCAGTATTGAGGGAGTGCTGTACTGTCAGAGGGGCAGTATTGAGGGAGTGCTGCGCTGTCAGAGGGGTAGTATTGAGGGAGTGCCACATTGTCAAAGGGTCAGTGTTGAGGGTTTGCTGTACTATCATAGGGGCAGTAATGAGGGAGTGCTGCACTGTCATGAGGGCAGTAATGAGGGAGTGCAGAACTGTCAGGAGGGCAGTATTGAGGGAGTGCCTCACTGTCAGGAGGGCAGTATTGAGGGAGTGCCGCACTGTCAGGAGGGCAGTATTGAGGGAGTGCTGCACTGTCAGGAGGGCAGTAATGAGGGAGTGCTGCACTGTCATGAGGGCAGTAATGAGGGAGTGCTGCACAGTCATGAGGGCAGTAATGAGGGAGTGCTGCACTGTCATGAGGGCAGTAATGAGGGAGTGCTGCACTGTCAAGAGGGCATTATTGAGGGGGTGCTGTATTGTCAGAGGGGCAGTATTGAGGGAGTGCTGCACTGTCAGAGCGGCAGTAATGATGAGTGCTGCACTGTCATGAGGGCAGTAATGTGGGAGTGCTGCACTGTCATGAGGGCAGTAATGAGGGAGTGCTGCACTGTCATGTGGGCAGTAATGAGGGAGTGCTGCACTGTCAAGAGGGCATTATTGAGGGAGTGCTGCATGTCAGGAAGGCAGTATTGAGGGAGTGCTACACTTTTAAAGGAATAGTACTGAGCAAGCGCAACCTCTTGAAGGGTCAGTGTTGAGGGGTGCTGTACATTCAGAGTGGCAGTATTGAGGGAGTGCTGTACTGTCAGAGGGGCAGTATTGAGGGAGTGCTGCGCTGTCAGAGGGGTAGTATTGAGGGAGTGCCACATTGTCAAAGGGTCAGTGTTGAGGGTTTGCTGTACTATCATAGGGGCAGTAATGAGGGAGTGCTGCACTGTCATGAGGGCAGTAATGAGGGAGTGCAGCACTGTCAGGAGGGCAGTATTGAGGGAGTGCCTCACTGTCAGGAGGGCAGTATTGAGGGAGTGCCGCACTGTTAGGAGGGCAGTATTGAGGGAGTGCTACACTTTTGAAGGAACATTACTGAGCAAGCGCAGGCTTTTGAAGGGTCAGTGTTGAGGGGTTGCTGTACATTCAGAGTGGCAGTATTGAGGGAGTGCTGTACTGTCAGAGGGGCAGTATTGAGGGAGTGCTGTGCTGTCAGAGGGGCAGTATTGAGGGAGTGCCACATTGTCAAAGGGTCAGTGTTGAGGGTTTGCTGTACTATCATAGGGGCAGTAATGAGGGAGTGCTGCACTGTCCTGAGGGCAGTAATGAGGGAGTGCAGCACTGTCAGGAGGGCAGTATTGAGGGAGTGCCTCACTGTCAGGAGGGCAGTATTGAGGGAGTGCCGCACTGTCAGGAGGGCAGTATTGAGGGAGTGCTGCGCTGTCATGAGGGCATTAATGAGGGAGTGCTGCACTGTCATGAGGGCAGTAATGAGGGAGTGCTGCACTGTCATGAGGGCAGTAATGAGGGAGTGCTGCACTGTTAAAGGGACAGTACTGAGCAAGTGCAGCCTGTTGAAGGGTCAGTGTTCAAGGTTTGCTGTACTGTCAGAGTGGCAGTATTGAGGGAGTGCCACACCGTCAAAAGGGCAGTATTGAGGGAGTGCCGCACTTTTAAAGGGACAGTACTGAGCATGCACAGCCTGTTGAAGGGTCAGTGTTGAGGGGTTGCTGTTCTGCCAGATTGTCAGTATTGAGGGAGTGCTGTACTGTCAGAGGGGCAGTATTGAGGGAGTGCTGCAATGTCAGAGGGGTGGAATGTGGGAGTGCTGCACCGTCAGAGGGGTAGTATTGAGGGAGTGCCACATTGCCAAAGGGTCAGTGTTGAGTGAGTGCTGCACTGTCATGAGGGCAGTATGAGGGAGTGCTGCACTGTCATGAGGGCAGTAATGAGGGAGTGCTGCATTGTCATGAGGGCAGTATTGAGGGAGTGGCACTGTCAGGTGGGCAGTATTGAGGGAGTGCTGCACAGTCATGAGGGCAGTAATGAGGGAGTGCTGCACTGTCATGAGGGCAGTAATGAGGGAGTGCTGCACTGTCAAGAGGGCATTATTGAGGGAGTGCTGTACTGTCAGATGGACAGTATTGAGGGAGTGCCACATCAAAGGGTCAGTGTTGAGGGTTTGCTGTACTGTCAGAGTTGCAGTAATAATGAGTGCTGCACTGTCATGAGGGCTGTAATGAGGGAGTGCTGCACTGTCAGGAGGGCAGTATTGAGGGAGTGCCACACATTTAATGGGACAGTACTGAGCAAGCGCAGCCAGTTGAAGGGTCAGTGTAGAGGGGATGCTGTACTATCAGAGTGGCAGTATTGAGGGAGTGCTGTATTGTCAGAGGGGCAGTATTGAGGGAGTGCTGCACTGTCAGAGCGGCAGTAATGATGAGTGCTGCACTGTCATGAGGGCTGTAATGTGGGAGTGCTGCACTGTAATGAGGGCAGTAATGAGGGAGTGCTGCACTGTCATGTGGGCAGTAATGAGGGAGTGCTGCACTGTCAAGAGGGCATTATTGAGGGAGTGCTGCATGTCAGGAAGGCAGTATTGAGGGAGTGCTACACTTTTAAAGGAATAGTACTGAGCAAGTGCAACCTCTTGAAGGGTCAGTGTTGAGGGGTTGCTGTACATTCAGAGTGGCAGTATTGAGGGAGTGCTGTACTGTCAGAGGGGCAGTATTGAGGGAGTGCTGCGCTGTCAGAGGGGTAGTATTGAGGGAGTGCCACATTGTCAAAGGGTCAGTGTTGAGGGTTTGCTGTACTATCATAGGGGCAGTAATGAGGGAGTGCTGCACTGTCATGAGGGCAGTAATGAGGGAGTGCAGAACTGTCAGGAGGGCAGTATTGAGGGAGTGCCTCACTGTCAGGAGGGCAGTATTGAGGGAGTGCCGCACTGTCAGGAGGGCAGTATTGAGGGAGTGCTACACTTTTAAAGGAACAGTACTGAGCAAGCGCAACCTCTTGAAGGGTCAGTGTTGAGGGGTTGCTGTACATTCAGAGTGGCAGTATTGAGGGAGTGCTGTACTGTCAGAGGGGCAGTATTGAGGGAGTGCTGCGCTGTCAGAGTGGTAGTATTGAGGGAGTGCCACATTGTCAAAGGGTCAGTGTTGAGGGTTTGCTGTACTATCATAGGGGCAGTAATGAGGGAGTGCTGCACTGTCATGAGGGCAGTAATGAGGGAGTGCAGCACTGTCAGGAGGGCAGTATTGAGGGAGTGCCTCACTGTCAGGAGGGCAGTATTGAGGGAGTGCCGCACTGTCAGGAGGGCAGTATTGAGGGAGTGCCGCACTGTCAGGAGGGCAGTATTGAGGGAGTGCTGCACTGTCATGAGGGCAGTAATGAGGGAGTGCTGCACTGTCATGAGGGCAGTAATGAGGGAGTGCTTCACTGTCATGAGGGCAGTAATGAGGGAGTGCTGCACTGTCATGAGGGCAGTAATGAGGGAGTGCTGCACTGTTAAAGGGACAGTACTGAGCAAGTGCAGCCTGTTGAAGGGTCAGTGTTCAAGGTTTGCTGTACTGTCAGAGTGGCAGTATTGAGGGAGTGCCACACCGTCAAAAGGGCAGTATTGAGGGAGTGCCGCACTTTAAAAGGGACAGTACTGAGCATGCACAGCCTGTTGAAGGGTCAGTGTTGAGGGGTTGCTGTTCTGTCAGATTGTCAGTATTGAGGGAGTGCTGTACTGTCAGAGGGGCAGTATTGAGGGAGTGCTGCAATGTCAGAGGGGTGGAATGTGGGAGTGCTGCACCGTCAGAGGGGTAGTATTGAGGGAGTGCCACATTGCCAAAGGGTCAGTGTTGAGTGAGTGCTGCACTGTCATGAGGGCAGTATGAGGGAGTGCTGCACTGTCATGAGGGCAGTAATGAGGGAGTGCTGCACTGTCATGAGGGCAGTAATGAGGGAGTGGCACTGTCAGGTGGGCAGTATTGAGGGAGTGCTGCACAGTCATGAGGGCAGTAATGAGGGAGTGCTGCACTGTCATGAGGGCAGTAATGAGGGAGTGCTGCACTGTCAAGAGGGCATTATTGAGGGAGTGCTGTACTGTCAGATGGACAGTATTGAGGGAGTGCCACATTGTCAAAGGGTCAGTGTTGAGGGTTTGCTGTACTGTCAGAGTTGCAGTAATAATGAGTGCTGCACTGTCATGAGGGCTGTAATGAGGGAGTGCTGCACTGTCAGGAGGGCAGTATTGAGGGAGTGCCACACATTTAAAGGGACAGTACTGAGCAAGCGCAGCCAGTTGAAGGGTCAGTGTAGAGGGGATGCTGTACTATCAGAGTGGCAGTATTGAGGGAGTGCTGTATTGTCAGAGGGGCAGTATTGAGGGAGTGCTGCACTGTCAGAGCGGCAGTAATGATGAGTGCTGCACTGTCATGAGGGCAGTAATGTGGGAGTGCTGCACTGTCATGAGGGCAGTAATGAGGGAGTGCTGCACTGTCATGTGGGCAGTAATGAGGGAGTGCTGCACTGTCAAGAGGGCATTATTGAGGGAGTGCTGCATGTCAGGAAGGCAGTATTGAGGGAGTGCTACACTTTTAAAGGAATAGTACTGAGCAAGCGCAACCTCTTGAAGGGTCAGTGTTGAGGGGTTGCTGTACATTCAGAGTGGCAGTATTGAGGGAGTGCTGTACTGTCAGTTGGGCAGTATTGAGGGAGTGCTGCGCTGTCAGAGGGGTAGTATTGAGGGAGTGCCACATTGTCAAAGGGTCAGTGTTGAGGGTTTGCTGTACTATCATAGGGGCAGTAATGAGGGAGTGCTGCACTGTCATGAGGGCAGTAATGAGGGAGTGCAGCACTGTCAGGAGGGCAGTATTGAGGGAGTGCCTCACTGTCAGGAGGGCAGTATTGAGGGAGTGCCGCACTGTCAGGAGGGCAGTATTGAGGGAGTGCTACACTTTTGAAGGAACAGTACTGAGCAAGCGCAGGCTTTTGAAGGGTCAGTGTTGAAGGCTTGCTGTACATTCAGAGTTGCAGTATTGAGGGAGTGCTGTACTGTCAGATGGGCAGTATTGAGGGAGTGCTGCGCTGTCAGAGGGTCAGTGTTGAGGGTTTGCTGTACTATCATAGGGGCAGTAATGAGGGAGTGCTGCACTTTCATGAGGGCAGTAATGAGGGAATGCAGCACTGTCAGGAGGGCAGTATTGAGGGAGTGCCTCACTTTCAGGAGGGCAGTATTGAGGGAGTGCTGCACTGTCATGAGGGCAGTAATGAGGGAGTGCTGCACTGTCATGAGGGCAGTATTGAGGGAGTGCTGCACTTATAAAGGGACAGTACTGAGCAAGCGCAGCCTGTTGAAGGGTCAGTGTTGAAGGCTTGCTGTACATTCAGAGTTGCAGTATTCAGGGAGTGCTGTACTGTCAGAGGGGCAGTATTGAGGGAGTGCTGTACTGTCAGATGGGCAGTATTGAGGGAGTGCCACATTGTCAAAGGGTCAGTGTTGAGGATTTGCTGTACTGTCAGAGTTGCAGTAATAATGAGTGCTGCATTGTCATGAGGGCAGTAATGAGGGAGTGCTGCACTATCATGAGGGCAGTAATGAGGGAGTGCTGCACTGTCATGAGGGCTGTAATGAGGGAGTGCTGCACTGTCATGAGGGCAGTAATGAGGGAGTGCTGCACTGTCATGAGGGAAGTAATGAGGGAGTGCTGCACTGTCATGAGGGCAGTAATGAGGGAGTGCTGCACTGTCATGAGAGCAGTAATGAGGGAATGCTGCACTGTCAGGAGGGCATTATTGAGGGAGTGCTGCACTGTCAACAGGGCAGTATTGAGGGCTTGCTTCACTGTCAAGAGGGCATTATTGAGGGAGTGCTGCACTGTTAAAGGGACAGTACTGAGCAAGTGCAGCCTGTTGAAGGGTCAGTGTTCAGGGTTTGCTGTACTGTCAGAGTGGCAGTATTGAGGGAGTGCCACACCGTCAAAAGGGCAGTATTGAGGGAGTGCCGCACTTTTAAAGGGACAGTACTGAGCAAGCACAGCCTGTTGAAGGGTCAGTGTTGAGGGGTTGCTGTTCTGTCAGATTGTCAGTATTGAGGGAGTGCTGTACTGTCAGAGGGGCAGTATTGAGGGAGTGCTGCAATGTCAGAGGGGTAGTATTGAGGGAGTGCCACATTGCCAAAGGGTCAGTGTTGAGTGAGTGCTGCACTGTCTTGAGGGCAGTATGAGGGAGTGCTGCACTGTCATGAGGGCAGTAATGAGGGAGTGCTGCATTGTCATGAGGGCCGTATTGAGGGAGTGGCACTGTCAGGTGGGCAGTATTGAGGGAGTGCTGCACAGTCATGAGGGCTGTAATGAGGGAGTGCTGCACTGTCTTGAGGGCAGTAATGAGGGAGTGCCGCACTGTCATGAGGGCAGTAATGAGGGAGTGCCGCACTGTCATGAGGGCAGTAATGAGGGAGTGCTGCACTGTCAAGAGGGCATTATTGAGGGAGTGCTGTGCTGTCAGATGGGCAGTATTGAGGGAGTGCCACATTGTCAAAGGGTCAGTGTTGAGGGTTTGCTGTACTTTCAGAGTTGCAGTAATAATGAGTGCTGCACTGTCATGAGGGCTGTAATGAGGGAGTGCTGCACTGTCAGGAGGGCAGTATTGAGGGAGTGCCACACATTTAAAGGGACAGTACTGAGCAAGCGCAGCCAGTTGAAGGGTCAGTGTAGAGGGGATGCTGTACTATCAGAGTGGCAGTATTGAGGGAGTGCTGTATTGTCAGAGGGGCAGTATTGAGGGAGTGCTGCACTGTCAGAGCGGCAGTAATGATGAGTGCTGCACTGTCATGAGGGCAGTAATGTGGGAGTGCTGCACTGTCATGAGGGCAGTAATGAGGGAGTGCTGCACTGTCATGTGGGCAGTAATGAGGGAGTGCTGCACTGTCAAGAGGGCATTATTGAGGGAGTGCTGCATGTCAGGAAGGCAGTATTGAGGGAGTGCTACACTTTTAAAGGAATAGTACTGAGCAAGCGCAACCTCTTGAAGGGTCAGTGTTGAGGAGTTGCTGTACATTCAGAGTGGCAGTATTGAGGGTGTGCTGTACTGTCAGAGGGGCAGTATTGAGGGAGTGCTGCGCTGTCAGAGGGGTAGTATTGAGGGAGTGCCACATTGTCAAAGGGTCAGTGTTGAGGGTTTGCTGTACTATCATAGGGGCAGTAATGAGGGAGTGCTGCACTGTCATGAGGGCAGTAATGAGGGAGTGCAGCACTGTCAGGAGGGCAGTATTGAGGGAGTGCCTCACTGTCAGGAGGGCAGTATTGAGGGAGTGCTGTACTGTCAGATGGGCAGTATTGAGGGAATGCCACATTGTCAAAGGGTCAGTGTTGAGGATTTGCTGTACTGTCAGAGTTGCAGTAATAATGAGTGCCGCATTGTCATGAGGGCAGTAATGAGGGAGTGCTCACTATCATGAGGGCAGTAATGAGGGAGTGCTGCACTGTCATGAGGGCTGTAATGAGGGAGTGCTGCACTGTCATGAGGGCAGTAATGAGGGAGTGCTGCACTGTCATGAGGGCAGTAATGAGGATGTGCTGCACTGTCAACAGAGCAGTATTGATGGAGTACTGCATTGTCATGAGAGCAGTAAGGAGGGAATGCTGCACTGTCAGGAGGGCAGTATTGAGGGAGTGCTGCACTGTCAACAGGGCAGTATTGAGGGCATGCTTCACTGTCAAGAGGGCATTATTGAGGGAGTGCCGCACTTTTAAAGGGACAGTACTGAGCAAGCACACCCTGTTGAAGGGTCAGTGTTGAGGGGTTGCTGTTCTGTCAGATTGTCAGTATTGAGGGAGTGCTGTACTGTCAGAGGGGCAGTATTGAGGGAGTGCTGCAATGTCAGAGGGGTGGAATTGGGGAGTGCTGCACTGTCAGAGGGGTAGTATTGAGGGAGTGCCAGATTGCCAAAGGGTCAGTGTTGAGTGAGTGTTGCACTGTCATGAGGGCAGTATGAGGGAGTGCTGCATTGTCATGAGGGCAATATTGAGGGAGTGGCACTGTCAGGAGGGCAGTATGAGGGAGTGCTGCATTGTCATGAGGGCAATATTGAGGGAGTGGCACTGTCAGGTGGGCAGTATTGAGGGAGTGCTGCACTGTCATGAGGGCAGTAATGAGAGAGTGCTGCACTGTCAAGAGGGCATTATTGAGGGAGTGCTGCATGTCAGGAAGGCAGTATTGAGGGAGTGCTACACTTTTAAAGGAACAGTACTGAGCAAGCGCAACCTCTTGAAGGGTCAGTGTTGAGGGGTTGCTGTTCTGTCAGATTGTCAGTATTGAGGGAGTGCTGTACTGTCAGAGGGGCAGTATTGAGGGAGTGCTGCAATGTCAGAGGGGTAGAATGTGGGAGTGCTGCACTGTCAGAGGGGTAGTATTGAGGGAGTGCCACATTGCCAAAGGGTCAGTGTTGAGTGAGTGCTGCACTGTCATGAGGGCAGTATGAGGGAGTGCTGCACTGTCATAAGGGCAGTAATGAGGGAGTGCTGCATTGTCATGAGGGCAGTATTGAGGGAGTGGCACTGTCAGGTTGGCAGTATTGAGGGAGTGCTGCACAGTCATGAGGGCAGTAATGAGGGAGTGCTGGACTGTCATGAGGGCAGTAATGAGGGACTGCTGCACTGTCATGAGGGCAGTAATGAGGGAGTGATGCACTGTTAAAGGGACAGTACTGAGCAAGTGCAGCCTGTTGAAGGGTCAGTGTTCAGGGTTTGCTGTACTGTCAGAGTGGCAGTATTGAGGGAGTGCCACACCGTCAAAAGGGCAGTATTGAGGGAGTGCCGCACTTTTAAAGGGACAGTACTGACCAAGCACAGCCTGTTGAAGGGTCAGTGTTGACGGGTTGCTGTTCTGTCAGATTGGCAGTATTGAGGGAGTGCTGTACTGTCAGAGGGGCAGTATTGAGGGAGTGCTGCAATGTCAGAGGGGTGGAATGTGGGAGTGCTGCACTGTCAGAGGGGTAGTATTGAGGGAGTGCCACATTGCCAAAGGGTCAGTGTTGAGTGAGTGCTGCACTGTCATGAGGGCAGTATGAGGGAGTGCTGCACTGTCATGAGGGCAGTAATGAGGGAGTGCTGCATTGTCATGAGGGCAGTATTGAGGGAGTGGCACTGTCAGGTGGGCAGTATTGAGGGAGTGCTGCACAGTCATGAGGGCAGTAATGAGGGAGTGCTGCACTGTCATGAGGGCAGTAATGAGGGAGTGCTGCACTGTCATGAGGGCAGTAATGAGGGAGTGCTGCACTGTCATGAGGGCAGTAATGAGGGAGTGCTGCACTGTCAAGAGGGCATTATTGAGGGAGTGCTGTACTGTCAGATGGACAGTATTGAGGGAGTGCCACATTGTCAAAGGGTCAGTGTTGAGGGTTTGCTGTACTGTCAGAGTTGCAGTAATAATGAGTGCTGCACTATCATGAGGGCAGTAATGAGGGAGTGCTGCACTGTCAGGAGGGCAGTATTGAGGGAGTGCCACACATTTAAAGGGACAGTACTGAGCAAGCGCAGCCAGTTGAAGGGTCAGTGTAGAGGGGATGCTGTACTATCAGAGTGGCAGTATTGAGTGAGTGCTGTATTGTCAGAGGGGCAGTATTGAGGGAGTGCTGCACTGTCAGAGCGGCAGTAATGATGAGTGCTGCACTGTCATGAGGGCAGTAATGTGGGAGTGCTGCACTGTCATGAGGGCAGTAATGAGGGAGTGCTGCACTGTCATGAGGGCAGTAATGAGGGAGTGCTGCACTGTCAAGAGGGCATTATTGAGGGAGTGCTGCATGTCAGGAAGGCAGTACTGAGGGAGTGCTACACTTTTAAAGGAATAGTACTGAGCAAGCGCCACCTCTTGAAGGGTCAGTGTTGAGGGGTTGCTGTACATTCAGAGTGGCAGTATTGAGGGAGTGCTGTACTGTCAGAGGGGCAGTATTGAAGGAGTGCTGCGCTGTCAGAGGGGTAGTATTGAGGGAGTGCCACATTGTCAAAGGGTCAGTATTGAGGGTTTGCTGTACTATCATAGGGGCAGTAATGAGGGAGTGCTGCACTGTCATGAGGGCAGTAATGAGGGAGTGCAGCACTGTCAGGAGGGCAGTATTGAGGGAGTGCCTCACTGTCAGGAGGGCAGTATTGAGGGAGTGCCGCACTGTCAGGAGGGCAGTATTGAGGGAGTGCTGCACTTTTAAAGGAACAGTACTGAGCAAGCGCAACTTCTTGAAGGGTCAGTGTTGAGGGGTTGCTGTACATTCAGAGTGGCAGTATTGAGGGAGTGTTGTACTGTCAGAGGGGCAGTATTGAGGGAGTGCTGCACTGTCAGAGGGGTAGTATTGAGGGAGTGCCACATTGTCAAAGGGTCAGTGTTGAGGGTTTGCTGTACTATCATAGCGGCAGTAATGAGGTAGTGCTGCACTGTCATGAGGGCAGTAATGAGGGAATGCAGCACTGTCAGGAGGGCAGTATTGAGGGAGTGCCTCACTGTCAGGAGGGCAGTATTGAGGGAGTGCCGCACTGTCAGGAGGGCAGTAATGAGGGAGTGCTGCACTGTCATGAGGGCAGTAATGAGGGAGTGCTGCACTGTCATGAGGGCAGTATTGACGGAGTGCTGCACTTATAAAGGGACAGTACTGAGCAAGCGCAGCCTGTTGAAGGGTCAGTGTTGAAGGCTTGCTGTACATTCAGAGTTGCAGTATTGAGAGAGTGCTGTACTGTCAGATGGGCAGTATTGAGGGAGTGCCACAATGTCAAAGGGTCAGTGTTGAGGGTTTGCTGTACTGTCAGAGTTGCAGTAATAATGAGTGCTGCACTGTCATGAGGGCAGTAATCAGGGAGTGCTGCACTGTCATGAGGGCATAATGATGGAGTGCTGCAGTGTCATGAGGGCAGTAATGAGGGAGTGCTTCACTGTCAGGAGGGCAGTATTGAGGGAGTGGCACTGTCAGGAGGGGAGTATTGAGGGAGTGCCGCACAGTCATGAGGGCAGTAATGAGGGAGTGCTGCACTGTCATGAGGGCAGTATTGATGGAGTGCTGCATGTCAGGATGGCAGTATTGAGTAACTGCTGCATTGTTAAAGGGGCAGTACTGAGCAAGCGCAGCCTGTTGAAGGGTCAGTGTTCATGGCTTGCTGTACTGTCAGAGTGGCAGTATTGAGGAGTTGCCGCACCGTCAAGAGGGCAGTTTTGAGGGGTGCCGCACTTTTAAAGGGACAGTACTGAGCAAGCACAGCCTGTTGAAGTGTCAGTGTTGAGGGATTGCTGTTCTGTCATAGTGGCAGTATTGACGGAGTGCTGTACTGTCAGAGGGGTAGTATTGAGGGAGTGCCACATTGCCAATGGTTCAGTGTTGAGGGAGTGCTGCACTGTCATGAGGGCTGTAATGAGGGAGTGCTGCACTGTCATGAGGGCAGTAATGAGGGAGTGCTGCACTGTCATGAGGGCAGTAATGAGGGAGTGCTGCACTGTCATGAGGGCAGTAATGAGGATGTGCTGCACTGTCAACAGAGCAGTATTGATGGAGTGCTGCATTGTCATGAGAGCAGTAATGAGGGAATGCTGCGCTGTCAGAGGGGTAGTATTGAGGGAGTGCCACATTGTCAAAGGGTCAATGTTGAGGGTTTGCTGTACTATCATAGGGGCAGTAATGAGGTAGTGCTGCACTGTCATGAGGGCAGTACTGAGGGAATGCAGCACTGTCAGGAGGGCAGTATTGAGGGAGTGCCTCACTGTCAGGAGGGCAGTATTGAGGGAGTGCCGCACTGTCAGGAGGGCAGTAATGAGGGAGTGCTGCACTGTCATGAGGGCAGTAATGAGGGAGTGCTGCACTGTCATGAGGGCAGTATTGAGGGAGTGCTGCACTTATAAAGGGACAGTACTGAGCAAGCGCAGCCTGTTGAAGGGTCAGTGTTGAAGGCTTGCTGTACATTCAGAGTTGCAGTATTGAGAGAGTGCTGTACTGTCAGAGGGGCAGTATTGAGGGAGTGCTGTACTGTCAGATGGGCAGTATTGAGGGAGTGCCACAATGTCAAAGGGTCAGTGTTGAGGGTTTGCTGTACTGTCAGAGTTGCGGTAATAATGAGTGCTGCACTGTCATGAGGGCAGTAATGAGGGAGTGCTGCACTATGAGGGCATAATGATGGAGTGCTGCAGTGTCATGAGGGCAGTAATGAGGGAGTGCTTCACTGTCAGGAAGGCAGTATTGAGGGAGTGGCACTGTCAGGAGGGGAGTATTGAGGGAGTGCCTCACAGTCATGAGGGCAGTAATGAGGGAGTGCTGCACTGTCATGAGGGCAGTATTGATGGAGTGCTGCATGTCAGGATGTCAGTATTGAGTAACTGCTGCATTGTTAAAGGGGCAGTACTGAGCAAGCGCAGCCTGTTGAAGGGCCAGTGTTCATGGCTTGCTGTACTGTCAGAGTGGCAGTATTGAGGAGTTGCCGTACCGTCAAGAGGGCAGTTTTGTGGGGTGCCGCACTTTTAAAGGGACAGTACTGAGCAAGCACAGCCTGTTGAAGGGTCAGTGTTGAGGGATTGCTGTTCTGTCATAGTGGCAGTATTGACGGAGCGCTGTACTGTCAGAGGGGTAGTATTGAGGGAGTGCCACATTGCCAATGGTTCAGTGTTGAGGGAGTGCTGCACTGTCATGAGGGCAGTAATGAGGGAGTGCTGCACTGTCATGAGGGCAGTAATGAGGGAGTGCTGCACTGTCATGAGGGCAGTAATGAGGGAGTGCTGCACTGTCATGAGGGCAGTAATGAGGGAGTGCTGCACTGTCATGAGGGCAGTAATGAGGATGTGCTGCACTGTCAACAGAGCAGTATTGATGGAGTGCTGCATTGTCATGAGAGCAGTAATGAGGGAATGCTGCACTGTCAGGAGGGCAGCATTGAGGGAGTGCTGCACTGTCAACAGGGCAGTATTAAGGGCTTGCTTCACTGTCAAGAGGGCATTATTGAGGGAGTGCTGCACTGTTAAAGGGACAGTACTGAGCAAGTGCAGCCTGTTGAAGGGTCAGTGGTCAGGGTTTGCTGTACTGTCAGAGTGGCAGTATTGAGGGAGTGCCACACTGTCAAAAGGGCAGTATTGAGGGAGTGCCGCACTTTTAAAGGGACAGTACAGAGCAAGCACAGCCTCTTGAAGGGTCAGTGTTGAGGGGTTGCTGTTCTGTCAGATTGTCAGTATTGAGGGAGTGCTGTACTGTCAGAGGGGCAGTATTGAGGGAGTGCTGCACTGTCAGAGGGGTAGTATTGAGGGAGTGCCACATTGCCAAAGGGTCAGTGTTGAGTGAGTGCTGCACTGTCATGAGGGCAGTATGAGGGAGTGCTGCACTGTCATGAGGGCAGTAATTAGGCAGTGCTGCATTGTCATGAGGGCAGTATTGAGGGAGTGGCACTGTCAGGTGGGCAGTATTGAGGGAGTGCTGCACAGTCATGAGGGCAGTAATGAGGGAAGTGCTGCAATGTCATGAGGGCAGTAATGAGGGAGTGCTGCACTGTCAGGAGGGCAGTATTGAGGGAGTGCTGCACTGTCAGGAGGGCAGTATTGAGGGCGTGCTGCACTGTCAGGAGGGCATGACTGAGGAAGTGTTGCATGTCAGGATGGCAGTATTGAGGACAAAAACAGAATTACCTGGAAAAACTCAGCAGGTCTGGCAGCATCGGCGGAGAAGAAAAGAGTTGACGTTTCGAGTCCTCATGACCCTTTGACAGAACTTGATTTCGAGTCCAAGAAAGAGTTGAAATATAAGCTGGTTTAAGGTGTGTGTGTGGGGGGGGAGGAGAGAGAGAGAGAGACAGAGGTGCTTGTGTAGACAAACAAGCAGTGATAGAAGCAGATCATCAAAAGATGTCAGTGACAATGGTGCAAAAGAACACATAGGTGTTAAAGTTAAAGTTGGTGATATTATCTAAACGAATGTGCTAATTAAGAATAGATGGTAGGGCACTCAAGGTACAGCTCTAGTGGGGGTGGGGGGAGCATAAAAGATTTTAAAATATTTAAAAATAATGGAAATAGGTGGGAAAAGAAAAATCTATAAAATTTACAGGGAAAAAAAAAGGGGGAAAAAGGGGGGAAACAGAAAGGGGGTGGGGATGGGGGAGGGAGCTCACGACCTAAAGTTATTGAATTCAATATTCAGACCGGAAGGCTGTAAGGTGCCTAGTCGGAAGATGAGGTGTTGTTCCTCCATTTTGCGTTGGGCTTCACTGGAACAATGCAGTAAGCCAAGGACAGACATGTGGGCAAGAGAGCAGGGTGGAGTGTTAAAATGGCAAGCGACAGCGAGGTTTGGGTCATTCTTGCGGACAGACCGCAGGTGTTCTGCAAAGCGGTCGCCCAGTTTACGTTTGGTCTCTCCAATGTAGAGGAGACCACATTGGGAGCAACGAATGCAGTAGACTAAGTTGGGGGAAATGCAAGTGAAATGCTGCTTCACTTGAAAGGAATGTTTGGGCCCTTGGACGGTGAGGAGAGAGGAAGTGAAGGGGCAGGTGTTACATCTTTTGCGTGGGCATGGGGTGGTGCCATAGGAGGGGGTTGAGGAGTAGGGGGTGATGGAGGAGTGGACCAGGGTGTCCCGGAGGGAGCGATCCCTACGGAATGCCGATAAGGGGGGTGAAGGGAAGATGTGTTTGGTGGTGGCATCATGCTGGAGTTGGCGGAAATGGCGGAGGATGATCCTTTGAATGCGGAGGCTGGTGGGGTGATAAGTGAGGACAAGGGGGACCCTATCATGTTTCTGGGAGGGAGGAGAAGGCGTGAGGGCGGATGCGCGGGAGATGGGCCGGACACGGTTGAGGGCCCTGTCAACGACCGTGGGTGGAAAACCTCGGTTAAGGAAGAAGGAGGACATGTCAGAGGAACCGTTTTTGAAGGTAGCATCATCGGAACAGATGCGACGAAGGCGAAGGAACTGGGAGAATGGGATGGAGTCCTTACAGGAAGCGGGGTGTGAGGAGCTGTAGTCGAGGTAGCTGTGGGAGTCGGTGGGTTTGTAATGGATATTGGTGGACAGTCTATCACCAGAGATTGAGACAGAGAGGTCAAGGAAGGGAAGGGAAGTGTCAGAGATGGACCACGTGAAAATGATGGAGGGGTGGACATTGGAAGCAAAATTAATAAATTTTTCCAAGTCCCGACGAGAGCATGAAGCAGCACCGAAGTAATCATCGATGTACCGGAGAAAAAGTTGTGGAAGGGGGCCGGGGTAGGACTGCAACAAGGAATGTTCCACATATCCCATAAAGAGACAGGCATAGCTGGGGCCCATGCGGGTACCCATAGCCACACCTTTTATTTGGAGAAAGTGAGAGGAGTTGAAGGAGAAATTGTTCAACGTGAGAACAAGTTCAGCCAGACGGAGGAGAGTAGTGGTGGATGGGGATTGTTCGGGCCTCTGTTCGAGGAAGAAGCTAAGGGCCCTCAGACCATCCTGGTGGGGGATGGAGGTGTAGAGGGATTCGACGTCCATGGTGAAGAGGAAGCGGTTGGAGCCAGGGAACTGGAAATTGTTGATGTGACGTAAGGTGTCAGAGGAATCACGGATGTAGGTGGGAAGGGACTGGACAAGGGGAGAGAGAAGGGAGTCAAGATAACGAGAAATGAGTTCTGTGGGGCAGGAGCAAGCTGAGACGATCGGTCTACCAGGGCAGTTCTGTTTGTGGATTTTGGGTAGGAGATAGAAGCGGGCCGTCCGAGGTTGGGCGACTATCAGGTTGGAAGCTGTGGGAGGGAGATCCCCAGAGGAGATGAGGTCAGTGACAGTCCTGGAAACAATGGCTTGATGTTCAGTGGTGGGGTCATGGTCCAGGGAGAGGTAGGAGGAAGTGTCTGCGAGTTGACGCTCAGCCTCCGCGAGGTAGAGGTCAGTGCGCCAGACAACAACAGCACCACCCTTGTCAGCGGGTTTGATGACAATGTCAGGGTTGGACCTGAGAGAATGGAGTGCAGTAAGTTCAGAGAGAGACAGGTTATTCTTAATTAGCACATTCGTTTAGATAATATCACCAACTTTAACTTTAACACCTATGTGTTCTTTTGCACCATTGTCACTGACATCTTTTGATGATCTGCTTCTATCACTGCTTGTTTGTCTACACAAGCACCTCTGTCTCTCTCTCTCTCTCCTCCCCCCCCCACACACACACCTTAAACCAGCTTATATTTCAACTCTTTCTTGGACTCGAAATCAAGTTCTGTCGAAGGGTCATGAGGACTCGAAACGTCAACTCTTTTCTTCTCCGCCGATGCTGCCAGACCTGCTGAGTTTTTCCAGGTAATTCTGTTTTTGTTTTGGATTTCCAGCATCCGCAGTTTTCTTTGTTTTCAACGCAGTATTGAGGAACTGCTGCACTGTTAAAGGGGCAGTACTGAGCAAGCGCAGCCTTTTGAAGGGTCAGTGTTCATGGGTTGCTGTACTGTCAGAGTGGCAGTATTGCGGGAGTGCCGCACCATCATGGGGGCAGTAATGAAGTAGTGCTGCACAGTCATGAGGGCAGGAATGAGGAAGTGCTGCACTGTCATTTGGGCAGTAATGAGGGGGTGCTGCACTGTCATGAGGGCAGTAATGAGGGAGTGCTGCAATGTCATGAGGGCAGTAATGAGGGAGTGCTGCACTTTCAGGAGGGCAGTAATGAGGGAGTGCTGGACTGTGATGATTGCAGTATTGAGGGCATGCTGCACTGTCAACAGGGCATTATTGAGGGAGTGCTGCATGTCAAAAGGGACAGTACTGAGCAAGCGCAGCCTGTTGAAGGGTCAGTGTTGAGGAGTTGCTGTACATTCAGAGTAGCAGTATTGAGGGATTGCTGTACTGTCAGATGGGCAGTATTGAGGGTGTGCCACATTGTCAAAGTGTCAGTGTTGAGGGTTTGCTGTACTGTCAGAGTGGCAGTAATAATGAGTGCTGCACTGTCATGAGGGCAGTAATGAGTGAGTGCTGCACTGTCATGAGGGCAGTAATGAGGGAGTGCTGCACTGTCAGAAGGGCATTATTGAGGGAGTGCTGCACTGTTAAAGGGACAGTACAGAGCAAGTGCAGCCTGTTGAAGGGTCAGTATTCAGGGGTTGCTGTTCTGTCAGAGTGTCAGTATTGAGGGAGTGCTGTACTGTCAGAGTGGCAGTATTGAGGGAGTGCTGCAGTGCCAGAGGGGTAGAATGTGGGAGTGCTGCACTGTCAGAGGGGTAGTATTGAGGGAGTGCCACATTGCCAAAGGGTCCGTGTTGAGGGAGTGCTGCACTGTCATGAGGGCAGTAATAAAGGATTGCTGCACTGTCATGAGGGCAGTAATGAGGGACTGCTGCACTGTCATGAGGGCAGTAATGAGGGAGTGCTGCACTGTCAGGAGGGCAGTATTGAGGGAGTGCTGCACTGTCAGGAGGGCAGTATTGAGGGAGTGCTGCACTTCAAGAGGGCATTATTGAGGGAGTGCTGCATGTCAGGAGGCCAGTATTGAGGGAGTGCTGCACTTTTAAAAGTACAGTACTGAGCAAGCGCAGCCTGTTCAAGGGACAGTGTTGAGGGGTTTGCTGTAAATTCAGAGTGGCAGTATTGAGGGAGTGCTGTACTGTCAGATGGGCAGTATTGAGGGAGTGCCAGATTGTCAAAGGGTCAGTGTTGAGGGTTTGCTGTACTGTCAGAGTGGCAGTAATAATGAGTGCTGCACTGTCATGAAGGCAGTAATGAGGGAGTGCTGCACTGTCAGGAGGGCAGTAATGAGGGAGTGCTGCACTGTCATATGGGCAGTAATGAGGGAGTGCTGCACTGTCATGAGGGCAGTAATGAGGGCGTGCTACAATGTCATGAGGGCAGTAATGAGGGAGTGCTTCACTGTCAGGAGGGCAGTATTGAGGGAGTGGCACTGTCAGGAGGGCAGTATTGAGGGAGTGCCGCACAGTCATGAGGGCAGTAATGAAGGAGTGCTACACTGTCATGAGGGCAGTAATGAGGGAGAGCTGCACTGTCATAGGGGCAGGAATGACGAAGAGCTGCACTGTCATGAGGGCAGGAATGAGGGAGTGCTGGAGAGTCATGAGGGCAGGAATGAGGGAGTGCTGGAGAGTCATGAGGGCAGTAATGAGGGAGTGCTGCACTGTCATGAGGGTAGTAATGAGGTAGTGCTGCGCTGTCATGAGGGCAGTAATGAGGGAGTGCTGCAATGTCATGAGGGCAGTAATGAGGGAGTGCTTCACTGTCAGGAGGGCAGTATTGAGGGAGTGGCACTGTCAGTAGGGCAGTATTGAGGTAGTGCTGCACTGTCATGAGTGCAGTAATGAGGGAGGGCTGCACTGTCATGAGGGCAGTAATGAGGGAGTGCTGCACTGTCATGAGGGCAGTAATGAGGGAGTGCTGCACTGTCATGAGGGCAGTAATGAGGGAGTGCTGCACTGTAATGAGGGCAGTAATGAGGGAGTGCGGAACGGTCATGAGTGCTGTAATGAGGGAGGGCTGCACTGTCATGAGGGCAGTAATGAGGGAGTGCTGCACTGTCATGAGGGCAGTAATGAGGGAGTGCTGGAGGGTCATGAGGGCAGTAATGAGGGAGTGCTGCACTGTCATGAGGGCAGTAATGAGGTAGTGCTGCGCTGTCATGAGGGCAGTAATGAGGGAGTGCTGCAATGTCATGAGGGCAGTAATGAGGGCGTGCTTCACTGTCAGGAGGGCAGTATTGAGGGAGTGGCACTGTCAGGAGGGCAGTATTGAGGTAGTGCCGCACAGTCATGAGGGCAGTAATGAGGGAGTGCTGCACAGTCATGAGGGCAGTATTGATGGAGTTCTGCATGTCAGGATGGCAGTATTGAGGAACTGCTGCACTGTTAAAGGGGCAGTACTGAGCAAGCGCAGCCTGTTGAAGGGTCTGTGTTCATGGGTTGCTGTACTGTCAGAGTAGCAGTATTGAGGGAGTGCCGCACAGTCATGAGGGCAGTAATGAGGGAGTGCTACACTGTCATGAGGGCAGTATTGATGGAGTGCTGCATGTCAGGATGGAAGTATTGAGTAACTGCTGCATTGTTAAAGGGGCAGTACTGAGCAAGCGCAGCCTGTTGAAGGGTCAGTGTTCATGGCTTGCTGTACTGTCAGACTGGCAGTATTGAGGAGTTGCCGCACCGTCAAGAGGGCAGTTTTGAGGGGTGCCGCACTTTTAAAGGGACAGTACTGAGCAAGCACAGCCTGTTGAAGGGTCAGTGTTGAGGGGTTGCTGTTCTGTCAGAGTGGCAGTATTGACGGAGTGCTGTACTGTCAGAGGGGTAGTATTGAGGGAGTGCCACATTGCCAATGGGTCAGTGTTGAGGGAGTGCTGCACTGTCATGAGGGCAGTAATGAGGGAGTGCTGCACTGTCATGAGGGCAGTAATGATGGAGTGCTGCACTGTCATGAGGGCAGTAATGAAGGAGTGCTGCACTGTCATGATGGCAGGAATGAGGAAGTGTTGCACTGTCATGAGGGCAGTAATGAGGGAGTGCTGCACTGTCATGAGGGCAGTAATGAGGCAGTGCAGAACGGTCATGAGGGCAGTATTGAGGGAGTGCTGCACTGTCATCAGGTCTGTATTGAGGGAGTGCTGCACTTCAAGCGGGCATTATTTAGGGCGTGCTGCATGTCAAGAGGGCAGTATTGAGGGAGTGCTGCACTTTTAAATGGACAGTACTGAGCAAGTGCAGCCTGTTGAAGGGTCAGTGTTGAGGGGTTGTTGTACATTCAGAGTGGCAGTATTGAGGGATTACTGTACTGTCAGAGGGGCAGTATTGAGGGTGTGCTGCACTGTGAGAGGGTCAGTGTTGAGGGTGTGCTGCACTGTGAGAGGGTCAGTGTTGTGGGTGTGCTGCACTGTCATGAGAGCAGTATTGAGGGAGTGCCGCACCGTCAGTAGGGCAGTATTGAGGGAGTGCCGCGCCGTCAGGAGGGCAGTATTGATGGAGTGCCTCACCGTCAGGAGGGCAGTATTGAGGGAGTGCTGCACGGTCAGGAGGGCAGTATTGAGGGAGTGCTGCACTGTCATGAGGGCAGTATTGAGGGAGTGCCGCACCGTCAGGAGGGCAGTATTGAGGGAGTGGCGCACCGTCAGGAGGGCAGTATTGAGGGAGTGCTGCACGGTCAGGAGGGCAGTATTGAGGGAGTGCTGCACTGTCAACAGGTCTGTATTGAGGGAGTGCTGCACTGTCAGAAGGGCAGGAATGAGGGAGTGCTGAACTGTCATGAGGGCAGTAATGAGGGAGTGCTGCACTGTCATGAGGGCAGTAATGAGGTAGTGCGGAACGGTCATGAGTGCTGTAATGAGGGAGGGCTGCACTGTCATGAGGGCAGTAATGAGGGAGTGCTGCACTGTCATGAGGGCAGTAATGAGGGAGTGCTGGAGGGTCATGAGGGCAGTAATGAGGGAGTGCTGCACTGTCATGAGGGCAGTAATGAGGTAGTGCTGCGCTGTCATGAGGGCAATAATGAGGGAGTGCTGCAATGTCATGAGGGCAGTAATGAGGGCGTGCTTCACTGTCAGGAGGGCAGTATTGAGGGAGTGCTGCACTGTCAGGAGGGCAGTATTGAGGTAGTGCCGCACAGTCATGAGGGCAGTAATGAGGGAGTGCTGCACTGTCATGAGGGCAGTATTGATGGAGTTCTGCATGTCAGGATGGCAGTATTGAGGAACTGCTGCACTGTTAAAGGGGCAGTACTGAGCAAGCGCAGCCTGTTGAAGGGTCTGTGTTCATGGGTTGCTGTACTGTCAGAGTGGCAGTATTGAGGGAGTGCCGCACAGTCATGAGGGCAGTAATGAGGGAGTGCTACACTGTCATGAGGGCAGTATTGATGGAGTGCTGCATGTCAGGATGGAAGTATTGAGTAACTGCTGCATTGTTAAAGGGGCAGTACTGAGCAAGCGCAGCCTGTTGAAGGGTCAGTGTTCATGGCTTGCTGTACTGTCAGACTGGCAGTATTGAGGAGTTGCCGCACCGTCAAGAGGGCAGTTTTGAGGGGTGCCGCACTTTTAAAGGGACAGTACTGAGCAAGCACAGCCTGTTGAAGGGTCAGTGTTGAGGGGTTGCTGTTCTGTCAGAGTGGCAGTATTGACGGAGTGCTGTACTGTCAGAGGGGTAGTATTGAGGGAGTGCCACATTGCCAATGGGTCAGTGTTGAGGGAGTGCTGCACTGTCATGAGTGCAGTAATGAGGGAGTGCTGCACTGTCATGAGGGCAGTAATGATGGAGTGCTGCACTGTCATGAGGGCAGTAATGAAGGAGTGCTGCACTGTTTTGATGGCAGGAATGAGGAAGTGCTGCACTGTCATGAGGGCAGTAATGAGGGAGTGCTGCACTGTCATGAGGGCAGTAATGAGGCAGTGCAGAACGGTCATGAGGGCAGTATTGAGGGAGTGCTGCACTGTCATCAGGTCTGTATTGAGGGAGTGCTGCACTTCAAGCGGGCATTATTTAGGGCGTGCTGCATGTCAAGAGGGCAGTATTGAGGGAGTGCTGCACTTTTAAATGGACAGTACTGAGCAAGTGCAGCCTGTTGAAGGGTCAGTGTTGAGGGGTTGTTGTACATTCAGAGTGGCAGTATTGAGGGATTACTGTACTGTCAGAGGGGCAGTATTGAGGGTGTGCTACACTGTGAGAGGGTCAGTGTTGAGGGTGTGCTGCACTGTGAGAGGGTCAGTGTTGTGGGTGTGCTGCACTGTCATGAGGGCAGTATTGAGGGAGTGCCGCACCGTCAGAAGGGCAGTATTGAGGGAGTGCCGCGCCGTCAGGAGGGCAGTATTGAGGGAGTGCCGCGACGTCAGGAGGGCAGTATTGATGGAGTGCCTCACCGTCAGGAGGGCAGTATTGAGGGAGTGCTGCACGGTCAGGAGGGCAGTATTGAGGGAGTGCTGCACTGTCATGAGGGCAGTATTGAGGGAGTGCCGCACCGTCAGGAGGGCAGTATTGAGGGAGTGGCGCACCGTCAGGAGGGCAGTATTGAGGGAGTGCTGCACGGTCAGGAGGGCAGTATTGAGGGAGTGCCGCACTGTCATGAGGGCAGTATTGAGGGAGTGCCGCACCGTCAGGAGGGCAGTATTGAGGGAGTGGCGCACCGTCAGGAGGGCAGTATTGAGGGAGTGCTGCACGGTCAGGAGGGCAGTATTGAGGGAGTGCTGCACTGTCAACAGGTCTGTATTGAGGGAGTGCTGCACTGTCAGAAGATCAGGAATGAGGGAGTGCTGCAGTGTCATGAGGGCAGTAATGAGGGAGTGCTGAACTGTCATGAGGGCAGTAATGAGGGAGTGCTGAACTGTCATGAGGGCAGTAATGAGGGAGTGCTGCACTGTCATGAGGGCAGTAATGAGGGAGTGCTGCACTGTCATGAGGGCAGTAATGAGGGAGTGCTGCACTGTCATGAGGGCAGTAATGAGGGAGTGCTGCACTGTCAGGAGGGCAGTATTGAGGGAGTGCCACACTGTCAGGAGTGCAGTATTGAGGGAGTGCCGCACTGTAAGGAGGGCAGTAATGAGGGAGTGCTGCACTGTCATGAGGGCAGTATTGATGGAGTGCTGCATGTCAGGATGGCAGTATTGAGGAACTGCTGCACTGTTAAAGGGGCAGTCATGAGCAAGCGCAGCCTGTTGAAGAGACAGTGTTCATGGGTTGCTGTACTGTAAGAGTGACAGTATTGAGGGAGTGCCGCACTGTCAAGAGGGCAGTTTTAAGGGAGTGCCGCACTTTTAAAGGGACAGTACTGAGCAAGCACAGCCTGTTGAAGGGTCAGTGTTGAGGGGTTGCTGTTCTGTCAAAGTGGCCGTATTGAGGGAGTGCTGTACTGTCAGAGGGGCAGTATTGAGGAAGTGCCATATTGACAATGTGTGAGTGTTGAGGGAGTGCTGCACTGTCATGAGTGCAGTAATGAGGGAAGGCTGCACTGTCATGAGGGCAGTAATGAGGGAGTGCTGCACTGTCATGAGGGCAGTAATGAGGGAGTGCTGCATTGTCATGAGGGCAGTAATGAGGGAGTGCGGAACGGTCATGAGTGCTGTAATGAGGGAGGGCTGCACTGTCATGAGGGCAGTAATGAGGGAGTGCTGCACTGTCATGAGGGCATTATTGATGGAGTGCTGCATGTCAGCATGGCAGTATTGAGGGAGTGCCGCACTGTCATGAGGGCAGTATTGAGGGAGTGCCGCACTGTCAGGAGAGAAGTATAGAGGGAGTGCTGCACTTTCAACAGGGCATTATTGAGGGCCTGCTTTACTGTCAAGAGGGCAGTATTGAGGGAGTGCCGCATTTTTCAAGGGACAGTACTGAGCAAGCACAGCCTGTTGAACGGTCAGTGTTGAGGGGTTGCTGTTCTGTCAGAGTGTCAGTATTGAGGGAGTGCTGCACTGTCAACAGGTCTGTATTGAGGGAGTGCTGCACTTCAAGAGGGCATTATTGAGGGCGTGCTGCATGTCAAGAGGGCAGTATTGAGGGAGTGCTGCACTTTTAAATGGACAGTACTGAGCAAGCGCAGCCTGTTGAAGGGTCAGTGTTGGGGGGTTGTTGTACATTCAGAGTGGCAGTATTGAGGGATTACTGTACTGTCAGAGGGTCAGTGTTGAGGGAGTGCGGCACTTTTAAAGGGGCTGTACTGAGCAAGCACAGCCTGTTGAAGGGTCAGTGTTGAGGGGTTGCTGTTCTCTCAGAGTGGCAGTATTGAGGGAGTGCTGTACTGTCAGAGCGGCTGTATTGAGGGAGTGCTGCACTGTCAGAGGGGTAGAATGAGGGAGTGCTGCTCTGTCAGAGGGGTAGTATTGAGTGAATGCCTCATTGCCAAATGGTCAGTGTTGTGGGAGTGCTGCACTGTCATGAGCACAGTAATGAGGGAGTGCTGTACTGTCATGAGGGCAGGAATGAGGGACTGCTGCACTGTCATGAGCGCAGTAATGAGGGAGTGCTGCACTGTCATGAGGGCAGTAATGAGGGAGTGCTGCACTGTCATGAGGGCAGTATTGAGGGAGTGCTGCACTGTCATGAGGGCAGTATTGAGGGAGTGCTGCACTGACAGACGGTCAGTGCTGAGAGAGTGCTGCACTGTCATGAGGGCAGTAATGAGGGAGTGCCGAACCGTCAGAAGGTCAGTGTTGAGGGAGTGCTGCACTGTCATGAGGGCAGTATTGATGGAGTGCTGCATGTCAGGATGGCAGTATTGAGGAACTGCTGCATTGTTAATGGGGCAGTACTAAGCAAGCGCAGCCTGTTGAAGGGTCAGTGTTCATGGCTTGCTGTACTGTCAGAGTGGCAGTATTGACGGAGTTCCGCACCATCAGGAGGGCAATATTGAGGGAGTGCCGCACCGTCAAGAGGGCAGTTTTGAGGGGTGCCGCACTTTTAAAGGGACAGTACTGAGCAAGCACAGCCTGTTGAAGGGTCAGTGTTAAGGGGTTGCTGTTCTGTCAGAGTGGCCGTATTGAGGGAGTGCTGTACTGTCAGAGGGGCAGTATTGAGGAAGTGCCATATTGACAATGTGTGAGTGTTGAGGGAGTGCTGCACTGTCATGAGTGCAGTAATGAGGGAGGGCTGCACTGTCATGAGTGCAGTAATGAGGGAGTGCTGCACTGTCATGAGGGCAGTAATGAGGGAGTGCTGCACTGTCATGAGGGCAGTAATGAGGGAGTGCGGAACAGTCATGAGTGCTGTAATGAGGGAGGGCTGCACTGTCATGAGGGCAGTAATGAGGGAGTGCTGCACTGTCATGAGGGCAGTAATGAGGGAGTGCGGAACGGTCATGAGGGCAGTAATGAGGGAGTGCTGCACTGTCATGAGGGCAGTTTTGAGGGAGTGCTGCACTGTCAACAGGTCTGTATTGAGGGAGTACTGCACTTCAAGAGGGCATTATTGAGGGCGTGCTGCATGTCAAGAGGGTAGTATTTAGGGAGTGCTGCACTTTTAAATGGACAGTACTGAGCAAGCGCAGCTTGTTGAAGGGTCAGTGTTGAGGGGTTGTTGTACATTCAGAGTGGCAGTACTGAGGGAGTGCTGTACTGTCAGAGGGGCAGTATTGAGGGAGTGCTGCACTGTCAGAGGGTCAGTGTTGAGGGTGTGCTGCACTGTCATGAGGGCAGTAATGATGGAGTGCTGCACCGTTAGAAGGGCTGTATTGAGGGAGTGCCGCACCGTCAGGAGGGCAGTATTGAGGGAGTGCCGCACCGTCAGGAGGGCAGTATTGAAGGAGTGCTGCAATGTCATGAGGGCAGTAATAAGGGAGTACTGCACTGTCTGGAGGGCAGTATGAAGTGAGTGCTGCAGTGTCAGAATGGCAGTAATGAGTGCTGCAGTGTCATGAGGGCAGTAATGAGGGAGTGCTGAACTGTCAAGAGGGCAGTATTGACGTAGTGCTGCACTTTTAAATGGACAGTACTGAGCAAGCGCAGCCTGTTGCAGGGTCAGTGTTGAGGGGTTGTTGTACATTCAGAGTGGCAGTATTGAGGGATTACTGTACTGTCATAGGGGCAGTATTGAGGGTGTGCTGCACTGTCAGAGGGTCAGTGTTGAGGGTGTGCTGCACTGTCATGAGGGCAGTAAGGATGGAGTGCCGCACCGTCAGAAGGGCAGAATTGAGGGAGTGCTGCACCGTCAGAAGGGCAGAATTGAGGGAGTGCTGCACCGTCAGGAGGGCAGTATTGAGGGAGAGCTGCAATTTCATGAGGGCAGTTATGAGGGAGTGCTGCACTGTCAGGAGGGCAGTATTAAGTGAGTGCTGCACTGTCAGGAGGGCAGTATTGAGGGAATGCTGCACTGTCAGAAGGGCAGTAATGAGGGAGTGCTGCACTGTCATGAGGGCAGTAATGAGGGAGTGCGGAACGGTCATGAGTGCTGTAATGAGGGAGGGCTGCACTGTCATGAGGGCAGTAATGAGGGAGTGCTGCACTGTCATGAGGGCAGTAATGAGGGAGTGCGGAACGGTCATGAGGGCAGTAATGAGGGAGTGCTGCACTGTCATGAGGGCAGTTTTGAGGGAGTGCTGCACTGTCAACAGGTCTGTATTGAGGGAGTACTGCACTTCAAGAGGGCATTATTGAGGGCGTGCTGCATGTCAAGAGGGTAGTATTTAGGGAGTGCTGCACTTTTAAATGGACAGTACTGAGCAAGCGCAGCCTGTTGAAGGGTCAGTGTTGAGGGGTTGTTGTACATTCAGAGTGGCAGTACTGAGGGAGTGCTGTACTGTCAGAGGGGCAGTATTGAGGGAGTGCTGCACTGTCAGAGGGTCAGTGTTGAGGGTGTGCTGCACTGTCATGAGGGCAGTAATGATGGAGTGCTGCACCGTTAGAAGGGCTGTATTGAGGGAGTGCCGCACCGTCAGGAGGGCAGTATTGAGGGAGTGCCGCACCGTCAGGAGGGCAGTATTGAAGGAGTGCTGCAATGTCATGAGGGCAGTAATAAGGGAGTACTGCACTGTCTGGAGGGCAGTATGAAGTGAGTGCTGCAGTGTCAGAATGGCAGTAATGAGTGCTGCAGTGTCATGAGGGCAGTAATGAGGGAGTGCTGCACTGTCAAGAGGGCAGTATTGAGGGAGTGCTGCACTTTTAAATGGACAGTACTGAGCAAGCGCAGCCTGTTGCAGGGTCAGTGTTGAGGGGTTGTTGTACATTCAGAGTGGCAGTATTGAGGGATTACTGTACTGTCATAGGGGCAGTATTGAGGGTGTGCTGCACTGTCAGAGGGTCAGTGTTGAGGGTGTGCTGCACTGTCATGAGGGCAGTAAGGATGGAGTGCCGCACCGTCAGAAGGGCAGAATTGAGGGAGTGCTGCACCGTCAGAAGGGCAGAATTGAGGGAGTGCTGCACCATCAGGAGGGCAGTATTGAGGGAGTGCCGCACCGTCAGGAGGGCAGTATTGAGGGAGAGCTGCAATTTCATGAGGGTAGTTATGAGGGAGTGCTGCACTGTCAGGAGGGCAGTATTAAGTGAGTGCTGCACTGTCAGGAGGGCAGTAATGAGGGAGTGCTGCAGTGTCATGAGGGCAGTAAGGAGGGAGTGCTGAACTGTCAGGAGGGCAGTAATGAGGGAGTGCTGCACTGTCAGGAGGGCAGTAATGAGGGAGTGCTGCACTGTCAGGAGGGCAGTAATGAGGGAGTGCTGCACTGTCAGGAGGGCAGTAATGAGGGAGTGCTGCACTGTCATGAGGGCAGTAATGAGGGAGTGCCGCACTGTCAGGAGGGCAGTAATGAGGGAGTGCTGCACTGTCATGAGGTCAGTAATGAGGGAGTGCTGCACTGTCATGAGGGCAGTATTGAGGGAGTTCCGCACTTTTAAAGGGACAGTACTGAGCAAGCACAGCGTGTTGAATGGTCAGTGTTTATGGTTTGCTGTACTGTCAGAGTGGCAGTATTGAGGGAGTGCTGTACTGTCAGAGGGGCAGTTTTGAGGGAGTGCTGCACTGTCATGTGGGCAGTAATGAGGGAGTGCTGCACTTTCATGAGGGCAGTAATGAGGGAGTGCTGCACTGTCATGAGGGCAGTAATGAGGGTGTGCTGCACTGTTATGAGGGCAGTATTGAGGGAGTGCCGCACTGTCATGAGGGCAGTATTGAGGGAGTGCCGCACTGTCAGGAGAGAAGTATAGACGGAGTGCTGCACTTTCAACAGGGCATTATTGAGGGCCTGCTTTACTGTCAAGAGGGCAGTATTGAGGGAATGCCGCATTTTTCAAGGGACAGTACTGAGCAAGCACAGCCTGTTGAACGGTCAGTGTTGAGGGGTTGCTGTTCTGTCAGAGTGTCAGTATTGAGGGAGTGCTGCACTGTCAACAGGTCTGTATTGAGGGAGTGCTGCACTTCAAGAGGGCATTATTGAGGGCGTGCTGCATGTCAAGAGGGCAGTATTGAGGGAGTGCTGCACTTTTAAATGGACAGTACTGAGCAAGCGCAGCCTGTTGAAGGGTCAGTGTTGGGGGGTTGTTGTACATTCAGAGTGGCAGTATTGAGGGATTACTGTACTGTCAGAGGGTCAGTGTTGAGGGAGTGCGGCACTTTTAAAGGGGCTGTACTGAGCAAGCACAGCCTGTTGAAGGGTCAGTGTTGAGGAGTTGCTGTTCTCTCAGAGTGGCAGTAATGAGGGAGTGCTGTACTGTCAGAGGGGCTGTATTGAGGGAGTGCTGCACTGTCAGAGGGGTAGAATGAGGGAGTACTGCACTGTCAGAGGGGTAGTATTGAGTGAATGCCTCATTGCCAAATGGTCAGTGTTGTGGGAGTGCTGCACTGTCATGAGCGCAGTAATGAGGTAGTGCTGTACTGTCATGAGGGCAGGAATGAGGGACTGCTGCACTGTCATGAGGGCAGTAATGAGGGAGTGCTGCACTGTCATGAGGGCAGGAATGAGGAAATGCTGCACTGTCCTGAGGGCAGTAATGAGGGAGTGCTGCACTGTCATGAGCGCAGTAATGAGTGAGTGCTGCACTCTCATGAGGGCAGTAATGAGGGAGTGCTGCACTGTCATGAGGGCAGTATTGAGGGAGTGCTGCATTGTCAACAGGGCAGTATTGTGGGAGTGCTGCACTTCAAGAGGGCATTATTGAGGGAGTGCTACATGTCAAGAGGGCAGTATTGAGGGAGTGCTGCACTTTTAAAGGGACAGTACTGAGCAAGCGCAGCGTGTTGAAGGGTCAGTGTTGATGGGTTGCTGTACATTCAGAGTGGCAGTATTGAGGGAGTGCTGTATTGTCAAGAGGAGCAGTATTGAGGGAGTGCTGCACTGACAGACGGTCAGTGTTGAGGGTGTGCTGCACTGTCATGAGGGCAGTAATGATGGAGTGCTGCACCGTTAGAAGGGCTGTATTGAGGGAGTGCCGCACCGTCAGGAGGGCAGTATTGAGGGAGTGCCGCACCGTCAGGAGGGCAGTATTGATGGAGTGCTGCAATGTCATGAGGGCAGTAATGAGGGAGTACTGCACTGTCAGGAGGGCAGCATGAAGTGAGTGCTGCACTGTCAGAAGGTCAGTGTTGAGGGAGTGCTGCACTGTCATGAGGGCAGTATTGATGGAGTGCTTCATGTCAGGATGGCAGTATTGAGGAACTGCTGCATTGTTAATGGGGCAGTACTGAGCAAGCGCAGCCTGTTGAAGGGTCAGTGTTCATGGCTTGCTGTACTGTCAGAGTGGCAGTATTGACGGAGTTCCGCACCATCAGGAGGACAATATTGAGGGAGTGCCGCACCGTCAAGAGGGCAGTTTTGAGGGGTGCCGCACTTTTAAAGGGACAGTACTGAGCAAGCACAGCCTGTTGAAGGGTCAGTGTTAAGGGGTTGCTGTTCTGTCAGAGTGGCCGTATTGAGGAAGTGCTGTACTGTCAGAGGGGCAGTATTGAGGAAGTGCCATATTGACAATGTGTGAGTGTTGAGGGAGTGCTGCACTGTCATGAGTGCAGTAATGAGGGAGGGCTGCACTGTCATGAGGGCAGTAATGAGGGAGTGCTGCACTGTCATGAGGGCAGTAATGAGGGAGTGCTGCACTGTCATGAGGGCAGTAATGAGGGAGTGCGGAACGGTCATGAGTGCTGTAATGAGGGAGGGCTGCACTGTCATGAGGGCAGTAATGAGGGAGTGCTGCACTGTCATGAGTGCAGTAATGAAGGAGTGCTGCACTGTCATGATGGCAGGAATGAGAAAGTGCTGCACTGTCATGAGGGCAGTAATGAGGATGTGCGGAACGGTCATGAGGGCAGTAATGAGGGAGTGCTGCACTGTCATGAGCGCAGTAATGAGGGAGTGCGGAACGGTCATGAGGGCAGTAATGAGGGATTGCTGCACTGTCATGAGGGCAGTTTTGAGGGAATGCTGCACTGTCAACAGGTCTGTATTGAGGGAGTGCTGCACTTCAAGAGGGCATTATTGAGGGTGTGCTGCATGTCAAGAGGGTAGTTTTGAGGGAGTGCTGCACTTTTAAATGGACAGTACTGAGCAAGCGCAGCCTGTTGAAGGGTCAGTGTTGAGGGGTTGTTGTACATTCAGAGTGGCAGTACTGAGGGATTACTGTACTGTCAGAGGGGCAGTATTGAGGGAGTGCTGCACTGTCAGAGGGTCAGTGTTGAGGGCGTGCTGCACTGTCATGGGGGCTCTATTGAGGGAGTGCTGCACCGTCAGAAGGGCTGTATTGAGGGAGTGCCGCACCGTCAGGAGGGCAGTATTGAGGGAGTGCCGCACCGTCAGGAGGGCAGTATTGATGGCGTGCTGCAATGTCATGAGGGCAGTAATGAGGGAGTACTGCACTGTCAGGAGGGCAGTATTAAGTGAGTGCTGCACTGTCAGAATGGCAGTAATGAGTGCTGCAGTGTCATGAGGGCAGTAATGAGGGAGTGCTGCACTGTCAGGAGGGCAGTAATGAGGGAGTGCTGCACTGTCATGAGGGCAGTAATGAGGGAGTGCCGCACTGTCAGGAGGGCAGTAATGAGGGAGTGCTGCACTGTCAGGAGGGCAGTAATGAGGGAGTGCTGCACTGTCATGAGGTCAGTAATGAAGGAGTGCTGCACTGTCATGAGGGCAGTATTGAGGGAGTTCCGCACTTTTAAAGGGACAGTACTGAGCAAGAACAGCCTGTTGAAGGGTCAGTGTTTAGGGGTTGCTGTACTGTCAGAGTGGCAGTATTGAGGGAGTGCTGTACTGTCAGAGGGGCAGTTTTGGGGGAGTGCGGCACTGTCATGTGGGCAGTAATGAGGGAGTGCTGCACTGTCATGAGGGCAGTAATGAGGGAGTGCTGCACTGTCATGAGGGCAGTAATAAGGGAGTGCTGCACTGTCATGAGGGCAGGAATGAGGGAGTGCTGCACCGTCATGAGGGCAGTAATGAGGGAGTGCTGCACTGTCATGAGGGCAGGAATGAGGAAATGCTGCACTGTCCTGAGGGCAGTAATGAGGGAGTGCTGCACTGAGGGCAGTATTGAGGGAGTGCTGCACTGTCAACAGGGCAATATTGAGGGCCTGCTTCACTGTCAAGAGGGCATTATTGAGGGGGTGCTGCACAGTTAAAGGTACAGTACTGAGCAAGCACAGCCTGTTGAAGGGTCAGTGTTGAGGGGTTGCTGTTCTGTCAGAGTGTCAGTATTGAGGGAGTGCTGTACTGTCAGAGGGGCAGTATTGAGGGAGTGCCGCACTGTCAGAGGGGTAGAATGAGGGAGTGCTGCACTGTCAGAGAGGTAGTATTGAGTGAATGCCTCATTGCCAAATGGTCAGTGTTGAGGTACTGCTGCACTGTCGTGAGGGCAGTAATGAGGGAGTGCTGCACTGTCATGAGGGCAGGAATGAGGGAGTGCTGCACTGTCATGAGGGCAGTAATGAGGGAGTGCTGCACTGTCATGAGGGCAGTATTGAGGGAGTGCTGCATTGTCAACAGGGCAGTATTGTGGGAGTGCTGCACTTCAAGAGGGCATTATTGAGGGAGTGCTGCATGTCAAGAGGGCAGTATTGAGGGAGTGCTGCACTTTTAAAGGGACAGTACTGAGCAAGCGCAGCGTGTTGAAGGGTCAGTGTTGATGGGTTGCTGTACATTCAGAGTGGCAGTATTGAGGGTGTGCTGTACTGTCAAGAGGAGCAGTATTGAGGGAGTGCTGCACTGTCAGACGGTCAGTGTTGAGAGAGTGCTGCACTGTCATGAGGGCAGTAATGAGGGAGAGCCGAACCGTCAGAAGGTCAGTGTTGAGGGAGTGCTGTACTGTCAGAGTGGCAGTATTGACGGAATTCACGCAACATCAGGAGGGCAATATTGAGGGAGTGCCGCACCGTCAAGAGGGCAGTTTTGAGTGGTGCCGCACTTTTAAAGGGACACTACTGAGCATGCACAGCCTGTTGAATGGTCAGTGTTAAGGGGTTGCTGTTCTGTCAGAGTGGCAGTATTGAGGAAGTGCCACATTGACAATGTGTGAGTGTTGAGGGAGTGCTGGACTGTCAGGAGTGCAGTATTGAGGGAGTGCTGCACTGTCAAGGGGACAGTATTGAGTGAGTGCTGCACTGTCAGGAGGGCAGTATTGAGTGAGTGCTGCACTGTCAGGTGGGCAGTATTGAGGGAGTGCCACCTTGCCAATGGGTGAGTGTTGAGGGAGTGCTGCACTGTCATGAGTGCAGTAATGAGGGAGGGCTGCACTGTCATGAGGGCAGTAATGAGGGAGTGCTGCACTGTCATGAGAGCAGTAATGAAGGTGTGCTGCACTGTCATGATGGCAGGAATGAGGAAGTGCTGCACTGTCATGAGAGCAGTAATGAGGGAGTGCTGCACTGTCATGAGGGCAGTAATGAGGAAGTGCTGCACTGTCATGAGGGCAGTATTGAGGGAGTGCTGCACTGTCAACAGGTCTGTATTGAGGGAGTGCTGCACTTCAAGAGGGCATTATTGAGGGCGTGCTGCATGTCAAGAGGGCAGTATTGAGGGAGTGCTGCACTTTTAAATGGACAGTACTGAGCAAGCGCAGCCTGTTGAAGGGTCAGTGTTGGGGGGTTGTTGTACATTCAGAGTGGCAGTATTGAGGGATTACTGTACTGTCAGAGGGTCAGTGTTGAGGGAGTGCGGCACTTTTAAAGGGGCTGTACTGAGCAAGCACAGCCTGTTGAAGGGTCAGTGTTGAGGGGTTGCTGTTCTCTCAGAGTGGCAGTAATGAGGGAGTGCTGTACTGTCAGAGCGGCTGTATTGAGGGAGTGCTGCACTGTCAGAGGGGTAGAATGAGGGAGTGCTGCACTGTCAGAGGGGTAGTATTGAGTGAATGCCTCATTGCCAAATGGTCAGTGTTGTGGGAGTGCTGCACTGTCATGAGCGCAGTAATGAGGGAGTGCTGTACTGTCATGAGGGCAGGAATGAGGGACTGCTGCACTGTCATGAGCGCAGTAATGAGTGAGTGCTGCACTGTCATGAGCGCAGTAATGAGTGAGTGCTGCACTGTCCTGAGGGCAGTAATGAGGGAGTGCTGCACTGTCATGAGGGCAGTATTGAGGGAGTGCTGCACTGTCAGACGGTCAGTGCTGAGAGAGTGCTGCACTGTCAAGAGGGCAGTAATGAGGGAGTGCCGAACCGTCAGAAGGTCAGTGTTGAGGGAGTGCTGCACTGTCATGAGGGCAGTATTGATGGAGTGCTGCATGTCAGGATGGCAGTATTGAGGAACTGCTGCATTGTTAGTGGGGCAGTACTGAGCAAGCGCAGCCTGTTGAAGGGTCAGTGTTCATGGCTTGCTGTACTGTCAGAGTGGCAGTATTGACGGAGTTCCGCACCATCAGGAGGGCAATATTGAGGGAGTGCCGCACCGTCAAGAGGGCAGTTTTGAGGGGTGCCGCACTTTTAAAGGGACAGTACTGAGCAAGCACAGCCTGTTGAAGGGTCAGTGTTAAGGGGTTGCTGTTCTGTCAAAGTGGCCGTATTGAGGGAGTGCTGTACTGTCAGAGGGGCAGTATTGAGGAAGTGCCATATTGACAATGTGTGAGTGTTGAGGGAGTGCTGCACTGTCATGAGTGCAGTAATGAGGGAGGGCTGTACTGTCATGAGGGCAGTAATGAGGGAGTGCTGCACTGTCATGAGGGCAGTAATGAGGGAGTGCTGCACTGTCATGAGGGCAGTAATGAGGGAGTGCGGAACGGTCATGAGTGCTGTAATGAGGGAGGGCTGCACTGTCATGAGGGCAGTAATGAGGGAGTGCTGCACTGTCATGAGGGCAGTAATGAGGGAGTGCGGAACGGTCATGAGGACAGTAATGAGGGAGTACTGCACTGTCATGAGGGCAGTTTTGAGGGAGTGCTGCACTGTCAACAGGTCTGTATTGAGGGAGTGCTGCACTTCAAGAGGGCATTATTGAGGGCGTGCTGCATGTCAAGAGGGTAGTATTTAGGGAGTGCTGCACTTTTAAATGGACAGTACTGAGCAACCGCAGCCTGTTGAAGGGTCAGTATTGAGGGGTTGTTGTACATTCAGAGTGGCAGTACTGAGGGAGTGCTGTACTGTCAGAGGGGCAGTATTGAGGGAGTGCTGCACTGTCAGAGGGTCAGTGTTGAGGGTGTGCTGCACTGTCATGAGGGCAGTAATGATGGAGTGCTGCACCGTTAGAAGGGCTGTATTGAGGGAGTGCCGCACCGTCAGGAGGGCAGTATTGAGGGACTGCCGCACCGTCAGGAGGGCAGTATTGATGGAGTGCTGCAATGTCATGAGGGCAGTAATGAGGGAGTACTGCACTGTCAGGAGGGCAGTATGAAGTGAGTGCTGCACTGTCAGAATGGCAGTAATGAGTGCTGCAGTGTCATGAGGGCAGTAATGAGGGAGTGCTGAACTGTCAGGAGGGCAGTATTGAGGGAGTGCCGCACCGTCAGGAGGGCAGTATTGATGGAGTGCTGCAATGTCATGAGGGCAGTAATGAGGGAGTACTGCACTGTCAGGAGGGCAGTATGAAGTGATTGCTGCACTGTCAGAATGGCAGTAATGAGTGCTGCAGTGTCATGAGGGCAGTAATGAGGGAGTGCTGCACTGTCAGGAGGGCAGTAATGAGGGAGTGCTGCACTGTCATGAGGGCAGTAATGAGGGAGTGCCGCACTGTCAGGAGGGCAGTAATGAGGGAGTGCCGCACTGTCAGGAGGGCAGTAATGAAGGAGTGCTGCACTGTCATGACGGCAGTATTGAGGGAGTTCCGCACTTTTAAAGGGACAGTACTGAGCAAGAACAGCCTGTTGAAGGGTCAGTGTTTAGGGGTTGCTGTACTGTCAGAGTGGCAGTATTGAGGGAGTGCTGTACTGTCAGAGGGGCAGTTTTGAGGGAGTGCTGCAGTGTCATGAGGGCAGTAATGAGGGAGTGCTGCACTGTCATGAGGGCAGTAATGAGGGAGTGCTGCACTGTCATGAGGGCAGTAATGAGGGAGTGCTGCACTGTCATGAGGGCAGTAATGAGGGAGTGCTGCACTGTCATGAGGGCAGGAATGAGGAAATGCTGCACTGTCCTGAGGGCAGTAATGAGGGAGTGCTGCACTGAGGGCAGTATTGAGGGAGTGCTGCACTGTCAACAGGGCAGTATTGAGGGCCTGCTTCACTGTCAAGAGGGCATTATTGAGGGGGTGCTGCACAGTTAAATGTACAGTACTGAGCAAGCACAGCCTGTTGAAGGGTCAGTGTTGAGGGGTTGCTGTTCTGTCAGAGTTTCAGTATTGAGGGAGTGCTGTACTGTCAGAGGGGCAGTATTGAGGGAGTGCCGCACCGTCAAGAGGGGTAGAATGAGGGAGTGCTGCACTGTCAGAGGGGTAGTATTGAGTGAATGCCACATTGCCAAATGGTCACTGTTGAGGGAGTGCTGCACTGTCATGAGGGCAGTAATGAGGGAGTGCTGTACTGTCATGAGGGCAGGAATGAGGGAGTGCTGCACTGTCATGAGGGCAGTAATGAGGGATTGCTCCATTGCCTTGAGGGCAGGAATGAGGAAGTGCTGCACTGTGTGAGGGCAGTAATGAGGGAGTGCTGCACTGTCATGAGTGCAGTAATGAGGGAGTGCTGCACTGTCATGAGGGCAGTAATGAGGGAGTGCTGCACTGTCTTGAGGGCAGTATTGAGGGAGTGCTGCATGTCAAGAGAGCAGTATTGAGGGAGTGCTGCACTTTTAAAGGGACAGTACTGAGCAAGCGCAGCCTGTTGAATGGTCAGTGTTCATGGGTTGCTGTACATTCAGAGTGGCAGTATTGAGGGAGTGCTGTAATGTCAAGAGGAGCAGTAATGAGGGAGTGTTGCACTGTCATGAGGGCAGTATTGATGGAGTGCTGCATGTCAGGATGGCAGTATTGAGGAACTGCTGCACTGTTAAAGGGGCAGTACTGAGCAAGCGCAGCCTGTTGAAGGGTCAGTGTTCATGGCTTGCTGTACTGTCAGTGGCAGTATTGACGGAGTTCCGCACCGTCAGGAGGGCAGTTTTGAGGGGTGCCGCACTTTTAAAGGGACAGTACTGAGCAAGCACAGCCTGTTGAAGGGTCAGTGTTAAGGGGTTGCTGTTCTGTCAGAGTGGCAGTATTGAGAGAGTGCTGTACTGTCAGAGGAGCAGTATTGAGGAAGTGCCACATTGCCAATGTGTGAGTGTTGCGGGAGTGCTGCACTGTCATGAGTGCAGTAATGAGGGAGGGCTGCACGGTCATGAGGGCAGTAATGTGGGAGTGCTGCACTGTCATGAGGGCAGTATTGAGGGAGTGCTGCACTGTCAACAGGTCTGTATTGAGGGAGTGCTGCACTTCAAGAGGGCATTATTGAGGGCGTGCTGCATGTCAAGAGGGCATTATTGAGGGCGTGCTGCATGTCAAGAGGGCAGTATTGAGGGAGTGCTGCACTTTTAAATAGACAGTACTGAGCAAGCGCAGCCTGTTGCAGGGTCAGTGTTGAGGGGTTGTTGTACATTCAGAGTGGCAGTATTGAGGGATTACTGTACTGTCAGAGGGGCAGTATTGAAGGTGTGCTGCACTGTCAGTCGGTCAGTGTTGATGGTGTGCTGCACTGTCATGAGGGCAGTAATGATGGAGTGCCGCACCGTCAGAAGGGCAGTATTGAGGGAGTGCCGCACCGTCAGTAGGGCAGTATTGAGGGAGTGCCGCACCGTTAGGAGGGCAGTATTGAGGGAGTGCTGCAATTTAATGAGGGCAGTAATGAGGGAGTGCTGCACTGTCAGGAGGGCAGTATTAAGTGAGTGCTGCACTGTCAGGAGGGCAGTATTGAGGGAGTGCTGCACTGTCAGAAGGGCAGTAATGAGGGAGTGCTGCAGTGTCATGAAGGCAGTAATGAGGGAGTGCTGAACTGTCATGAGGGTAGTAATGAGTGAGTGCTGCACTGTCAGGAGGGCAGTAATGAGGGCGTGCTGCACTGTCATGAGGGCGCAGTATTGAGGGAGTGCCGCACTGTCAGGAGGGCAGTAATGAGGGAGTGCTGCACTGTCATGAGGTCAGTAATGAGGGAGTGCTGCACTGTCATGAGGGCAGTATTGAGGGAGTTCTGCACTTTTAAAGGGACAGTACTGAGCAAGCACAGCCTGTTGAAGGGTCAGTGTTTAGGTGTTGCTGTACTGTCAGAGTGGCAGTATTGAGGGAGTGCCACACTGTCATGAGGGCAGTATTGAGGGAGTGCCGCACTGTCAGGAGTGAAGTATAGAGGGAGTGCTGCACTGTCAACAGGGCAGTATTGAGGGCCTGCTTTACTGTCAAGAGGGCATTATTGAGGGCGTGCTGCACTGTTAAAGGGACAGTACTGAGCAAGTGCAGCCTGTTGAAGGGTCAGTGTTCAGGGGTTGCTGTACTGTCAGAGTGTCAGTATTGAGGGAGTGCTGTGCTGTCAGAGGGGCAGTATTGAGGGAGTGCCGCACCGTCAAGAGGGCAGTTTTGAGGGAGTGCGGCATTTTTAAAGGGGCATTACTGACCAAGCACAGCCTGTTGAAGGGTCAGTGTTGAGGGGTTGCTGTTCTCTCAGAGTGGCAGTAATGAGGGAGTGCTGTACTGTCAGAGGGGTAGAATGAGGGAGTGCTGCACTGTCAGAGGGGTAGTATTGAGTGAATGCCACATTGCCAAATGGTCAGTGTTGAGGGAGTGCTGCACTGTCATGAGCGCAGTAATGAGGGAGTGCTGTACTGTCATGAGGGCAGGAATGAGGGACTGCTGCACTGTCATGAGGGCAGTAATGAGGGAGTGCTGCACTGTCATGAGGGCAGGAATGAGGAAATGCTGCACTGTCCTGAGGGCAGTAATGAGGGAGTACTGCACTGTCATGAGTGCAATAATGAGGGAGTGCTGCACTGTCAACAGGGCAGTATTGTGGGAGTGCTGCACTTCAAGAGGGCATTATTGAGGGAGTGCTGCATGTCAAGAGGGCAGTATTGTGGGAGTGCTGCACTTTTAAAGGGACAGTACTGAGCAAGCGCAGCCTGTTGAAGGGTCAGTGTTGATGGGTTGCTGTACATTCAGAGAGGCAGTATTGAGGGAGTGCTGTACTGTCAAGAGGAGCAGTGTTGAGGGAGTGCTGCACTGTTATGAGGGCAGTAATGAGGGAGTGCCGAACCATCAGAAGGTCAGTGTTGAGGGAGCGCCGCACGGTCAGGAGGGCAGTATTGAGGGAGTGCTGCACTGTCAGGTGGGCAGTAATGAGGGAGTGCTGCTCTGTCATGAGGCTAGTAATGAGGGACTGCTGCTCTGTCATGAGGCTAGTAATGAGGGAGTGCTGCAGTGTCATGAGGGCAGTAATGAGGGAGTGCTGCACTGTCAGGAGGGCAGTATTGAGTGAGTGCTTCACTGTCAGGTGGGCAGTATTGAGGGAGTGCCACATTGCCAATGGGTGAGTGTTGAGGGAGTGCTGCACTGTCATGAGTGCAGTAATGAGGGAGGGCTGCACTGTCAGCAGGGCAGTAATGAGGGAGTACTGCACTGTCATGAGGGCAGTATTAAGTGAGTGCTGCACTGTCAGGAGGGCAATATTGAGGGAGTGCTGCACTGTCAGAAGGGCAGTAATGAGGGAGTGCTGCAGTGTCATGAGGGCAGTAATGAGGGAGTGCTGCACTGTCAGCAGGGCAGTAATGAGGGAGTACTGCACTGTCATGAGGGCAGTAATGAGGGAGTGCCGCACTGTCAGGAGGGCAGTAATGAGGGAGTGCTGCACTGTCATGAGGGCAGTAATGAGGTAATGCTGAACTGTCATGAGGACAGTAATGAGGGAGTGCCGCACTGTTTGGAGAGCAATATTGAGGGAGTGCCGCACTGTCAGGAGGGCAGTAATGAGGGAGTGCTGCACTCTCAGGTGGTCAGTAATGAGGGAGTGCTGCACTGTCATGAGGGCAGTAAGGAGGGAGTGCTGCACTGTCATGAGTTCAGTAATGAGGGAGTGCTGCACTGTCATGAGGGCAGTATTGAGGGAGTTCCGCATTTTTAAGGGGCAGTACTGAGCAAGCACAGCCTGTTGAAGGGTCAGTATTTAGGGGTTGCTGTACTGTCAGAGTGGCAGTATTGAGGGAGTGATGTACTGTCAGAGGGGCAGTTTTGAGGGAGTGCTGCACTGTCATGTGGGCCGTAATGAGGGAGTGCTGCATTGTCGTGAGGGCAGTAATGAGGGAGTGCTGCACTGTCGTGAGGGCAGTAATGAGGGAGTGCTGCACTGTCATGAGGGCAGTATTGAGGGAGTGCTGCACTGTCATGAGGGCAGTATTGAGGGAGTGCCGCATTTTTAAGGGGCAGTACTGAGCAAGCACAGCCTGTTGAAGGGTCAGTATTTAGGGGTTGCTGTTCTGTCAGAGTGTCAGTATTGAGGGAGTGCTGTACTGTCAGAGGGGCAGTATTGAGGGAGTGCCGTAACATCAGAAGGTCAGTGTTGAGGGAGTGCCGCACGGTCAGGAGGGCAGTATTGAGGGAGTGCTGCAATGTCATGAGGGAGTGCTGCACTGTCAGGAGCGCAGTATTGAGTGAGTGCTGCACTGTCATGAGGGCAGTATTGAGGGAGTGCCGCACTGTCAGGAGAGAAGTATAGAGGGAGTGCTGCACTGTCAACAGGGCAGTATTGAGGGCCTGCTTCACTGTCAAGAGGGCATTATTGAGGGAGTGCTGCACTGTTAAAGGGACAGTACTGATCAAGTGCAGCCTGTTGAAGGGTCAGTGTTCAGGGGTTGCTGTACTGTCAGAGTGGCAGTATTGAGGGAATGCCACACCGTCAAGAGGGCAGTATTGAGGGAGTGCCGCACTTTTAAAGGGACAGTACTGAGCAAGCACAGCCTGTTGAAGGGTCAGTGTTGAGGGGTTGCTGTTCTCTCAGAGTGGCAGTAATGAGGGAGTGCTGTATTGTCAGAGGGGCTGTATTGAGGGAGTGCTGCACTGTCAGAGGGCTAGAATGAGGGAGTGCTGCACTGTCAGAGGGGTAGTATTGAGTGAATGCCACATTGCCAAATGGTCAGTGTTGAGGGAGTGCTGCACTGTCATGAGGGCAGGAATGAGGGAGTGCTGCACTGTCATGAGGACAGGAATGAGGAAATGCTGCACTGTCCTGAGGGCAGTTATGAGGGAGTGCTGCACTTCAAGAGGGCATTATTGAGGCAGTGCTGCATGTCAAGAGCGCAGTATTGAGGGAGTGCTGCACTGTTAAAGGGACAGTACTGATCAAGTGCAGCCTGTTGAAGGGTCAGTGTTCAGGGGTTGCTGTACTGTCAGAGTGGCAGTATTGAGGGAATGCCACACCGTCAAGAGGGCAGTATTGAGGGAGTGCCGCACTGTCATGAGGGCAGGAATGAGGGAGTGCTGCACTGTCATGAGGACAGGAATGAGGAAATGCTGCACTGTCCTGAGGGCAGTTATGAGGGAGTGCTGCACTTCAAGAGGGCATTATTGAGGCAGTGCTGCATGTCAAGAGCGCAGTATTGAGGGAGTGCTGCACTTTTAAAGGGACAGTACTGAGCAAGCGCAGCCTGTTGAAGGTTCATTGTTGATGGGTTGCTGTACATTCAGAGAGGCAGTATTGAGGGAGTGCTGTACTGTCAAGAGGAGCAGTATTGAGGGAGTGCTGCACTTTCAGACGGTCAGTGTTGAGGGAGTGCTGTATTGTCATGAGGGCAGTAATTACGGAGTGCCAAACCGTCAGAAGGTCAGTGTTGAGGGAGTGCCGCACGGTCAGGAGGGCAGTATTAAGGGATTGCTGCATTGTCATGAGGGCAGTACTGAGGGAGTGCTGCACTGTCAGGAGGGCAGTATTGAGTGAGTGCTGCACTCTCAGGAGGGCAGTATTGAGGGAGTGCTGCACTGTCAGAAGGGCAGTAATGAGGGAGTGCTGCACTGTCATGAGGGCAGTAATGAGGGAGTGCTGCACTGTCATGAGGGCAGTAATGAGGGAGTGCTGCACTGTCATGAGGGCAGTATTGAGTGAGTGCTGCACTGTCAGGTGGGCAGTATTGAGGGAGTGCTGGACTGTCAACAGGGTAGTATTGAGGGCCTGCATCACTGTCAAGAGGGCGTTATTGAGGGATTGCTGCATGTCAGGATGGCAGTATTGTGGAACTGCTGCACTGTTAAAGGGACAGTACTGAGCAAGCGCTGCCTGTTGAAGGGTCAGTGTTCAGTGGTTGCTGTACTATCAGAGTGGCAGTATTGAGGGAGTGCCGCACTGTCAAAGGCAGTACCTTGGGAATGCTGCACACCCAGAGGGGCAGTATTGAGGGAATATATCACTGTCAGTGTTTAGGATGTGCTGCGCTGTCAGTGGAGCAGTATTGAGAGAGATCTGCAGTGTCAGAAGGGCAGTATATGGGACTACTGCAGTGTCAGAAGGGCTGTATTGATGAGTGTTGCACTGTCATGAGGGAATGAATGAGGGAGTGCTGCACTGTCATGAGGGCAGGAATGAGGGAGTGCTGCACTGTCATGAAGGCAGTATTGAGGGAGTGCTGCACCGTCAGGATGGCAGTATTGAGGGAGTGCCGCACCGTCAGGAGGGCAGTATTGAGGGAGTGCCGCAATGTCAGTAGGGCAGTATTGCGGGAGTGCCGCACCGTCAGGAGGGCAGTATTGAGGGAGTGCCGCACCGTCAGGAGGGCAGTATTGAGGGAGTGCCGAACTGTCAGGAGGGCAGTGTTGAGGGAGTGCCGCACCGTCAGGAGGGCAGCAATGAGGGAGTGCTGCACTGTCATGAGGGCAATAATGAGGGAGTGCTGCACTGTCAGGAGGGCAGTATTGAGGGATTTACTGCACTGTCAATAGGGCAGTATTGAGGAACTGCTGCACTGTTAAAGGGGCAGTAATGAGCAAGCGCAGCCTGTTGAAGGGTCAGTGTTTAGGGGTTGCTGTACTGTCAGAGTGGCAGTATTGAGGGAGTGCTGTACTGTCAGAGGGGCAGTTTTGAGGGAGTGCTGCACTGTCTTGAGGGCACTAATGAGGGAGTGCTGCACTGTCATGAGGGCAGTAATGAGGGAGTGCTGCACTGTCATGAGGGCAGTAATGAGGGAGTGCTGCACTGTCATGAGGGCAGTAATGAGGGAGTGCTGCACTGTCATGAGGGCAGTAATGAGGGAGTGCTGCACTGTCATGAGGGCAGGAATGAGGAAATGCTGCACTGTCCTGAGGGCAGTAATGAGGGAGTGCTGCACTGTCATGAGGGCAGTATTGAGGGAGTGCTGCACTGTCATGAGGGCAGTATTGAGTGAGTGCTGCACTGTCAGGTGGGCAGTATTGAGGGAGTGCTGCACTGTCAACAGGGTAGTATTGAGGGCCTGCATCACTGTCAAGAGGGCGTTATTGAGGGATTGCTGCATGTCAGGATGGCAGTATTGTGGAACTGCTGCACTGTTAAAGGGACAGTACTGAGCAAGCGCTGCCTGTTGAAGGGTCAGTGTTCAGTGGTTGCTGTACTATCAGAGTGGCAGTATTGAGGGAGTGCCGCACTGTCAAAGGCAGTACCTTGGGAATGCTGCACACCCAGAGGGGCAGTATTGAGGGAATATATCACTGTCAGTGTTTAGGATGTGCTGCGCTGTCAGTGGAGCAGTATTGAGAGAGATCTGCAGTGTCAGAAGGGCAGTATATGGGACTGCTGCAGTGTCAGAAGGGCTGTATTGATGAGTGTTGCACTGTCAGGAGGGCAGTGTTGAGGAACTGCTGCACTGTCAGAAGGTCAGTATTTGGGAACTGCTGCACTGTTAGAGAGCCAGTACTGAGCAAGCGCAGCCTGTTGAAAGGTCAGTGTTCCGGGAGTGCTGTCCTGTCAGAGTGGCAGTATTGAGGGAGTGCCGTAGCATCAGAAGGTCAGTGTTGAGGGAGTGCCGCACTGTCAGGAGAGAAGTATAGAGGGAGTGCTGCACTGTCAACAGGGCAGTATTGAGGGCCTGCTTCACTGTCAAGAGGTCATTATTGAGGGAGTGCTGCACTGTTAAAGGGACAGTACTGATCAAGTGCAGCCTGTTGAAGGGTCAGTGTTCAGGGGTTGCTGTACTGTCAGAGTGGCAGTATTGAGGGAATGCCACACCGTCAAGAGGGCAGTATTGAGGGAGTGCCGCACTTTTAAAGGGACAGTACTGAGCAAGCACAGCCTGTTGAAGGGTCAGTGTTGAGGGGTTGCTGTTCTCTCAGAGTGGCAGTAATGAGGGAGTGCTGTACTGTCAGAGGGGCTGTATTGAGGGAGTGCTGCACTGTCAGAGGGGTAGAATGAGGGAGTGCTGCACTGTCAGAGGGGTAGTATTGAGTGAATGCCACATTGCCAAATGGTCAGTGTTGAGGGAGTGCTGCACTGTCATGAGGGCAGGAATGAGGGAGTGCTGCACTGTCATGAGGACAGGAATGAGGAAATGCTGCACTGTCCTGAGGGCAGTTATGAGGGAGTGCTGCACTTCAAGAGGGCATTATTGAGGCAGTGCTGCATGTCAAGAGCGCAGTATTGAGGGAGTGCTGCACTTTTAAAGGGACAGTACTGAGCAAGCGCAGCCTGTTGAAGGTTCATTGTTGATGGGTTGCTGTACATTCAGAGAGGCAGTATTGAGGGAGTGCTGTACTGTCAAGAGGAGCAGTATTGAGGGAGTGCTGCACTTTCAGACGGTCAGTGTTGAGGGAGTGCTGTATTGTCATGAGGGCAGTAATTACGGAGTGCCAAACCATCAGAAGGTCAGTGTTGAGGGAGTGCCGCACGGTCAGGAGGGCAGTATTAAGGGAGTGCTGCATTGTCATGAGGGCAGTACTGAGGGAGTGCTGCACTGTCAGGAGGGCAGTATTGAGTGAGTGCTGCACTCTCAGGAGGGCAGTATTGAGGGAGTGCTGCACTGTCAGAAGGGCAGTAATGAGGGAGTGCTGCACTGTCATGAGGGCAGTAATGAGGGAGTGCTGCACTGTCATGAGGGCAGTAATGAGGGAGTGCTGCACTGTCATGAGGGCAGTATTGAGTGAGTGCTGCACTGTCAGATGGGCAGTATTGAGGGAGTGCTGCACTGTCAACAGGGTAGTATTGAGGGCCTGCATCACTGTCAAGAGGGCGTTATTGAGGGATTGCTGCATGTCAGGATGGCAGTATTGTGGAACTGCTGCACTGTTAAAGGGACAGTACTGAGCAAGCGCTGCCTGTTGAAGGGTCAGTGTTCAGTGGTTGCTGTACTATCAGAGTGGCAGTATTGAGGGAGTGCCGCACTGTCAAAGGCAGTACCTTGGGAATGCTGCACACCCAGAGGGGCAGTATTGAGGGAATATATCACTGTCAGTGTTTAGGATGTGCTGCGCTGTCAGTGGAGCAGTATTGAGAGAGATCTGCAGTGTCAGAAGGGCAGTATATGGGACTGCTGCAGTGTCAGAAGGGCTGTATTGATGAGTGTTGCACTGTCAGGAGGGCAGTGTTGAGGAACTGCTGCACTGTCAGAAGGTCAGTATTTGGGAACTGCTGCACTGTTAGAGAGCCAGTACTGAGCAAGCGCAGCCTGTTGAAAGGTCAGTGTTCCGGGAGTGCTGTCCTGTCAGAGTGGCAGTATTGAGGGAGTGCCGTACTGTCAAAGGCAGTACTGAGGGAATGCTACACTCTCAGAGGGGCAGTATTGAGGGAATGTAGTACTGTCAGAGGGTAAGTGTTAAGGGTGTGCTGCACAGTCAGTGGGGCAGTATTGAGGGAGAGCTGCACTGTCAGAAGTACAGTATTTAGGGAGTGCTGCACTGTCAGAAGGGCAGTATTGATGAGTGCTGCACTGTCAGAGGGGTAGTATTGAGGGAGTGCCACATTGTCAAAGGGTCAGTGTTGAGGGTGTGCTGTACTGTGAGAGTGGCAGTAATAATGAGTAGTATACTGTCATGAGTTCAGTATTGAGGGAATGCTGCACACTCAGAGGGGCAGTATTGAGGAAGTGCGGTGCTGCCATGGGGGAGTACGCTGATAGTGACACATTGTCAGAAGGTCAGTATTAAAGGAGTGCTGAACTGTCAGAGAGGCTGTATTGAGGCTGTGCAGCAAGGTCAGAAGGGCAGTATAGAGGGAGTGCGGCACTGTCAGGAGGGCTGTACTGAGGAACAACTGCATTGTCAGACGGGCAGTGTGAGGACTGCTGCACTGTTACAGGAACAGTACAGAGCAAGCGCAGCCTGTTGAAGGGTCAGTGTTCAGGGGCTGCTATACTGTCAAAGTGGCAGTATAGAGGGAGTGCCGTATTGTCAAAGGCAGTACTGAGGGAATGCTGCACTCTGAGGGTCAGTGTTATGGGAGTGCTGTGCTGTCAGTGGGCAATATTGAGGGAGTGCCGCACTGGCAGAGGGGTAGAATGAGGGAGTGCTGCGCTGTCAGAGGGGTAGTATTGAGGGAGTGCCACATTGCCAAAGGGTCAGTGTTGAGGGAGTGCTGCACTGTCATGAGGGCAGTAATGAGGGAGTGCTGCACCGTCAGGATGGCAGTATTGAGGGAGTGCCGCACCGTCAGGAGGACAGTATTGAGGGAGTGCCGCAATGTCAGTAGGGCAGTATTGCGGGAGTGCCGCACCGTCAGGAGGGCAGTATTGAGGGAGTGCCGCACCGTCAGGAGGGCAGTATTGAGGGAGTGCCGCACCGTCAGGAGGGCAGTATTGAGGGAGTGCCGAACTGTCAGGAGGGCAGTGTTGAGGGAGTGCCGCACCGTCAGGAGGGCAGCAATGAGGGAGTGCTGCACTGTCATGAGGGCAATAATGAGGGAGTGCTGCACTGTCAGGAGGGCAGTATTGAGGGATTTACTGCACTGTCAATAGGGCAGTATTGAGGAACTGCTGCACTGTTAAAGGGGCAGTAATGAGCAAGCGCAGCCTGTTGAAGGGTCAGTGTTTAGGGGTTGCTGTACTGTCAGAGTGGCAGTATTGAGGGAGTGCTGTACTGTCAGAGGGGCAGTTTTGAGGGAGTGCTGCACTGTCATGAGGGCAGTAATGAGGGAGTGCTGCACTTTCATGAGGGCAGTAATGAGGGAGTGCTGCGCTGTCATGAGGGCAGTAATGAGGGAGTGCTGCGCTGTCATGAGGGCAGTAATGAGGGAGGGCTGCACGGTCATGAGGGCAGTAATGTGGGAGTGCTGCACTGTCATGAGGGCAGTATTGAGGGAGTGCTGCACTGTCAACAGGTCTGTATTGAGGGAGTGCTGCACTTCAAGAGGGCATTATTGAGGGCGTGCTGCATGTCAAGAGGGCATTATTGAGGGCGTGCTGCATGTCAAGAGGGCAGTAATGATGGACTGCCGCACCGTCAGAAGGGCAGTATTGAGGGAGTGCCGCACCGTCAGTAGGGCAGTATTGAGGGAGTGCCGCACCGTTAGGAGGGCAGTATTGAGGGAGTGCTGCAATTTAATGAGGGCAGTAATGAGGGAGTGCTGCACTGTCAGGAGGGCAGTATTAAGTGAGTGCTGCACTGTCAGGAGGGCAGTATTAAGTGAGTGCTGCACTGTCAGGAGGGCAGTATTGAGGGAGTGCTGCACTGTCAGAAGGGCAGTAATGAGGGAGTGCTGCAGTGTCATGAAGGCAGTAATGAGGGAGTGCTGAACTGTCATGAGGGTAGTAATGAGTGAGTGCTGCACTGTCAGGAGGGCAGTAATGAGGGCGTGCTGCACTGTCATGAGGGCAGTATTGAGGGAGTGCCGCACTGTCAGGAGGGCAGTAATGAGGGAGTGCTGCACTGTCATGAGGTCAGTAATGAGGGAGTGCTGCACTGTCATGAGGGCAGTATTGAGGGAGTTCTGCACTTTTAAAGGGACAGTACTGAGCAAGCACAGCCTGTTGAAGGGTCAGTGTTTAGGTGTTGCTGTACTGTCAGAGTGGCAGTATTGAGGGAGTGCCACACTGTCATGAGGGCAGTATTGAGGGAGTGCCGCACTGTCAGGAGTGAAGTATAGAGGGAGTGCTGCACTGTCAACAGGGCAGTATTGTGGGAGTGCTGCACTTCAAGAGGGCATTATTGAGGGAGTGCTGCATGTCAAGAGGGCAGTATTGTGGGAGTGCTGCACTTTTAAAGGGACAGTACTGAGCAAGCGCAGCCTGTTGAAGGGTCAGTGTTGATGGTTTGCTGTCCATTCAGAGAGGCAGTATTGAGGGAGTGCTGTACTGTCAAGAGGAGCAGTATTGAGGGAGTGCTGCACTGTCTGACGGTCAGTGTTGAGGGAGTGCTGCACTGTTATGAGGGAGTGCCGAACCATCAGAAGGTCAGTGTTGAGGGAGTGCCGCACGGTCAGGAGGGCAGTATTGAGGGAGTGCTGCACTGTCAGGTGGGCAGTAATGAGGGAGTGCTGCTCTGTCATGAGGCTTGTAATGAGGGACTGCTGCTCTGTCATGAGGCTAGTAATGAGGGAGTGCTGCAGTGTCATGAGGGCAGTAATGAGGGAGTGCTGCACTGTCAGGAGGGCAGTATTGAGTGAGTGCTTCACTGTCAGGTGGGCAGTATTGAGGGAGTGCCACATTGCCAATGGGTGAGTGTTGAGGGAGTGCTGCACTGTCATGAGTGCAGTAATGAGGGAGGACAGCACTGTCATGAGGGCAGTAATGAAGGAGTTCTACACTGTCATGATGGCAGGAATGAGGAAGTGCTGCACTGTCATGAGGGCAATAATGAGGGCGTGCTGCACTGTCATGAGGGCAGTATTGAGGGAGTGCCGCACCATCAGTCGGGCAGTATTGAGGGAGTGCCGCAATGTCATGAGGGCAGTAATGAGGGAGTGCTGCACTGTCAGGAGGGCAGTATTAATGAGTGCTGCACTGTCAGGAGGGCAGTATTGAGGGAGTGCTGCACTGTCAGAAGGGCAGTAATGAGGGAGTGCTGCAGTGTCATGAGGGCAGTAATGAGGGAGTGCTGAACTGTCATGAGGGCAGTAATGAGGGAGTGCTGCACTGTCAGCAGGGCAGTAATGAGGGAGTACTGCACTGTCATGAGGGCAGTAATGAGGGAGTGCCGCACTGTCAGGAGGGCAGTAATGAGGGAGTGCTGCACTGTCATGAGGGCAGTAATGAGGGAGTGCTGCACTGTCATGAGGGCAGTAATGAGGTAATGCTGAACTGTCATGAGGGCAGTAATGAGGGAGTGCCGCACTGTTTGGAGAGCAATATTGAGGGAGTGCCGCACTGTCAGGAGGGCAGTAATGAGGGAGTGCTGCACTCTCAGGTGGTCAGTAATGAGGGAGTGCTGCACTGTCATGAGGGCAGTAAGGAGGGAGTGCTGCACTGTCATGAGGGCAGTAAGGAGGGAGTGCTGCACTGTCATGAGGTCAGTAATGAGGGAGTGCTGCACTGTCATGAGGGCAGTATTGAGGGAGTTCCGCATTTTTAAGGGGCAGTACTGAGCAAGCACAGCCTGTTGAAGGGTCAGTATTTAGGGGTTGCTGTACTGTCAGAGTGGCAGTATTGAGGGAGTGATGTACTGTCAGAGGGGCAGTTTTGAGGGAGTGCTGCACTGTCATGTGGGCCGTAATGAGGGAGTGCTGCATTGTCGTGAGGGCAGTAAGGAGGGAGTGCTGCACTGTCATGAGGTCAGTAATGAGGGAGTGCTGCACTGTCATGAGGGCAGTATTGAGGGAGTTCCGCATTTTTAAGGGGCAGTACTGAGCAAGCACAGCCTGTTGAAGGGTCAGTATTTAGGGGTTGCTGTACTGTCAGAGTGGCAGTATTGAGGGAGTGATGTACTGTCAGAGGGGCAGTTTTGAGGGAGTGCTGCACTGTCATGTGGGCCGTAATGAGGGAGTGCTGCATTGTCGTGAGGGCAGTAATGAGGGAGTGCTGCACTGTCGTGAGGGCAGTAATGAGGGAGTGCTGCACTGTCATGAGGGCAGTATTGAGGGAGTGCTGCACTGTCATGAGGGCAGTATTGAGGGAGTGCCGCATTTTTAAGGGGCAGTACTGAGCAAGCACAGCCTGTTGAAGGGTCAGTATTTAGGGGTTGCTGTTCTGTCAGAGTGTCAGTATTGAGGGAGTGCTGTACTGTCAGAGGGGCAGTATTGAGGGAGTGCCGTAGCATCAGAAGGTCAGTGTTGAGGGAGTGCCGCACGGTCAGGAGGGCAGTATTGAGGGAGTGCTGCAATGTCATGAGGGAGTGCTGCACTGTCTGGAGCGCAGTATTGAGTGAGTGCTGCACTGTCATGAGGGCAGTATTGAGGGAGTGCCGCACTGTCAGGAGAGAAGTATAGAGGGAGTGCTGCACTGTCAACAGGGCAGTATTGAGGGCCTGCTTCACTGTCAAGAGGGCATTATTGAGGGAGTGCTGCACTGTTAAAGGGACAGTACTGATCAAGTGCAGCCTGTTGAAGGGTCAGTGTTCAGGGGTTGCTGTACTGTCAGAGTGGCAGTATTGAGGGAATGCCACACCGTCAAGAGGGCAGTATTGAGGGAGTGCCGCACTTTTAAAGGGACAGTACTGAGCAAGCACAGCCTGTTGAAGGGTCAGTGTTGAGGGGTTGCTGTTCTCTCAGAGTGGCAGTAATGAGGGAGTGCTGTATTGTCAGAGGGGCTGTATTGAGGGAGTGCTGCACTGTCAGAGGGCTAGAATGAGGGAGTGCTGCACTGTCAGAGGGGTAGTATTGAGTGAATGCCACATTGCCAAATGGTCAGTGTTGAGGGAGTGCTGCACTGTCATGAGGGCAGTTATGAGGGTGTGCTGTAGTGTAATGAGGGCAGGAATGAGGGAGTGCTGCACTGTCATGAGGGCAGGAATGAGGGAGTGCTGCACTGTCATGAGGACAGGAATGAGGAAATGCTGCACTGTCCTGAGGGCAGTTATGAGGAAGTGCTGCACTTCAAGAGGGCATTATTGAGGCAGTGCTGCATGTCAAGAGCGCAGTATTGAGGGAGTGCTGCACTTTTAAAGGGACAGTACTGAGCAAGCGCAGCCTGTTGAAGGTTCATTGTTGATGGGTTGCTGTACATTCAGAGAGGCAGTATTGAGGGAGTGCTGTACTGTCAAGAGGAGCAGTATTGAGGGAGTGCTGCACTTTCAGACGGTCAGTGTTGAGGGAGTGCTGTATTGTCATGAGGGCAGTAATTACGGAGTGCCAAACCGTCAGAAGGTCAGTGTTGAGGGAGTGCCGCACGGTCAGGAGGGCAGTATTAAGGGAGTGCTGCATTGTCATGAGGGCAGTACTGAGGGAGTGCTGCACTGTCAGGAGGGCAGTATTGAGTGAGTGCTGCACTCTCAGGAGGGCAGTATTGAGGGAGTGCTGCACTGTCAGAAGGGCAGTAATGAGGGAGTGCTGCACTGTCAGAAGGGCAGTAATGAGGGAGTGCTGCACTGTCATGAGGGCAGTAATGAGGGAGTGCTGCACTGTCATGAGGGCAGTATTGAGTGAGTGCTGCACTGTCAGGTGGGCAGTATTGAGGGAGTGCTGCACTGTCAACAGGGTAGTATTGAGGGCCTGCATCACTGTCAAGAGGGCGTTATTGAGGGATTGCTGCATGTCAGGATGGCAGTATTGTGGAACTGCTGCACTGTTAAAGGGACAGTACTGAGCAAGCGCTGCCTGTTGAAGGGTCAGTGTTCAGTGGTTGCTGTACTATCAGAGTGGCAGTATTGAGGGAGTGCCGCACTGTCAAAGGCAGTACCTTGGGAATGCTGCACACCCAGAGGGGCAGTATTGAGGGAATATATCACTGTCAGTGTTTAGGATGTGCTGCGCTGTCAGTGGAGCAGTATTGAGAGAGATCTGCAGTGTCAGAAGGGCAGTATATGGGACTGCTGCAGTGTCAGAAGGGCTGTATTGATGAGTGTTGCACTGTCAGGAGGGCAGTGTTGAGGAACTGCTGCACTGTCAGAAGGTCAGTATTTGGGAACTGCTGCACTGTTAGAGAGCCAGTACTGAGCAAGCGCAGCCTGTTGAAAGGTCAGTGTTCCGGGAGTGCTGTCCTGTCAGAGTGGCAGTATTGAGGGAGTGCCGTACTGTCAAAGGCAGTACTGAGGGAATGCTACACTCTCAGAGGGGCAGTATTGAGGGAATGTAGTACTGTCGGAGGGTAAGTGTTAAGGGTGTGCTGCACAGTCAGTGGGGCAGTATTGAGGGAGAGCTGCACTGTCAGAAGTACAGTATTTAGGGAGTGCTGCACTGTCAGAAGGGCAGTATTGATGAGTGCTGCACTGTCAGAGGGGTAGTATTGAGGGAGTGCCACATTGTCAAAGGGTCAGTGTTGAGGGTGTGCTGTACTGTGAGAGTGGCAGTAATAATGAGTAGTATACTGTCATGAGTTCAGTATTGAGGGAATGCTGCACACTCAGAGGGGCAGTATTGAGGAATTGCGGTGCTGCCATGGGGGAGTACGCTGATAGTGACACATTGTCAGAAGGTCAGTATTAAAGGAGTGCTGAACTGTCAGAGAGGCTGTATTGAGGCTGTGCAGCAAGGTCAGAAGGGCAGTATAGAGGGAGTGCGGCACTGTCAGGAGGGCTGTACTAAGGAACAACTGCATTGTCAGACGGGCAGTGTGAGGACTGCTGCACTGTTACAGGAACAGTACAGAGCAAGCGCAGCCTGTTGAAGGGTCAGTGTTCAGGGGCTGCTATACTGTCAAAGTGGCAGTATAGAGGGAGTGCCGTATTGTCAAAGGCAGTACTGAGGGAATGCTGCACTCTGAGGGTCAGTGTTATGGGAGTGCTGTGCTGTCAGTGGGTAATATTGAGGGAGTGCCGCACTGGCAGAGGGGTAGAATGAGGGAGTGCTGCGCTGTCAGAGGGGTAGTATTGAGGGAGTGCCACATTGCCAAAGGGTCAGTGTTGAGGGAGTGCTGCACTGTCATGAGGGCAGTAATGAGGGAGTGCTGCACTGTCATGAGGGAATGAATGAGGGAGTGCTGCACTGTCATGAGGGCAGGAATGAGGGAGTGCTGCACTGTCATGAAGGCAGTATTGAGGGAGTGCCGCCACGTCAGGAGGGCAGTATTGAGGGAGTGCCGCAATGTCAGTAGGGCAGTATTGCGGGAGTGCCGCACCATCAGGAGGGCAGTATTGAGGGAGTGCCGCACCGTCAGGAGGGCAGTATTGAGGGAGTGCCGAACTGTCAGGAGGGCAGTGTTGAGGGAGTGCCGCACCGTCAGGAGGGCAGCAATGAGGGAGTGCTGCACTGTCATGAGGGCAATAATGAGGGAGTGCTGCACTGTCAGGAGGGCAGTATTGAGGGATTTACTGCACTGTCAATAGGGCAGTATTGAGGAACTGCTGCACTGTTAAAGGGGCAGTAATGAGCAAGCGCAGCCTGTTGAAGGGTCAGTGTTTAGGGGTTGCTGTACTGTCAGAGTGGCAGTATTGAGGGAGTGCTGTACTGTCAGAGGGGCAGTTTTGAGGGAGTGCTGCACTGTCATGAGGGCAGTAATGAGGGAGTGCTGCACTGTCATGAGGGCAGTAATGAGGGAGTGCTGCACTGTCATGAGGGCAGTAATGAGGGAGTGCTGCGCTGTCATGAGGGCAGTAATGAGGGAGGGCTGCACGGTCATGAGGGCAGTAATGTGGGAGTGCTGCACTGTCATGAGGGCAGTATTGAGGGAGTGCTGCACTGTCAACAGGTCTGTATTGAGGGAGTGCTGCACTTCAAGAGGGCATTATTGAGGGCGTGCTGCATGTCAAGAGGGCATTATTGAGGGCGTGCTGCATGTCAAGAGGGCAGTATTGAGGGAGTGCTGCACTTTTAAATAGACAGTACTGAGCAAGCGCAGCCTGTTGTAGGGTCAGTGTTGAGGGGTTGTTGTACATTCAGAGTGGCTTATTGAGGGATTACTGTACTGTCAGAGGGGCAGTATTGAAGGTGTGCTGCACTGTCAGTCGGTCAGTGTTGATGGTGTGCTGCACTGTCATGAGGGCAGTAATGATGGAGTGCCGCACCGTCAGAAGGGCAGTATTGAGGGAGTGCCGCACCGTCAGTAGGGCAGTATTGAGGGAGTGCCACACCGTTAGGAGGGCAGTATTGAGGGAGTGCTGCAATTTAATGAGGGCAGTAATGAGGGAGTGCTGCACTGTCATGAGGGCAGTAATGAGGGAGTGCTGCACTGTCATGAGGGCAGGAATGAGGAAATGCTGCACTGTCCTGAGGGCAGTAATGAGGGAGTGCTGCACTGAGGGCAGTATTGAGGGAGTGCTGCACTGTCAACAGGGCAGTATTGAGGGCCTGCTTCACTGTCAAGAGGGCATTATTGAGGGGGTGCTGCACAGTTAAATGTACAGTACTGAGCAAGCACAGCCTGTTGAAGGGTCAGTGTTGAGGGGTTGCTGTTCTGTCAGGGTTTCAGTATTGAGGGAGTGCTGTACTATCAGAGGGGCAGTATTGAGGGAGTGCCGCACCGTCAAGAGGGGTAGAATGAGGGAGTGCTGCACTGTCAGAGGGGTAGTATTGAGTGAATGCCACATTGCCAAATGGTCACTGTTGAGGGAGTGCTGCACTGTCATGAGGGCAGTAATGAGGGAGTGCTGCACTGTCATGAGGGCAGTAATGAGGGATTGCTCCATTGCCTTGAGGGCAGGAATGAGGAAGTGCTGCACGGTGTGAGGGCAGTAATGAGGGAGTGCTGCACTGTCATGAGTGCAGTAATGAGGGAGTGCTGCACTGTCATGAGGGCAGTAATGAGGGAGTGCTGCACTGTCTTGAGGGCAGTATTGAGGGAGTGCTGCACTGTCAACAGGGCATTATTGAGGGAGTGCTGCACTTCAAGAGGGCATTATTGAGGGAGTGCTGCATGTCAAGAGAGCAGTATTGAGGGAGTGCTGCACTTTTAAAGGGACAGTACTGAGCAAGCGCAGCCTGTTGAATGGTCAGTGTTCATGGGTTGCTGTACATTCAGAGTGGCAGTATTGAGGGAGTGCTGTAATGTCAAGAGGAGCAGTAATGAGGGAGTGTTGCACTGTCATGAGGGCAGTATTGATGGAGTGCTGCATGTCAGGATGGCAGTATTGAGGAACTGCTGCACTGTTAAAGGGGCAGTACTGAGCAAGCGCAGCCTGTTGAAGGGTCAGTGTTCATGGCTTGCTGTACTGTCAGAGTGGCAGTATTGACGGAGTTCCACACCGTCAGGAGGGCAGTTTTGAGGGGTGCCGCACTTTTAAAGGGACAGTACTGAGCAAGCACAGCCTGTTGAAGGGTCAGTGTTAAGGGGTTGCTGTTCTGTCAGAGTGGCAGTATTGAGAGAGTGCTGTACTGTCAGAGGAGCAGTATTGAGGAAGTGCCACATTGCCAATGTGGGAGTGTTGCGGGAGTGCTGCACTGTCATGAGTGCAGTAATGAGGGAGGGCTGCACGGTCATGAGGGCAGTAATGTGGGAGTGCTGCACTGTCATGAGGGCAGTATTGAGGGAGTGCTGCACTGTCAAAAGGTTTGTATTGAGGGAGTGCTGCACTTCAAGAGGGCATTATTGAGGGCGTGCTGCATGTCAAGAGGGCATTATTGAGGGCGTGCTGCATGTCAAGAGGGCAGTATTGAGGGAGTGCTGCCCTTTTAAATAGACAGTACTGAGCAAGCGCAGCCTGTTGCAGGGTCAGTGTTGAGGGGTTGTTGTACATTCAGAGTGGCAGTATTGAGGGATTACTGTACTGTCAGAGGGGCAGTATTGAAGGTGTGCTGCACTGTCAGTCGGTCAGTGTTGATGGTGTGCTGCACTGTCATGAGGGCAGTAATGATGGAGTGCCGCACCGTCAGAAGGGCAGTATTGAGGGAGTGCCGCACCGTCAGTAGGGCAGTATTGAGGGAGTGCCGCACCGTTAGGAGGTCAGTATTGAGGGAGTGCTGCAATTTAATGAGGGCAGTAATGAGAGAGTGCTGCACTGTCAGCAGGGCAGTATTAAGTGAGTGCTGCACTGTCAGGAGGGCAGTATTGAGGGAGTGCTGCACTGTCAGAAGGGCAGTAATGAGGGAGTGCTGCAGTGTCATGAAGGCAGTAATGAGGGAGTGCTGAACTGTCATGAGGGTAGTAATGAGTGAGTGCTGAACTGTCAGGAGGGCAGTAATGAGGGCGTGCCGCACTGTCAGGAGGGCAGTAATGAGGGCGTGCCGCACTGTCAGGAGGGCAGTAATGAGGGAGTGCTGCACTGTCATGAGGTCAGTAATGAGGGAGTGCTGCACTGTCATGAGGGCAGTATTGAGGGAGTTCTGCACTTTTAAAGGGACAGTACTGAGCAAGCACAGCATGTTGAAGGGTCAGTGTTTAGGTGTTGCTGTACTGTCAGAGTGGCAGTATTGAGGGAGTGCCACACTGTCATGAGGGCAGTATTGAGGGAGTGCCACACTGTCATGAGGGCAGTATTGAGGGAGTGCCGCACTGTCAGGAGTGAAGTATAGAGGGAGTGCTGCACTGTCAACAGGGCAGTATTGAGGGCCTGCTTCACTGTCAAGGGGGCATTATTGAGGGCGTGCTGCACTGTTAAAGGGACAGTACTGAGCAAGTGCAGCCTGTTGAAGGGTCAGTGTTCAGGGGTTGCTGTACTGTCAGAGTGGCAGTATTGAGGGAGTGCCACACCGTCAAGAGATCAGTATTGAGGGAGTGCCGCACTTTTAAAGGGACAGTACTGAGCAAGCACAGCCTGTTGAAGGGTCAGTGTTGAGGGGTTGCTGTTCTGTCAGAGTGTCAGTATTGAGGGAGTGCTGTGCTGTCAGAGGGGCAGTATTGAGGGAGTGCCACACCGTCAAGAGGGCAGTTTTGAGGGAGTGCGGCATTTTTAAAGGGGCATTACTGACCAAGCACAGCCTGTTGAAGGGTCAGTGTTGAGGGGTTGCTGTTCTCTCAGAGTGGCAGTAATGAGGGAGTGCTGTACTGTCAGAGGGGTAGAATGAGGGAGTGCTGCACTGTCAGAGGGGTAGTATTGAGTGAATGCCACATTGCCAAATGGTCAGTGTTGAGGGAGTGCTGCACTGTCATGAGCGCAGTAATGAGGGAGTGCTGTACTGTCATGAGGGCAGGAATGAGGGACTGCTGCACTGTCATGAGGGCAGTCATGAGGGAGTGCTGCACTGTCATGAGGGCAGGAATGAGGAAATGCTGCACTGTCCTGAGGGCAGTAATGAGGGAGTACTGCACTGTCATGAGCGCAATAATGAGGGAGTGTTGAACTGTCATGAGGGCAGTATTGAGGGAGTGCTGCACTGTCAACAGGGCAGTATTGTGGGAGTGCTGCACTTCAAGAGGGCATTATTGAGGGAGTGCTGCATGTCAAGAGGGCAGTATTGTGGGAGTGCTGCACTTTTAAAGGGACAGTACTGAGCAAGCGCAGCCTGTTGAAGGGTCAGTGTTGATGGGTTGCTGTACATTCAGAGAGGCAGTATTGAGGGAGTGCTGTACTGTCAAGAGGAGCAGTATTGAGGGAGTGCTGCACTGTCAGACGGTCAGTGTTGAGGGAGTGCTGCACTGTTATGAGGGCAGTAATGAGGGAGTGCCGAACCATCAGAAGGTCAGTGTTGAGGGAGCGCCGCACGGTCAGGAGGGCAGTATTGAGGGAGTGCTGCACTGTCAGGTGGGCAGTAATGAGGGAGTGCTGCTCTGTCATGAGGCTAGTAATGAGGGACTGCTGCTCTGTCATGAGGCTAGTAATGAGGGAGTGCTGCAGTGTCATGAGGGCAGTAATGAGGGAGTGCTGCACTGTCAGGAGGGCAGTATTGAGTGAGTGCTTCACTGTCAGGTGGGCAGTATTGAGGGAGTGCCACATTGCCAATGGGTGAGTGTTGAGGGAGTGCTGCACTGTCATGAGTGCAGTAATGAGGGAGGGCTGCACTGTCATCAGGGCAGTAATGAAGGAGTTCTACACTGTCATGATGGCAGGAATGAGGAAGTGCTGCACTGTCATGAGGGCAGTAATGAGGGCGTGCTGCACTGTCATGAGGGCAGTATTGAGGGAGTGCCGCACCATCAGTCGGGCAGTATTGAGGGAGTGCCGCAATGTCATGAGGGCAGTATTGAGGGAGTGCTGCAATGTCATGAGGGCAGTAATGAGGGAGTGCTGCACTGTCAGGAGGGCAGTATTAAGTGAGTGCTGCACTGTCAGGAGGGCAGTATTGAGGGAGTGCTGAACTGTCATGAGGGCAGTAATGAGGGAGTGCTGCACTGTCAGCAGGGCAGTAATGAGGGAGTACTGCACTGTCATGAGGGCAGTAATGAGGGAGTGCCGCACTGTCAGGAGGGCAGTAATGAGGGAGTGCTGCACTGTCATGAGGGCAGTAATGAGGGAGTGCTGCACTGTCATGAGGGCAGTAATGAGGGAGTGCTGCACTGTCATGAGGGCAGTATTGAGGGAGTTCCGCCTTTTTAAGGGGCAGTACTGAGCAAGCACAGCCTGTTGAAGGGTCAGTATTTAGGGGTTGCTGTACTGTCAGAGTGGCAGTATTGAGGGAGTGATGTACTGTCAGAGGGGCAGTTTTGAGGGAGTGCTGCACTGTCATGTGGGCCGTAATGAGGGAGTGCTGCATTGTCGTGAGGGCAGTAATGAGGGAGTGCTGCACTGTCATCAGGGCAGTAATGAAGGAGTTCTACACTGTCATGATGGCAGGAATGAGGAAGTGCTGCACTGTCATGAGGGCAGTAATGAGGGCGTGCTGCACTGTCATGAGGGCAGTATTGAGGGAGTGCCGCACCATCAGTCGGGCAGTATTGAGGGAGTGCCGCAATGTCATGAGGGCAGTATTGAGGGAGTGCTGCAATGTCATGAGGGCAGTAATGAGGGAGTGCTGCACTGTCAGGAGGGCAGTATTAAGTGAGTGCTGCACTGTCAGGAGGGCAGTATTGAGGGAGTGCTGAACTGTCATGAGGGCAGTAATGAGGGAGTGCTGCACTGTCAGCAGGGCAGTAATGAGGGAGTACTGCACTGTCATGAGGGCAGTAATGAGGGAGTGCCGCACTGTCAGGAGGGCAGTAATGAGGGAGTGCTGCACTGTCATGAGGGCAGTAATGAGGGAGTGCTGCACTGTCATGAGGGCAGTAATGAGGGAGTGCTGCACTGTCATGAGGGCAGTATTGAGGGAGTTCCGCCTTTTTAAGGGGCAGTACTGAGCAAGCACAGCCTGTTGAAGGGTCAGTATTTAGGGGTTGCTGTACTGTCAGAGTGGCAGTATTGAGGGAGTGATGTACTGTCAGAGGGGCAGTTTTGAGGGAGTGCTGCACTGTCATGTGGGCCGTAATGAGGGAGTGCTGCATTGTCGTGAGGGCAGTAATGAGGGAGTGCTGCACTGTCGTGAGGGCAGTAATGAGGGAGTGCTGCACTGTCATGAGGGCAGTATTGAGGGAGTGCTGCACTGTCATGAGGGCAGTATTGAGGGAGTGCCGCATTTTTAAGGGGCAGTACTGAGCAAGCACAGCCTGTTGAAGGGTCAGTATTTAGGGGTTGCTGTTCTGTCAGAGTGTCAGTATTGAGGGAGTGCTGTACTGTCAGAGGGGCAGTATTGAGGGAGTGCCGTAGCATCAGAAGGTCAGTGTTGAGGGAGTGCCGCACGGTCAGCAGGGCAGTATTGAGGGAGTGCTGCAATGTCATGAGGGAGTGCTGCACTTTCAGGAGCGCAGTATTGAGTGAGTGCTGCACTGTCATGAGGGCAGTATTGAGGGAGTGCCGCACTGTCAGGAGAGAAGTATAGAGGGAGTGCTGCACTGTCATGAGGGCAGTATTGAGGGCCTGCTTCACTGTCAAGAGGGCATTATTGAGGGAGTGCTGCACTGTTAAAGGGACAGTACTGATCAAGTGCAGCCTGTTGAAGGGTCAGTGTTCAGGGGTTGCTGTACTGTCAGAGTGGCAGTATTGAGGGAATGCCACACCGTCAAGAAGGCAGTATTGAGGGAGTGCCGCACTTTTAAAGGGACAGTACTGAGCAAGCACAGCCTGTTGAAGGGTCAGTGTTGAGGGGTTGCTGTTCTCTCAGAGTGGCAGTAATGAGGGAGTGCTGTACTGTCAGAGGGGCTGTATTGAGGGAGTGCTGCACTGTCAGAGGGGTAGAATGAGGGAGTGCTGCACTATCAGAGGGGTAGTATTGAGTGAATGCCACATTGCCAAATGGTCAGTGTTGAGGGAGTGCTGCACTGTCATGAGGGCAGTTATGAGGGTGTGCTGTAGTGTAATGAGGGCAGGAATGAGGGAGTGCTGCACTGTCATGAGGGCAGGAATGAGGGAGTGCTGCACTGTCATGAGGACAGGAATGAGGAAATGCTGCACTGTCCTGAGGGCAGTTATGAGGGAGCGCTGCACTTCAAGAGGGCATTACTGAGGCAGTGCTGCATGTCAAGAGCGCAGTATTGAGGGAGTGCTGCACTTTTAAAGGGACAGTACTGAGCAAGCGCAGCCTGTTGAAGGTTCATTGTTGATGGGTTGCTGTACATTCAGAGAGGCAGTATTGAGGGAGTGCTGTACTGTCAAGAGGAGCAGTATTGAGGGAGTGCTGCACTTTCAGACGGTCAGTGTTGAGGGAGTGCTGTATTGTCATGAGGGCAGTAATTACGGAGTGCCAAACCGTCAGAAGGTCAGTGTTGAGGGAGTGCCGCACGGTCAGGAGGGCAGTATTAAGGGAGTGCTGCATTGTCATGAGGGCAGTAATGAGGGAGTGCTGCACTGTCAGGAGGGCAGTATTGAGTGAGTGCTGCACTCTCAGGAGGGCAGTATTGAGGGAGTGCTGCACTGTCAGAAGGGCAGTAATGAGGGAGTGCTGCACTGTCATGAGGGCAGTAATGAGGGAGTGCTGCACTGTCATGAGGGCAGTAATGAGGGAGTGCTGCACTGTCATGAGGGCAGTAATGAGGGAGTGCTGCACTGTCATGAGGGCAGTATTGAGTGAGTGCTGCACTGTCAGGTGGGCAGTATTGAGGGAGTGCTGCACTGTCAACAGGGTAGTATTGAGGGCCTGCATCACTGTCAAGAGGGCGTTATTGAGGGATTGCTGCATGTCAGGATGGCAGTATTGTGGAACTGCTGCACTGTTAAAGGGACAGTACTGAGCAAGCGCTGCCTGTTGAAGGGTCAGTGTTCAGTGGTTGCTGTACTATCAGAGTGGCAGTATTGAGGGAGTGCTGCACTGTCAAAGGCAGTACCTTGGGAATGCTGCACACCCAGAGGGGCAGTATTGAGGGAATATATCACTGTCAGTGTTTAGGATGTGCTGCGCTGTCAGTGGAGCAGTATTGAGAGAGATCTGCAGTGTCAGAAGGGCAGTATATGGGACTGCTGCAGTGTCAGAAGGGCTGTATTGATGAGTGTTGCACTGTCAGGAGGGCAGTGTTGAGGAACTGCTGCACTGTCAGAAGGTCAGTATTTGGGAACTGCTGCACTGTTAGAGAGCCAGTACTGAGCAAGCGCAGCCTGTTGAAAGGTCAGTGTTCCGGGAGTGCTGTCCTGTCAGAGTGGCAGTATTGAGGGAGTGCCGTACTGTCAAAGGCAGTACTGAGGGAATGCTACACTCTCAGAGGGGCAGTATTGAGGGAATGTAGTACTGTCAGAGGGTAAGTGTTAAGGGTGTGCTGCACAGTCAGTGGGGCAGTATTGAGGGAGAGCTGCACTGTCAGAAGTACAGTATTTAGGGAGTGCTGCACTGTCAGAAGGGCAGTATTGATGAGTGCTGCACTGTCAGAGGGGTAGTATTGAGGGAGTGCCACATTGTCAAAGGGTCAGTGTTGAGGGTGTGCTGTACTGTGAGAGTGGCAGTAATAATGAGTAGTATACTGTCATGAGTTCAGTATTGAGGGAATGCTGCACACTCAGAGGGGCAGTATTGAGGAAGTGCGGTGCTGCCATGGGGGAGTACGCTGATAGTGACACATTGTCAGAAGGTCAGTATTAAAGGAGTGCTGAACTGTCAGAGAGGCTGTATTGAGGCTGTGCAGCAAGGTCAGAAGGGCAGTATAGAGGGAGTGCGGCACTGTCAGGAGGGCTGTACTGAGGAACAACTGCATTGTCAGACGGGCAGTGTGAGGACTGCTGCACTGTTACAGGAACAGTACAGAGCAAGCGCAGCCTGTTGAAGGGTCAGTGTTCAGGGGCTGCTATACTGTCAAAGTGGCAGTATAGAGGGAGTGCCGTATTGTCAAAGGCAGTACTGAGGGAATGCTGCACTCTGAGGGTCAGTGTTATGGGAGTGCTGTGCTGTCAGTGGGCAATATTGAGGGAGTGCCGCACTGGCAGAGGGGTAGAATGAGGGAGTGCTGCGCTGTCAGAGGGGTAGTATTGAGGGAGTGCCACATTGCCAAAGGGTCAGTGTTGAGGGAGTGCTGCACTGTCATGAGGGCAGTAATGAGGGAGTGCTGCACTGTCATGAGGGCAGTAATGAGGGAGTGCTGCACTGTCATGAGGGAATGAATGAGGGAGTGCTGCACTGTCATGAGGGCAGGAATGAGGGAGTGCTGCACTGTCATGAAGGCAGTATTGAGGGAGTGCTGCACCGTCAGGATGGCAGTATTGAGGGAGTGCCGCACCGTCAGGAGGGCAGTATTGAGGGAGTGCCGCAATGTCAGTAGGGCAGTATTGCGGGAGTGCCGCACCGTCAGGAGGGCAGTATTGAGGGAGTGCTGCACCGTCAGGAGGGCAGTATTGAGGGAGTGCCGAACTGTCAGGAGGGCAGTGTTGAGGGAGTGCCGCACCGTCAGGAGGGCAGCAATGAGGGAGTGCTGCACTGTCATGAGGGCAATAATGAGGGAGTGCTGCACTGTCAGGAGGGCAGTATTGAGGGATTTACTGCACTGTTAAAGGGGCAGTATTGAGGAACTGCTGCACTGTTAAAGGGGCAGTAATGAGCAAGCGCAGCCTGTTGAAGGGTCAGTGTTTAGGGGTTGCTGTTCTGTCAGAGTGGCAGTATTGAGAGAGTGCCGCACCGTCAGGGCAGTATTGAGGGAGTGCCACGCTTTTAAAGGTTCAGTACTGAGCAAGCACAGCCTGTTGAAGGGTCAGTGTTGAGGGGTTGCTGTTCTGTCAGAGGGGCAGTATTGAGGGAGTGCTGCACTGGCAGAGGGGTAGAATGAAGGAGTGATGCACTGTCAGAGAGGTAGTATTGAGGGTGTGCCACATTGCCAAAGGGTCATTGTTGAGGGAGTGCTGCACTGTCATGAGGGCAGTAATGAAGGAGTGGTGCACTGTCATGAGGGCAGGAATGAGGGAGTGCTGCACTGTCATAAGGGCAGGAATGAGGGAGTGCTGCCCTGTCATGAGGGCAGTATTGAGGGAGTGCCGCAATGTCAGTAGGGCAGTATTGAGGGAGTGTCGCAATGTCAGTAGGGCAGTATTGAGGGAGTGCCGCAATGTCAGTAGGGCAGTATTGCGGGAATGCCGCACCGTCAGCAGGGCAGTATAGAGGGAGTGCCACACCGTCAGGAGGGCAGTATTGAGGGAGTGCTGCAATGTCATGAGGGCAGTAATGAGGGAGTGCTGCACTGTCAGGAGGGCAGTATTGAGTGAGTGCTGCACTGTCAGGAGGGCAGTATTGAGGGAGTGCTGCACTGTCAGAAGGGCAGTAATGAGGGAGTGCTGCACTGTCATGCGGGCAGTAATGAGGCAGTGCTGCACTGTCATGCGGGCAGTAATGAGGGAGTGCTGCACTTTCATGAGGGCAGTATTGAGGGAGTGCTGCTCTCGCAGTAGGGCAGTATTGAGGGAGTGCTGCACTCTCAGGAGGGCAGTATTGAGGGAGTGCTGCACTCTCAGGAGGGCAGTATTGAGGGAGTGCTGCACTCTCAGGAGGGCAGTATTGAGGGAGTGCTGCACTCTCAGGAGGGCAGTATTGAGGGAGTGCTGCACTCTCAGGAGGGCAGTATTGAGGGAGTGCTGCACTCTCAGGAGGGCAGTATTGAGGGAGTGCTGCACTGTCATGAGGGCAGTATTGAGGGAGTGCTGCACTGTAAACAGGTCAGTATTGAGGGAGTGCTGCACTTCAAGAGGGCATTATTGAGGGAATGCTGCACTTTTAAAGGGACAGTACTGAGTAAGCGCAGCCTGTTGAAGGGTCAGTGTTGAGGCGTTGCTATACAGTCGGAGTGGCAGTATTGAGGGAGTGCTGCACTGTCATGAGGGCTGTAATGAAGGAGTGGTGCACTGTCATGAGGGCAGGAATGAGTGGTTGCTGCACTGTCATGAGGGCAGCAATGAGGGAGTGCTGCACTGTCATGAAGGCAGTAATGAGTGAGTGCGGCACCGTCAGGAGGGCAGTATTGAGGGAGTGCCGCACCGTCAGGAGGGCAATATTGAGGGAGTGCCGCACCGTCAGGAGGGCAATATTGAGGGAGTGCCGCACCGTCAGGAGGGCAGTATTGAGGGAGTGCCGCACCGTCAGGAGGGCAGTATTGAGGGAGTGCCGCACCGTCAGGAGGGCAGTATTGAGGGAGTGCCGCACCATCAGGAGGGCAGTATTGAGGGAGTGCCGCACTGTCAGGAGGGCAGTATTGAGGGAGTGCCACACCGTCAGGAGGGCAGCAATGAGGGAGTGCCGCACTGTCATGAGGGCAATAATGAGGGAGTGCTGCACTGTCAGGAGGGCAGTATTGAGGGATTGCTGCACTGTCAGAAGGGCAGTAATGAGGGAGTGCTGCACTGTCATGCGGGCAGTAATGAGGCAGTGCTGCACTGTCATGCGGGCAGTAATGAGGGAGTGCTGCATTTTCATGAGGGCAGTAATGAAGGAGTGCTGCACTGTCATGAGGGCAGTATTGAGGGAGTGCTGCACTCTCAGGAGGGCAGTATTGAGGGAGTGCTGCACTGTCATGAGGGCAGTATTGAGGGAGTGCTGCACTGTCATGAGGGCAGTATTGAGGGAGTGCTGTACTGTAAACAGGTCAGTATTGAGGGAGTGCTGCACTTCAAGAGGGCATTATTGAGGGAATGCTGCACTTTTAAAGGGACAGTACTGAGCATGCGCTGCCTGTTGAAGGGTCAGTGTTGAGGCGTTGCTATACTGTCGGAGTGGCAGTATTGAGAGGGTGCTGCACTGTCATGAGGGCTGTAATGAAGGAGTGGTGCACTGTCATGAGGGCAGGAATGAGTGGTTGCTGCACTGTCATGAGGGCAGCAATGAGGGAGTGCTGCACTGTCATGAAGGCAGTAATGAGTGAGTGCTGCACTGTCATGAAGGCAGTAATGAGTGAGTGCTGCACTGTCATGAAGGCAGTAATGAGTGAGTGCTGCACCGTCAGGATGGCCGTATTGAGGGAGTGCCGCACCGTCAGGATGGCCGTATTGAGGGAGTGCCGCACCGTCAGGAGGGCAGTATTGAGGGAGTGCCGCACCGTCAAGAGGGCAGTATTGAGGGAGTGCCGCACCGTCAGGAGGGCAGTATTGAGGGAGTGCCGCACCGTCAGGAGGGCAGTATTGAGCGAGTGCCACACCGTCAGGAGGGCAGCAATGAGGGAGTGCTGCACTGTCATGAGGGCAATAATGAGGGTGTGCTGCACTGTCAGCAGGGCAGTATTGAGGGATTTACTGCACTGTCAACAGGGCAGTATTGAGGAACTGCTGCACTGTTAAAGGGGCAGTAATGAGCAAGCGCAGCCTGTTGAAGGGTCAGTGTTTAGGGGTTGCTGTACTGTCAGAGTGGCAGTATTGAGAGAGTGCCGCACCGTCAGGAGGGCAGTATTGAGGAGTTGCCGCACCGTCAAGAGGGCAGTTTTGAGGGGTGCCGCACTTTTAAAGGTTCAGTACTGAGCAAGCACAGCCTGTTGAAGGGTCAGTGTTGAGGGGTTGCTGTTCTGTCAGAGGGGCAGTATTGAGGGATTGCTGCACTGTCATAAGGGCAGGAATGATGGAGTGCTGCCCTGTCATGAGGGCAGTATTGAAGGAGTGCCGCAATGTCAGTAGGGCAGTATTGAGGGAGTGCCGCAATGTCAGTAGGGCAGTATTGCGGGAGTGCCGCACCGTCAGCAGGGCAGTATTGAGGGAGTGCTGCACTGTCATGAGGGCAGTAATGAGGGAGTGCTGCACTGTCAGGAGGGCAGTATTGAGTGAGTGCTGCACTGTCAGGAGGGCAGTATTGAGGGAGCGCTGCACTGTCATGCGGGCAGTAATGAGGGAGTGCTGCACTGTCATGCGGGCAGTAATGAGGCAGTGCTGCACTGTCATGAAGGCAGTAATGAGTGAGTGCTGCACCGTCAGGATGGCCGTATTGAGGGAGTGCCGCACCGTCAGGAGGGCAATATTGAGGGAGTGCCGCACCGTCAGGAGGGCAGTATTGAGGGAGTGCCGCACCGTCAGGAGGGCAGTATTGAGGGAGTGCCGCACCGTCAGGAGGGCAGTATTGAGGGAGTGCCGCACCGTCAGGAGGGCAGTATTGAGGGAGTGCCGCACCGTCAGGAGGGCAGTATTGAGGGCGTGCGACACCGTCAGGAGGGCAGCAATGAGGGAGTGCTGCACTGTCATGAGGGCAATAATGAGGGAGTGCTGCACTGTCAGGAGGGCAGTATTGAGGGATTGCTGCACTGTCAACAGGGCAGTATTGAGGGAGTGCTGCACATCAGGAGGGCAGTATTGAGGAACTGCTGCACTGTTAAAGGGGCAGTACTGAGCAAGCGCAGCCTGTTGAAGGGTCAGTGTTTAGGGGTTGCTGTACTGTCAGAGTGGCAGTATTGAGGGAGTGCCACACCGTCAGGAGGGCAGCAATGAGGGAGTGCTGCACTGTCATGAGGGCAATAATGAGGGAGTGCTGCACTGTCAGGAGGGCAGTATTGAGCGATTGCTGCACTGTCAACAGGGCAGTATTGAGGGAGTGCTGCACATCAGGAGGGCAGTATTGAGGAACTGCTGCACTGTTAAAGGGGCAGTACTGAGCAAGCGCAGCCTGTTGAAGGGTCAGTGTTTAGGGGTTGCTGTACTGTCAGAGTGGCAGTATTGACAAAGTGCGGCACCGTCAGGAGGGTAGTATTGAGGGAGTGCCGCACCGTCAAAGAGGGCAATTTTGAGGGAGTGCCGCACTTTTAAAGGTTCAGTACTGAGCAAGCACAGCCTGTTGAAGGGTCAGTGTTGAGGGGTTGCTGTTCTGTCAGAGTGGCAGTATTGAGGGAGTGCTGCACTGGCAGAGGGGTAGAATGAGGGAGTGCTGCACTGTCAGAGGGGTAGTATTGAGGGTGTGCCACATTGCCAAAGGGTCAGTGTTGAGGGAGTGCTGCACTGTCATGAGGGCAGTAATGAAGGAGTGGTGCACTGTCATAAGGGCAGGAATGAGGGAGTGCTGCACTGTCATGAGGGAAGTATTGAGGGAGTGCCGCAATGTCAGTAGGGCAGTATTGAGGGAGTGCCGCAATGTCAGTAGGGCAGTATTGAGGGAGTGCCGCAATGTCAGTAGGGCAGTATTGAGGGAGTGCTGCAATGTCATGAGGGCAGTAATGAGGGAGTGCTGCACTGTCAGGGGGGCAGTATTGAGTGAGTGCTGCACTGTCAGGAGGGCAGTATTGAGGGAGTGCTGCACTGACAGAAGGGCAGTATTGAGGGAGTGCTGCACTGTCATGAGGGCAGTAATGAAGGAGTGGTGCACTGTCATGAGGGCAGGAATGAGGGAGTGCTGCACTGTCATAAGGGCAGGAATGAGGGAGTGCTGCACTTTCATGAGGGCAGTAATGAAGGAGTGCTGCACTGTCATGAGGGCAGTATTGAGGGAGTGCTGCACTGTCATGAGGGCAGTATTGAGGGAGTGCTGCACTGTAAACAGGTCAGTATTGAGGGACTGCTGCACTTCAAGAGGGCATTATTGAGGGAATGCTGCACTTTTAAAGGGACAGTACTGAGCATGCGCAGCCTGTTGAAGGGTCAGTGTTGAGGCGTTGCTATACTGTCAGGAGTGGCAGTATTCAGGGAGTGCTGCACTGTCATGAGGGCTGTAATGAAGGAGTGGTGCACTGTCATGAGGGCAGGAATGAGGGAGTGCTGCACTGTCATGAGGGCAGGAATGAGTGGTTGCTGTACTGTCATCAGGGCAGTAATGAGGGAGTGCTGCACTGTCATGAAGGCAGTAATGAGGGAGTGCTGCACTGTCATGAAGGCAGTAATGAGGGAGTGCTGCACCGTCAGGATGGCCGTATTGAGGGAGTGCTGCACCGTCAGGAGGGCAATATTGAGGGAGTGCCGCACCGTCAGGAGGGCAGTATTGAGGGAATGCTGCACCGTCAGGAGGGCAGTATTGAGGGAGTGCCGCACCGTCAGGAGGGCAGTATTGAGGGAGTGCCGCACCGTCAGGAGGGCAGTATTGAGGGAGTGCCGCACCGTCAGGAGGGCAGTATTGAGGGAGTGCCGCACCGTCAGGAGGGCAGTATATGGGACTGCTGCAGTGTCCGAAGGGCTGTATTGATGAGTGTTGCACTGTCAGGAGGGCAGTGTTGAGGAGCTGCTGCACTGTCAGAAGGTCAGTATTTGGGAACTGCTGCACTGTTAGAGAGCCAGTACTGAGCAAGCGCAGCCTGTTGAAAGGTCAGTGTTCCGGGGGTGCTGTCCTGTCAGAGTGGCAGTATTGAGGGAGTGCCATACTGTCAAAGGAAGTACTGAGGGAATGCTACACTCTCAGAGGGGCAGTATTGAGGGAATGTAGTACTGTCAGAGGGTAAGTGTTAAGGGTGTGCTGCACAGTCAGTGGGGCAGTATTGAGGGAGAGCTGCACTGTCAGAAGTACAGTATTTAGGGAGTGCTGCACTGTCAGAAGGGCAGTATTGATGAGTGCTGCACTGTCAGAGGGGTAGTATTGAGGGAGTGCCACATTGTCAAAGGGTCAGTGTTGAGGGTGTGCTGTACTGTGAGAGTGGCAGTAATAATGAGTAGTATACTGTCATGAGTTCAGTATTGAGGGAATGCTGCACACTCAGAGGGGCAGTATTGAGGAAGTGCGGTGCTGCCATGGGGGAGTACGCTGATAGTGACACATTGTCAGAGGGTCAGTATTAAAGGAGTGCTGAACTGTCAGAGAGGCTGTATTGAGGCTGTGCAGCAAGGTCAGAAGGGCAGTTTTGAGGGAGTGCTGCCCTGTCAGAAGGGCTGTACTGAGGAACAACTGCACTGTCAGAAGGGCAGTATTGAGGACTGCTGCACTGTTAAAGGAACAGTACAGAGCAAGCGCAGCCAGTTGAAGAGTTAGTGTTCAGGGGCTGCTGTACTGTCAGAGTGGCAGTATAGAGGGAGTGCGTATTGTCAAAGGCAGTACTGAGGGAATGCTGCACTCTCAGAGGGTCAGTATTAAGGGAGTGCTGTGCGGTCAGGAGGGCAGTATTGAGGGAGTGCCGCCCTGTCAGGAGGGCAGTATTGAGGGAGTGCCGCGCTGTCGGGAGGGCAGTATTGAGGGAATGCCGTGCTGTCAGGGGGCAGTATTGAGGGAATGTAGCACTGTCAGAGGGTCAGTATTTAGGAAGTGCTGCAGTGTCAGGAGGGCAGTGCTGAGCGTCTGCTGCAGTGTCAGGAGGGCAGTGCTGAGCGTCTGCTGCAGTGTCAGGAGGGCAGTGCTGAGCGTCTGCTGCAGTGTCAGGAGGGCAGTGCTGAGCGTCTGCTGCAGTGTCAGGAGGGCAGTGCTGAGCGTCTGCTGCAGTGTCAGGAGGGCAGTGCTGAGCGTCTGCTGCAGTGTCAGGAGGGCAGTGCTGAGCGTCTGCTGCAGTGTCAGGAGGGCAGTGCTGAGCGTCTGCTGCAGTGTCAGGAGGGCAGTGCTGAGCGTCTGCTGCAGTGTCAGGAGGGCAGTGCTGAGCGTCTGCTGCAGTGTCAGGAGGGCAGTGCTGAGCGTCTGCTGCAGTGTCAGGAGGGCAGTGCTGAGCGTCTGCTGCAGTGTCAGGAGGGCAGTGCTGAGCGTCTGCTGCAGTGTCAGGAGGGCAGTGCTGAGCGTCTGCTGCAGTGTCAGGAGGGCAGTGCTGAGCGTCTGCTGCAGTGTCAGGAGGGCAGTGCTGAGCGTCTGCTGCAGTGTCAGGAGGGCAGTGCTGAGCGTCTGCTGCAGTGTCAGGAGGGCAGTGCTGAGCGTCTGCTGCAGTGTCAGGAGGGCAGTGCTGAGCGTCTGCTGCAGTGTCAGGAGGGCAGTGCTGAGCGTCTGCTGCAGTGTCAGGAGGGCAGTGCTGAGCGTCTGCTGCAGTGTCAGGAGGGCAGTATTGAGGGAGTGCCGTACTGTGAGGAGGGCAGTATTGAGGGAGTGCCGTACTGTGAGGAGGGCGGTATTGTGGGAGTGCCGCAGTGTCAGAAGGGTGGTATTGAGGGAGTGCTGCACTGTCAGAAGGGCAGTACTGAGAAACTGCTGCACTTTTAAAGGGACAGTACTGATCAAGCGCAGCCTGTTGAAGGGTCAGTGTTCGGGGGGGAGCGGGTGGTGGGGGGGTAGCTGGTTTGTGTCAGAGTGGCAGTATTGAGAGAGTGCTGCACTCAGAGGGGTAGTATTGAGGGAGTGCCACATTGTCAATGGGTCAGTGTTGAGGGTTTGCTGTACTGTCAGACGGGCAGTAATAATGAGTACTATACTGTCATGAGGGCAGTATTGAGGGAATGCTGCACTCTCAGAGGGTCAGTATTGAGGAAGCGCCATGCTGCCATGGAGGAGTACGCAGTACTCTGTCAGAGGGTTGGTATTAAAGGAGTGCTGTACTGTCAGAGGGGCGCTATTGAGGCTGTGCAGCATCGTCAGGAGGGTAATATTGAGGGAGTGCTGCACTGTCAGAAGGGCAGTATTGAGGACGATACACTGTTAAAGGAACAGTACAGAGCAAGTGCAGCCTGTTGAAGGGTCAGTGTTCAGGGGATGCTGTACTGTCAGACTGGTAGTATTGAGGGAGTGTCACATTGTTAAAGGGTCAGTGTTGAGGGTTTGCTGTACTGTCAGAAGGGCAGTAATAATGAGTGCTATACTGTCATGAAGGCATATTGAGGGAGTGCCGCGCTGTCAGGAGGGCGGCATTGAGGGAATGCCACGCTGTCAGGAGGGCGGCATTGAGGGAGTGCCACGCTGTCAGGAGGGCGGCATTGAGGGAGTGCCGTGCTGTCAGGAGGGCGGCATTGAGGGAATGCCACGCTGTCAGGAGGGCGGCATTGAGAGAGTGCCGTGCTGTCAGGGGGGCAGCATAGAGGGAGTGCCACGCTGCCAGGAGGGCAGTATTGAGGGAGTGCTGCACTGCCAGGAGGGCAGTACTGAAGAACTGCTGCACTTTTAAAGGGACAGTACTGAGCAAGCGCAGCCTGTTGAAGGGTCAGTATTCAGGGGGGGTGTTTTCTGTCAGAGTGGTAGTATTGAGGCAGTCCTGCACTGTCAGGAGGGCAGTATTGAGGCAGTCCTGCACTGTCAGGAGGGCAGTATTGAGGCAGTCCTGCACTGTCAGGAGGGCAGTATTGAGGCAGTCCTGCACTGTCAAGAGGGCAGTATTGAGGGAATGCTGCACTCTCAGAGGGTGAGTATTGAGGAAGCGCGGTGCTGCCATGGGGGAGTACGCAGATAGTGACACATTGCTAGAGGGTCAGTTCTAAAGGAGTGCCGTACTGTCAGAGGGGCGGTATTGGGGCTGTGCCGCGCTGCCGGGGGGGCAGGATAGAGGCTGTGCTGCGCTGTCGGGGGGGCAGGATAGGGGGAGTGCCGTTCTGCCGGGGGGGCAGGATAGAGGCTGTGCCGCGCTGTCGGGGGGACAGGATAGGGGGAGTGCCGCGCTGTCGGGGGGGCAGGATAGGGGGAGTGCCGCGCTGTCGGTTAGCAGGATAGGGGGAGTGACGCGCTGTCAGGGGGGCAGGATAGGGGGAGTGCGGTGCTGCCGGGGGGGCAGGATAGGGGGAGTGCCGCGCTGTCGGGGGGCAGGATAGGGGGAGTGCCGCGCTGTCGGGGGGGGCAGGATAGGGGGAGTGCCGCGCTGTCGGGGGGACAGGATAGGGGGAGTGCGGTGCTGCCGGGGGGGGCAGGATAGGGGGAGTGCCGCGCTGTCGGGGGGACAGGATAGGGGGAGTGCGGTGCTGCCGGCGGGGGGCAGGATAGGGAGAGTGCCGCGCTGTCGGGGGGGCAGGATAGAGGGAGTGCCACATTGACAAATGGTCAGTGTTGAGGGTTTGCTGTACTGTCAGAGGGGCAGTAATAATTAGTACTATACTGTCATGAGGGCAGTATTGAGGGAGTGCAGCACTGTCAGGTGGGCGGTATTGAGGGAGTGCAACACTGTCAGGAGGGTGGTATTGAGGGAGTGATGCACTGTCAGGAGGACGGTATTGAGGGAGTGCAGCACTGTCAGGAGGGCGGTATTTAGGGAGTGATGCACTGTCAGGAGGGCAGTATTGAGGAAGTGATGCACTGTCAGGAGCGCAGTATTGAGGGAGTGCAGCACTGTCAGGAGCGCAGAATTGAGGGAGTGCAGCACTGTCAGGAGCGCAGTATTGAGGGAGTGCAGCACTGTCAGGAGCGCAGTATTGAGGGAATGCAGCACTGTCAGGAGCGCAGTATTGAGGGAGTGCAGCACTGTCAGGAGCGCAGTATTGAGGGAGTGCAGCACTGTCAGGAGTGCAGTATTGAGGGAGTGCAGCACTGTCAGGAGCGCAGTATTGAGGGAGTGCAGCACTGTCAGGAGCGCAGTATTGAGGGAGTGCAGCACTGTCAGGAGCGCAGTATTGAGGGAGTGCAGCACTGTCAGGAGCGCAGTATTGAGGGAGTGCAGCACTGTCAGGAGCGCAGTATTGAGGGAGTGCAGCACTGTCAGGAGCGCAGTATTGAGGGAGTGCAGCACTGTCAGGAGCACAGTATTGAGGGAGTGCAGGACTGTCAGGAGGGCAGTATTGAGGACTGCTGCATTGTTAAAGGGACAGTACTGAGCAAGCGCAGCCTGTTGAAGGGTGAGTGTTCATGGGGCGCTGTACTGTCAGAGAGGCAGTATAGAGGGAGTGCAGTACTGTCAAAGGCAGTACAGAGGGAATGCTGCACTTTCAGAGGGTCAGTGTTAAGGGAGTGCTGGGCTGTCAGTGGGGCAGCATTGGGGGAGAGCTGCACTGTCAGGAGGGCAGTATTGAGGGAGCACTGCACTGTTAAAGGTACAGTACTGAGCAAGCGCAGCCTGTTGAAGGGTCAGTGTCCATGGGGTGCCGCACCGTCAGAAGGGCAGTATTGAGGGAGTGTCGCACCGTCAGGAGGGCAGTATTGAGGGAGTGTCGCACCGTCAGGAGGGCAGTATTGAGGGAGTGTCGCACCTTCAGGAGGGCAGTGTTGAGGGAGTGCCGCACCATCAGGAGGACAGTATTGAGGGAGTGCCGCACTGTCAGCAGAGCAGTATTCAGGAAGTGCCGCACTGTCAGGAGGGCAGTATTGAGGGAGTGCGGCACTGTCAGGAGGGCAGTATTGAGGGAGTGCCGCACTGTCAGGAGGGCAGTATTGAGGGAGTGCCGCACTGTCAGGAGGGCAGTATTGAGGGAGTGCCGCACTGTCAGGAGGGCAGTATTGAGGGAGTGCCGCACTGTCAGTAGGGCAGTATTGAGGGAGTGCCGCACTGTCAGGAGGGCAGTATTGAGGGAGTGCCGCACTGTCAGGAGGGCAGTATTGAGGGAGTGCCGCACTGTCAGTAGGGCAGTATTGAGGGAGTGCCGCACTGTCAGAAGGGAGGTGTTGAGGAACGGGCGCACTGTCAGTAGGGCAGTATTGAGGGAGTGCTGCACTGTCAAAAGGGCAGTATTGAGGAACTGCTGCACTGTCAGGAGGGCAGTTTTGAGGGAGTGCAGCACTGTCAGTAGGGAGGTATTGAGGAACGGGCGCACTGTCAGTAGGGCAGTATTGAGGGAGTGCTGCACTGTCAAAAGGGCAGTATTGAGGAACTGCTGCACTCAGAGGTGTAGCATTGAGGGAGTGCCACATGTCAAAGGGTCAGTGTTGAGGGTTTGATGTACTGTCAGAGGGGCAGTAATAATGAGTACTATACTGTCATGAGGGCAGTATTGAGGGATTACTGCACTGTCCTGAGGGCAGCAGTGAGGGAATCCTATACTGTCAAGGGGTCAGTATTGAGGGAATGCTCTAAGAGGGCCAGTTTTGAGGAAGTTCCATGGGGAAGTGCTGCCATGGGGGAGTACGCAGATAGTGACAAATTGTCAGAGGGTCAGTACTAAAGGTGTGCTGTACTGTCAGAAGGGCGGTATTGAGGCTGTGCAGCATGGTCTGAAGGGCAGTATTGAGGACTGCTGCACTGTTAAAGGAACAGTACTGAGCAAGCGCAGCCTGTTGAAGGGTCAGTGTTCAGGGGATGCTGTACTGTCAGACTGGTAGTATTGAGGGAGTGTCACATTGTTAAAGGGTCAGTGTTGAGGGTTTGCTGTACTGTCAGAAGGGCAGTAATAATGAGTGCTATACTGTCATGAAGGCATATTGAGGGAGTGCCGCGCTGTCAGGAGGGCGGCATTGAGGGAATGCCACGCTGTCAGGAGGGCGGCATTGAGGGAGTGCCACGCTGTCAGGAGGGCGGCATTGAGGGAATGCCGCGCTGTCAGTGGGGCAGTATTGAGGGAGTGCCACGCTGCCAGGAGGGCAGTATTGAGGGAGTGCCGCACTGCCAGGAGGGCAGTACTGAAGAACTGCTGCACTTTTAAAGGGACAGTACTGAGCAAGCGCAGCCTGTTGAAGGGTCAGTATTCAGGGGGGTGTTTTCTGTCAGAGTGGCAGTATTGAGGGAGTGCTGCACTGTCAAAGGGGCAGTTCTAAGGGAGTGCTGCACTCAGAGAGGTAGTATTGAGGCAGTCCCACATTGTCAAAGGGTCAGTGTTGAGGGTTTGCTGTACTGTCAGGAGGGCAGTATTGAGGCAGTCCTGCACTGTCAGGAGGGCAGTATTGAGGCAGTCCTGCACTGTCAAGAGGGCAGTATTGAGGGAATGCTGCACTCTCAGAGGGTGAGTATTGAGGAAGCGCGGTGCTGCCATGGGGGAGTACGCAGATAGTGACACATTGCTAGAGGGTCAGTTCTAAAGGAGTGCCGTACTGTCAGAGGGGCGGTATTGGGGCTGTGCCGCGCTGCCGGGGGGGCAGGATAGGGGCTGTGCTGCGCTGTCGGGATAACAGGATAGGGGGAGTGCCGCGCTGTCGGGGGGGCAGGATAGAGGGAGTGCCGCGCTGTCGGGGGGGGCAGGATAGAGGGCGTGCCGCACTGTCGGGGTGGCAGGATAGGGGGAGTGCCGCGCTGTCGGGGGGGCAGGATAGGGGGAGTGCCGCGCTGTCGGGGGGGCAGGATAGGGGGAGTGCGGTGATGCCGGGGGGGCAGGATAGGGGGAGTGCCGCGCTGTCGGGGGGGCAGGATAGGGGGAGTGCGGTGCTGCCGGGGGGGCAGGATAGAGGGAGCGCCACATTGACAAATGGTCAGTGTTGAGGGTTTGCTGTACTGTCAGAGGAGCAGTAATAATTAGTACTATACTGTCATGAGGGCAGTATTGAGGGAGTGCAGCACTGTCAGGAGGACGGTATTGAGGGAGTGCAGCACTGTCAGGAGGGCGGTATTGAGGGAGTGATGCACTGTCAGGAGGGCAGTATTGAGGGAGTGATGCACTGTCAGGAGCGCAGAATTGAGGGAGTGCAGCACTGTCAGGAGCGCAGTATTGAGGGAGTGCAGCACTGTCAGGAGCGCAGTATTGAGGGAGTGCAGTATTGAGGGAGTGCAGCACTGTCAGGAGCGCAGTATTGAGGGAGTGCAGCACTGTCAGGAGCGCAGTATTGAGGGAGTGCAGCACTGTCAGGAGCGCAGTATTGAGGGAGTGCAGCACTGTCAGGAGCGCAGTATTGAGGGAGTGCAGCACTGTCAGGAGTGCAGTATTGAGGGAGTGCAGCACTGTCAGGAGCGCAGTATTGAGGGAGTGCAGGACTGTCAGGAGGGCAGTATTGAGGACTGCTGCATTGTTAAAGGGACAGTACTGAGCAAGCGCAGCCTGTTGAAGGGTGAGTGTTCATGGGGCGCTGTACTGTCAGAGAGGCAGTATAGAGGGAGTGCAGTACTGTCAAAGGCAGTACAGAGGGAATGCTGCACTTTCGGAGGGTCAGTGTTAAGGGAGTGCTGGGCTGTCAGTGGGGCAGCATTGGGGGAGAGCTGCACTGTCAGGAGGGCAGTATTGAGGGAGCACTGCACTGTTAAAGGTACGGTACTGAGCAAGCGCAGCCTGTTGAAGGGTCAGTGTCCATGGGGTGCCGCACCGTCAGGAGGGCAGTATTGAGGGAGTGTCACACCGTCAGGAGGGCAGTATTGAGGGAGTGTCGCACCGTCAGGAGGGCAGTATTGAGGGAGTGTCGCACCGTCAGGAGGGCAGTATTGAGGGAGTGTCGCACCGTCAGGAGGGCAGTATTGAGGGAGTGTCGCACCTTCAGGAGGGCAGTGTTGAGGGAGTGCCGCACCTTCAGGAGGGCAGTGTTGAGGGAGTGCCGCACCATCAAGAGGACAGTATTGAGGGAGTGCTGCACCGTCAGGAGGACAGTATTGAGGGAGTGTCGCACCGTCAGGAGGGCAGTATTGAAGGAGGGCCGCAACGACAGGAGGGTAGTATTGAGGGAGTGCCGCACCGTCAGGAGGGTAGTATTGAGGGAGTGCCGCACCGTCAGGAGGGCAGTATTGAGGGAGTGCCGCACCGTCAGGAGGGCAGTATTGAGGGAGTGCCGCACCGTCAGGAGGGCAGTATTGAGGGAGTGCCGCACCGTCAGGAGGGCAGTATTGAGGGAGTGCCGCACCGTCAGGAGGGCAGTATTGAAGGAGGGCCGCAACGACAGGAGGGTAGTATTGAGGGAGTGCCGCACCATCAGGAGGGCAGTATTGAGCTAGTGCCGCACCGTCAGGAGGGCAGTATTGAGGTAGTGCCGCACCATCAGGTGGGCAGTATTGAGGTAGTGCCGCACTGTCAGGAGGGCAGTATTGAGGGAGTGCCGCACTGTCAGGGGGGCAGTATTGAGGGAGTGCCGCACTGTCAGGAGGGCAGTATTGAGGGAGTGCCGCACTGTCAGGAGGGCAGTTTTGAGGGAGTGCAGCACTGTCAGGAAGGCAGTATTGAGTGAGTGCCGCACTTTCAGGAGGGCAGTACTGAGGGAGTGCCGCACTGTCAGGCGGGCAGTATTGAGGGAGTGCCGCCCAGTCAGGAGGGCACTATTGAGGGAGTGCCGCACTGTCAGTAGGGCAGTATTGAGGGAGTGCCGCACTGTCAGAAGGGAGGTATTGAGGAACGGGCGCACTGTCAGTAGGGCAGTATTGAGGGAGTGCTGCACTGTCAAAAGGGCAGTATTGCGGAACTGCTGCACTGTCAGGAGGGCAGTTTTGAGGGAGTGCAGCACTGTCAGGAAGGCAGTATTGAGTGAGTGCCGCACTTTCAGGAGGGCAGTATTGAGGGAGTGCTGCACTGTCAGGCGGGCAGTATTGAGTGAGTGCCGCACTGTCAGGAGGGCAGTATTGAGGGAGTGCGGCACTGTCAGTAGGGCAGTATTGAGGGAGTGCCGCACTGTCAGAAGGGAGGTATTGAGGAACGGGCGCACTGTCAGTAGGGCAGTATTGAGGGAGTGCCGCACTGTCAGAAGGGAGGTATTGAGGAACGGGCGCACTGTCAGTAGGGCAGTATTGAGGGAGTGCCGCACTGTCAGGAGGGCAGTATTGAGGGAATGCCGCACTGTCAGTAGGGCAGTATTGAGGGAGTGCCGCACTGTCAGTAGGGAGGTATTGAGGAACGGGCGCACTGTCAGTAGGGCAGTATTGAGGGAGTGCTGCACTGTCAAAAGGGCAGTATTGAGGAACTGCTGCACTCAGAGGTGTAGCATTGAGGGAGTGCCACATTGTCAAAGGGTCAGTGTTGAGGGTTTGATGTACTGTCAGAGGGGCAGTAATAATGAGTACTATACTGTCATGAGGGCAGTATTGAGGGATTACTGCACTGTCCTGAGGGCAGCAGTGAGGGAATCCTATACTGTCAAGGGGTCAGTATTGAGGGAATGCTCTAAGAGGGCCAGTTTTGAGGAAGTTCCATGGGGAAGTGCTGCCATGGGGGAGTACGCAGATAGTGACAAATTGTCAGAGGGTCAGTACTAAAGGTGTGCTGTACTGTCAGAAGGGCGGTATTGAGGCTGTGCAGCATGGTCTGAAGGGCAGTATTGAGGACTGCTGCACTGTTAAAGGAACAGTACTGAGCAAGCGCAGCCTGTTGAAGGGTCAGTGTTCAGGGGATGCTGTACTGTCAGACTGGTAGTATTGAGGGAGTGTCACATTGTTAAAGGGTCAGTGTTGAGGGTTTGCTGTACTGTCAGAAGGGCAGTAATAATGAGTGCTATACTGTCATGAAGGCATATTGAGGGAGTGCCGTGCTGTCAGGAGGGCGGCATTGAGGGAATGCCGCGCTGTCAGGAGGGCGGCATTGAGAGAGTGCCGTGCTGTCAGGGGGGCAGCATAGAGGGAGTGCCGTGCTGCCAGGAGGGCAGTATTGAGGGAGTGCCGCACTGCCAGGAGGGCAGTATTGAGGGAGTGCCGCACTGCCAGGAGGGCAGTACTGAAGAACTGCTGCACTTTTAAAGGGACAGTACTGAGCAAGCGCAGCCTGTTGAAGGGTCAGTATTCAGGGGGGGTGTTTTCTGTCAGAGTGGCAGTATTGAGGGAGTGCTGCACTGTCAGAGGGGCAGTTCTAAGGGAGTGCTGCACTCAGAGAGGTAGTATTGAGGCAGTCCCACATTGTCAAAGGGTCAGTGTTGAGGGTTTGCTGTACTGTCAGGAGGGCAGTATTGAGGCAGTCCTGCACTGTCAGGAGGGCAGTATTGAGGCAGTCCTGCACTGTCAGGAGGGCGGCATTGAGGGAATGCTGCACTCTCAGAGGGTGAGTATTGAGGAAGCGCGGTGCTGCCATGGGGGAGTACGCAGATAGTGACACATTGCTAGAGAGTCAGTTCTAAAGGAATGCCGTACTGTCAGAGGGGCGGTATTGGGGCTGTGCCGCGCTGTCGGGGGGGCAGGATAGGGGGAGTGCCGCGCTGCCGGGGGGATAGGATAGGGGGAGTGCCGCGCTGTCGGGGGGGGCAGGATAGGGGGAGTGCCGCGCTGTCGGGGGGACAGGATAGGGGGAGTGCCGCGCTGTCGGGGGGGCAGGATAGGGGGAGTGCCGCGCTGTCGGGGGGACAGGATAGGGGGAGTGCCGCGCTGTCGGGGGGGCAGGATAGGGGGAGTGCCGCGCTGTCGGGGGGACAGGATAGGGGGAGTGCCGCGCTGTCGGGGGGACAGAATAGGGGGAGTGTGGTGCTGCCGGGGGGGCAGGATAGGGGGAGTGCTGTGCTGCCGGGGGGGCAGGATCGGGGGAGTGCCGCGCTGTCGGGGGGGCAGGATCGGGGGAGTGCCGCGCTGTCGGAGGGACAGGATAGGGGGAGTGTGGTGCTGCCGGGGGGGCAGGATAGGGGGAGTGCCGCGCTGTCGGGGGGGCAGGATAGGGGGAGTGCCGCACTGTCGGGGGACAGGATAGGGGGATAGGGGGAGTGCCGCACTGTCGGGGGACAGGATAGGGGGAGTGCCGCGTTGTCGGAGGGGCAGGATAGAGGGAGCGCCACATTGACAAATGGTCAGTGTTGAGGGTTTGCTGTACTGTCAGAGGGGCAGTAATAATTAGTACTATACTGTCATGAGGGCAGTATTGAGGGAGTGCAGCACTGTCAGGTGGGCGGTATTGAGGGAGTGCAGCACTGTCAGGAGGGTGGTACTGAGGGAGTGCAGCACTGTCAGGAGGACGGTATTGAGGGAGTGCAGCACTGTCAGGAGGGCGGTATTGAGGGAGTGATGCACTGTCAGGAGGGCAGTATTGAGGGAGTGATGCACTGTCAGGAGCGCAGTATTGAGGGAGTGCAGCACTGTCAGGAGCGCAGTATTGAGGGAGTGCAGCACTGTCAGGAGCGCAGTATTGAGGGGAGTGCAGCACTGTCAGGAGCGCAGTATTGAGGGAGTGCAGCACTGTCAGGAGCGCAGTATTGAGGGAGTGCAGCACTGTCAGGAGCGCAGTATTGAGGGAGTGCAGCACTGTCAGGAGCGCAGTATTGAGGGAGTGCAGCACTGTCAGGAGCGCAGTATTGAGGGAGTGCAGCACTGTCAGGAGCGCAGTATTGAGGGAGTGCAGCACTGTCAGGAGCGCAGTATTGAGGGAGTGCAGCACTGTCAGGAGCGCAGTATTGAGGGAGTGCAGCACTGTCAGGAGCGCAGTATTGAGGGAGTGCAGCACTGTCAGGAGCGCAGTATTGAGGGAGTGCAGCACTGTCAGGAGCGCAGTATTGAGGGAGTGCAGCACTGTCAGGAGCGCAGTATTGAGGGAGTGCAGCACTGTCAGGAGCGCAGTATTGAGGGAGTGCAGCACTGTCAGGAGCGCAGTATTGAGGGAGTGCAGCACTGTCAGGAGCGCAGTATTGAGGGAGTGCAGCACTGTCAGGAGCGCAGTATTGAGGGAGTGCAGCACTGTCAGGAGCGCAGTATTGAGGGAGTGCAGCACTGTCAGGAGCGCAGTATTGAGGGAGTGCAGCACTGTCAGGAGCGCAGTATTGAGGGAGTGCAGCACTGTCAGGAGCGCAGTATTGAGGGAGTGCAGCACTGTCAGGAGCACAGTATTGAGGAAATGCAGGACTGTCAGGAGGGCAGTATTGAGGACTGCTGCATTGTTAAAGGGACAGTACTGAGCAAGCGCAGCCTGTTGAAGGGTGAGTGTTCATGGGGCGCTGTACTGTCAGAGAGGCAGTATAGAGGGAGTGCGTACTGTCAAAGGCAGTACAGAGGGAATGCTGCACTTTTGGAGGGTCAGTGTTAAGGGAGTGCAGGGCTGTCAGTGGGGCAGCATTGGGGGAGAGCTGCACTGTCAGGAGGGCAGTATTGAGGGAGCACTGCACTGTTAAAGGTACAGTACTGAGCAAGCGCAGCCTGTTGAAGGGTCAGTGTCCATGGGGTGCCGCACCGTCAGGAGGGCAGTATTGAGGGAGTGTCACACCGTCAGGAGGGCAGTATTGATGGAGTGTCGCACCGTCAGGAGGGCAGTATTGAGGGAGTGTCGCACCGTCAGGAGGGCAGTATTGAGGGAGTGTCGCACCGTCAGGAGGGCAGTATTGAGGGAGTGTCGCACTGTCAGGAGGGCAGTATTGAGGGAGTGCTGCACCGTCAGGAGGGCAGTATTGAGGGAGTGTCGCACCTTCAGGAGGGCAGTGTTGAGGGAGTGTCGCACCGTCAGGAGGGCAGTATTGAGGGAGTGTCGCACCTTCAGGAGGGCAGTGTTGAGGGAGTGCCGCACCGTCAGGAGGGCAGTATTGAAGGAGTGCCGCACCGTCAGGAGGACAGTATTGAGGGAGTGCCGCACCGTCAGGAGGGCAGTATTGAGGGAGTGCCGCACCGTCAGGAGGGCAGTATTGAGGGAGTGCCGCACCGTCAGGAGGGCAGTATTGAGGGAGTGCCGCACTGTCAGGAGGGCAGTATTGAGGGAGTGCCACACTGTCAGGAGGGCAGTATTGAGGGAGTGCCGCACTGTCAGGAGGGCAGTATTGAAGGAGTGCCGCACTGTCAGGCGGGCAGTATTGAGGGAGTGCCACACTGTCAGGAGGGCAGTATTGAGTGAGTGCCACACTGTCAGGAGGGCAGTATTGAGTGAGTGCCGCACTGTCAGGAGGGCAGTTTTGAGGGAGTGCAGCACTGTCAGGAGGGCAGTATTGAGGGAGTGCCGCATTGTCAGAAGGGAGGTATTGAGGAACGGGCGCACTGTCAGTAGGGCAGTATTGAGGGAGTGCTGCACTGTCAAAAGGGCAGTATTGAGGAACTGCTGCACTGTCAGGAGGGCAGTTTTGAGGGAGTGCAGCACTGTCAGGAAGACAGTATTGAGTGAGTGCCGCACTTTCAGGAGGGCAGTATTGAGGGAGTGCTGCACTGTCAGGCGGGCAGTACTGAAGAACTGCTGCACTTTTAAAGGGACAGTACTGAGCAAGCGCAGCCTGTTGAAGGGTCAGTATTCAGGGGGGGTGTTTTCTGTCAGAGTGGCAGTATTGAGGGAGTGCTGCACTGTCAGAGGGGCAGTTCTAAGGGAGTGCTGCACTCAGAGAGGTAGTATTGAGGCAGTCCCACATTGTCAAAGGGTCAGTGTTGAGGGTTTGCTGTACTGTCAGGAGGGCAGTATTGAGGCAGTCCTGCACTGTCAGGAGGGCAGTATTGAGGCAGTCCTGCACTGTCAGGAGGGCGGCATTGAGGGAATGCTGCACTCTCAGAGGGTGAGTATTGAGGAAGCGCGGTGCTGCCATGGGGGAGTACGCAGATGGTGACACATTGCTAGAGGGTCAGTTCTAAAGGAGTGCCGTACTGTCAGAGGGGCGGTATTGGGGCTGTGCCGCGCTGTCGGGGGGGCAGGATAGGGGGAGTGCCGCGCTGTCGGGGGGGCAGGATAGGGGGAGTGCCGCGCTGTCGGTTAGCAGGATAGAGGGCGTGCCGCGCTGCCGGGGGGACAGGATAGGGGGAGTGCCGCGCTGTCGGGGGGGCAGGATAGGGGGAGTGCCGCGCTGTCGGGGGGACAGGATAGGGGGAGTGCCGCGCTGTCGGGGGGACAGGATAGGGGGAGTGCCGCGCTGTCGGGGGGGCAAGATAGGGGGAGTGCCGCGCTGTTGGGGGGACAGGTTAGGGGGAGTGCCGCGCTGTCGGGGGGGCAGGATAAGGGGAGTGCCGCGCTGTCGGGGGGACAGAATAGGGGGAGTGCGGTGCTGCCGGGGGGGCAGGATAGGGGGAGTGCGGTGCTGCCGGGGGGGACAGGATAGGGGGAGTGCTGCGCTGTCAGGGGGGCAGGATAGAGGGAGTGCCGCGCTGTCAGAGGGGCAGTACAGAGGGAGCGCTGCACTGTCAGACGGGCAGTACAGAGGGAGCGCTGCACTGTCAGAGGGGCAGTATTGATGGAGCGCTGCACTGTCAGAGGGGCAGTACAGAAGGAGCGCTGCACTGTCACAGGGGCAGTACAGACGGAGCGCTGCACTGTCAGCGGGGCAGTACACAGGGAGCGCTGCACTGTTAGAGGGGCAGTACACAGGGAGCGCGGCACTGTAGAGGGGCAGTACACAGGGAGCGCTGCACTGTCAGAGGGGCAGTACACAGGGAGCGCTGCACTGTCAGAGGGGCAGTACACAGGGAGCGCTGCACTGTCAGAGGGGCAGTATAGAGGGAGTGCTGCACTGTCAGAGGGGCAGTACAGAGGGAGCGCTGCAGTGTCAGAGGGGCAGTACAGAGGGAGCGCTGCACTGTCAGAGGGGCAGTACACAGGGAGCGCTGCACTGTCAGAGGGGCAGTACAGAGGGAGCGCTGCACTGTCAGAGGGGCAGTACAGAGGGAGCGCTGCACTGTCAGAGGGGCAGTACAGAGGGAGCGCTGCACTGTCAGAGGGGCAGTACAGAGGGAGCGCTGCACTGTCTGAGGGGCAGTACAGAGGGAGCGCTGCACTGTCAGAGGGGCAGTATGGAGGGAGCGCTGCACTGTCAGAGGGGCAGTATGTAAGGAGCGCTGCACTGTCAGAGGGGCAGTACAGAGGGAGCGCTGTACTGTAGAGGGGCAGTACACAGGGAGCGCTGCACTGTCAGAGGGGCAGTACACAGGAAGCGCTGCACTGTCAGCGGCGCAGTACACAGGGAGCGCGGCACTGTCAGAGGGGCAGTACACAGGCAGCGCTGCACTGTCAGAGGGGCAGTACACAGGGAGCGCTGCACTGTCAGAGGGGCAGTACACAGGTTGCGCTGCACTGCGAGAGGGGCAGTGCACAGGGAGCGCTGCACTGTCAGAGGGGCAGTACACAGGCAGCGCTGCACTGTCAGAGGGGCAGTACAGAGGGAGCGCTGCACTGTCAGAGTGGCAGTACAGAGGGAGCGCTGCATTGTCAGAGTGGCAGTACAGAGGGAGCGCTGCACTGTCAGAGGGGCAGTACAGAGGGAGCGCTGCACTGTCAGAGGGGCAGTATTGAGGGAGCGCTCCACTGTCAGAGGGGCAGTATAGAGGGAGTGCTGCGCTATCAGAGGGGCAGTACAGAGGGAGCGCTGCAATGTCAGAGGGGCAGTACACAGGGAGCGCTGCACTGTCAGAGGGGCAGTACACAGGGAGCGTGGCACTGTATAGGGGCAGTACACAGAGAACGCTGCACTGTCAGAGGGGCAGTATACTGGGAGCTCTGCACTGTCAGAGGGGCAGTACAGAGGGAGCGCTGCACAGCCAGAGGAACAGTACACAGGGAGCGCTGCAATGTCCGAGGGGCAGTACACAGGGAGCGCGGCACTGTCAGAGGGGCAGTACACAGGGAGCGTTGCACTGTCAGAGGGGCAGTACACAGGGAGCGCTGGACTGTAGAGGGGCAGTACAAAGTGAGCGCTGCACTGTCAGAGGGGCAGTACACAGGGAGCGCTGCACCTTCAGTGGGGCAGTACACAGGGAGCGCTGCACTGTCAGAGGGGCAGTACACAGGGATCGCGGCACTGTAGAGGGGCAGTACACAGGGAGCGCTGCACTGTCAGAGGGGCAGTACAAAGGAGCGCTGCACTGTCAGAGCGGCAGTACACAGGGAGCGCTGCACTGTCAGAGGGGCAGTACACAGGGAGCGCTGCACTGTCAGAAGGGAAGTACACAGGGAGCGCTGCACTGTCAGAGGGGCAGTACAGAGGGAGCGCTGCGCTGTCAGAGGGGCAGTACACAGGGAGCGCTGCACTGTTAGAGGGGCAGTACAGAGGGAGTGCTGCACGGTCAGAGGGTCAGTACAGAGGGAGCGCTGCACTGTCAGAGGGGCAGTACAGAGGGAGTGCTCCACTGTCAGAGGGGCAGTACAGAGGGAGCGCTGCACTGTCAGAGGGGCAGTACAGAGGGAGCGCTGCAGTGTCAGAGGGGCAGTACAGAGGGAGCGCTGCAGTGTCAGAGGGGCAGTACAGAGGGAGCGCTGCAGTGTCAGAGGAGCAGTACAGAGGGAGCGCTGCAGTGTCAGAGGGGCAGTACAGAGGGAGCGCTGCACTGTCAGAGGGGCAGTACACAGGGAGCACGGCACTGTAGAGGGGCAGTACACAGGGAGCGCTGCACTGTCAGAGGGGCAGCACACAGGGAGCGCTGGACTGTAGAGGGGCAGTACACAGGGAAAGCTGCACTGTCAGAGGGGCAGTACAGAGGGAGCGCTGCACTGTCAGAGGAGCAGTACAGAGGGAGCGCGGCAATGTAGAGGGGCAGTACAGAGGGAGCGCTGCACTGTCAGAGGGGCAGTACACAGGGAGCGCTGCACTGTCAGAGGGGCAGTACACAAGGAGCGCTGCACTGTCAGAGGGGCAGTACAGAGGGAGCGCTGCCCTGTCAGAGGGGCAGTACAGAGGGAGCGATGCACTGTCAGAGGGGCAGTACAGAGGGAGCGCTGCACTGTCAGAGGGGCAGTTCAGAAGGAGCGCTGCACTGTCAGAGGGGCAGTACAGAGGGAGCGCTGCACAGTCAGAGCCGCAGTATAGAGGGAGCGCGGCACTGTCAGAGGGGCAGTAGAGAGGGAGCGCTGCACTGTCAGAGGTGCAGTATAGAGGGAGTGCTGCACTGTCAGAGGGGCACTACAGAGGGAGCGCTGCACTGTCAGAGGGGCAGTACAGAGGAACCGCTGCACTGTCAGAGGGGCAGTTCAGATGGAGCGCTGCACTGTTAGAGGGGCAGTAAAGAGGGAGCGCTGCACTGTCAGAGGCGCAGTATAGAGGGAGGGCTGCACTGTCAGAGGGGCAGTACAGAGGGAGCGCTGCTCTGTCAGAGGGGCAGTATAGAGCGAGCGCTGCACTGCCAGAGGGGCAGTATAGAGGGAGCGCTGCACTGTCGGAGGGGCAGTATAGAGGGAGCGCTGCACTGTCAGAGGGGCAGTATAGTGGGAGCGCTGCACTGTCAGAGGGGCAGTACAGAGGGAGCGCTGCACTGTCAGAGGGGCTGTACAGTGGGTGCGCTGCACTGTTAGAGGGGCAGTACACAGGGCTCGCTGCACTGTCAGAGGGGCAGTACAGAGGGAGCGCTGCACTGCCAGAGGGACAGTACACAGGGAACGCTGCACTGTCAGAGGGGCAGTACACAGGGAGGCGGCACTGTAGAGGGGCAGTACACAGGGGGTGTTGCACTGTCAGAGGGGCAGTACACAGGGAGCGCTGGACTGTAGAGGGGCAGTACACAGGGAGCGCTGCACTGTCAGAGGGGCAGTACACAGGGAGCGCTGCACTGTCAGAGGGGCAGTACACAGGGAGCGCTGCACTGTAGAGGGGCAGTACACAGGGAGCGCTGCACTGTCAGAGGGGCAGTACACAGGGAGCGCTGCACTGTCAGAGGGGCAGTGCACAGGGAGCGCTGCACTGTGAGAGGGGCAGTGCACAGGGAGCGCTGCACTGTCAGAGGGGCAGTACACAGGCAGCGCTGCACTGTCAGAGGGGCAGTACAGAGGGAGCGCTGCACTGTCAGATGAGCAGTACAGAGGGAGCGCTGCACTGTCAGATGAGCAGTGCAGAGGGAGCGCTGCACTGTCAGAGGGGCAGTACAGAGGGAGCGCTGCACTGTCAGAGGGGCAGTACAGAGGGAGCACTGCACTGTCAGAGGGGCAGTACAGAGGGAGCGCTGCACTGTCAGAGGGGCAGTATAGATGGAGCGCTGCACTGTCAGAGGGGCAGTACAGAAGGAGCGCTGCACTGTCAGAGGGGCAGTACAGAGGGAGCGCTGCACTGTCAGAGGGGCAGTACAGAGGGAGCGTTGCACTGTCAGGGGGGCAGTACAGAGGGAGCGCTGCACTGTCAGAGGGGCAGTATAGAGGGCGCGCTGCACTGTCAGAGGTGCAGTATAGATGGAGCGCTGCACTGTCAGAGGCGCAGTACACAGGGAGCGCTGCACTGTCAGAGGGCCAGTACACAGGGAGCGCGGCACTGTCAGAGGGGCAGTACACAGGGAGCGCGGCACTGTAGAGGGGCAGTACACAGGGAGCGCTGCACTGTCAGAGGGGCAGTACACAGGGAGCGCTGCACTGTCAGAGGGGCAGTACACAGGGAGCGCTGCACTGTCAGAGGGGCAGTACACAGGGAGCGCTGCACTGTCAGAGGGGCAGTACAGAGGGAGCGCTGCACTGTCAGGGGGGCAGTACAGAGGGAGCGCTCCACTTTCAGAGGGGCAGTATAGAGGGAGCGCTGCACTGTCAGAGGGGCAGTACACAGGGAGCGCTGGACTGTAGAGGGGCAGTACACAGTGAGCGCTGCACTGTCAGAGGGGCAGTACACAGGGAGCGCTGCACCTTCAGTGGGGCAGTACACAGGGAGCGCTGCACTGTCAGAGGGGCAGTACACAGGGATCGCGGCACTGTAGAGGGGAAGTACACAGGGAGCGCTGCACTGTCAGAAGGGCAGTACACAGGAGCGCTGCACTGTCAGAGGGGCAGTACACAGGGAGCGCTGCACTGTCAGAGGGGCAGTACACAGGGAGCGCTGCACTGTCAGAGGGGCAGTACACAGGGAGCGCTGCACTGTCAGAGGGGCAGTACAGAGGGAGCGCTGCACGGTCAGAGGGTCAGTACAGAGGGAGCGCTGCACTGTCAGAGGTGCAGTACAGAGGGAGCGCTCCACTGTCAGAGGGGCAGTACAGAGGGAGCGCTGCACTGTCAGAGGGGCAGTACAGAGGGAGCGCTGCACTGTCAGAGGGGCAGTACAGAGGGAGCGCTGCAGTGTCAGAGGGGCAGTACAGAGGGAGCGCTGCACTGTCAGAGGGGCAGTACAGAGGGAGCGCTGCAGTGTCAGAGGGGCAGTACAGAGGGAGCGCTGCAGTGTCAGAGGGGCAGTACAGAGGGAGCGCTGCACTGTCAGAGGGGCAGTACAGAGGGAGCGCTGCACTGTCAGGGGGCAGTACAGAGGGAGCGCTGCACTGTCAGAGGGGCAGTATAGAGGGAGCGCTGCACTGTCAGAGGTGCAGTACAGAGGGAGTGCTGCACTGTCAGAGGCGCAGTACACAGGGAGCGCTGCACTGTCAGAGGGGCAGTACACAGGGAGCGCTGCACTGTCAGAGGGGCAGTACACAGGGAGCGCGGCACTGTTGAGGGGCAGTACACAGGGAGCGCTGCACTGTCAGAGGGGCAGTACACAGGGAGCGCTGCACTCTCAGAGGGGCAGTACACAGGGTGCGCTGCACTGTCAGAGGGGCAGTACACAGGGAGCGCTGCACTGTCAGAGGGGCAGTACACAGGGAGCGCTGCACTGTCAGAGGGGCAGTACAGAGGGAGCACTGCACTGTTAGAGGGGCAGTACAGAGGGAGCGCTGCACTGTCAGGGGGGCAGTACAGAGGGAGCGCTCCACTGTCAGAGGGGCAGTATAGAGGGAGCGCTGCACTGTCAGAGGGGCACTACACAGGAAGCGCGGCACTGTAGAGGGGCAGTACAGAGGGAGCACTGCACTGTGAGAGGGGCAGTGCACAGGGAGCGCTGCACTGTCAGAGGGGCAGTACACAGGCTGCGCTGCACTGTCAGAGGGGCAGTACAGAGGGAGCGCTGCACTGTCAGACGGGCAGTACAGAGGGAGCGCTGCACTGTCAGAGGGGCAGTACAGAGGGAGCGCTGCACTGTCAGAGGGGCAGTACAGAGGGAGCGCTGCACTATCAGAGGGGCAGTATAGATGGAGCGCTGCACTGTCAGAGGGGCAGTACAGAAAGAGCGCTGCACTGTCAGAGGGGCAGTACAGAGGGAGCGCTGCAGTGTCAGAGGGGCAGTACAGAGGGAGCGCTGCACTGTCAGAGGGGCAGTACAGAGGGAGCGCTGCACTGTCAGGGGGCAGTATAGAGGGAGCGCTGCACTGTCAGAGGGGCAGTATAGAGGGAGCACTGCACTGTCAGAGGTGCAGTACAGAGGGAGTGCTGCACTGTCAGAGGCGCAGTACACAGGGAGCGCTGCACTGTCAGAGGGGCAGTACACAGGGAACGCTGCACTGTCAGAGGGACAGTACACAGGGAGCGCGGCACTGTAGAGGGGCAGTACACAGGGAGCGCTGCACTGTCAGAGGGGCAGTACACAGGGAGCGCTGCACTCTCAGAGGGGCAGTACACAGGGTGCGCTGCACTGTCAGAGGGGCAGTACACAGGGAGCGCTGCACTGTCAGAGGGGCAGTACACAGGGAGCGCTGCACTGTCAGAGGGGCACTACAGAGGGAGCACTGCACTGTTAGAGGGGCAGTACAGAGGGAGCGCTGCACTGTCAGGGGGGCAGTACAGAGGGAGCGCTCCACTGTCAGAGGGGCAGTATAGAGGGAGCGCTGCACTGTCAGAGGGGCAGTACAGAGGGAGCGCTGCACTGTCAGAGGGGCAGTACAGAGGGAGCGCTGCACTGTCAGAGGGGCAGTACAGAGGGAGCGCTGCACTGTCAGAGGGGCAGTACAGAGGGAGCGCTGCACTGTCAGAGGGGCAGTACAGAGGGAGCGCTGCACTGTCAGAGGGGCAGTACAGAGGGAGCGCTGCACTGTCAGAGGGGCAGTACAGAGGGAGCGCTGCACTGTCAGAGGGGCAGTACAGAGGGAGCGCTGCACTGTCAGAGGGGCAGTACAGAGGGAGCGCTGCACTATCAGAGGGGCAGTATAGATGGAGCGCTGCACTGTCAGAGGGGCAGTACAGAAGGAGCGCTGCACTGTCAGAGGGGCAGTACAGAGGGAGCGCTGCAGTGTCAGAGGGGCAGTACAAAGGGAGCGCTGCACTGTCAGAGGGGCAGTACAGAGGGAGCGCTGCACTGTCAGGGGGGCAGTACAGAGGGAGCGCTGCACTGTCAGAGGGGCAGTATAGAGGGAGCGCTGCGCTGTCAGAGGTGCAGTACAGAGGGAGCGCTGCACTGTCAGAGGCGCAGTACACAGGGAGCGCTGCACTGTCAGAGGGGCAGTACACAGGGAGCGCTGCACTGTCAGAGGGGCAGTACACAGTGAGCGCGGCACTGTAGAGGGGCAGTACACAGGGAGCGCGGCACTGTCAGAGGGGCAGTACACAGGGAGCGCTGCACTGTCAGAGGGGCAGTACACAGGGAGCGCTGCACTGTCAGAGGGGCAGTACACAGGGAGCGCTGCACTGTCAGAGGGGCAGTACACAGGGAGCGCTGCACTGTCAGAGGGGCAGTACACAGGGAGCGCTGCACTGTCAGAGGGGAAGTACAGAGGGAGCGCTGCACTGTCAGAGGGGCAGTACAGAGGGAGCGCTGCACTGTCAGGGGGGCAGTACAGCGGGAGCGCTCCACTGTCAGAGGGGCAGTATAGAGGGAGCGCTGCACTGTCAGAGGGGCAGTACAGAGGGAGTGCTGCACTGTCAGAGGGGCAGTACACAGGGAGCGCTGCAGTGTCAGAGGGGCAGTACAGAGGGAGCGCTGCAGTGTCAGAGGGGCAGTACAGAGCGAGTGCTGCAGTGTCAGAGGTGCAGTACAGAGGGAGCGCTGCACTGTCAGAGGCGCAGTACACAGGGAGCGCTGCACTGTCAGAGGGGCAGTACACAGGGAGCGCTGCACTGTCAGAGGGGCAGTACACAGGGAGCGCGGCACTGTAGAGGGGCAGTACACAGGGAGCGCGGCACTGTCAGAGGGGCAGTACACAGGGAGCGCTGCACTGTCAGAGGGGCAGTACACAGGGAGCGCTGCACTGTCAGAGGGGCAGTATAGAGGGAGCGTTGCACTGTCAGAGGGGAAGTATATAGGGAGCGCTGCACTGTCAGAGGGGCAGTACAGAGGGAGCGCTGCACTGTCAGAGGGGTAGTATAGAGGGAGCACTGCACTGTCAGTGGGGCAGTATAGAGGGAGCGTTGCACTGTCAGAGGGGAAGTATATAGGGAGCGCTGCACTGTCAGAGGGGCAGTACAGAGGGAGCGCTGCACTGTCAGAGGGGTAGTATAGAGGGAGCACTGCACTGTCAATGAGGCAGTATAGAGGGAGCGCCGCAATATCAGAGGGGCAGTATAAAGGGAGCGCTGCACTGTCAGAGGGGCAGTATAGAGGGAGCGCTGGACTGTTGAGGGGCAGTACACAGGGAGCGTTGCACTGTCAGAGGGGCAGTACACAGGGAGCGCTGTACTGTAGAGGGGCAGTACACAGGGAGCGCTGCACTGTCAGAGGGGCAGTACACGGATGCGCTGCACTGTCAGAGGGGCAGTACACAGGGAGCGCGGCACTGTCAGAGGGGCAGTACACAGGAAGCGCGGCACTGTAGAGGGGCAGTACACAGGGAGCGCTGCACTGTCAGAGGGGCAGTACACAGGGAGCGCTGCACTGTCAGAGCGGCAGTACATAGGGAGCGCTGCACTGTCAGAGGGGCAGTACACAGGCAGCGCTGCAGTGTCAGAGGGGCAGTACACAGGGAGCGCTGCACTGTCAGAGGGGCAGTACACAGGGAGCGCTGCACTGTGAGAGGGGCAGTGCACAGGGAGCGCTGCACTGTCAGAGGGGCAGTACACAGGGAGCGCTGCACTGTCAGATGAGCAGTACAGAGGGAGCGCTGCACTGTCAGGGGCAGTGCAGAGGGAGCGCTGCACTGTCAGGGGGTCAGTACAGAGGGAGCGCTGCACTGTCAGAGGGGCAGTACAGAGGGAGCGCTGCACTGTCAGAGGGGCGGTATAGATGATGCGCTGCACTGTCAGAGGGGCAGTATAGATGATGCGCTGCACTGTCAGAGGGGCAGTACAGAGGGAGCGCTGCACTGTCAGAGGGGCAGTACAGAAGGAGCGTTGCACTGTCAGAGGGGCAGTACAGAGGGAGAGCTGCAGTGTCAGTGGGGCAGTACAGAGGGAGCGCTGCACTGTCAGAGGGGCAGTTCACAGGGAGCGCTGCACTGTGAGAGGGGCAGTACACAGGGAGAGCTGCACTGTCAGAGCGGCAGTACACAGGGAGCGTGGCACTGTAGAGGGGCAGTACACAGAGAACGCTGCACTGTCAGAGGGGCAGTATAGTGGGAGCACTGCACTGTCAGAGGGGCAGTATAGTGGGAGCACTGAACTGTCAGAGGGCAGTATAGAGGGAGCGCTGCACTGTCAGAGGGGCTGTACAGATGGTGCGCTGCACTGTCAGAGGGGCAGTACACAGGGCTCGCTGCACTGTCAGAGGGGCAGTACACAGGGCTCGCTGCACTGTCAGAGGGGCAGTACAGAGGGAGCGCTGCACTGCCAGAGGAACAGTACACAGGGAGCGCTGCACTGTCCGAGGGGCAGTACACAGGGAGCGCGGCACTGTAGAGGGGCAGTACACAGGGAGCGTTGCACTGTCAGAGGGGCAGTACACATGGAGCGCTGGACTGTAGTGGGCCAGTACACAGTGAGCGCTGCATTGTCAGAGGGGCAGTACACAGGGAGCGCTGCACCTTCAGTGGGGCAGTACACTGGGAACGCTGCACTGTCAGTGGGGCAGTACAGAGGGAGCGCTGCACTGTCAGAGGGGCAGTACAGAGGGAGCGCTGCACTGTCAGAGGGGCAGTACAGAGGGACCTCTGCACTGTCAGAGGGGCAGTACACAGGGAGCGCTGCACTGTCAGAGGGGCAGTATAGAGGGAGCTTTGCACTGTCAGAGGGGCAGTATAGAGGGAGCTTTGCACTGTCAGAGGGGCAGTATAGAGGGAGCGCTGCACTGTCAGAGGGGCAGTATAGAGGGACCGCTGCACTGTCAGTGGGGCAGTATAGAGGGAGCGCTGCAATATCAGAGGGGCAGTATAAAGGGAACGCTGCACTGTCAGAGGGGCAGTATAGAGGGAGCGCTGGACTGTTGAGGGGCAGTACACAGGGAGCGCTGTACTGTAGAGGGGCAGTACACAGGGAGCGCTGCACTGTCAGAGGGGCAGTACACAGGGAGCGCTGCACTGTCAGAGGGGCAGTACACAGGGAGCGCTGCACTGTCAGAGTGGCAGTACACAGGGAGCGCAGCACTGTCACAGGGGCAGTACACAGGCAGCGCTGCAGTGTCAGAGGGGCAGTACACAGGGAGCGCTGCACTGTCAGAGGGGCAGTACAGAGGGAGCGCTGCACTGTGAGAGGGGCAGTGCACAGGGAGCGCTGCACTGTCAGAGGGGCAGTACACAGGGAGCGTGGCACTGTCAGATGAGCAGTACAGAGGGAGCGCTGCACAGTCGGAGGGGAAGTATAGAGGGAGCGCTGCACTGTCAGAAGGGCAGTACACAGGAAGCGCTGCAGTGTCAGAGGGGCAGTACACAGGGAGTGCTGCACTGTCAGAGGGGCAGTACACAGGGAGCGCTGCACTGTCAGAGGGGCAGTACAGAGGGAGCGCTGCAGTGTCAGAGGGGCAGTACAGAGTGACGCTGCACTGTCAGAGGGGCAGTACACAGGGAGCGCTGCACTGTCAGAGGGGCAGTACAAAGGGAGTGCAGCACTGTCAGAGGGGCAGTACACAGGAAGCGCGGCACTGTAGAGGGGCAGTACACAGGGACCACTGCACTGTCAGAGCGGCAGTACACAGAGAACGCTGCACAGTCAGAGGGGCAGTAGAGAGGGAGCGCTGCAGTGTCAGTGGGGCAGTACAGAGGGAGCGCTGCACTGTCAGAGGGGCAGTACACAGGGAGCGCTGCACTGTGAGAGGGGCAGTACACAGGGAGCGCTGCACTGTCAGTGGGGCAGTACACAGGGAGCGCGGCACTGTAGAGGGGCAGTACAGAGGGAGCGCTGCACTGTCAGAGGGGCAGTACAGAGGGAGCGCTGCACTGTCAGAGGGGCAGTACAGAGGGAGCGCTGCACTGTCAGAGGGGCAGTACAGACGGAGCGCTGCACTGTCAGAGGGGCAGTACACAAGCAGCGCTGCACTGTCAGAGGGGCAGTACACAGGCAGCGCTGCACTGTCAGAGGGGCAGTACGCAGGGAGCGCTGCACTGTCAGAGGGGCAGTACGCAGGGAGCGCTGCACTGTCAGAGGGGCAGTACACAGGGAGCGCTGCACTGTGAGAGGGGCAGTGCACAGGGAGCGCTGCACTGTCAGAGGGGCAGTACACAGGCAGCGCTGCACTGTCAGAGGGGCAGTACAGAAGGAGCGCTGCAGTGTCAGAGGGGCAGTACAGAGGGAGCGCTGCAGTGTCAGAGGGGCAGTACAGAGGGAGCGCTGCAGTGTCAGAGGGGCAGTACAGAGGGAGCGCTGCACTGTCAGAGGGGCAGTACAGAGGGAGCGCTGCACTGTCAGAGGGGCAGTACAGAGGGAGCGCTGCACTGTCAGAGGGGCAGTACAGAGGGAGCGCTGCACTGTTAGAGGGGCAGTACAGAGGGAGCGCTGCACTGTCAGAGGGGCAGTATAGAGGGAGCGCTGCACTGTCAGAGGGGCAGTATAGAGGGAGCGCTGCACTGTCAGAGGGGCAGTATATACGGAGCGGTGCACGGTCAGAGCTGCAGTATAAAGGAAGCGCTGCACTGTCAGAGGGGCAGTAAAGAGGGATCGCTGCACTGTAGAGGGGCAGTACACAGGGAGCGTTGCACTGTCAAGAGGGGCAGTACACAGTGAGCGCTGTACTGTAGAGCGGCAGTACACAGGGACCGCTGCACTGTTAGAGGGGCAGCACACAGGGAGCGCTGCACTGTCAGAGGGCCAGTACACAGGAAGCGCGCACTGTAGAGGGGCAGTACACAGGGAGCGCTGCAGTGTCAGAGGGGCAGTACACAGGCAGCGCCGCAGTGTCAGAGGGGCAGTACACAGGGAGCGCTGCACTGTCAGAGGGGAAGTATAGAGGGAGCGCTGCACTGTCAGAGGGGCAGTACACATGGAGCGCTGCACTGTCAGAGGGGCAGTACACAGTGAGCGCTGCACTCAGAGGGGCAGTACAGAGGGAGCGCTGCACTGTCAGAGGGGCAGTACAGAGGGAGCGCTGCACTGTCAGAGGGGCAGTACAGAGGGAGCGCTGCACTGTCAGAGGGGCAGTACAGAGGGAGCGCTCCACTGTCAGAGGGGCAGTATAGAGGGACCGCTGCACTGTCAGAGGGGCAGTACAGAGGTAGCGCTGCAGTGTCAGAGGGGCAGTACAGAGGGAGCGCTGCAGTGTCAGAGGGGCAGTACAGAGGGAGCGCTGCACTGTCAGAGGGGCAGTACAGAGGGAGCGCTGCACTGTCAGAGGGGCAGTATAGAGGGAGCGCTGCACTGTCAGAGGGGCAGTATAGAGAGAGCACTGCACTGTCAGTGGGGCAGTATAGAGGGAGCGCTGCAATATCAGAGGGGCAGTATAAAGGGAGCGCTGCACTGTCAGAGGGGCAGTATAGAGGGAGCGCTGGACTGTTGAGGGGCAGTACACAGGGAGCGTTGCACTGTCAGAGGGGCAGTACACAGGGAGCGCTGTACTGTAGAGGGGCAGTACACAGGGAGCGCTGCACTGTCAGAGGGGCAGTACACGGATGCGCTGCACTGTCAGAGGGGCAGTACACAGGGAGCGCGGCACTGTCAGAGGGGCAGTACACAGGAAGCGCGGCACTGTAGAGGGGCAGTACACAGTGAGCGCTGCACTGTCAGAGGGGCAGTACACAGGGAGCGCTGCACTGTCAGAGCGGTAGTACACAGGGAGCGCTGCACTGTCAGAGGGGCAGTACACAGGCAGCGCTGCAGTGTCAGAGGGGCAGTACACAGGGAGCGCTGCACTGTCAGAGGGGCAGTAGACAGGGAGCGCTGCACTGTGAGAGGGGCAGTGAACAGGGAGCGCTGCACTGTCAGAGGGGCAGTACACAGGGAGCGTGGCACTGTCAGATGAGCAGTACAGAGGGAGCGCTGCACTGTCGGAGGGGAAGTATAGAGGGAGCGCTGCACTGTCAGATGAGCAGTACAGAGGGAGCGCTGCACTGTCAGGGGCAGTGCAGAGGGAGCGCTGCACTGTCAGAGGGGCAGTACAGAGGGAGCGCTGCACTGTCAGAGGGGCGGTATAGATGATGCGCTGCACTGTCAGAGGGGCAGTATAGATGATGCGCTGCACTGTCAGAGGGGCAGTACAGAGGGAGCGCTGCACTGTCAGAGGGGCAGTACAGAGGGAGCGCTGCACTGTCAGAGGGGCAGTACACAGGGAGCGCTGCACTGTCAGAGGGGCAGTACACAGGGACCGTGGCACTGTAGAGGGGCAGTACACAGAGAACGCTGCACTGTCAGATGGGCAGTACAGAGGGAGCGCTGCAGTGTCAGTGGGGCAGTTCAGAGGGTGCGCTGCACTGTCAGAGGGGCAGTTCACAGGGAGCGCTGCACTGTGAGAGGGGCAGTACACAGGGAGAGCTGCACTGTCAGAGCGGCAGTACACAGGGAGCGTGGCACTGTAGAGGGGCAGTACACAGAGAACGCTGCACTGTCAGAGGGGCAGTATAGTGGGAGCACTGCACTGTCAGAGGGGCAGTATAGTGGGAGCACTGAACTGTCAGAGGGCAGTATAGAGGGAGCGCTGCACTGTCAGAGGGGCTGTACAGATGGCGCGCTGCACTGTCAGAGGGGCAGTACACAGGGCTCGCTGCACTGTCAGAGGGGCAGTACACAGGGCTCGCTGCACTGTCAGATGGGCAGTACAGAGGGAGCGCTGCACTGCCAGAGGAACAGTACACAGGGAGCGCTGCACTGTCCGAGGGCCAGTACACAGGGAGCGCTGCACTGTAGAGGGGCAGTACACAGGGAGCGTTGCACTGTCAGAGGGGCAGTACACAGGGAGCGCTGGACTGTAGAGGGGCAGTACACAGTGAGCGCTGCATTGTCAGAGGGGCAGTACACAGGGAGCGCTGCACCTTCAGTGGGGCAGTACACAGGGAGCGCTGCACTGTCAGTGGGGCAGTACAGAGGGAGCGCTGCAGTGTCAGAGGGGCAGTACAGAGGGAGCGCTGCACTGTCAGAGGGGCAGTACAGAGGGACCTCTGCACTGTCAGAGGGGCAGTACAGAGGGAGCGCTGCACTGTCAGAGGGGCAGTATAGAGGGAGCTTTGCACTGTCAGAGGGGCAGTATAGAGGGAGCGCTTCACTGTCAGAGGGGCAGTATAGAGGGACCGCTGCACTGTCAGAGGGGAAGTATATAGGGAGCGCTGCACTGTCAGAGGGGCAGTATAGAGGGAGCACTGCACTGTCAGTGGGGCAGTATAGAGGGAGCGCTGCAATATCAGAGGGGCAGTATAAAGGGAGTGCTGCACTGTCAGAGGGGCAGTATAGAGGGAGCGCTGGACTGTTGAGGGGCAGTACACAGGGAGCGTGGCACTGTCAGATGAGCAGTACAGAGGGAGCGCTGCACTGTCGGAGGGGAAGTATAGAGGGAGCGCTGCACTGTCAGATGAGCAGTACAGAGGGAGCGCTGCACTGTCAGGGGCAGTGCAGAGGGAGCGCTGCACTGTCAGGGGGTCAGTACAGAGGGAGCGCTGCACTGTCAGAGGGGCAGTACAGAGGGAGCGCTGCACTGTCAGAGGGGCGGTATAGATGATGCGCTGCACTGTCAGAGGGGCAGTATAGATGATGCGCTGCACTGTCAGATGGGCAGTACAGAGGGAGCGCTGCACTGTCAGAGGGGCAGTACAGAGGGAGCGCTCCACTGTCAGAGGGGCAGTATAGAGGGAGCGCTGCGCTGTCAGAGGGGCAGTACAGAGGGAGCGCTGCAGTGTCAGAGGGGCAGTACAGAGGGAGCGCTGCAGTGTCAGAGGGGCAGTACAGAGGGAGCGCTGCACTGTCAGAGGGGCAGTACAGAGGGAGCGCTGCACTGTCAGAGGGGCAGTATAGAGGGAGCGCTGCACTGTCAGAGGGGCAGTATAGAGGGAGCACTGCACTGTCAGTGGGGCAGTATAGAGGGAGCGCTGCAATATCAGAGGGGCAGTATAAAGGGAGCGCTGCACTGTCAGGGGGGCAGTATAGAGGGAGCGCTGGACTGTTGAGGGGCAGTACACAGGGAGCGTTGCACTGTCAGAGGGGCAGTACACAGGGAGCGCTGTACTGTAGAGGGGCAGTACACAGGGAGCACTGCACTGTCAGAGGGGCAGTACACGGATGCGCTGCACTGTCAGAGGGGCAGTACACGGATGCGCGGCACTGTCAGAGGGGCAGTACACAGGAAGCGCGGCACTGTAGAGGGGCAGTACACAGGGAGCGCTGCACTGTCAGAGGGGCAGTACACAGGGAGCGCTGCACTGTCAGAGCGGTAGTACACAGGGAGCGCTGCACTGTCAGAGGGGCAGTACACAGGCAGCGCTGCAGTGTCAGAGGGGCAGTACACAGGGAGCGCTGCACTGTCAGAGGGGCAGTACACAGGGAGCGCTGCACTGTGAGAGGGGCAGTGCACAGGGAGCGCTGCACTGTCAGAGGGGCAGTACACAGGGAGCGTGGCACTGTCAGATGAGCAGTACAGAGGGAGTGCTGCACTGTCGGAGGGGAAGTATAGAGGGAGCGCTGCACTGTCAGATGAGCAGTACAGAGGGAGCGCTGCACTGTCAGGGGCAGTGCAGAGGGAGCGCTGCACTGTCAGGGGGTCAGTACAGAGGGAGCGCTGCACTGTCAGAGGGGCAGTACAGAGGGAGCGCTGCACTGTCAGAGGGGCGGTATAGATGATGCGCTGCACTGTCAGAGGGGCAGTATAGATGATGCGCTGCACTGTCAGAGGGGCAGTACAGAGGGAGCGCTGCACTGTCAGAGGGGCAGTACAGAGGGAGCGCTGCACTGTCAGAGGGGCAGTACACAGGGAGCGCTGCACTGTCAGAGGGGCAGTACACAGGGAGCGTGGCACTGTAGAGGGGCAGTACACGGAGAACTCTGCACTGTCAGATGGGCAGTACAGAGGGAGCGCTGCAGTGTCAGTGGGGCAGTACAGAGGGAGCGCTGCACTGTCAGAGGGGCAGTTCACAGGGAGCGCTGCACTGTGAGAGGGGCAGTACACAGGGAGAGCTGCACTGTCAGAGCGGCAGTACACAGGGAGCGTGGCACTGTAGAGGGGAGGTACACAGAGAACGCTGCACTGTCAGAGGGGCAGTAAAGTGGGAGCACTGCACTGTCAGAGGGGCAGTATAGAGGGAGCACTGAACTGTCAGAGGGCAGTATAGAGGGAGCGCTGCACTGTCAGAGGGGCTGTACAGATGGTGCGCTGCACTGTCAGAGGGGCAGTACACAGGGCTCGCTGCACTGTCAGAGGGGCAGTACACAGGGCTCGCTGCACTGTCAGATGGGCAGTACAGAGGGAGCGCTGCACTGCCAGAGGAACAGTACACAGGGAGCGCTGCAATGTCCGAGGGTCAGTACACAGGGAGCGCTGCACTGTAGAGGGGCAGTACACAGGGAGCGTTGCACTGTCAGAGGGGCAGTACACATGGAGCGCTGGACTGTAGAGGGGCAGTACACAGTGAGCGCTGCATTGTCAGAGGGGCAGTACACAGGGAGCGCTGCACCTTCAGTGGGGCAGTACACAGGGAGCGCTGCACTGTCAGTGGGGCAGTGCAGAGGGAGCGCTGCAGTGTCAGAGGGGCAGTACAGAGGGAGCGCTGCACTGTCAGAGGGGCAGTACACAGGGAGCGCTGCACTGTCAGAGCGGTAGTACACAGGGAGCGCTGCACAGTCAGAGGGGCAGTACACAGGCAGCGCTGCAGTGTCAGAGGGGCAGTACACAGGGAGCGCTGCCCTGTCAGAGGGGCAGTACACAGGGAGCGTGGCACTGTCAGAGGGGCAGTATAGAGGGAGCGCTGCACTGTCAGAGGGGCAGTATAGAGGGACCGCTGCACTGTCAGAGGGGAAGTATATAGTGAGCGCTGCACTGTCAGAGGGGCAGTACAGAGGGAGCGCTCCACTGTCAGAGGGGCAGTATAGAGGGAGCGCTGCACTGTCAGAGGGGCAGTACAGAGGTAGCGCTGCAGTGTCAGAGGGGCAGTACAGAGGGAGCGCTGCAGTGTCAGAGGGGCAGTACAGAGGGAGCGCTGCACTGTCAGAGGGGCAGTACAGAGGGAGCGCTGCACTGTCAGAGGGGCAGTATAGAGGGAGCGCTGCACTGTCAGAGGGGCAGTATAGAGGGAGCACTGCACTGTCAGTGGGGCAGTATAGAGGGAGCGCTGCAATATCAGAGGGGCAGTATAAAGGGAGCGCTGCACTGTCAGAGGGGCAGTATAGAGGGAGCGCTGGACTGTTGAGGGGCAGTACACAGGGAGCGTTGCACTGTCAGAGGGGCAGTACACAGGGAGCGCTGTACTGTAGAGGGGCAGTACACAGGGAGCGCTGCACTGTCAGAGGGGCAGTACACGGATGCGCTGCACTGTCAGAGGGGCAGTACACAGGGAGCGCGGCACTGTCAGAGGGGCAGTACACAGGAAGCGCGGCACTGTAGAGGGGCAGTATAGAGGGAGCGCTGCACTGTCAGAGGGGCAGTACACAGGGAGCGCTGCACTGTCAGAGCGGTAGTACACAGGGAGCGCTGCACTGTCAGAGGGGCAGTACACAGGCAGCGCTGCAGTGTCAGAGGGGCAGTACACAGGGAGCGCTGCACTGTCAGAGGGGCAGTACTCAGGGAGCGCTGCACTGTGAGAGGGGCAGTGCACAGGGAGCGCTGCACTGTCAGAGGGGCAGTACACAGGGAGCGTGGCACTGTCAGATGAGCAGTACAGAGGGAGCGCTGCACTGTCGGAGGGGAAGTATAGAGGGAGCGCTGCACTGTCAGATGAGCAGTACAGAGGGAGCGCTGCACTGTCAGGGGCAGTGCAGAGGGAGCGCTGCACTGTCAGGGGGTCAGTACAGAGGGAGCGCTGCACTGTCAGAGGGGCAGTACAGAGGGAGCGCTGCACTGTCAGAGGGGCGGTATAGATGATGCGCTGCACTGTCAGAGGGGCAGTATAGATGATGCGCTGCACTGTTAGAGGGGCAGTACAGAGGGAGCGCTGCACTGTCAGAGGGGCAGTACAGAGGGAGCGCTGCACTGTCAGAGGGGCAGTACACAGGGAGCGCTGCACTGTCAGAGGGGCAGTACACAGGGAGCGTGGCACTGTAGAGGGGCAGTACACAGAGAACTCTGCACTGTCAGATGGGCAGTACAGAGGGAGCGCTGCAGTGTCAGTGGGGCAGTACAGAGGGAGCGCTGCACTGTCAGAGGGGCAGTTCACAGGGAGCGTGGCACTGTAGAGGGGCAGTACACAGAGAACGCTGCACTGTCAGAGGGGCAGTATAGTGGGAGCACTGCACTGTCAGAGGGGCAGTATAGTGGGAGCACTGAACTGTCAGAGGGCAGTATAGAGGGATCGCTGCACTGTCAGAGGGGCTGTACAGATGGTGCGCTGCACTGTCAGAGGGGCAGTACACAGGGCTCGCTGCACTGTCAGAGGGGCAGTACACAGGGCTCGCTGCACTGTCAGAGGGGCAGTACAGAGGGAGCGCTGCACTGCCAGAGGAACAGTACACAGGGAGCGCTGCACTGTCCGAGGGGCAGTACACAGGGAGCGCGGCACTGTAGAGGGGCAGTACACAGGGAGCGTTGCACTGTCAGAGGGGCAGTACACATGGAGCGCTGGACTGTAGAGGGGCAGTACACAGTGAGCGCTGCATTGTCAGAGGGGCAGTACACAGGGAGCGCTGCACCTTCAGTGGGGCAGTACACAGGGAGCGCTGCACTGTCAGTGGGGCAGTACAGAGGGAGCGCTGCAGTGTCAGAGGGGCAGTACAGAGGGAGCGCTGCACTGTCAGAGGGGCAGTACAGAGGGACCTCTGCACTGTCAGAGGGGCAGTACAGAGGGAGCGCTGCACTGTCAGAGGGGCAGTATAGAGGGAGCTTTGCACTGTCAGAGGGGCAGTATAGAGGGAGCGCTGCACTGTCAGAGGGGCAGTATAGAGGGACCGCTGCACTGTCAGAGGGGAAGTATATAGGGAGCGCTGCACTGTCAGAGGGGCAGTACAGAGGGAGCGCTGCACTGTCAGAGGGCCAGTATAGAGGGAGAGCTGCACTGTCAGTGGGGCAGTATAGAGGGAGCGCTGCAATATCAGAGGGGCAATACGCAGGGAGCGTTGCACTGTCAGAGGGGCAGTACACAAGGAGCGCTGTACTGTAGAGGGGCAGTACACAGGGGAGCGCTGCACTGTCAGAGGGGCAGTACACAGGGAGCGCTGCACTGTCAGAGGGGCAGTACACAGGCAGCGCGGCACTGTAGAGGGGCAGTACACAGGGAGCACTGCACTGTCAGAGGGGCAGTACACAGGGAGCGCTGCACTGTCAGAGGGGCAGTACACAGGCAGCGCTGCAGTGTCAGAGGGGCAGTACCCAGGGAGCGCTGCACTGTCAGAGGGGCAGTACACAGGGAGCGCTGCACTGTGAGAGGGGCAGTGCACAGGGAGCGCTGCACTGTCAGGGGGGCAGTACACAGGGAGCGTGGCACTGTCAGATGAGCAGTACAGAGGGAGCGCTGCACAGTCGGAGGGGAAGTATAGAGGGAACGCTGCACTGTCAGAGGGGCAGTACAGAGGGAGCGCTGCACTGTCAGAGGGGCAGTACACAGGGAGCACTGCACTGTCAGAGGGGCAGTACAGAGGGAGCGCTGCAGTGTCAGAGGGGCAGTACAGAGGGAGCGCTGCACTGTCAGAGGGGCAGTACAGTGGGAGCGCTGCAGTGTGAGAGGGGCAGTACAGAGGGAGCGCTGCAGTGTCAGAGGGGCAGTACAGAGGGAGCGCTGCACTGTCAGAGGGGCAGTACAGAGGGAGCACTGCACTGTCAGTGGGGCAGTACAGAGGGAGCGCTGCACTGTCAGAGGAGCAGTACAGAGGGAGCGCTGCACTGTCAGAGGGGCAGTACAGAGGGAGCGCTGCACTGTCAGAGGGGCAGTACAGAGGGAGCGCTGCACTGTCAGAGGGGCAGTATAGAGGGAGCTTTGCACTGTCAGTGGGGCAGTATAGAGGGAGCTTTGCACTGTCAGAGGGGCAGTATAGAGGGATTGCTGCACTGTCAGAGGGGCAGTATAGAGGGACCGCTGCACTGTCAGAGGGGAAGTATATAGGGAGCGCTGCACTGTCAGAGGGGCTGTATAGAGGGAGCGCTGCACTGTCAGAAGTGCAGTATAGAGGGAGCGCTGCTCTGTCAGAGGGGCAGTATAGAGGGAGCGCTGCACTGTCAGAGGGGCATTTCACAGGGAGCGCTGCACTGTCAGAGGGGCAGTACAGAGGGAGCGCTGCACTGTCAGAGGGGCAGTACAGATGTAGCGCTGCACTGTCAGAGGGGCAGTACAGAGTTAGCGCTGCACTGTCAGAGGGGCAGTACAGAGGGAGCGCTGCTGTGTCAGAGTGGCAGTACAGAGGGAGTGCTGCAGTGTTAGAGGGGCAATATAGAGGGAGCGCTGCAGTGTCAGAAGTGCAGCATAGAGGGAGCGCTGCACTGTCAGAGGGGCAGTATAGAGGGAGCGCTGCACTGTCAGCGGGGCAGTATAGAGGGAGCGCTGCACTGTCAGAGGGGCAGTATAGAGGGAGCGCTGCACTGTCAGAGCGGCAGTACAGAGGGAGCGCTGCACTGTCAGAGGGGCAGTATAGAGTGAGTGCTGCACTGTCAGAGGGGCAGTATAGTGCGAGCGCTGCACTGTCAGAGGGGCAGTATAGAGGGAGCGCTGTAATATCAGAGGGGCAGTATAAAGGAAGCGCTGCACTGTCAGAGGGGCAGTACACAGGGAACGCTGCACTGTCGGAGGGGCAGTATAGAGGGAGTGCTGCACTGTCAGAGGGGCAGTACAGAGGGTGTGCTGCACTGTCAGAGGGGCACTATAGAGGGAACGCTGCGCTGTCGGAGGGGCAGTATAGACGGAGCACTGCACTGTCAGAGGGGCAGTACAGAGGGCGTGCTGCACTGTCAGAGGGGCAGCACAGAGGGCTCGCTGCACTGTCAGAGGGGCAGTACACAGGGCTCGCTGCACTGTCAGAGGGGCAGTACACGGGGAGCGCTGCACTATCAGAGGGGCAGTACACAGGGAGCGCTGGATTGTAGAGGGTCAGTACACAGGGAGCGCTGCAATGTCAGAGGGGCAGCACACAGGGAGCGCTGCACTGTTAGAGGGGCAGTACACAGGGAGCGCTGCACTGTCAGAGGGGCAGTACACAGGGAGCGCGGCACTGTAGAGGGGCAGTACACACGGTAGCTGCACTGTCAGAGGGGCAGTACACAGGGAGCGCTGCACTGTCAGAGGGACAGTACACAGGTAGCATTGCACTGTGAGAGGGGCAGTACACAGGGAGCGCTGCACTGTCAGAGGGGCAGTACAGAGGGAGCGCTGCACTGTCAGAGGGGCAGTACAGAGGGAGCGCTGCACTGTCAGAGGGGCAGTACAGAGGGAGCGCTGCACTGTCAGAGGGGCAGTACAGAGGGAGCGCTGCACTGTCAGAAGGTCAGTACAGAGGGAGCGCTGCACTGTCAGAGGGGCAGTACAGAGTTAGCGCTGCACTGTCAGATGGGCAGTACAGAGGGAGCGCTGCACTGTCAGAGGGGCAGTACAGAGGGAGCGCTGCACTGTCAGAGGGGCAGTAGAGAGGGAGCGTTGCACTGTCAGAGGGGCAGTACAGAGCGAGCGCTGTACTGTCAGAGGGGCAGTATAGAGGGAGCGCTGCACTGTCAGAGGGGCAGTACACAGGGAGCGCTGCATTGTCTGAGGGGCAGTACACAGGGAGCGCTGCACTGTGAGAGGGGCAGTACACAGGGAGCGCTGCACTGTCAGAGGGGCAGTATACAGGGAGCGCTGCACTGTCAGAGGGGCAGTAGAGAGGTAGAGCTGCACTGTCGGAGGGGCAGTTCAGAGGGAGCACTGCACTGTCAGAGGGGCAGTATAGAGGGAGCGCTGCACTGTCAGAGGGGCAGTACAGTGGGAGCGCTGCAGTGTCAGAGGGGCAGTACAGAGGGAGCGCTGCAGTGTCAGAGGGGCAGTACAGAGGGAGCGCTGCACTGTCAGAGGGGCAGTACAGAGGGAGCCCTGCACTGTCAGAGGGGCAGTACAGAGGGAGCGCTGCACTGTCAGAGGGGCAGTTCAGAGGGAGCGCTGCACTGTCAGAGGGGCAGTATAGAGGGAGCGCTGCACTGTCAGCAGGGCAGTATAGAGGGAGCGCTGCACTGTCAGAGGGGCTGTATAGAGGGAGCGCTGCACTGTCAGTAGTGCAGTATAGAGGGAGCGCTGCACTGTCAGAGGGGCAGTATGGAGGGAGCGCTGCACTGTCAGAGGGGCAGTATAGAGGGAGCGCTGCACTGTCAGAGGCGCTGGATAGAGGGAGCGCTGCACTGTCAGAGCGGCAGTACACAGGGAGCGCTGCACTGTGAGAGGGGCAGTACACAGGGAGTGCTGCACTGTCAGAGGGGCAGTACGGAGGGAGCGCTGCACTGTCAGAGGGGCAGTACAGAGGGAGCGCTGCACTGTCAGAGGGGCAGTACAGAGGGAGCGCTGCACTGTCAGAGGGGCAGTACACAGGGAGCGCTGCACTGTCAGAGGGGCAGTACAGATGTAGCGCTGCACTGTCAGAGGGGCAGTACAGAGTTAGCGCTGCACTGTCAGATGGGCAGTACAGAGTGAGCGCTGCACTGTCAGAGGGGCAGTACAGAGGGAGCGCTGTACTGTGAGAGGGGCAGTATAGAGGGAGCGCTGCACTGTCAGAGGGGCAGTACACAGGGAGCGCTGCACTGTCTGAGGGGCAGTACACAGGGAGCGCTGCACTGTCTGAGGGGCAATATAGAGGGAGCGCTGCACTGTCAGAGGGGCAGTATAGAGGGAGCGCTGCACTGTCAGAGGGGCAGTACAGAGGGAGCGCTGCACTGTCAGAGGGGCAGTATAGAGGGAGCGCTGCACTGTCAGAGGGGCAGTATAGAGCGAGCGCTGCACTGTCAGAGGGGCAGTATAGAGGGAGCACTGTAATATCAGAGGGGCAGTATAAAGGAAGCGCTGCACTGTCAGAGGGGCAGTAAACAGGGAACGCTGCACTGTCGGAGGGGCAGTATAGAGGGAGTGCTGCACTGTCAGAGGGTCAGTACAGAGGGTGTGCTGCACTGTCAGAGGGGCACTATAGAGGGAACGCTGCACTGTCGGAGGGGCAGTGTAGACGGAGCACTGCACTGTCAGAGGGGCAGTACAGAGGGAGCGCTGCAGTGTCAGAGGGGCAGTACAGAGGGCTCGCTGCACTGTCAGAGGGGCAGTACACAGGGCTCGCTGCACTGTCAGAGGGGCAGTACACAGGGAGCGCTGCACTATCAGAGGGGCAGTACACAGGGAGCGCTGCACTGTCAGAGGGGCAGTACACATGGAGCGCGGCACTGTAGAGGGGCAGTACACAGGGAGCGCTGCACTGTCAGAGGCGCAGTACACAGGGAGCGCTGGACTGTAGAGGGTCAGTACACAGGGAGCGCAGCAATGTCAGAGGGGCAGTACACAGGGAGCGCTGCGCTGTCAGAGGGGCAGTACACAGGGAGCGCTGCACTGTCAGAGGGGCAGTACACAGGGAGCGCGGCACTGTAGAGGGGCAGTACACACGGAGCGCTGCACTGTGAGAGGGGCAGTACACAGGGAGCGCTGCACTGTCAGAGGGGCAGTACGGAGGGAGCGCTGCACTGTCAGAGGGGCAGTACAGAGGGAGCGCTGCACTGTCAGAGGGGCAGTACAGAGGGAGCGCTGCACTGTCAGAGGGGCAGTACACAGGGAGCGCTGCACTGTCAGAGGGGCAGTACACAGGGAGCGCTGCACTGTCAGAGGGGCAGTACAGAGGGAGCGCTGCACTGTCAGAGGGGCAGTACAGATGTAGCGCTGCACTGTCAGAGGGGCAGTACAGAGTTAGCGCTGCACTGTCAGATGGGCAGTACAGAGGGAGCGCTGCACTGTCAGAGGGGCAGTACAGAGGGAGCGCTGCACTGTCAGAGGGGCAGTATAGAAGGAGCGCTGCACTGTCAGAGGCGCAGTATAGAGGGAGCGCTGCACAGTCAGAGGGGCAGTACAGAGGGAGCGCTGCACTGTAAGAGGGGCAGTATAGAGGGTGTGCTGCACTGTCAGAGGGACAGTATAGAGGGAGCGCTGCACTGTCAGAGGCGCAGTATAGAGGGAGCGCTGCACTGTCAGACCGGCAGTACACAGGGAGCGCTGCACTGTGAGAGGGGCAGTACACAGGGAGCGCTGCACTGTCAGAGGGGCAGTACGGAGGGAGCGCTGCACTGTCAGTGGGGCAGTACACAGGGAGCGCTGCACTGTCAGAGGGGCAGTACAGAGGGAGCGCTGCACTGTCAGAGGGGCAGTACACAGGGAGCGCTGCACTGTCAGAGGGGCAGTACAGATGTAGCGCTGCACTGTCAGAGGGGCAGTACAGAGTTAGCGCTGCACTGTCAGATGGGCAGTACAGAGGGAGCGCTGCACTGTCAGAGGGGCAGTACAGAGGGAGCGCTGCACTGTCAGAGGGGCAGTAGAGAGGGAGCGTTGCACTGTCAGATGGGCAGTACAGAGGGAGCGCTGTACTGTGAGAGGGGCAGTATAGAGGGAGCGGTGCACTGTCAGAGGGGCAGTACACAGGGAGCGCTGCACTGTCAGAGGGGCAGTACACAGGGAGCGCTGCACTGTCTGAGGGGCAGTACACAGGGAGCGCTGCACTGTCAGAAGGGCAGTACACAGGGAGCACTGCACTGTCAGAGGGGCAGTATAGAGGGAGCGCTGCACTGTCAGAGGGGCAATATAGAGGGAGCGCTGCACTGTCAGAGGCGCAGTATAGAGGGAGCGCTGCACTGTCAGAGGCGCAGTATAGAGGGAGCGCTGCACTGTCAGAGGGGCAGTACAGAGGGAGCGCTGCACTGTCAGAGGGGCAGTACAGAGGGAGTGCTGCACTGTCAGAGGGACAGTATAGAGGGAGCGCTGCACTGTCAGAGGGGCAGTATAGAGGGAGCGCTGCACTGTCAGAGGGGCAGTACAGAGGGAGCGCTGCACTATCAGAGGGGCAGTACAGAGGGAGCGCTGCACTGTCAGAGGGGCAGTATAGAGGGAGCGCTGCACTGTCAGAGGGGCAGTATAGAGGGAGCGCTGCACTGTCAGAGGGGCAGTATAGAGGGAGCGCTGCACTGTCAGAGGGGCAGTATAGAGGGAGTGCTGCACTGTCAGAGGGGCAGTATAGAGCGAGCGCTGCACTGTCAGAGGGGCAGTATAGAGGGAGCGCTGTAATATCAGAGGGGCAGTATAAAGGAAGCGCTGCACTGTCAGAGGGGCAGTAAACAGGGAACGTTGCACTGTCGGAGGGGCAGTATAGAGGGAGTGCTGCACTGTCAGAGGGTCAGTACAGAGGGTGTGCTGCACTGTCAGAGGGGCACTATAGAGGGAACGCTGTACTGTCGGAGGGGCAGTATAGACGGAGCACTGCACTGTCAGAGGGGCAGTACAGAGGGAGCGCTGCACTGTCAGAGGGGCAGTACAGAGGGCTCGCTGCACTGTCAGAGGGGCAGTACACAGGGAGCGCTGGACTGTAGGGGCTCAGTACACAGGGAGCGCTGCAATGTCAGAGGGGCAGTACACAGGGAGCGCTGCGCTGTCAGAGGGGCAGTACACAGGGAGCGCTGCACTGTCAGAGGGGCAGTACACAGGGAGCGCGGCACTGTAGAGGGGCAGTACACACGGAGCGCTGCACTGTGAGAGGGGCAGTACACAGGGAGCGCTGCACTGTCAGAGGGGCAGTACGGAGGGAGCGCTGCACTGTCAGTGGGGCTGTACAGAGGGAGCGCTGCACTGTCAGAGGGGCAGTACAGAGGGAGCGCTGCACTGTCAGAGGGGCAGTACAGAGGGAGCGCTGCACTGTCAGAGGGGCAGTACAGAGGGAGCGCTGCACTGTCAGAGGGGCAGTACACAGGGAGCGCTGCACTGTCAGAGGGGCAGTACAGAGGGAGCGCTGCACTGTCAGAGGGGCAGTACAGATGTCGCGCTGCACTGTCAGAGGGGCAGTACAGAGTTAGCGCTGCACTGTCAGATGGGCAGTACAGAGGGAGCGCTGCACTGTCAGAGGGGCAGTACAGAGGGAGCGGTGCACTGTCAGAGGGGCAGTATAGAAGGAGCGCTGCACTGTCAGAGGCGCAGTATAGAGGGAGCGCTGCACAGTCAGAGGGGCAGTACAGAGGGAGCGCTGCACTGTCAGAGGCGCAGTATAGAGGGAGCGCTGCACTGTCAGACCGGCAGTACACAGGGAGCGCTGCACTGTGAGAGGGGCAGTACACAGGGAGCGCTGCACTGTCAGAGGGGCAGTACGGAGGGAGCGCTGCACTGTCAGTGGGGCAGTACACAGGGAGCGCTGCACTGTCAGAGGGGCAGTACAGAGGGAGCGCTGCACTGTCAGAGGGGCAGTACACAGGGAGCGCTGCACTGTCAGAGGGGCAGTACAGATGTAGCGCTGCACTGTCAGAGGGGCAGTACAGAGTTAGCGCTGCACTGTCAGATGGGCAGTACAGAGGGAGCGCTGCACTGTCAGAGGGGCAGTACAGAGGGAGCGCTGCACTGTCAGAGGGGCAGTAGAGAGGGAGCGTTGCACTGTCAGATGGGCAGTACAGAGGGAGCGCTGTACTGTGAGAGGGGCAGTATAGAGGGAGCGCTGCACTGTCAGAGGGGCAGTACACAGGGAGCGCTGCACTGTCAGAGGGGCAGTACACAGGGAGCGCTGCACTGTCTGAGGGGCAGTACACAGGGAGCGCTGCACTGTCAGAAGGGCAGTACACAGGGAGCACTGCACTGTCAGAGGGGCAGTATAGAGGGAGCGCTGCACTGTCAGAGGGGCAATATAGAGGGAGCGCTGCACTGTCAGAGGCGCAGTATAGAGGGAGCGCTGCACTGTCAGAGGCGCAGTATAGAGGGAGCGCTGCACTGTCAGAGGGGCAGTACAGAGGGAGCGCTGCACTGTCAGAGGGGCAGTACAGAGGGAGTGCTGCACTGTCAGAGGGACAGTATAGAGGGAGCGCTGCACTGTCAGAGGGGCAGTATAGAGGGAGCGCTGCACTGTCAGAGGGGCAGTACAGAGGGAGCGCTGCACTATCAGAGGGGCAGTACAGAGGGAGCGCTGCACTGTCAGAGGGGCAGTATAGAGGGAGCGCTGCACTGTCAGAGGGGCAGTATAGAGGGAGCGCTGCACTGTCAGAGGGGCAGTATAGAGGGAGCGCTGCACTGTCAGAGGGGCAGTATAGAGGGAGTGCTGCACTGTCAGAGGGGCAGTATAGAGCGAGCGCTGCACTGTCAGAGGGGCAGTATAGAGGGAGCGCTGTAATATCAGAGGGGCAGTATAAAGGAAGCGCTGCACTGTCAGAGGGGCAGTAAACAGGGAACGTTGCACTGTCGGAGGGGCAGTATAGAGGGAGTGCTGCACTGTCAGAGGGTCAGTACAGAGGGTGTGCTGCACTGTCAGAGGGGCACTATAGAGGGAACGCTGTACTGTCGGAGGGGCAGTATAGACGGAGCACTGCACTGTCAGAGGGGCAGTACAGAGGGAGCGCTGCACTGTCAGAGGGGCAGTACAGAGGGCTCGCTGCACTGTCAGAGGGGCAGTACACAGGGAGCGCTGGACTGTAGGGGCTCAGTACACAGGGAGCGCTGCAATGTCAGAGGGGCAGTACACAGGGAGCGCTGCGCTGTCAGAGGGGCAGTACACAGGGAGCGCTGCACTGTCAGAGGGGCAGTACACAGGGAGCGCGGGCACTGTAGAGGGGCAGTACACACGGAGCGCTGCACTGTGAGAGGGGCAGTACACAGGGAGCGCTGCACTGTCAGAGGGGCAGTACGGAGGGAGCGCTGCACTGTCAGTGGGGCTGTACAGAGGGAGCGCTGCACTGTCAGAGGGGCAGTACAGAGGGAGCGCTGCACTGTCAGAGGGGCAGTACAGAGGGAGCGCTGCACTGTCAGAGGGGCAGTACAGAGGGAGCGCTGCACTGTCAGAGGGGCAGTACACAGGGAGCGCTGCACTGTCAGAGGGGCAGTACAGAGGGAGCGCTGCACTGTCAGAGGGGCAGTACAGATGTCGCGCTGCACTGTCAGAGGGGCAGTACAGAGTTAGCGCTGCACTGTCAGATGGGCAGTACAGAGGGAGCGCTGCACTGTCAGAGGGGCAGTACAGAGGGAGCGGTGCACTGTCAGAGGGGCAGTATAGAAGGAGCGCTGCACTGTCAGAGGCGCAGTATAGAGGGAGCGCTGCACAGTCAGAGGGGCAGTACAGAGGGAGCGCTGCACTGTCAGAGGGGCAGTACAGAGGGTGTGCTGCACTGTCAGAGGGACAGTATAGAGGGAGCGCTGCACTGTCAGAGGCGCAGTATAGAGGGAGCGCTGCACTGTCAGAGCGGCAGTACACAGGGAGCGCTGCACTGTGAGAGGGGCAGTACACAGGGAGCGCTGCACTGTCAGAGGGGCAGTACGGAGGGAGCGCTGCACTGTCAGTGGGGCAGTACAGAGGGAGCGCTGCACTGTCAGAGGGGCAGTACAGAGGGAGCGCTGCACTGTCAGAGGGGCAGTACACAGGGAGCGCTGCACTGTCAGAGGGGCAGTACACAGGGAGCGCTGCACTGTCAGAGGGGCAGTACAGATGTAGCGCTGCACTGTCAGAGGGGCAGTACAGAGTTAGCGCTGCACTGTCAGATGGGCAGTACAGAGGGAGCGCTGCACTGTCAGAGGGGCAGTACAGAGGGAGCGCTGCACTGTCAGAGGGGCAGTAGAGAGGGAGCGTTGCACTGTCAGATGTGCAGTACAGAGGGAGCGCTGTACTGTGAGAGGGGCAGTATAGAGGGAGCGCTGCACTGTCAGAGGGGCAGTACACAGGGAGCGCTGCACTGTCAGAGGGGCAGTACACAGGGAGCGCTGCACTGTCTGAGGGGCAGTACACAGGGAGCGCTGCACTGTCAGAAGGGCAGTACACAGGGAGCACTGCACTGTCAGAGGGGCAGTATAGAGGGAGCGCTGCACTGTCAGAGGGGCAATATAGAGGGAGCGCTGCACTGTCAGAGGCGCAGTATAGAGGGAGCGCTGCACTGTCAGAGGCGCAGTATAGAGGGAGCGCTGCACAGTCAGAGGGGCAGTACAGAGGGAGCGCTGCACTGTCAGAGGGGCAGTACAGAGGGAGTGCTGCACTGTCAGAGGGACAGTATAGAGGGAGCGCTGCACTGTCAGAGGGGCAGTATAGAGGGAGCGCTGCACTGTCAGAGGGGCTGTACAGAGGGAGCGCTGCACTGTCAGAGGGGCAGTACAGAGGGAACGCTGCACTATCAGAGGGGCAGTACAGAGGGAGCGCTGCACTGTCAGAGGGGCAGTACAGAGGGAGCGCTGCACTGTCAGAGGGGCAGTATAGAGGGAGCGCTGCACTGTCAGAGGGGCAGTATAGAGGGAGCGCTGCACTGTCAGAGGAGCAGTATAGAGGGAGTGCTGCACTGTCAGAGGGGCAGTATAGAGCGAGCGCTGCACTGTCAGAGGGGCAGTATAGAGGGAGCGCTGTAATATCAGAGGGGCAGTATAAAGGAAGCGCTGCACTGTCAGAGGGGCAGTAAACAGGGAACGCTGCACTGTCGGAGGGTCAGTACAGAGGGTGTGCTGTGCACTGTCAGAGGGGCACTATAGAGGGAACGCTGCACTGTCGGAGGGGCAGTATAGACGGAGCACTGCACTGTCAGAGGGGCAGTACAGAGGGAGCGCTGCACTGTCAGAGGGGCAGTACAGAGGGCTCGCTGCACTGTCAGAGGGGCAGTACACAGGGCTCGCTGCACTGTCAGAGGGGCAGTACACAGGGAGCGCTGCACTATCAGAGGGGCAGTACACAGGGAGCGTTGCACTGTCAGAGGGGCAGTACACAGGGAGCGCGGCACTGTAGAGGGGCAGTACACAGGGAGCGCTGCAGTGTCAGAGGCGCAGTACACAGGGAGCGCTGGACTGTAGAGGGTCAGTACACAGGGAGCGCTGCAATGTCAGAGGGGCAGTACACAGGGAGCGCTGCGCTGTCAGAGGGGCAGTACACAGGGAGCGCTGCACTGTCAGAGGGGCAGTACACAGGGAGCGCGGCACTGTAGAGGGGCAGTACACAGGGAGCGCTGCACTGTCAGAGGGGCAGTACGGAGGGAGCGCTGCACTGTCAGAGGGGCAGTACAGAGGGAGCGCTGCACTGTCAGAGGAGCAGTACACAGGGAGCGCTGCACTGTCAGAGGGGCAGTACACAGGGAGCGCTGCACTGTCAGAGGGGCAGTACACAGGGAGCGCTGCACTGTCAGAGGGGCAGTACACAGGGAGCGCTGCACTGTCAGAGGGGCAGTACACAGGGAGCGCTGCACTGTCAGAGGGGCAGTACAGATGTAGCGCTGCACTGTCAGAGGGGCAGTACAGAGTTAGCGCTGCACTGTCAGATGGGCAGTACAGAGGGTGCGCTGCACTGTCAGAGGGGCAGTACAGAGGGAGCGCTGCACTGTCAGAGGGGCAGTATAGAAGGAGCGCTGCACTGTCAGAGGCGCAGTATAGAGGGAGCGCTGCACAGTCAGAGGGGCAGTACAGAGGGAGCGCTGCACTGTCAGAGGGGCAGTATAGAGGGTGTGCTGCACTGTCAGAGGGACAGTATAGAGGGAGCGCTGCACTGTCAGAGGGGCAGTACAGAGGGAGCGCTGCACTGTCAGAGGGGCAGTACAGAGGGAGCGCTGCACTGTCAGAGGGGCAGTACAGAGGGAACGCTGCACTGTCAGTGGGGCAGTACAGAGGGAGCGCTGCAGTGTCAGAGTGGCAGTACAGAGGGAGTGCTGCAGTGTTAGAGGGGCAATATAGAGGGAGCGCTGCAGTGTCAAAAGTGCAGTATAGAGGGAGCGCTGCACTGTCAGAGGGGCAGTATAGAGGGAGCGCTGCACTGTCAGAGGGGCAGTATAGAGGGAGCGCTGCACTGTCAGAGGGGCAGTATAGAGGTAGCGCTGCACTGTCAGAGGGGCAGTACAGAGGGAGCGCTGCACTGTCAGAGGGGCAGTATAGAGGGAGTGCTGCACTGTCAGAGGGGGCAGTATAGTGCGAGCGCTGCACTGTCAGAGGGGCAGTATAGAGGGAGCGCTGTAATATCAGAGGGGCAGTATAAAGGAAGCGCTGCACTGTCAGAGGGGAAGTACAGAGGGCTCGCTGCACTGTCAGAGGGGCAGTACACAGGGCTCGCTGCACTATCAGAGGGGCAGTACACAGGGAGCGTTGCACTGTCAGAGGAGCAGTACACAGGGAGTGCGGCACTGTAGAGGGGCAGTACACAGGGAGCGCTGCACTGTCAGAGGCGCAGTACACAGGGAGCGCTGGATTGTAGAGGGTCAGTACACAGGGAGCGCTGCAATGTCAGAGGGGCAGCACACAGGGAGCGCTGCACTGTCAGAGGGGCAGTACACAGGGAGCGCTGCACTGTCAGAGGGGCAGTACACAGGGAGCACGGCACTGTAGAGGGGCAGTACACACGGTAGCTGCACTGTCAGAGGGGCAGTACACAGGGAGCGCTGCACTGTCAGAGGGACAGTACACAGGGAGCATTGCACTGTGAGAGGGGCAGTACACAGGGAGCGCTGCACTGTCAGAGGGGCAGTACAGAGGGAGCGCTGCACTGTCAGAGGGGCAGTACAGAGGGAGCGCTGCACTGTCAGAGGGGCAGTACAGAGGGAGCGCTGCACTGTCAGAGGGGCAGTACAGAGGGAGCGCTGCACTGTCAGAGGGGCAGTACAGAGGGAGCGCTGCACTGTCAGAGGGGCAGTACAGAGGGAGCGCTGCACTGTCAGAGGGGCAGTACACAGGGAGCGCTGCACTGTCAGAAGGTCAGTACAGAGGGAGCGCTGCACTGTCAGAGGGGCAGTACAGAGTTAGCGCTGCACTGTCAGATGGGCAGTACAGAGGGAGCACTGCACTGTCAGAGGGGCAGTAGAGAGGGAGCGTTGCACTGTCAAGGGGCAGTACAGAGCGAGCGCTGTACTGTCAGAGGGGCAGTATAGAGGGAGCGCTGCACTGTCAGAGGGGCAGTACACAGGGAGCGCTGCATTGTCTGCGGGGCAGTACACAGGGAGCGCTGCACTGTCAGAGGGGCAGTACACAGGGAGCGCTGCACTGTCAGAGGGGCAGTACACAGGGAGGGCTGCACTGTCAGAGGGGCAGTAGAGAGGTAGCGCTGCACTGTCAGAGGGGCAGTTCAGAGGGAGCACTGCACTGTCAGAGGGGCAGTATAGAGGGAGCGCTGCAGTGTCAGAGGGGCAGTACAGAGGGAGCGCTGCACTGTCAGAGGGGCAGTACAGAGGGAGCGCTGCACTGTCAGAGGGGCAGTACAGAGGGAGCGCTGCACTGTCAGAGGGGCAGTACAGAGGGAGCGCTGCACTGTCAGAGGGGCAGTACAGAGGGAGCGTTGCACTGTCAGAGGGGCAGTACAGCGGGAGTGCTGCACTGTCAGAGGGGCAGTGCAGAGGGAACGCTGCACTGTCAGAGGGGCAGTACAGAGGGAGCGCTGCACTGTCAGAGGGGCAGTACAGAGGGAGTGCTGCACTGTCAGAGGGGCAGTACAGAGGGAGCGCTGCAGTGTCAGAGAGGCAGTACAGAGGGAGCGCTGCCGTGTCAGAGGGGCAGTACAGAGGGAGCGCTGCAGTGTCAGAGGGGCAGTACAGAGGGAGCGCTGCACTGTCAGAGGGGCAGTACAGAGGGAGCGCTGCACTGTCAGAGGGGCAGTACAGAGGGAGCGCTGCACTGTCAGAGGGGCAGTACAGAGGGAGCGCTGCACTGTCAGAGGGGCAGTACAGAGGGAGCGCTGCACTTTCAGAGGGGCAGTTCAGAGGGAGCGCTGCACTGTCAGAGGGGCAGTATAGAGGGAGCGCTGCACTGTCAGCAGGGCAGTATAGAGGGAGCGCTGCTCTCTCAGAGGTGCAGTATAGAGGGAGCGCTGCACTGTCAGAGGGGCAGTATGGAGGGAGCGCTGCACTGTCAGAGGGGCAGTATAGAGGGGAGCGCTGCACTGTCCGAGCGGCAGTACAGAGGGAGCGCTGCACTGTGAAAGGGGCAGTACACAGGGAGCGCTGCACTGTCAGAGGGGCAGTACGGAGGGAGCGCTGCACTGTCAGAGGGGCAGTACAGAGGGAGCGCTGCACTGTCAGAGGGGCAGTACACAGGGAGCGCTGCACTGTCAGAGGGGCAGTACACAGGGAGCGCTGCACTGTCAGAGGGGCAGTACAGATGTAGCGCTGCACTGTCAGAGGGGCAGTACAGAGTTAGCGCTGCACTGTCAGATGGGCAGTACAGAGGGAGCGCTGCACTGTCAGAGGGGCAGTACAGAGGGAGCGCTGCACTGTCAGAGGGGCAGTAGAGAGGGAACGTTGCACTGTCAGATGGGCAGTACAGAGGGAGCGCTGTACTGTGAGAGGGGCAGTATAGAGGGAGCGCTGCACTGTCAGAGGGGCAGTACACAGGGAGCGCTGCACTGTCAGAGGGGCAGTACACAGGGAGCGCTGCACTGTCTGAGGGGCAGTACACGGGGAGCGCTGCACTGTCAGAAGGGCAGTACACAGGGAGCGCTGCACTGTCAGAGGGGCAGTATAGAGGGAGCGCTGCACTGTCAGAGGGGCAATATAGAGGGAACGCTGCACTGTCAGAGGCGCAGTATAGAGGGAGCGCTGCACTGTCAGAGGCGCAGTATAGAGGGAGCACTGCACAGTCAGAGGGGCAGTATAGAGGGAGCACTGCACAGTCAGAGGGGCAGTACAGAGGGAGCGCTGCACTGTCAGAGGGGCAGTACAGAGGGAGTGCTGCACTGTCAGAGGGACAGTATAGAGGGAGCGCTGCACTGTCAGAGGGGCAGTATAGAGGGAGCGCTGCACTGTCAGAGGGGCAGTACAGAGGGAGCGCTGCACTGTCAGAGGGGCAGTACAGAGGGAACGCTGCACTATCAGAGGGGCAGTACAGAGGGAGCGCTGCACTGTCAGAGGGGCAGTACAGAGGGAGCGCTGCACTGTCAGAGGGGCAGTATAGAGGGAGCGCTGCACTGTCAGAGGGGCAGTATAGAGGGAGCGCTGCACTGTCAGAGGGGCAGTATAGAGGGAGCGCTGCACTGTCAGAGGGGCAGTATAGAGGGAGTGCTGCACTGTCAGAGGGGCAGTATAGAGGGAGCGCTGTAATATCAGAGGGGCAGTATAAAGGAAGCGCTGCACTGTCAGAGGGGCAGTAAACAGGGAACGCTGCACTGTCGGAGGGGCAGTACAGAGGGTGTGCTGCACTGTCAGAGGGGCACTATAGAGGGAACGCTGCACTGTCGGAGGGGCAGTATAGACGGAGCACTGCACTGTCAGAGGGGCAGTACAGAGGGAGCGCTGCACTGTCAGAGGGGCAGTACAGAGGGCTCGCTGCACTGTCAGAGGGGCAGTACACAGGGCTCGCTGCACTGTCAGAGGGGCAGTACACAGGGAGCGCTGCACTATCAGAGGGGCAGTACACAGGGAGCGTTGCACTGTCAGAGGGGCAGTACACAGGGAGCGCGGCACTGTAGAGGGGCAGTACACAGGGAGCGCTGCACTGTCAGAGGCGCAGTACACAGGGAGCGCTGCACTGTCAGAGGGACAGTACACAGGGAGCATTGCACTGTGAGAGGGGCAGTACACAGGGAGCGCTGCACTGTCAGAGGGGCAGTACAGAGGGAGCGCTGCACTGTCAGAGGGGCAGTACAGAGGGAGCGCTGCACTGTCAGAGGGGCAGTACAGAGGGAGCGCTGCACTGTCAGAGGGGCAGTACACAGGGAGCGCTGCACTGTCAGAGGGTCAGTACAGAGGGAGCACTGCACTGTCAGAGGGGCAGTGCAGATGTAGCGCTGCACTGTCAGAGAGGCAGTACACAGTTAGCGCTGCACTGTCAGATGGGCAGTACAGAGGGAGCGCTGCACTGTCAGAGGGGCAGTACAGAGGGAGCGATGCACTGTCAGAGGGGCAGTAGAGAGGGTGCATTGCACTGTCAGAGGGGCAGTACAGAAGGAGCGCTGTACTGTCAGAGGGGCAGTATAGAGGGAGCGCTGCACTGTCAGAGGGGCGGTATAGTGGGAGCGCTGCAGTGTCAGAGGGGCAGTACAGAGGGAGCGCTGCACTGTCAGAGGGGCAGTACAGAGGGAGCGCTGCACTGTCAGAGTGGCAATACAGAGGGAGCGCTGCACTGTCAGAGGGGCAGTACAGAGGGAGCGCTGCACTGTCAGAGGGGCAGTACAGAGGGAGCGCTGCACTGTCAGAGTGGCAGTACAGAGGGAGCGCTGCACTGTCAGAGGGGCAGTAAAGAGGGAGCGCTGCACTGTCAGAGGGGCTGTATAGAGGGAGCGCTGCACTGTCAGTAGTGCAGTATAGAGGGAGCGCTGCACTGTCAGAGGGGCAGTATAGAGGGTGCGCTGCACTGTCAGAGGGAGCGCTGCACTGTCAGAGGCGCAGTATAGAGGGAGCGCTGCACTGTCAGAGGGGCAGTACAGAGTGAGCGCTGCACTGTCAGAGGGGCAGTATAGAGGGAGCGCTGCACTGTCAGAGGGGCAGTATAGAGGGAGCGCTGCAATATCAGAGGGGCAGTACACAGGGAGCGCTGCACTGTCAGAGGGGCAGTACACAGGGAGCGCTGCACTGTCAGAGGGGCAGTACACAGGGAGCGCTGGACTGTAGAGGGGCAGTACACAGAGAGCGCTGCACTGTCAGAGGGGCAGTACACAGGGAGCGCTGCGCTGTCAGAGGGGCAGTACACAGAGAGGGCTGCACTGTCAGAGGGGGAGTACACAGGGAGCGCAGCACTGTAGAGGGGCAGTACACACGGAGCGCTGCACTGTCAGAGGGGCAGTATAGAGGGAGCGCTGCACTGTCAGAGCGGCAGTACACAGGGAGCGCTGCACTGTGAGAGGGGCAGTACACAGGGAGCGCTGCACTGTCAGCGGGGCAGTACAGAGGGAGCGCTGCACTGTCAGAGGGGCAGTTCAGAGGGAGCGCTGCACTGTCAGAGGGGCAGTATAGAGGGAGCACTGCACTGTCAGCAGGGCAGTACAGAGGGAACGCTGCACTATCAGAGGGGCAGTACAGAGGGAGCGCTGCACTGTCAGAGGGGCAGTACAGAGGGAGCGCTGCACTGTCAGAGGGGCAGTATAGAGGGAGCGCTGCACTGTCAGAGGGGCAGTATAGAGGGAGCGCTGCACTGTCAGAGGGGCAGTACAGAGGGAGCGCTGCACTGTCAGAGGGGCAGTTCAGAGGGAGCGCTGCACTGTCAGAGGGGCAGTACAGAGGGAGCGCTGCACAGTCAGCAGGGCAGTATAGAGGGAGCGCTGCACTGTCAGAGGGGCAGTACAGAGGGAGTGCTGCACTGTCAGAGGGACAGTATAGAGGGAGCGCTGCACTGTCAGAGGGGCAGTATAGAGGGAGCGCTGCACTGTCAGAGGGGCAGTACAGAGGGAGCGCTGCACTGTCAGAGGGGCAGTACAGAGGGAACGCTGCACTATCAGAGGGGCAGTACAGAGGGAGCGCTGCACTGTCAGAGGGGCAGTACAGAGGGAGCGCTGCACTGTCAGAGGGGCAGTATAGAGGGAGCGCTGCACTGTCAGAGGGGCAGTATAGAGGGAGCGCTGCACTGTCAGAGGGGCAGTATAGAGGGAGTGCTGCACTGTCAGAGGGGCAGTATAGAGCGAGCGCTGCACTGTCAGAGGGGCAGTATAGAGGGAGCGCTGTAATATCAGAGGGGCAGTATAAAGGAAGCGCTGCACTGTCAGAGGGGCAGTAAACAGGGAACGTTGCACTGTCGGAGGGGCAGTATGGAGGGAGTGCTGCACTGTCAGAGGGTCAGTACAGAGGGTGTGCTGCACTGTCAGAGGGGCACTATAGAGGGAACGCTGTACTGTCGGAGGGGCAGTATAGACGGAGCACTGCACTGTCAGAGGGGCAGTACAGAGGGAGCGCTGCACTGTCAGAGGGGCAGTACAGAGGGCTCGCTGCACTGTCAGAGGGGCAGTACACAGGGCTCGCTGCACTGTCAGAGGGGCAGTACACAGGGCTCGCTGCACTGTCAGAGGGGCAGTACACAGGGAGCGCTGCACTGTCAGAGGCGCAGTACACAGGGAGCGCTGGACTGTAGAGGCTCAGTACACAGGGAGCGCTGCAATGTCAGAGGGGCAGTACACAGGGAGCGCTGCGCTGTCAGAGTGGCAGTACACAGGGAGCGCTGCACTGTCAGAGGGGCAGTACACAGGGAGCGCGGCACTGTAGAGGGGCAGTATACACGGAGCGCTGCACTGTGAGAGGGGCAGTACACAGGGAGCGCTGCACTGTCAGAGGGGCAGTACGGAGGGAGCGCTGCACTGTCAGTGGGGCAGTACAGAGGGAGCGCTGCACTGTCAGAGGGGCAGTACAGAGGGAGCGCTGCACTGTCAGAGGGGCAGTACAGAGGGAGCGCTGCACTGTCAGAGGGGCAGTACACAGGGAGCGCTGCACTGTCAGAGGGGCAGTACACAGGGAGCGCTGCACTGTCAGAGGGGCAGTACAGAGGGAGCGCTGCACTGTCAGAGGGGCAGTACAGATGTAGCGCTGCACTGTCAGAGGGGCAGTACAGAGTTAGCGCTGCACTGTCAGATGGGCAGTACAGAGGGAGCGCTGCACTGTCAGAGGGGCAGTACAGAGGGAGCGGTGCACTGTCAGAGGGGCAGTATAGAAGGAGCGCTGCACTGTCAGAGGCGCAGTATAGAGGGAGCGCTGCACAGTCAGAGGGGCAGTACAGAGGGAGCGCTGCACTGTCAGAGGGGCAGTATAGAGGGTGTGCTGCACTGTCAGAGGGACAGTATAGAGGGAGCGCTGCACTGTCAGAGGCGCAGTATAGAGGGAGCGCTGCACTGTCAGAGCGGCAGTACACAGGGAGCGCTGCACTGTGAGAGGGGCAGTACACAGGGAGCGCTGCACTGTGAGAGGGGCAGTACACAGGGAGCGCTGCACTGTCAGAGGGGCAGTACGGAGGGAGCGCTGCACTGTCAGTGGGGCAGTACAGAGGGAGCGCTGCACTGTCAGAGGGGCAGTACAGAGGGAGCGCTGCACTGTCAGAGGGGCAGTACACAGGGAGCGCTGCACTGTCAGAGGGGCAGTACACAGGGAGCGCTGCACTGTCAGAGGGGCAGTACAGAGTTAGGGCTGCACTGTCAGATGGGCAGTACAGAGGGAGCGCTGCACTGTCAGAGGGGCAGTACAGAGGGAGCGCTGCACTGTCAGAGGGGCAGTAGAGAGGGAGCGTTGCACTGTCAGATGGGCAGTACAGAGGTAGCGCTGTACTGTGAGAGGGGCAGTATAGAGGGAGCGCTGCACTGTCAGAGGGGCAGTACACAGGGAGCGCTGCACTGTCAGAGGGGCAGTACACAGGGAGCGCTGCACTGTCTGAGGGGCAGTACACAGGGAGCGCTGCACTGTCAGAAGGGCAGTACACAGGGAGCACTGCACTGTCAGAGGGGCAGTATAGAGGGAGCGCTGCACTGTCAGAGGGGCAATATAGAGGGAGCGCTGCACTGTCAGAGGCGCAGTATAGAGGGAGCGCTGCACAGTCAGACGGGCAGTACAGAGGGAGCGCTGCACTGTCAGAGGGGCAGTACAGAGGGAGTGCTGCACTGTCAGAGGGACAGTATAGAGGGAGCGCTGCACTGTCAGAGGGGCAGTATAGAGGGAGCGCTGCACTGTCAGAGGGGCAGTACAGAGGGAGCGCTGCACTGTCAGAGGGGCAGTACAGAGGGAACGCTGCACTATCAGAGGGGCAGTACAGAGGGAGCGCTGCACTGTCAGAGGGGAAGTACAGAGGGAGCGCTGCACTGTCAGAGGGGCAGTATAGAGGGAGCGCTGCACTGTCAGAGGGGCAGTATAGAGGGAGCGCTGCACTGTCAGAGGAGCAGTATAGAGGGAGTGCTGCACTGTCAGAGGGGCAGTATAGAGCGAGCGCTGCACTGTCAGAGGGGCAGTATAGAGGGAGCGCTGTAATATCAGAGGGGCAGTATAAAGGAAGCGCTGCACTGTCAGAGGGGCAGTAAACAGGGAACGCTGCACTGTCGGAGGGGCAGTATAGAAGGAGTGCTGCACTGTCAGAGAGTCAGTACAGAGGGTGTGCTGCACTGTCAGAGGGGCACTATAGAGGGAACGCTGCACTGTCGGAGGGGCAGTATAGACGGAGCACTGCACTGTCAGAGGGGCAGTACAGAGGGAGCGCTGCACTGTCAGAGGGGCAGTACAGAGGGCTCGCTGCACTGTCAGAGGGGCAGTACACAGGGCTCGCTGCACTGTCAGAGGGGCAGTACACAGGGAGCGCTGCACTATCAGAGGGGCAGTACACAGGGAGCGTTGCACTGTCAGAGGGGCAGTACACAGGGAGCGCGGCACTGTAGAGGGGCAGTACACAGGGAGCGCTGCACTGTCAGAGGCGCAGTAAACAGGGAGCGCTGGACTGTAGAGGGTCAGTACACAGGGAGCGCTGCAATGTCAGAGGGGCAGTACACAGGGAGCGCTGCGCTGTCAGAGGGGCAGTACACAGGGAGCGCTGCACTGTCAGAGGGGCAGTACACAGGGAGCGCGGCACTGTAGAGGGGCAGTACACACGGAGCGCTGCACTGTGAGAGGGGCAGTACACAGGGAGCGCTGCACTGTCAGAGGGGCAGTACGGAGGGAGCGCTGCACTGTCAGAGGGGCAGTACAGAGGGAGCGCTGCACTGTCAGAGGAGCAGTACAGAGGGAGCGCTGCACTGTCAGAGGGGCAGTACACGGAGCGCTGCACTGTCAGAGGGGCAGTACACAGGGAGCGCTGCACTGTCAGAGGGGCAGTACACAGGGAGCGCTGCACTGTCAGAGGGGCAGTACAGAGGGAGCGCTGCACTGTCAGAGGGGCAGTACAGATGTAGCGCTGCACTGTCAGAGGGGCAGTACAGAGTTAGCGCTGCACTGTCAGATGGGCAGTACAGAGGGTGCGCTGCACTGTCAGAGGGGCAGTACAGAGGGAGCGCTGCACTGTCAGAGGGGCAGTATAGAAGGAGCGCTGCACTGTCAGAGGCGCAGTATAGAGGGGGCGCTGCACAGTCAGAGGGGCAGTACAGAGGGAGCGCTGCACTGTCAGAGGGGCAGTATAGAGGGTGTGCTGCACTGTCAGAGGGACAGTATAGAGGGAGCGCTGCACTGTCAGAGGGGCAGTACAGAGGGAGCGCTGCACTGTCAGAGGGGCAGTACAGAGGGAGCGCTGCACTGTCAGAGGGGCAGTACAGAGGGAACGCTGCACTGTCAGAGGGGCAGTACAGAGGGAGCGCTGCAGTGTCAGAGTGGCAGTACAGAGGGAGTGCTGCAGTGTTAGAGGGGCAATATAGAGGGAGCGCTGCAGTGTCAAAAGTGCAGTATAGAGGGAGCGCTGCACTGTCAGAGGGGCAGTATAGAGGGAGCGCTGCACTGTCAGAGGGGCAGTATAGAGGGAGCGCTGCACTGTCAGAGGGGCAGTATAGAGGGAGCGCTGCACTGTCAGAGGGGCAGTACAGAGGGAGCGCTGCACTGTCAGAGGGGCAGTATAGAGGGAGTGCTGCACTGTCAGAGGGGCAGTATAGTGCGAGCGCTGCACTGTCAGAGGGGCAGTATAGAGGGAGCGCTGTAATATCAGAGGGGCAGTATAAAGGAAGCGCTGCACTGTCAGAGGGGCAGTACAGAGGGCTCGCTGCACTGTCAGAGGGGCAGTACACAGGGCTCGCTGCACTATCAGAGGGGCAGTACACAGGGAGCGTTGCACTGTCAGAGGAGCAGTACACAGGGAGTGCGGCACTGTAGAGGGGCAGTACACAGGGAGCGCTGCACTGTCAGAGGTGCAGTACACAGGGAGCGCTGGATTGTAGAGGGTCAGTACACAGGGAGCGCCGCAATGTCAGAGGGGCAGCACACAGGGAGCGCTGCACTGTCAGAGGGGCAGTACACAGGGAGCGCTGCACTGTCAGAGGGGCAGTACACAGGGAGCACGGCACTGTAGAGGGGCAGTACACACGGTAGCTGCACTGTCAGAGGGGCAGTACACAGGGAGCGCTGCACTGTCAGAGGGACAGTACACAGGGAGCATTGCACTGTGAGAGGGGCAGTACACAGGGAGCGCTGCACTGTCAGAGGGGCAGTACAGAGGGAGCGCTGCACTGTCAGAGGGGCAGTACAGAGGGAGCGCTGCACTGTCAGAGGGGCAGTACAGAGGGAGCGCTGCACTGTCAGAGGGGCAGTACAGAGGGAGCGCTGCACTGTCAGAGGGGCAGTACAGAGGGAGCGCTGCACTGTCAGAGGGGCAGTACACAGGGAGCGCTGCACTGTCAGAAGGTCAGTACAGAGGGAGCGCTGCACTGTCAGAGGGGCAGTACAGAGTTAGCGCTGCACTGTCAGATGGGCAGTACAGAGGGAGCGCTGCACTGTCAGAGGGGCAGTACAGAGGGAGCGCTGCACTGTCAGAGGGGCAGTAGAGAGGGAGCGTTGCACTGTCAGAGGGGCAGTACAGAGCGAGCGCTGTACTGTCAGAGGGGCAGTATAGAGGGAGCGCTGCACTGTCAGAGGGGCAGTACACAGGGAGCGCTGCATTGTCTGCGGGGCAGTACACAGGGAGCGCTGCACTGTCAGAGGGGCAGTACACAGGGAGCGCTGCACTGTCAGAGGGGCAGTACACAGGGAGGGCTGCACTGTCAGAGGGGCAGTAGAGAGGTAGCGCTGCACTGTCAGAGGGGCAGTTCAGAGGGAGCACTGCACTGTCAGAGGGGCAGTATAGAGGGAGCGCTGCACTGTCAGAGGGGCAGTACAGTGGGAGCGCTGC